>RXID01022599.1:463785-1663785 GCA_005019695.1 Trichopus zeylanicus subsp. travancoricus
TTCAAACATTCAATAATTTATTCATAAAATTTAGTTTTAAAATAAATAAAATTTGAACTTATTGATAAATATAAATATTCTAAGGGTGTATTTTTAAATGTACAAATATTAAAATTATAATTTTAAATTTTAAGTTTAAAAACCTTCAATGTCTTTTTTGTAAAATTTTATTTTAAAAATGATGAAGTTTGGACATATTTATAAATAAAAATATTCTTGGGGTTTATTTGTAAATGTACAAATATTAAACTTGTAATTTAAAATTTTAAGTTTAAAAATCTTCAATGTCTTTTTTGTAAATTTTTATTTTAAAAATGAAGAAATTTAGACTTATTTATAAATAAAAATATTCAAGGGACTTATTTATAAATGGACAAATATTAAACTTGTAAATTTAAATTTTAAGTTAAAAAACCTTCAATGTCTTTTCTGTAAAATTTTATTTTGAAAATGATAAAATTTGGGCTTATTTATAAATAAAATTATTCAAGGGGTCTATTTGTAAATATATAAATATTAAACTTGTAAATTTAAATTTTAAATTTAAAAACCTTCAATATCTTTTTTGTAAAATTATATTTAAAAAATGATACAATTTGGACTTATTTATAAATAAAAATATTCAACGGCTTATTTATAAATCTACAATTATTAAACTTGGAATTTGAAATTTTAATTTAAAAACCTTGAATGTTTTTTTTGTGAAATTTTATTTTAAAAATAATGAAATTTTGGACTTATTTATAAATAAAATATTCAATGAGTCTATTTGTAAATGTACAAAATAGTAAACTTGTAATTTGAAATTTTAGTTTTTAAAAACTTTAATATTGTGAAATTTAGTAAACAATTGATGAAATTTGGACTTATTTTATAAATAAAAATATTCAATGGGTCTATTTGTAAATGTAACAAATATTAAACTTGTAATTTAAAATTTTAATTTTTAAAAACTTCAATATTATGAAATTTTATTAACAAAATTTGATAAAATTTGAACTTATTTATAAATAAAAATATTTGAGGTCTATTTATAAATATACCAATATTAAACTTGTATTTAAAATTTTAAGTTTTAAGACCTTCAACTCTTTTTGTAAAATTTTATTTAAAAACTAATAAAGTTTGGACTTATTTATAGATAAAAATATTCACGAGGCTTATTTATAAATGTACAAATATTGAATTTATAATTTAATTTCTTATATAGGGTTTATTTGTAAAATATTTAAAATATTTAAGGTTCTTTTTATAAATTTTATTTTAAAAAATATTAACATTGGACTTATTTATAAATAAATAAGGGGCCTATTTGTAAATGTACAAATATTAAAATTTTAATTTTTTGTATAGATTTCATTTGTAAAATATTTAAAATCTTAAGGTTCTTTTTATAAATTTGTATTTGAAAAATATTGATATTTGGACTTTTTTATAAATAAAAATATGCAAAGGATTTATTTGTACACATTTAGGAGAAAAAGTGGAGGGTGAAAAGTTAAATTTTTTAAGAGTTTAGTTATAAAATTATGAAGGGTAAAAATAAAATTTTTGAAAAAAAATTTGATTAAATAACAATCAGATATTATAGATAATAAATTACAAAAAGAAGGGCATATAGATAATTATTGAAATCTCAGGGGGTTTTTGATAAATAAAATAAATCTCAAGAGTTTGTAGGTAAATATCCCAAAAAATAAAGGTTGGTTCACTAAAGAGAGATTATTGGTTTCTATTGATAGAGGAGACAAGCTGGTTGCATAATTTATAAATAACAACAATAAATAATTAAATTCAGTATTTGGTCTATAAATATTCAATAGAATAATATTATTAATTGAACCAAAACTTTGTTCTACTAGTTTTGTTTAGTTTTCACATTGGTGAAGTCACCCACTGGAAAGATGAAAATTATGTACAAAAAAATTTAAAAATTATTTTAAAACTTTTGACATACTAGAATATCATAACCTGAAAATAAATTATAAAATCCCTATTGGCATGTATCACTAATTTAATTATATGGGTATTTTGTTTCATAAATTTTAAATAATTAAACTAGAGTCTATTTTTAATTTTCAAAAATTTTATTATTTTGAATAGAATTGTAAATCGTGGTCTCACGTTTTCACAAAACAAATAACTCCTTAATAGTATGATTAGTTCATTTCAATAAAAAAAATACTCTTAAGTGAACCAAATCAATATAATTCATTCACTTCAACCACCTTAAGCCCTGCTTGGGAAAAACCAAACCCACCATTGGCATCACTATAGCTTTAGCAATAATCCAATTAACCAGATGAGATACTATTTTTAAGTTTGATTTTACATTCCTTTTTTCTAGCTTATTTGCCAACTTTACTCCCGTTGTTATTACAAAATGCATGCATGAGAAATGGAGTAAACTGAAGTGACAGATACAAGTTTATTCTAGTTTCAAACCCATCAGAGAAAGGTCTGCAAGCATAGTACCGGAGGGAGTAAAAAGTGAGGAAAATAGGCATCGCAATTGAATTTAAGAGCAACCATCCTCACAAATCCTGGACAGTCAAACCTGCAAAATAAGTAATGAAGACCAATCAGTAGAAATACAAAAATAAAATGAAACAAATGAATGCATCTCAAATAATATTTAAGCAGTAAAAATATGCAACAAAGCAGTCTATATAATTGCAAACAAAGTTAAAACGTCTTTTTTGTATGTTTTAAGCTAGCAATATAAAGAAGCAAAGCCCAAGCTCAGCTCAGGTCAATTAAGGATCAGCCCAATGTTAAGATAGACTTTGATAGAGATGCAAGAGAGGCTTGTTTTGGTTTAGCTAGTTATAATTAAGCAATTGAAATGAGATTGCATTCCAGCTCAAATTAAAGCAAACACCAGTATGCTCATTTAGCGGGCATTCCAGCCAGTGAAAACCATATATAAAACGGAATTTGGATCGTACAAGAATATCACAAACATAGACAAAATTATAGTCAGAAAATTAATTATAAGCTATGATATTTAACGGATCAAGTATTAAAATCAAATAAGCCATTGGATTAGCTATCCAACTGCTGAATGAGCCAGATCATGCTTACATTGACTTGTTAATTTCTTGAAAATCTGCTCAAGCTTGATTGGTTTAATAAATGATCAAACCGAGCTCAAGCTTTAGCCAAGTTGAACGTGAGGGCTGCGTTTGATTTCGGATTATCCCGTTCTGACCGGCTTATCATCCAAATATCTAAAACTTAACCAGACTAACACTATATAATTTAATTTAATTTAAAATATAAAATTACGAAAATGCCCTTGTCTTTACCCTTGCCTTCACCCCCAGCAGTCCCCCAGCAGTCCCTCATCCCCCATTTCCATTCTCCTCCTCTCTAGATTTATGCCTTTCTTCATCTGCAATCGTGCTCGTGGTCCCGATCAAGGCTCCAGTGGTTGCAATGACAATGATCTACCACTGATCTTGAGCGCAGCTCATTGATCTAGTCCGGAACTATTCCTCCTTCGAAATCCTAGATTGAGACGAGCTTTCCTATTCCTTGAATGATTTTTTGATTAATTTCTGTTCGCTATCTGCTTGATTTCTGATCTTTTATTGTTTGGTTTTGAGTTTGTGTCATTTTTGCTGTCAAAATTTTTTCCTCCTTCGAAACCTTAGATTTCTCAATCTAGCTTTTCTTGTAAAGCCACGAGTAATATCAGATGACATGAACGAAATCTGAAGAGCCTCAGAAGTCTTAACTGCAAACAACACAATTTCATGAGAAAAGAATTCCTCATATTCAACCACCAATTTTTAATGAATTGATTTATTTCTGAAATATATACATACGGTAGAATTTAAGCCCAGGCTATCAGATTAAGAGGTGCTGTAGGTTTTCTTCTTCTCAGCCTAAAATACTGCCTCAGTTACAATTCTTTGCTACGAAGATGATGATACAAACACTAATGGATACCAGTCCAGCTGCTAAACAACAGATTATTAGTTTGATGATACATTGACAAAAATGAGTACTCAATACATCTCTAACTGCAATGGCATAAAGGAGATGGACTAAAACTCCCATAAATCTAGAAAAAACAAAGAAAGATATGGAAAACAAACTAAAAATGATTGGGGTTAAACATTAAGCATTAGACTTTTCAATAAATTTGACAACTTCTTGTGTACTGATTAACCGCATTATCAGGCACAAAACCTAATTATCGTTAAACGCCAAGAGGAATTGTGAATGTCAATATTTTGAGAATAACATTCAACGAAAGTAAACAGATACTTGAGCAGTAATACAAGATTATTCCAAATATAGAACTAAAAGAATAACCTAAGTTACGAAGTCCAGTCAACACAAGTTTAACATTAAAATGAAACAAATGAATGCGTCTCAAAAAATATTTAGACAGTAATAGTATGCAATCGAATAGTCTAGATAATTGCAAATAAAGTTGAAGTCTTTTTGTGTATGTTACTAAGTCATAAAAATAAGGCTGTAAAGAAGCAAAGCCTGAAGTTAGGTCAAGTCAATTACAGATTACACCAGGCTTGAGATCAACTTGATTTGGATGTAACAGACGCTTGGGCTTGTCTAGGCCTAATAGAGCAATTAAACTGACATTTGACTCCAGCTCAAACTAAAACAAACACCAGTTGGCCCATCTATAGGACATTCCTGCTAGTAAAAATCATATATCAAACTAAATATGGATGCAACAGGAATATCACAAACAGACACAAAATTATAATCAGAAAATTTATGACAAGCTATGGCAATCAACTGATCAGGCATTAAAATTGAATTAGCTATCAAATGGCTGAATAAGCCAGACCATGCTTACATCCACTTATTGATGTCTTGTAATCTGCTCAAGCTTGATTGGTTTAATAAATATTTAGACTGAGCTCAAGCATTAACCAAGCTGAATTTGATATGCTCGTGAATGGTTTGCTGATTTGGAAGCCTCAAGGCGAAATTTACTACCCCAGAATTTCTGTTACTTCGTATCATAAAACCCATGCTCCTATCCAAGTGATATGTTTCATGACCAATTACTAACATCAGAAGTATTGAATTAAAACAAAGGACAACTGACAAAATTGTCATGAAAACAATGTTCATTCTTGACATTATTTAAAATTTAAAAGTTTCTCCACCGCATTGATTTCCAACAGTGTTCCATTCCCTGTGAATACAGGATTTATACATCCAAGAACAAAGTTTGTTGCAAAGCTTTCAAACCTTGTGAGAGAGCAGAGCAAGGACTAACTTGGCTTACATTCTAACACAAAAATTCAACCACCTAATTCAAACGAGTTCATTTATTCCTGAAATGGATTGTACTCTGCAATTAAGAGATGCTGTAATTTTTCTTCTTCTCAGCGTTAATACTTCCTCAGTTACAATTATTTCTTAAGAAGCTGATAACATGAAACACTGGTGGATACCTGCCCAAGCAACTAAACTACATATTCTTAGTTTGAGAAAATATATGTGAAATCCAAGTGCCAAATACATCTCCAACTGCAATGACAAGCAGATGGACGAACACTCAAAAAGCTGGAAAGTAGAAAGAAAGATATTCTAAAAATGATTGGAATTAAAAATCAAGCATCAGATTTTCTAATAAATTTGACAACTTTTTGAGCAAAGATGAACTACAATATCAGATTCATCATTCATGCAATAACACAAAACTCAATTATGGTTGAACAATAAGAGCAATTGTAAATGTTAATGCGTTCAGAAAACACTCAAAGGAATTGAAATCCAGGAATACCAGTCAAGAAAGAACAAGGTATGAAGATCAGAAGACAGCCAAAGACCAACCAGGAGGGAGCGACTGCTTGAGCTTGTCGGCTTTCTCCGGATCGAAGACGCAGAGAGTGTAGAGGTACTTGGAGCACCGTACCTTGAACTTGAAGGCGCCGCCTTTGCTCCTCTTGATCCGCACCGCGCGCGCGTCCTTCCTCCTCGCTGTCAGCAGGAAATCCTTGATCTCCCGTATCTGCTTCGGCTGCAAAGATCAAAAAACCCTCAATTCAGTAATCAAATCAAACAAATCGTCCAGGGTCGAACGAAGATCGGCGGCGGCGGCTGCACGCACCATCGTCGCGGCGGCCGGAGAGCTAGGTGTCCGGATCCCACAGGGGCGCGGGGACGGTGATTTACGAACGATGGAGCCCTAGAAGTTTCAAATTAGTACGAAGGTTTTTCGTCACGTGTTTTAAATCACGTGATATGCACGTGATGCAAAATATAAATTCCATAAAAGCAGATTTTATTTTATTATTATTTTTATTTTAAAAGCAGATATTTTGTTTAGAAAGATGTTCGTCGACTACATTGGTAAGTGAATGGACGAGTCTTCGAAACACTTCATCAACTTTATTGTACAATTTTATTGTGCCAAGAAAAACATAAATAATTTTCCGACATCAAAGGTAACACAGCATTATTTGTGCGACATACGCCCGCAATATCATTCGCTCACCACCTTTCTTTGCGGCATTCAGAAAAGCCACGAGTTCCCATCCTGCTTCTGTGGAGGCTCCGAGAGAAGGTTCAGGAAATCAGCTGAGGGATCTGTTGCTGGCAACCCAGGCAGCAACGTGGGTTCAGTGCCCAAGTTGGCAGCTGGAGGCCTCTGTTCAGCAACTCGGTTCGCAACCTGATCTGAGAACATCTGCGGAGCTGCCAGTCCAGTGCCATTGTATACTTGCGCAGTCATGTTCGTCTCCTGGAAGATGGTGTTGCTGCTGCTTCCCCTTTCAAAACCTTGAGGTGCTCCCATGATCGTGTTCGCGTTCGCCTGCTGTAAGATATTGTCTCTACTTCCCAACTCAAATCCTTGAAGCGGCGACAGATCTTCGAATGTAACACCAGCTTGGTACGAGTTAAAGATCGTATTGTTGTTTAATTCAAAGCTGAACGCGCTCCGAGGCATACCTTCTATGTTGAATGGTGCTGGATCCCATTGCAGCTGTTGGGTGAATGAAGGAGAGCCAAAGAGTTGCTGAGTGGTGGTGCTCGTCATGAAGGATGATGCTACAGGAAGGTTCGAAGGCGCGGAATCGCGGTATTGACACATGTAGAGGTGATTGTTTCGCGAATTCAGGTCCCTGAACGCATACTGCTGCTGGTTGTAAGGGCATTGTGGGTGCACGCAGGTGTAGATCTGTGGAATCGGTGCACTCTGATATGGTATCATTGGAACCCGCGACGATTGATATTCAGCAGCGTTGGGTACCACAGGATGGGTTGCCACTGACTGCAGGAAATCAGATTCAAACTCAAAATCGTAGTCCTCTGATAGATAACCGTCTGTCGAAGAAGCATTAGCGGGCATGGTGATTTCTACATTCGGACGGAGTTGCTTGTAGAGCATAAGCTCCTTGTCAAGCAGCCCTCGCAAAATTTTCACATCCTTTGTCGACATCTTGTTCTGCAGATGCTTGGACTTGCAGATTAACTTCTTGATCTGCCAAATATTCGGCATCATATGCTTTATGATGCTCATGAGCACCCCGACTTTAAAGGCCTTCTTGAGGTTATGAGGCTTGGCGTAAGGCGGAGGAGGGATGAACTGGGATATGCATATCAGCGGCCACCATGCCTCCTGTCCTGTTGGCCACCACGGCGGTAGCACTCCGTCCACCAACGGGAACTTCCTCTGTGGAGGGTCACAGTGAGGCATGAGCGCCGATATCAGGGTGCTTAGAGTAGTGTCCTGGAGGTCACGGAGGGAAAGCTCAGATTGAGACTGATATGAAACACCACTGCTTGGCCTACCGGTATTCGCTGCCCTGTACTCAGCAATTGCAGCAGGACCGTTGCGATCGAATCTGACCAACTCCACCCACCAAGCTCGAAGGCTATTAGAAGATGCATACATAGTGTCATTGTTCTTAACAACGCCGTAGAAGAAGCCTTTCACATTGCATTCCTTCATGCAATACAGCATAGTCTCCGTCAATGCATATCGAGCTTTGGTAATCTCTCTTCGTGCTATTTGTAACCTCACTTGTCTTGCGAGTTCCTGATCTTCCTGTTGATCATCTGTCTCTGTTAACTCCTTCAATATCAGCTCATCCCCTGAAACATCGTCCTCAAGCTCATCTATCTCACTATCCTCCTCATAACCCTCGACACAAAGTGCAGCTTGGTCGGGAAGCAGTGGTAGCTGGGAGGCAAGATCAACATTGAAGTTATATGCACTGTCTACTTGAGGGTTCATTGTGTTGAAAAGGGTGTAGTTCTGGGTGTTTGAGAGCGACGAAGATTCTATATCTCCATCCCAGAAATGGAAGTCCATCAACTCATGATCCATATTCGGAAAACCTTCTGAAGCTATGGCCTTTGCCTCTACAAAATATTATCCAGGAACTATGTTAGATTAAAGAGATGAAACAAATCATCTTAATTAAAGGAAAATAATTCATGTATCTTGCAAGTGATTGTGTAGCATGTTAATCATGAAGGAGAACAAATTAATGACATCAATCGAATAAAATTTAACTACAAGAAAGAACAAATGGACTCATCAAGTGTGGGAACAAAAAAGATTTAACCCAATATTTTCTTAGTTTCATAATATTTTGTACATCCATGATTTCATGTGAAAAACAAAGATATTAAAGTATAGACAACGAAAATCAAGTATGGACAATAATGTTAACAAAATCATTCATGCTTCAAAGAAAGAACCATAGAACTGGTATGTTTTCAAAATGATTTCTTTCAGTATAAAACATCAAAAATCAAATCACAATGCATGATCAAACTCGACAAGAAGTGGAGATAAAAGAAACAAGAGATATTGATGCAACTATCATATATATCTACTTCTTTGAAAGAAACATTTTTTTTTTCAAATAATCACATGTATTAAATAACAGTAATAATAACAATAATAGAGACAAAAGAATTATTAAATGAAAGAAAAATAAGTGGTAGAACCATTAGAAAAGCTTGCACCATCCCATTTTCCATCAATCATGTTTTTTGAATCACACTCGAATACTCATTTAGTATTGCAAAAAATAATCAGAGAAAGCATTATGAAATAACAAACAAAAGTCGAGTAGATGCCTTATTAGATCAAACCAAATAGATTGCAAGCAAGGGAGGAGAGAGAGAGAGTGGGAGAGAAGAAGAAGAAGAAGAAGAAGAAGACGACTTACGAGAGAAAGCAAAGAGGAAGAAAAAAAAAAACTTCTTCTTAGCTTTATTGTGCTTAAGATATAGAAGGATGGATTCCCACGTGAGCGATGGAGGGGTTAAATAGGGAAGAAAGGGCTCAAATAAAAGCAAAGTTTTTCCAACAATGGTAAGCAGAAATATGCCCATTTACACACAGAATCATTCATGTCGTCTAGATACATCATGCATGCATGCATAGATGCATAATTACCATTTTACCCTTATTTAAGAATATACCAACTTTATAATTTAGATTTTTATCCTACCAATAATCAATGATATATCATGAAAATTTTCAGCTTACAGATAACCAAAAATAAATATTTACTTACAATGATATTTTTTTAGTTTTTTATCTTGTGCTTTGAAAATTGATGGTCATACGATGACAAAAGAAGATTTCAAATGATAAACCAAAACAGATATTTCAAATGTCTAGTATTTTTAATATTTTAAAAAATTTACATTTTTAATTTAAAAAATTATGATAATATATTTATTTTGTAGGATATATAACTTCAAATGATGTTTATTTTGTTGGACCTATAAATTTTATATTTATAAATTTTATGTTTTGTTGGACTATAGAGTTTAGCACATAACCTCACGTGTTAAATTCTAAAATCCAAAATTGTAAAGTTCAACTAATTTTAAAAATGAGTACAGTTTAGATTTACTGAAATTTGAAGGTTTCATAATTTCAAATATCTACATAATAAACACTAAATTTTATAATTCTTAAAATTTAGAAATTCCATATTTTTAAAGTTTCATGAAATAAATAAATTTTTAAATGACATAGCAAAATAGTAAAATCGTTTGAATAACTGATATTAAGTGCAATAATGAAGTAGATAAAGTTGGAATGCCAAGATTGGCATAGCAAATATTTACCATAGCTACATCAAATGAATCACACTTGAACTGAAAATTGAATTATCTAAATTGCATTAGGGCTGGAGTAAGACGATTACAGCTTTCTTAAAGGAGGGTTGTCTTGTCCCAATTCCATGAGCTATCGTCGCCGCTACTACACCAGCAAAAGAAAGTTAGCTTATTAAATTTACTAAGCTACCGAGATCCAAACCATTATGTTGGCGTGATATTTTAGAAGGTAGTCCTCGTTATGATTTCCAATTTTCACTCTCTCTTGTATTTTATCTCTCACTACATGATAAGGGAGCGACGTGCTATGATACGAAAAATTAGATGAAATTTCAAGACCAACCTTGGGTTAATCCATTGGAAAATCCAGGTTAAATCCTTCCAATGCAAGGATCGAGTTTGATTCCTTCTCTCCACTTGCGGGATGGCAAGGATAGAGCTTTCGACACCGGGCTTGGTGGAGCCAAACTTCGACCCCTCCAATGGCAGACCTCATAGCCACCTTCACTAAGATGCTCCCAAGCAACATGAGAAAGATGTGATATCCAGGGCGTGATAACAAGGTCGCCGAGGAATTCATCGACCAACGATAGATCATCGATAGCTACAAAGATAAGAAAAGAGTAATAATAAAATTCAATTATGCATAATAAAAGAAGTTCATAAATTATACAAAAAAAAAAAAACTTAACTCACAAACTCCTGCTCAAGCGAAATAGACACAAAAATTCTTCAGAATACCGAGACGAACATTACTTCTCTTATTTTACTGTAGACTCGGTGCAGTATATCAAGATGTCAGACTCGAGGGGTGGAATCTTTGGCCTACTTTATGTTGTCTAAAGTTTCTTACCTCAGTGGTCATATACAAGCCACATCTCTGGACAAACTGTTGAACTTAGAAAACTTGAAAACTTCTAAACATATAGGCACTGGGAACTACGTCATGGGAGGAGGCAAAGACCCAAAAGACAAGTACCCTATCCACCATGTTCAAGTTAATCCTATGTAAAGTGAGTTCATACTCCCTGAGAACGCTATGGATGAAGCTCAGGAATGAAAACGTAAATCCTACTTCGAAATGAATCCTGTATGTGTCATAGCAAAAGCTAAACTTCTCTTTCAACTTCTTTGACTTCGCTTCGTCTCCAAACTAGTCCGCCCCAAACCAGGCGTTGGGAACCCAAACCATGACAAGAGGAGCTTGACCTTCTTCTCCCTCAGGGTCTGGTCAAAGAGCCACATCCAAACTCTGGAATAACGTTGACATCTCGGGGGCCATGAATGCAGAGCTCAGAACGACAGGTTCGAACTCGTTGAGGGTTTGTTAAAGCATCTCTTTGGGACACGTCACTAACCTCGGCGAACTGTATAAGAGAGGAGCTCTCCTCTGGCGAGTGGCCATTGCAATAGATTGACGCTGATACCTTTGTATCTCGTGTGCATGATGCTCAAGAAGAATTTTAAGTCCTAAACCATAAAAACCGACTCCACTCAGCAGACAACGATCCCCGGACCAATGAAAACACACTTAAGCATTTATAACTGAGGGAGTAATTGTTTATCGAGATGAATCATAGAGCTAAACTGAAAATTGAATCACCTAAATGAAGTGCAATTGGCTTCCTGTGATGAATTAGTAGTTCAGTACTAAATCTAATCACATGTAAAAATTTATTTAATTAAAAATATTAAAATTGACGTGATTCATTCACATTTTATGGAGAATTTTAGTAAATTATAAGTATAATAAATTAACTTTTTTTATTAAATAATTTAATAAGTAAAATTTGATATATAATGAATCAGTTTAAATTCCACCAATTTAATTTTTTAAAAATAATTTAATATTCGATCTGTTATATTCACACGATTTATCATTTTTGGATAATCCAACTCTTGTCACATGGCTTAAAAATTATATAGTGTATATAATCGGCTCGCTAAATCATCCAAAGAAGAATTTTATTATATCCCAAAATTCTCTCACAATGAATAATAAGGCGAAAATAAATCAATTTTCGTCTGAATTTTGCTCATCCTTCATCCATTTTCATGCTTACTGTTACGTGTATATTAGACTTCTGACACTGATATTCACACCTGAACCGTCGGTCCGAAGCCGTCGCCCCCGCTCGACCGAAATTTCAACATTTGAGAACCAAAACCAAAACCAAGACCAAACGGAGATTTTCAACCCGACTTAAACCACAACAACAGTGACCACGACGGAAAGATTAGGCAATTGCCCAAAATGCTCGCCGTCGGAGCGGCACCTCTCTGCCCGGCGGTCGTCCCTCCTCCCACCTTCTCTTCCTTCTCTTACTCCTCTCGGTCCGCTTTTCCTACATTCAAGTCCTCATCCTCCACCGCTTCTGTCGCTATCAACGCCGGCGTGTCCCCCGGGCGCTTCCCCGTCTGCGCCTTGGCTGGCCGGAGGCGGCGGGGACCGGTCGCCGGAGTTTCCGACGTTGAGTATAATGATGACGATGATTATTATGAGGAGGAAAGGGATGAGGACGTCGACTGGCTAGAGAACAAGCCGGCGGGGTTCGGGGAGGGGAAGACGTATGATACCAGCCTCGAGGATGAACTCTTGGAGGAGATGGAGATAAGCAGGAAGGCCCTGATGGCGAGCTTCAATAGGAAGAAGAAGGAGGCCGGGAGCGTCAAGAAGCAAGAACCTCATCGCAAAGGTTGGATTTTGGAGTTGAGTTTGATTTTGTTCCTGAAAGAGGTGGTAATTCTGTGTTTTCATGGTTGTGAGGCAATTCTGGATTTAGTATGAGTACATTTGAATTCATACGAGATGATTACTGTATATGTTCAAAGGGAACTGAATTTAAGCAGAAGAACCCAGTAGAAAGTTAGGGGTTTGGTTTTATAATTTCTAAGCAGTGGCCATGTATATCATCGATCACTTGTGCCTACCCATGACTTCAATTTTCTTCTTTGACGATACAAGTGGCTTGTGGTGGAAGAGAAATGAAATTGCTGCAGGATTAGATACCCTATAGGCATTGGCTATTCTCTACAATCTTTTTCAACAGCTTGCAGTCATGTCTCTGTTTTATCTACATGTGAAGTTTCTGCATTTTTTTTTCCTCTCATGTCAACTTAAGTTGGGAGTTGGACAAGCAACATCTCTTTTTGGAAAGGATGTGTTATAGTCTAAGCTCTCCTGGGGAATATGGGACATATAAAATTCTTCCTCCATATATTACTATTTACTGAGTTCAACTTGCAATCTTAACTGCGCTCTCTCAGAAAAGGGTTTCCTCTGCATTTTGCTTTAACATAAAAGTGGAAGAAATGAAATCCTAGAGAAATTACATATAGGAACCATATGTTTTTGCTCTTCTTTTTCTCTGTAAGATGCTCTTTGAAATTTTGATCTTGGTTGAGACTTATCATTAATTTTTATATGGAGATATGCAGAAACTGATGTCATTCAAAGTGGCATTCGTGTCCGTGTTTGGAACCTTCCACGAAAAAAAAACATTTATAGGGACTTAAACTTGGCTTTCAAAGGGTTTCCAGGCATTTTGAATATAAACCCAGCAGTCATTGCAAATCAGAAGACTCGGGATCCTGTCTGCAAAGGATTTGCATTCATTGACCTTCAGTCTGATGAGGCAGCAAACAGGTAATAACTTAGTTTGACCAATTTTATTATTTTGATGAAAATATGTTTTTTGTGTTTGTTGTTTTGATGAATTTTATCAGAATCATCTAGCAAATCTCTGTTTAGAAGCAAGGTGGGGAAATATCATGCTTGGGAATTGTGATCATTTGTAACTTCTGATTTAGTATTATCTCCCATGGATGTGGGAGCTATATAAACTAGGCTTTTTTACAGATTAATCTCTATTTGCTTCCTTCTTTCTTCTTTTTCCCTTTTGTATTGACAGAAAGACTGCTAGGAATTTTTGCGATGACCCTTTTGTAGTAGGATTGAATTGAAGTTCAAAGATTGGTTGCTTGGAGACATGCCTTGGACCTTCGTAGAATTTGCAACATTTTTTGTATCTTCACTACATGCTCTTATTAGATGGAATTCTAAATTTTCAGGTTATTGAGATTTCTCCTGACTGAACCCAAGCACTTATGCTCCCTTCTTTGCTTTATTTCCTATGCCATGTAGATTGCAGTCCCATATTAGAGACGAAACCAACATAGGTCACTTGATGAGAACGTTGTCAATGCTGTCAGTAAACTTGTGTTGCATGAGTCAATGACTAAATCATGCTGACAACCAAGTCATAATTATAGTGTCAACAACCTGTTATAGCTTTTAATGTAATAGATGTCTGCTTTGCACGATAGAAATCTTGGACCGAACCATTCAGCTTGTTTAAACTTTCCTTGTTTAAGTAAGAATGCTCTGGCACCAATTAAATTGGCTATGCTGGACATTTTATTTTGTTATTGCATGAGTGCAAATTATTTGATCTAACTTAGCTCATCAAGACTTTTCTAATATGTTTCAAATGCCTATTGGACCACTTTTACATCCTTTCATTGAACTGCCACTTGCTTGTCAACCTTAGTTGGAAAGCAGCTTGCTTGTAAAGTTTCACTGGCCATTTTACCTTTATGTACTCATGTTTACATTTCTTCTAAGTAATGTAGTGTGAAGTGCACCCATCCAGCAATGAGTGTTTTAAATTTCTGTTTAAGGAATCCATTTCTGATGTTTTTATTGCCTACTCCTTGTGGAACCTCACCTGAAGTTCTAACTGCCAGGTTTGTGCATACATACTCCAAGCAAAATCTTCTCTTCGGTAAGGTAAAGAAACAGATTATGTGTGATTTGGTGAATCCACGGGGCTCAGGGAACTACTGTGATGAGCAGCCCAATGATAACACTCAGACCACTCAGCAGCAATCTTATGACATGGAAGATGAGACTCTTGGTTCTCATGTCAGCCTTCTGTCCTGGGACTCTGCAGACAGCACTGATGAGGGATCTATTACAAGAGAACCTGATGTTATGACTGAAGGAGAATCTGATTGTATTATTGAAGGAGAATACACATATAGTTCCTCCTCGGATTTGGAAGAGTTAGAAATGGAAACTGGAGAATTGGAAATCCCCATTGCAGATAATTATGAAAACAATGTCTCAGTTGATGAAGATGAGATCTATCCTGACAGTGCTCCATCTCCATTTCAAAAACAACATAAACGAAAAATGTCAAGGAAGAGTAAAGGCAAAACAAAGTCAAAGAATACCTCAAAGCTTAGTGTACCTAGTTCGGTGACCAGGTAATATACTTCAGAATATACTATGAAGTTACAATAAAAATACTATTAAGTAACGGGTTCTGATTTAATATAAAAAAAACTGCTAGTGTATGAACACAATTTCACTTGTGCCTTTTGCACTTTAGGTTAAAAAGCAAAGAGAGGACTGTTCTAACTGGTGTTTTTTCCAAGTATGGAGCAAAGGTTTCTACTGAATTGGCAAATCAAAGATGATCATTGTGGATTCTGTCCGGAGTCATCATCTGTGATGCTTGCAGAGCATCTTCCTACTGCAACAAGACATTCAAAGGGGAACCAGAGTGTGGCACTTCATAGTTTGCTGGACCCAAATTCATCTATCAATTGCCACAAGGGTAACTAGATGGTAGCTGCATGAAGTTTCTTCACAAATTGCTCCATCAATTTTTGTTGTCTGAATGTTGAGATTGTGGGAAAAAGTCATTCAGAGTGAGATCTACCAGGTTTCACTCGGGTTTGTATGCTTCCTTCAGTTGAACTCTGTACAAGAGACTGCTATTTATGTTTGAATTGACTACATATGAAAACGAAAATCAGTCTTGATTCTCCATGAAAGATCTTTTCAAGCATGTTGGTTCTTATTGTTCCAGATCTCTCCCTTCTGCAGAAGAGCATAACTACTTGAGTCAAACACGTTTGCAGGCTGCCTATGATTTTTTATTTTGGTGTTTTGCATATGAAGTTCATTCATGATCCATTCAGAATAGACTTTACATATGAATCTGTTGTTGCATCCTGCTTTTATATTCTCAATCATCTGCCATGTATGTGACTAGATTTCCCTTTTACAAACTCAATCACATGATATCCAAATCAGAGTCACCTATAATAATGTCTCTCTAGTATCCGGTCCATGTCACAACAAAGAAGCGGCTGCCAGACAAGCTTGTTTGTTACATGCATTTCTCTTGTCCTTTTTACAGATTCCCTTGCAGAAAAACAGTAGGCATCAATATCATGCAACTCCGTTCCGCTTTTTTTCTTACATATTTTCAAAGAGGATGTACTAGCCTCCAAAACTTGCATTTATATCCTTGGAACTTAATCTTGCATTCCAGATCTTTTGAGTCTGAATCCAAGCGGAAGGTGCAAACTGTGTTAATAGACTGAAACTTGAAACACTGAAAACAGACCTGCATGCTGAGCTGTTTTTCGGCATTTTGTTGGCTAGAAGATAAGCTACCGCCTGGCCTAAGCTTTCATTTGTTTATTGGGTTTTTCCTTTTGCAAATATCTCCTCAAGTTCTATCGTATTTGCACACACTAAGTGTTGGATTGGTAGATATACCTTCACATGCTGGCTTCCCCTGCTTCTTTCTAGCCTTGAGATCACTATAAAATCTTACATTGACATTTCAGTTCATACATTGACATTTTCTGACAATTTTGTCTTTAACCTTGCATTCTTTCCATAAAAAGACAAAACCCTGAGACCTAGATAAATTTTGTAAACCAGATATAAACCATGCCAACAAGACCAAATCAGAGTTATAGCAAATTAAGCTGATCAAAGGATAAAAACAAATAGCTGAGGAGAAATATAAGCCATAAGATTATTTCTATTGGAGAACAACTAGTAACAGAGAGAATGAATTTATCTAATGCAATCGTAGATTTCAGCAACCAGATATACAAGCATATATTGCAATTGTAAAAACAAGACCCTTCTGGATCGAATAATGCTCATCGTGTTCCTTACTGGGCTAGAGATTGATAAGCAGCGAAAATTGCAGCATGCTCGAGAACTCTTGAGCTGGGGGATGCTCCGAATATGACGTAAGGGGTTGCAGAATGTTTAAACAGATGGGAAGAACTTGTTTAGGTTAAATGGCAAGGAGTAGAATTCTTCACTTCTGGTGTCTGTTTTGAAGGATCGGAACTTCTTCCACCAGTGATGACCTCTGTCTTTCTTTACTGAGTTGTCGCGTCTGTGCAGTGTGTTATCCAGGAAAAATGCCACAAAGCCCGCCACAAAAGGTTTTGAAGAGAATATTACATTGACGATGTCATTGAACTGGTAAAGAAAGACATTTAGTCCTATATCAACCACTTCAAAAGAAGAAAACCAAAAGTTGTGCTCAAAAACATACCCATCTGGCACCAGTGTGCACTGGACCATAGCCAGCAACAGATGTGTACTCATTAAAGTACTGTGGAACTGATAAACCCATGAAGACAGAAAATCCGAGGATGAATTTTGTTCGGAAGCTATTGAGGTTGCAGAATTGCAGGAAGCTTAGTCCGACAGCACCTGTACAAACAGAAGAAAAAAAAAATGGAATCCATAGCAATCGTATAGATTTTATTTTGAACTGCTTCTTGTATTTATAGAAACTAACATGGCTTTTGAGTTTCCTGGGTACATACCAACATAGGCAAAGAAAAGGCAGTACAAGGCTGCAAATATTGGTGCAGGAATGGAAGCAAAAACAGCTCCAAATTTTCCTAAATCAATAACCAAACAAACAGAATATTATATTATAGATTTGATGGGAATCATCTGGTTTATTGACGTAAAGAATAAATATTCTACTCAAAATTGAAACTAAGAACTGCTGCACCAGCATTTAGTCTCACAAAGCATCCATCAGAAAATTATCAATGGAAGTGTTTAGATCCCAGCCCACCTCCATTCCATAAGTTTGGAATGCTACTGAAAGAGAGGTCTATCAATCGAAAATGATAATCATAGATAGTATGTGTCAGACCAAAATGAAAAAAGCCCGTAATTCTAACTCAGATTTACAAGAAAAGGTTTGACATTATGAAAAACTTAACAATACTTATTCAACTCATGAAAGATAATAATAGTTGAGTGCATTTACAATGCAGATTATATCAATGGCTTTTCTATAATATATTGAACTTCACAACAATAGAATTCCATCCAACATATTAGCTTTAACTAAAACAAGATCAACATGCCATCTATTGAATGGCCTGCAGGGACATCAACAATTGTTCCAGGTCAATCACCATAAGCCTTTTTCTATTTCTGGTGCAGAAATGCTTGAAAACAACTTACCGAGAATTGAGAAGAAGAGCATGAATCCTGCAGAAATTTGAACCACTCTTCGGCTTCCAACACGTGTCAAGGCCAGCAAACCAGCATTTTCACTGCAAAAGAAATGGAGTAGAATAGAATGACCAAATGGTGAAATGATGACAAGATCTTTGAAGCTTAGCAAGGAAGTTCACTGTTTCTCCACTGCAGCAAAATTCAGTAAATTCGTCCTACAGCCTTACACTGATACAGTGGAACCACTTGCTGTTCCAAATAGCCCATCCAACAAGATTCCAATTCCCTATAACAAATACAATCATAATAGGGTAAAAAAAAGAACTTTATAGACCACAGACGCAAACATTTTAAATCAGAAATATCAAATACCTGCCAACCTATACCGCGGCTGAGGATAGATGGCGGTAATGGGGTAGCACTTGCATATCTTGAGACAGCAATGAAAGAACCAGTGGACTGTATTATCATACTAAGCATTGTGAGAATTTCCTTTAATCACTTTTAACAAATAACACAGGAAAGGAGATGATATAGCAAAGCATCATGGACTAAGCAACAATAGCTGATTTTCCAGAACAAAGCACTAGGCAAAATCAAACCTCCACAAGAGCAACAAATGACGCAGCCATCATTGCAAAGGCTTCACCAGCATCAAATGTGGGTGCTCCCCATTGAAAAGGATATGGAACTCTTATCCTGCACAAAGAGAACATCCAGTTACAGTAACTCAAAACTGAGTACCACAAAGGATTCTAGTTAAGGTTTCCAAACTATGACAACAGTAATTCACATGAGGATCAACACAGAAACATGTTTAAACATACCAGGGAGCTCCGCTAACTAATCCAGAACGATCAGTACGGCAATGTAATTGGGTTTTTGGAGCTGCATGTCTATATGCACCACCAACTGTGAGCAAGTAGGCATAAAGCCACACAATTGCAATTGAAAATATGACGGCGAATCGGTCAAAGACAGGTCTGTCTGAACGTATTAGATGAGGTATATACTGCACCGAAAAGAAAGTTCCATGAGATGATATCATCACCATTGAACTACCCACCGAAACAATTTTAAAAAATGACACCCAGATAGATAACTATAGATATTTGTATGGCTCTATGAAGACAATTTCATTGGGTATTTTATGTTCAAACTATATGCACCACAATACCTGTGACAGTATAATCAACAGAATTAGTTGAGGAAGCCCAATTTCAACACATTTAGCAAGCTGGGCATCATAAGCAGAAATCATCAGTCATTAGCAATATAGAACAAAACAAAAGGTAATAACAAGAAAAATTAATTTTTCAACAGGATATTCATAGCAATTGTATTGTTTTTTTAAACAATGAAAATGTGAGCATGGAACACTATTGAGATATACAAGTCATGAGGCAGAAGACTTACTCCCGGAAAACCGAGCTCATAGAGACCAAAGCCGGTCAAAGCAACAAGAGGAACAGCTGCGAGTGGAGTCAAGAATCTGGAGGAAAAAGATACATCTTCGTTACTTTGAAAATATGAGTCCCCCATAGTATGTACAAGTGTTCAAAACTAACCTCGTGACATTACGCCATAGACCACTGAACCCCACTATAATTTGAAGCGTCGAAGCAACGATAAGGGCACCTTGGGTTCCACGCATGATGCGCAAGAATTTCTGTAATTCGAATATAAACTGTGACAAGAAAAGCTGAAGAATTGCTTTATTAATAATTGGAAAGAGGCTAGTTCAGTAGAAAACCGCATGAGGGTCCATGATATCACTATAGCGGCCAGCTAAGATTATAGAGATGGTTGGCAAAACAAACGTGTATGATCCACCAATTACAGCCGGCAAGCGAGTACCAAATAAGGTTTGGAACAGGGTGTTTAGTCCACTCACAAACAGTATAGTTTGGACCACCCTAGCTTTCTCATCCTAAGAACATTTAAAATTATATCAACATATATTTTCAATGCAAATAAAACACCTGAATTTGAGAAAATCCTGCTCTATGAATTGATTGATTCTTACATTTCCTCCACCCATTTGGGGAACAAGAGCAGTAGGAATCAAAACAGTAGTTCCAAGCATAACCAAGTAATGTTGGAATCCAAGAAGGATCGCCTCGGCTGCATTACAAATTTCACCAAGAAACAAGCAATAAGCCATCAATTTAACTATGAACTAACAATTATCTTGGTAAATATAAGTAAAAAAAAATTAGCACAGAAAGCCTGTTTTTAAGCAACTATAAGCCAAATTTGTACTAATCTTCTACCAATTATTAAGACCGAATCTTGTTCATTCCTTTAATCAATTATATAGAACATAATGTGGTACACAAAGGAACATGTGCCTGAACACAAAAGCTAATTTCCCCAAAATAACAACAAACATTCGTTTACAGAGAAATAATAAACAGGCAAACCAAAAATAGCTAAATTCCACAAAAAATCATGTGCAACACAACTCTGATTATTTTCATACTATCAATTGACACTCACTGAAAAGATTGTTCTGAAAAAACATACAACTCAAACCAAACGCCCCTAAACACACCAGATCTACAGCAAAACAAGCCACAAACTCGTCAAAGTTGAACATAATTACCAAAACAAAATCCTAAAGGACAACAACAAAAAATAACAGTTTTTTTTTTTCTTGAAGGAGAAAAGAGAGAAAAAAAAGAGAGAAAAACTCACGCCATGGAGGAGGACTAGTGATGCAGTAAGACACATTGGGCAGCTGGTCCTTCACCGGATGCGGCTGTAACTCATCCTGCTTTGGAGCCGGCGCCGCCCCTCCTCCACCAGCCATTGACCCTCTTTTTTCCCTTCCTCAAAACCAGAAAGAAAAAGAACGAAAATGCGAAAAAAAAGAAGACAAGAAAATCCCACTACAACAGAGCAAAGCAAAGGAAGCGACCTAAGAGCAGGAAATTGAAGCAAAAAAGCAAGAAAATGCGAAGGAATCCGAAATATCGAGTGCACAGAAACACAGCAAACCCAATCCCAAGCTTTGTTATTTCTCTGCACACTTCCCAAGAATTCTCAATAACAATAATTATTTGGAGTAAGAAAATGCAAACAAGAAAGAGAGAAAAAAAAAAAAAACCGAAGTGGTTGGGTTGTGAACTGCGGAGGAAGACAAAATGGCAACTGGTATACTCTCTCTCTCTAGAAGTTGGAAGAAAACGAAGTAGAGAGAGCGAGAGAGAGAGGGAGATGAGGATGAGGAGCTTTGCATTGTATGATTTTATTCAGTTTGGGAAAATGTTTTTTTTTTTTTTTTTTTTTTTTTTTTTTGTTTTTTTGGAAGGGTGGTAAGGGAAGAAGAGTACGAGTACGGGAAAAAAGGGTATCGGGGAAATTTCAGAGACGGAGAGGGGGCTAAGTGCAGCCGACAACCTCCTTGTGCCTGCAGCTGTCTGCATAAAGGCTCTCGATACTGCCACGCCTCTTTTTTTCTTCCTGCACGCGCCCACTATTCTATTTTCCTCTTTTTTCTTATTTTTCTTTTTTCGATAATTATCCACATTCCTCGTAATTTCGGATAATTTCTCATAATTTGTGTCGCTATTATCTATTTGCTTCTTCTTCCAACAGAGTCAAATAAAAACCAAAGATTTTTAAAAAAAATGAGATAAACCCGTATTAATTATATTTTTACTCCGAAACCCAACGGAATTGCTGTGACCGAGTCGTGAATAGCCTGAATCTAGCGTGTGAGCGCGATGGCCATCATAGATTGACCGCAGTGGCAATATTTTTTTAAAATTTTAATTTACAACAAATTAATTACTTATTTTATATTATAATTTTATAAAAAATTATCTCAATTAAAAATATTTCAAATATATTTTTTTATTTCATTAATTTATTAATTAAAAGTAATATAAAAAATAAAATTATTTTTTATTTGATTTTAATTAGGACAATCATTTGCATTCACAGACTAGGTGGTTTAATCGAACTACATATTAAATTTTCAGTCTTATAATATTAGATAATAGATATTTTATAGAAATCGATATAAATTATGTAAATTTTTATATTATTTTAAAAATTATTTGAACTAAAATTTTTTTAAAAAAATTGATATTTTTATATTAATTTAATCGATAAAATTAAATAAAATTAAAATATTTTAATCGATATAAATTTTAATAAATTTATAGTGTAAGATAATTAATTTACTTATTACTAGTAATAGAAGAAGTAAATTTATTATAAAATTATTATAAAAGCGATTATTTCTTAGCGAAAAAATCTAATTTTTAATTGATATTTACTTCAACAATGAGTATTTGGAACGCATGGACATCAAAGCGTTTGCATTATTATATATATATTTTTTTGAAGAACGCAGGAAAATGGGGTAGAATCTCGATATTTATACGTGATTTCAGCAAAAGCACGTGGTGATGGGCCTACGTCGCTTTAAAATATATTTTGCCGGAATGTGAGTCTTACTATTAAATACTGAGCCGATCATCATTTTGAAATTAATAAAGGGCAAGAAAGACTTGATTAATGCCAAACTGGTCTCGCTTTCACCGCCATCCATCCATTTCATATGGATTTCGTACCATGCCAAATATTAAAAATCAAAGTCCATGCAATACTTTGGAGCATTTGGTGTGCCCGTTGATAACGAAACGAGTTGCTTATGTTATGTTTGTTTAATTTCTTATAAGTATATTTATTTAGAGTCCCTATAAAATGCTATAGATAGAATTTTAATTTTAATTCTATTAAATTTATTTAGAAATTAGTGTTAGAATTTAGAATTTAAAATTTACGATTTAAAACTTAGGATTTAAGATATACTAATTTTTAAATAAATCTAACGATTTAAATTTAAATAAAATTAAAGATACAATTTTAAACTCTAAATCCTAAATATATTAATCCCTAGATAATCTAACAATTTAAAATTTAATAGGATTAATGCTAAAATCCTATTGGTCAAATTTTATACCCGCTCATTTATTTAATATTATAATATTAGATGAGATAAAATTAATCATATATATATATATATATATATATACAAAAGTTTATATTTTATCAGTTTAAATTATTGAAATAATTTGATATCTAACCCATTATAATATTATTAACTTTCCAAATAATATTTATCCATCATCCTTCAAGGGAGATCATGAAAGTTGAGATGTATCAAATATTCTTAAACACAATTAATACTAAAGTTAATATTAAAGTATGAAAGTTCAAGTGCATCTAATATTCTTAAAAACTGCACACACAAAAAAAAGAAAAACAAAAAACTGAAAATGATGAAGGTCCTCCTATGCTCATGAATGCATTCATCGTTTGATCTCCTCTTGGATTCTCGAAGGAAATAATTGAAGGGCAGGCGTTTGTGGATGGAGGGTACTTTTCCGAATTAGTTGGGATGTCAAAGCCCTATGAATCTTTTTTGTTCACGGTGTGTGTACGGCCAAAGAGGTGTGGTCGCCCTACGTATCATTAAGTTGGTGCTTGACCTACTACTGCACCAGCACATGCTGACATGCCATCTCCACCTGCTGCATTTCATTCTTTGGCTGATTCAGAGTTCAAAACTCCCAAAGCATCTGTCTCCTATCAGAGTTAGATCAGATCCCCCACGCCTGGAAAGGAGCAGACTTTGAGCCCACGCGGATCTTCAATTTTACTTGCATTGCTCTTTCTGTGTAACTATTAAAATATTATTGTATTTATGGGGACAGAATTATAACAAAATGCCGATCAATCAAACGAGGGATGTGTCGTAGGCAATCATAAATACTCAATCTAATTAATCAAAAGTTAGAGATGCAAAATTCTAAAAATCCAACGATTAAAGTGTCCATCGCCCAGACACCCAGCTGAAGTTACTATCATCATCCTTAAACAAAACCATGTAAAAAGCATGCAAATGAAACAGCAGGTATATTGTCTAGGTGTGCTTTGCGTGAAACATTATTAGTCTACAGCCAAGATCCATAAACATCAGCTATTTACAAATAGAGTGCGCTCAGTCCACATGCAGGGCCTTGAGTTACCAAATTCTTCAGAATAAAAACTGGTCTTTTCCCAAAATGATAAGTTATCTTCTAATGTAATATATTTAGGATGCAGCCGCTTTCACCATGAGATACAACCTCTAAAGCAATTAGAACTAACTAGAAGAGCGAGCTTGCAACCTTTTCCTTTCCAACTCAAGCTATATAGAAGAAACAAAATTTTAGTGGACGTGGGCATATAACCACAAAAAAAATACTGCAGCGAAACTTACCACTTTCTTGACCCGATCATTAGCAGCCGGGGTGCCACCACTGACATTTTCTGGTAGGTAAGGGCTGTTCACTCGCACTTCACTCATCACGACTATCACAGTCTTGTCCCAGCATACTGGAAGTCTGAGCATCAAAAGTAGATGCTCATTAATTAAGATAGAATTATGTAATACAGAAATTTGCATGAATATAGCCAAGAATAAGATAAAAAGCATGAACCAAAAATGCCAGCATATTGCAGGGAATCTTTTCTTTCCTGCAACAAACATGATACTGCCAATTATACACTTCACTTTGTTTACACAAACTGTGCCCAAAAAGAGAAGAAGCTCAATCGCATAGAAGACACAGTTATGTGGCACAAAGTAAACTGCTGAAGTTCACAATGCAGCAAAGCAAGACGGAAATTCAGAATTTGGAAATTTCTGGCAAATTCAAGCAAATTTTTGGAATATATAGAAATGTTTGCATGCAAAAGAAATATTAAATGGTAATTTAGTATTTTGCATCAAAAAATAAATAAATGAGTTGTCCTTTATTTCATAATTTTGGCCACCTATCTGAAGGTGGTCTCCTAAATGCCTCAATACTTTTATGTGGTTAAGAAAGCATATGTAGCTAGATTCCCACCTGTTTGGTCCACAATGTGATCAGGTGGCCAAATCCAAATAGACCCATGACAACCACATGGTCAGACTCATCAAACTTAAGTATCAAAAACCAACCCAACTCTGAGTTGTTTAGCGCATTACTGAGTGACACATAACTTTCAAATATACTAATGTGCACATTCTTTAAAGTCAACATGCAATTTTTAGATTGGCAAGTTGCATCAGACCTCCACATTCTTTAAAGACAACAAGCGATGTTTAGATTGGCAAGTTGCATCAGACCTCAGACATAAATCCACATCCCTGATCACCTCTACTTGAAAAAAAAAAAAAAGCTTAGATGCAAAACCACCTACAAAAACTTATTGTTAATAATTAGAGCTTATAAGCTGAAGTCATGTTTGTTCATATTCTAAGACACCTTTTTCTAGTTGAATGCTTGGAAAGTGCTGAAAAAGAAAAGATAAGGTAAGGCAAAGCTCTCCCCATCGAACAGAAAAGAAAGATTCGTTTTAGTTAGATGATTGCAAGAATTGCATGCTAAAACTATTTTCCCAGAAAGATTGTCTTGTCCAAAATTTGGAAAATGCACATTTTACCACCTATCCTGAAAAACATGTGTCACATGTACAGTTCATCCATCCACTGTAAAAGCAATTCAAGCACATCCTACCACATACATTCAATCCATCACCTTTGCAACCAATTCAAACAGATCCTACAGATACCAAGCAGCAACCTCCTTTCCAATCAATTCAAATACATCCTTCCTATGATACCACAAAAAGTATGTTCACTTATCTGAAAACTAAAAAGCAAGGAAACAATAAAATAACATGAACTCAGGAAGAAGTCCAACTCAAGTCCTGAAAGCCTGGATTGACACAACCAAGTGCTTAACTTGTCCCAATTAAAGAGCACATATGAAAGTCAACTAAGTATATCACAGTAGCTTGAATTTGAGATTGAATGACCGAAATAAATACACATGCCTACAAGGCCAGCAAACTTACCATATTTATTGTTGAAAAAATAAAGAGAGTTAGGGCTCATAATACTCATGTGGGACTCTAAGATTCACAAGTATGGTTGCACAACAAAGTACCCTCTTATACTTGAGTAAACCTGGGTTCATCACAACACAATAAAAGAAGCCAAAACCAACTTGGAAAAGGAGAGCAAACATAGTATAACAGACTGTTGAAAAAGTCCGAATAGGAGTTGCAATAAAAATAGAACTCTCACCTATATAAGGGATGAGATACTGGGGTTTGTACTGAGTTTTTTCCAGTTTCTCTCAGAATAAAAGAAATTATCTTTTTCCTAGACAAACAGGCTGTCAAAAAAGTCCAAATAGGAGTTGTAATGAAAACTCTCACCCATATAAGGGATGAGATACTAGGGTTTGTACTGAGCTTTTTCCAGTTTCTCTCAGAATAAAAGAAATTATCTTTTTCCTCGATCTTTTTCATTGAGAACAAACCCTAGTTTTCTGTCCGCAAACCCTAGAAATTGTAACATTTATATCCCTTGAAAATATTGTAGAAGGTCGGAAATGTAAACAAGAAGCCAAAGCTTTCTTCAACTGGAGTGATGTCTAATGGAAATTTCTGGTTATTTGTCTGTCAAATATTTGCCTGTATTGATACTTTATTGTTCAGTTGCAATTTTTTGTAATGCACCTAGTTCTGGCAACCAAAACTACTCCAATTTGAAGTTACTTTCAGCATAACTAACAGTGAGTCGCGCAATTGAAGATGAAAACTGATGTCACTCCACATGCTTTCTTTGCTATTACTCAATACAAGAGAATATCTTAAGATTCTCAAAAGAAGGGATTTACTTCAGTTTTCAGATTAAACAAAAGGATAGATAATCCTTTGTCCAAGTTCCAATGTTGGAACTCGTCCATTTAAGAGGGTCAGGTTGAAATTTCAGAATGAAACCTGATAAGTGTGCCAACACCTCACAATCAGAATCTTAACAAATTAGGATGTAGCAACAACTAGATAACTAAATAATAAATTTCTGCATCCAAAAGGGATAAGCATAGCTTGCACTGTCACTCGGCCAATTGGAAACAAGATATGCCAAGCACATTTGTTGGCACTCACAAAAGGAATCAGTTGAAGAAATATTAGAAAAGATCTCTGCTTGCAAGAGCAGCAAGAAAATCCTAAGTCTCACTGCAATATTCTGTATGGAATACAATCAAATTAATTCAAGATCAATTTATAACATGAGCCCAGAAAAAAAGGTTGTTCTTAAGTGTTCCAAAAGTTTCAACACAAAGCCCTGCTGCTATCTCACAAAAGAAAAATTAAAAAATAAAAGACTTGACCCAGATAGGGCATTTTATGGTTTTGTTCTGTTTTTGAGTTCTGAAGAGCAAAGAAAAAGAATGGTATGGCAAAAAAAAAGAAATTTCGATAAACAAATGATACATAACATGTGAAGACAAGACCTATATGAACCTATCTGTGCAGAGAAACAAAACAAAAATAAACAGAAAAAAATCTGTTCTAATCAAACCACAGCATAATGATGAGACCAAAGAGGACAACGTAAGTGCTAGCATCATGCTTTTACATAAGATTTGAGAATAAGAAATGTGAGAACTATATAAGATGAGATTCAAAGTGCAGTACACATAGAGGGCAGTCAAAGAAATTCATGGTGCATATAGGATATAAGGAACATTTGCTGCTTTGAATTATAAAAGCACCACTATGCAGTTCTAAATTATAATATATATGTGTGTGTGTGTGTGTGTTTCACAAACAAGTATGGGTTACAAAAAAGCAAAGTAAGTTTCCAGGAAACTATATAATGAATCAGAAAAACACAAAAAATAGATGGCATAGAAGTATAAACATAAATTAACTTATTTGAATCATGATGTAAGTCTTACTATTGTATTTATTAGGGTAATGGTGATGTTACAATGCAGCCTAATTCTAATTAATAGTAAAATAATTTTGATAACAATAGGATCATATTCAATCAATAGCCAGCACTTCTATAAAAAAGAATAGAATATACAAATACCCAACACATAATAGCATGTATAGTAAAATAAACACAAATGAATTGGACCATATTACTATATGCTCAGACACATATTCAGCCACCTAATTACATGCATAGCAGCAGTTGCCAACACCTGAACTTATATGTACTTTCCCAGAAATACATGGACCTCCAACATTTTGAAATAGTGTTATCAAGTTAGTCAAATTGAAGCAAGAAAAACAATATCAACTTTAGTGCTTTCCAGAGTGGCATATGACATTGTAATATGCTACTATGCACATTCTTTTTAGGCAATATATTATTTTAGACCTGCATGTACCTCATACATAAGCCTTCACCCATGCTTCCATATTGTTTGAAAGGTAAGTACAAAAAGCACATTCAATTCTAGAAGATCCTTGGTACTAAGTTTCCAACTATACCCAAACTAAAGTTTCAAAACTATAGTAATGTTTCAGCATTTTTTTTCTTTTGAGTAACAAGTTTCAACATTGTTTAGGACACCATTTTATAAATGATTGATTAAACAAAAGAAAACACTCAAGAAGAAAAAAGAACAGAAAGCAAATTCACTCCTTTATAGTTTGATTCAGTGCTTGGAAAATGCTGGAAAATACAGAAAAAGATTTCTCCATTGAAAAGAAAAAAAAGTTCTAATAGGATAGGAAAATGCAACGACACCTAGTTTTACAGAATGTTGATCAAAATTTGAAATAATGGTCATTTCTACCAAATGTTTCTAAGTCGAACAGTTTGAGAAACCTACTTCTCAGGTGGAGAACAATCATCCATCCTCCTGCCCAAGTAATTCAAATACAATCTTCACTACACCAAGTAACCA
Organism: Trichopus zeylanicus subsp. travancoricus; assembly: GCA_005019695.1. Lineage (NCBI taxonomy): Eukaryota > Viridiplantae > Streptophyta > Magnoliopsida > Dioscoreales > Dioscoreaceae > Trichopus > Trichopus zeylanicus. Next base: position 492,934 of record RXID01022599.1, read on the forward strand.
TATTCAAGCAGATAGAGGTCATTCATATCCTTTCCAAGCTATTCAGATAAATCCTAAAAACACTAAAGAATAAATCCTACTTCTTGATGCAACTAATAGCTCCCTCCAAATGATATCTTTCCTTTGTGTCTGTTTCAACTTTATTTTCAATGTCACCAAGAATTTCTAAGTTCATTATATTACATGTTTTTATGTTTTACAGAGGAACTTTAAGCTCCAAGAAGTGCTTCAAACACAATTATTCGTACAATTCAGGTATTTTTTACTTATTAAAAATAGGGCATATGCTTAAGCATATCCTACTGCACTCACAGAATACAAAGAGGACAAGCATACCATACAAAAGTTTGTCATAACACATTAGCAAACGACAATACAAAACTAAGTATAAGAATCACAAACTAAAGTTGTTCAAGCAAGCTACTTCCTTCTCTCAAACCATCCCCCACTAATTAATTCAAAGAGAGGAGCAACTTCAAAATGCTATAATAGTGGCAAATAGTTATGGGGGCTTACGTCTTGGACAAAGCATCAAAAATGCTCTGTGCCTCGCTAGTGACTCCAACCCCTATCCTCTCAGCATCAATTTCTGCCTGCCTGCAATCCATCCCAGTTTCTCAAACAATCCAAACACGTCCTCCGAACACAAAAATAAACCAAGTCCCTTAAAACCCGAAACAAAGTCAAACAAATCAAATGGCAGAAAATGAGAAGAAGAAAGGATTCCGACCTCACCGCGGACTCCTCCCGGGCCTGCAACCCGGCGAGATCAAGATAACACTTGCTGAGATCGAGCGGATCATCCCCACGGTGGAGGAAGGTGAAGTCCCTGATAAAGTTAGCCTTGAGAAGACGCAAATTCCGGCGAGCCCCGGGCTTCGATGCTGCAGCGCCGCCCTCCTGTGCGCTGAGAAGTTAAGAACAAACAAACCAACAAACAGAACCCTAGGGATCAACTCTAAGACGGATCCTAGGAGAAGAAGAAGAAAAAGGATTTTTTTTTTTTTTTGAGATGAAACAGAAGAAAAAGGATATGGATGACGAGGATGTTGGACGAGCGGTCGAAGGCGATGACCTGGCCCTCGAACTCGTCTCCGAGCGTCGTCTTGATCCATAGGAAACAACCCACCGCCAGCTCCTCCCTGATGCTCGTGTCCATCGCCAGAGATTTCTTCGCCTTCTCTCTCTCGCTCTCTCGCCGGCGGGAGGAGGACGAACCCGCTTCCGCAAGGATGATCGGAGAGGGGTAGACGGAATAAAATGGAAATGTTGGCATAACTACATATTACCCCCTAACATTTGGAAAATTACACGAAACATATATTTAAACTCATATATGATTAATCTATTTTTACATATTTCGTAATCAACTATGACTATATATGTTACAAATTAACGATTATTGTGATTATAATTACATATTTTCATAATGAAAAAATAAAATAAAATAAATAATTACATAAAAATTGTATTATTTTACAAAATTATTATTAATATTTGTCTATATAAATCAGAAAACGCATCTACATTATCAATTAAAGCTAACTACAACTCTTAGAAGGAAACATCGATTAATGAAAAAATTTATAGTCATCGAGTTGCACTCTCCAACAACATATGAAGGGAGGAGTATTAAAAAAATATAAAATTTTTCATAATAATAAAATACCACATAATAAAGTAATTATTTTTATAATATCCAAAAAGATACATCTCGTCATATATTCAAATAAACATGTATCTCATTTCTAATTAAAAGTGTATCAACTTCTAATAATTGAGAAATGATAATTGTATTGAAAATTAATTGCATCTTGATATGTTTTATAACAAATTTTAAATTACACTAACAGTTATTCACATATTTATAGTCATTGAAATTTAAATTTAATTAATTAACTGGCGACAAAGTCCACTTCATTATTTAAAATATTTTATTTTAACTATTAAATATAATATTTTTTGAATTAATTTTAAATTTACTCATCACATACTAGAGATGTTTGCGATGATAGTTTCAACATAAATCTAAAATGTAAGAAGGGGGTGATTTGGAGGGCATGTTTACAGTTATAATAAATAAAGGGCTTTAAATGCAATATACTCGCGCGCAAAGCGTAGGAGTATATCACTAGTGTCTAATAATAGGTATTTCAGGCCCATCACTGAAAACGTACACTAGAACCGTATCCCAATCAAGCCGTTCGAACCAAAACCAACCCGACCAGCCCCTTAGGACACAAACAGACCCCATCCACCGCAGATCTGACTCGCGATTGAGTTATAATCCGGATCCCGAGGCAGATCAGCCGCTGCCCCGATCCCCTGCCCGGTCTGCCCGTTCCACCCCCTTTCTATCAAGTACGCACCCCACGGTTTTTGCCGTCCGGCTCGCGTGGTCTTCTCTCGATTCACCCCATTTTCCACCGTCTCCGTCGCCAGATCGCGCAAATCCGTCGCCAAATTCCCCGATTCCTCTCCCAATTAGGGTTTCTTGATCGCTCTGGCCGCCGGATTCATCACCGGGCGCTAGGGTTTCGCAGTGTTCAGGGCCAGGTTGAGGCGCGGATGGGCGGGGAGCGCGGGGCCGGGCTGGATCTAGGGTTTCGGTGATTCGGAGGCCGGGGATTGATGGTTCGCTTGAAGGGCGGGATCGGGGCTGGAAAGAGTGGGGAAGATGCAAGGCTATGCATGGGGGGGCAGGTGAGGAGAGGAAGGGGCGGCAGCAGCGGCGCATGTGGCAGGGCCCTGGAGGGGGCGCAGTAGCAGCGGCGGCGGTCGATTCGAAGCAGGGCGTGATCGATTTCTTCGTAAAGGTGCCTCCTTTGTCTGCTCGTTCCTCGGTCGCGAATTCTTGCTGATTGGGTTGTTAGGGCTTCTTGGTTTGATTGCGGTTTTTGATTGTTTGATTGTAGAAATGTTGATTTTGGCGAGGAATAGATTAGTTGTATGGTAATTCTGTTTGTCTGATTAACTATGTAAACACGCCCTTCACAGGTTGAAGTTCCCAGTGTTGAGATATCGATAGAATTAGAGCGGCGGATTTTGATTCTTAGACGAATCATAGATCCTCAAATAGTAGACTTTCTGAATCTCCCATCGATTACCATGAGAGTTAGCTCTGTTGTGGCAGACGTTAAGATGTTCTCACCATGTGAGCTTTCAATCCCATATAGTTGACTTGCAGCGGTTGTTTCAAAGCAGGATTCAGTCGATTTCGTTGTACATATGCCCCTTTTCGTGTTCGCCAGTCGCCAGTTCTAGCTGATTGGCTGATTAGGGTTTCGTGGTCTGATTTTGATTTTTGATTCTCTGATGGTAGGAGTGGTTAATTTTGTTGAAAAATGGTTGAGTTGTATGAAAATAATGTTTTTCTGATTGAATATTTAAAGGCACCTCTTTTCAGATAGGAGTTTTCAGTTTTCTGATTTCTCCAATATTTGAGTGGCTGATGTGGATCAACCATGTGATTTAGTTCTGCCATAAGAGGTTGAAATTTTCTCAGCATTTTAGCTTTTGATCCTATCTAGTTGCCTTAAACTGTCTATTTCTGCCTTCCTTGCTAATTGGGAAACTTCTCGAAGTCATCATCAAAGGCTTGTTAGTGCGATAGAAAAGGATTTATTGGAATGTGATTATGGAGTAGGGTGGGGAAAGCAGAGATTAAGAGTGCTTGTTGGTGCATGCCTCTCCTGGGTGAGCTAATGCCATCTTTGAGGCAATTATGATGCTCTCAAGTGAAGGCAAGTGTGAATCTGCTGTGTTTGCTTTATCATTGCTGTGCTGGTAAAAGAAAAACTTTTTCCTTGTCTGAAAAGGTTTTTAGCAAGTTGTCCATTGGTATTATTTGCCTAGCCTTTTGTATCTAGTTAAGCTTAAGATGTATCTTGTTTGGTCATTGATTTCAACGTCTAGTTGAAATAATGATAAATAAAAAAATTTTCTGGAATCTATCATGGGTGGTCCAGAAGATGGGGAGATGGGCCTATCTTATCAGCACTTTTAGATGCAAAAGTCTTTGTCCTATGCTAAAAGAAATTTAGTGGAAATTATTATAAGGCATGTTTGTTTCATAGATCTTTAATGTTCTAAGAATTTTAACATTTTGAAACTTCAAAATTTTGGATTTGAAAGTTTTGATAGTATGCTTGTTTTATAAGACATGTAAATTCAAAGTTCCGAAATTTTGTGTTTGTTTTGTTGGACTTGTAAATTCCAAAGTTATAAGTTTTGTGTGTTGTTTGAATATAGAGTTCAACACGTGACCTCACATATTGAATTTAAAAATCCATAATTTTAAAGTCCAACCAATTTTGAAGAACTAGTAAATCTTACATTTGCTGAAATTTGGAAGTTTCATAATTTTAAAATCCTGTACAACAAACACCAAATTTTATAGTTTTCGGAATTTGAAGGCTCAAGAACTTTGAAATCCCACGAAACAAACAGGCTTGTAGTCCCAAAATAATTCTTTGAAAATGCAGTGCTAAGTTCTGTATATCTGTTATAGCTCGTTGGTTAGATGACTTGGATCTATTGTGTCTCAGCCCTCACCTAGTTTTTTCTTGAAAAGTTCTTTCAGTTATAAATTCTTTTTCGTAACTTGCTTGAATTGTGGGACAATTTGCGGTAGTCTAGATGAAGTTGTGTGCAACACGTAAGGCCTATGTTGTTATCATTATGTTCAGTTTGAATCTGTTTTGATCTAATTTGAAAGAACATTTAACTGCTTTCTCTTCATACAGTCAACAACATTTGTCTTTGCCAAACGTTTTTGAGAAGAGGGCTAACTTTGATGTATGTTTATTTTTGCACTTGTTCAGTTGTTTGTGGCTGTGAGCAATGATTTCCACTAATTTGAATTGATGAAACTCCATAGCATCTGCATTTTACATCAAAGTTGAGACCGTGGTTTAAAGTCCTATTTGTTGGCCTATAATATCACAATTTCTTTTGCCTTCATAATATTAAAAAAAGCTTAAAGATGAGCCTTACACTGTTTCTAAGACAAATCCTCACTGAACCATGTGCTGCTGAACCTGTCTAACTTATTTCAATCTTTTGATAGCCTTTTGATCTTAATTCCTAATATAAATTCCATTTTTGGTGTAGTTGACCATAAATTGTGAATATCAGATGTACTTTTTATAGGAAAATTGTAAAGATCTATGTTGCAGGAAGATGTATTAATCATGGTTCTTGTTTCATCTGATGATGCATTCTTTTGACAAGATCTCCTCTGAAGTTCAAGTTCTTGTTGACTGTGATGTTCACTCTGCTCTTGTGCAAGAACTTGGTATAACTTTGTTTTGTTCCAAGAATTTTGAAATTCTTTTATGTTGATTTGACACTTGTTGCCCAAGTAACTTTTTATTTTTCCTTTGCATTTTAATTTTTCTGCAGTATATGTGTCAAATATTCTCTTTAATTTCTTCTTTAATGCCGAGGGCACTTTGGGGTATTAAACAAACTTCTCTTCACTGGGTGATTTACAGTGGCTCAATAACTTCCACTGGAGTTACTAATTACATGCAGGCTTCTGGATTAGAAACTTACATTTCTTTTTGAAAGCACCATAATCAGCTGTTTCTTTGCTCTGATACTGGAAATATAGCTAGTTTTGGAGGTCAAATAGTTTTCCGCTCTGTTTTAGGGTGGGAAAAATATCTCAATGACTTTTTTTCTTCTTGGCTGTCAATATAGTGATTTATACTCTTAGTAATTATTTTGCTTCAACAAAATTTGCTTAAGCATTACATAGGAAACAAGCAAAGCTGTAATTGCCTATTCATCTAGTTGCCCATATCTGATTAATTCATCTAAGTCATTGAATTTAATAGTGTTTATTTTTTTTGCTTCAATGTTTCTTTACTGTTACAAACATCTGATTAATTCTGAATATAACAAAATTTGGAAATCCTTCTGGATCACTCAAATTGTAGCATATAATTCGATGTTGAATAACTTATTTTATTGAAAAATTCATTTCCATTCCCCAGTGTTTAAACTCTTTTTTATTGAAAAATCCATTTCCATTCACCAGTGTTGAACTTAAGTTGCTGATAGTCATTGCACTGAATTTTTTATTTTGTGTTGCAGAACGGACGCAAGATTCAAGTTGGTGACTGTGCACTCTTCCAGGCTGGAAACGCCCCACCTTTTATTGGACTAGTACGTTGGTTCAGCTCAGACAAGGACGGCTATCTCAAATTAGGTGTAAACTGGTTGTACCGGCCTGCAGACATAAAACTTCCTAAAAGTGTGCAGCTTGAAGCAGCTCCAAACGAAGTCTTCTACTCATTCCATCGGGACGAGATTCCTGCTGCATCATTGCTTCATCCTTGTAAGGTTGCATTTCTTCGGAAGGGCGTTGAACTTCCATCAGGAATTTCCTCTTTTGTGTGTAGGAGAGTATATGATGTTGCCAACAAGTGTCTTTGGTGGTTAACAGATCAGGATTATATTGATGTAAGTTGCATTTGATTTTGATTTTACAGCTGATAGCTCATATATGCTATATGTGTTTGTTATTGGATTTTCATTGACTTTATTCCTTTATTTTGTTTTTAGGAGCGGCAGTCAGAGGTTGATCAACTATTAGACAGAACACGGCTAGAAATGCATGCAGCAGTGCAGTCAGGTGGGCGTTCTCCAAAACCAACAAATGGTTCATCATCCACACATCAGTTGAAATCTATCTCAGATAGTGTGCAGAACAGTGGTACCTCCTTTCCACCACAAGTTAAGGTTAAGAAACGGGAAAGGAATGAAAATGAACCGATTAAAAGGGAGCGATCTTTGAAAGCAGAAGATGGTGATTCTGTTTCTTCAAAACTTGATAATATGATAAAGGTGGAGATTGCAAAAATTACTGAAAAAGGTAGGCTGATGAATGTGGAAGCTGTTGAGAAATTAGTACATCTTATGCAGCTTGATAGAGCTGAGAGAAAGCTAGATTTGGGGGGCCGAGTTTTACTTGCTGACGTAATTTCAGCCACAGATAGAATGGATTGCCTCAGCAGATTTGTGCTGCTCCGAGGTGTGTCCATCTTTGATGAATGGCTTCAGGAGGCACACAGAGGAAAAGCTGGTGATGGCAGTAGCCCTAAGGAAAGTGATAGATCTGTTGAGGAGCTTCTTTTGGCATTGCTTCGCGCGCTTGATAGGTTGCCTGTTAATCTTAGTGCCTTGCAAACATGTAATATCGGCAAGTCTGTTAATCAATTACGCAGTCATAAAAATTTGGAGATCCAGAAGAAAGCTAGGAGCCTTGTTGAGACTTGGAAGAAACGCGTTGATGCAGAGATGACAAAGATAAATGATGCAAAATCTAGTAATTCCTGCCAAACAGTTTCATGGCCAGTAAAGCAAGGATTTACTGAGGTTTCTCATGCTGGAACCAAGCGTCCTGCTCCAACTGAGCTGGTTATGAAAGGGCCAATCAATCAGCCTGCCGGTTGCAAAGCTCTACCAAACAAGGCTGGGCATGTGGATGCTATCATTAAGTCTTCTCCTGCAATATCTGGACCTTTGAAACTATCACCATTGCCTACCCCTGTCTCAAATAGCTCAAAGGAAACACTTACTAAGGCAGCTGGTGGCAGTGGGATTTCTGAGTTACCATTGGCAACTGCTAAAGAGGAGAAGAGCAGCAGCTCGGGTCAATCGCAGAATAATAGCCAATCATGTTCGGGTGATCAGGTGAAGGCTCTGGGTTGGAAAGAAGATGCAAGGAATTTGACATCTGGAACACTGATTTCTTGTAAGACTTCTGCTAATACTTCTCGCCATAGAAGATCAAGTAATGGGTATGCTGGTATGCCAACGTCTGGAGCTCAAAAAGAAGCTAATTTGGGCAAGCCTGGATCTCTCAGTAGGACAACGACTATGGATAAAGTAACACAGTCTGGATTGACATGTGAGAGACTACCTGATGTGCCTGTTTCAGATCATGGGAATAGCCATAGGCTGATTGTTAGGCTTCCTAATCCTGGCCGTAGCCCAGCTCGAAGTGCTAGCGGCGGTTCCTTTGAGGACCCAGTAATAGCTGGAAGCAGAGCATCATCTCCTGGTGTTCCTGATAAAATTGATCATACAGATCGTAGAGTAAAAGCTAAGGTTGAGACTTGTGTTGATGGAAAAGAAGGGTCAGTTGGTTTGGATGATGATGTCAAATCTGAGGCAGCAACTGTTGAGGAAGAACAATGCAGAAATGCTGACGGCAGTGGAAAACTTGGAGATGTCTCTAGAACATCCTCTTCATCATTAGGAAATGGCAAAGAAGGCTTCCTACATGAAGCTAAAATGAGAAATTCTTTTAGCTCTATGAATGCCTTGATTGAAAGCTGTGCTAATGAAGCTAGTGCTTTATCTGTTGGGGATGACATTGGCATGAATTTACTAGCTAGTGTGGCTACTGGTGAGATGTCTAAAACTGATTTGGCTTCCCCTACTGGGTCTCCTGGAAGATCACCTGCAATCGGGGATACCGAATCTAAGCCAAGACCACTGTGTGAGGATCATATGGCTGAAGCTCATGACCAAAATCGTGAAAATGCAGATACTGATTCTGGGAAGCACGAAAAGTGTTCTGTTTCTGCATCTGCTAGGGATGGGTTGCAAGATGTTGCTGACAGTGGTGCATGTGATGTCAAAAATGTCAAACTTCCATCAGAAAATAAGCCTACAGGTAAGTATTTTTTCTTTGTGTTTTGTTTTTAATTCTTGTTTAAATAGATGTGAAAATCCATGAATGAAATCTGAAGAAAACTTTTGAGGTAGAAAACCTAAATAGTCTTTGCATGTCTCTCATTCTCTAGCAGATGCAAGGGAAGTCCCTGATGGCGATGGAACCAATCAATATGGAGACAACAAAAGGGCTACTGGGCAGGCAGATGACAGTTTTACTGAATGTAAAACTAAAGTAAAAAGCCCAGTAGTAGATGCAAACAAATCCATTGATAGTGTTGCAGAAAATATAGTCATAGATGGGACATCTGACATGGGCGACAAATGTGATGTCAAGGATCCCATGCCAACTAAAGATTCTGAGATGTCTTTTGAGGATTCTGTGTGTCCCAACTCCAAAGATGATACACAAAAGCAAGGGCAAGTTGATGGAGGGACTGGCAATACTGCCTCAACAGAACAGCAACCACTTTGTAATTTAGATGTACATTCTGATGCTGTTGATCGAAGTGGTGATGCCTCTGCTTCTTCTTTTGGTGCTGAGCATGTCCATCGTCCAGAAAAAGTTGATGATTGTAAGGCTGAAAAATCGAATTGTCCTTTGGAGCCTGGTGAAGGTGAAAAGAAGGAATGGGCTACCCTTGGTTCTTCAACAAGTGATGACCGGCCTCAATCCATGCATGCAATCAAAGTGCCTGAGAAAATATTGGAAAGGAAGGAGGCTGCTGACAACTCTCCTGTTGAATCAACCAAAGTTGAAGCATCATCTTCTATTCCAGCCAATGAAACTGAGCAATCTGCAAAATCAACTGGCTCAAAAGTTTCTGGGCCTACTGCTGATCGTAGTGAGGAATTAGCATCTTCTACAGATGCATCACTGGCTGTTAGTAATGGACCAGAATGCACGTCCAAGATTGATTTTGATCTTAATGAAGGAATACTCGTAGATGACGGGCACCAAAGTGAGCCAGTTCCAATGCCAACACCAGTTTGTTCATCAGTAATTCATTTGCCTGGTCTGTCGCATTTTGCACCATCTCCTATGACAAATTGTTCACCTGCTCCAATTACTGTGGCAGCTCCAGCTAAAGGGCCTTTTGTTCCTCCTGAAAACCTATTAAAGACGAAGGCAGAGGCAGGATGGAAAGGTTCGGCTGCTACAAGTGCATTCCGGCCAGCTGAACCCCGAAAAATTCTTGAGATGCCTCTTAGCACTTCTGATGTCCCTTCATCTGACAACAATGCTGGGAAGCAGAGCCGTCCTGCTCTGGATATTGATTTAAATGTACCCGGTGAGAGGATTTTGGAAGATATGGCCTCCCAGGGCTCTGAACAGACTGTAGCTTCAGGGTTTGGGGTGGTTAATAACCATGATGCACCCAGCCGAATGGTTGGAGGGCTTGACCTTGACCTCAATAGAGTTGTTGAGAGTTCAGAAAATGGACTCTTCTTGGCAAATCCCAGCCGGAGATTGGAAGTGCCACTAATGCCTGTAAGATCAGCACAAGCAGTTTTGCCTAATGGTGATGCTAATAGCTTAAGGGATTTTGATTTAAATGGGCCGGGCATTGATGAAACAGGTACAGAACCTGGGATCCGTAATCAACAGGCTAAGAGTCGTGGTTTACCTTTGCTTCCTCCAATTGCTGGCGTAAGAATGAACAATGCTGAATTAGGCAATGTCTCTGCATGGTTTCCCCCAGGGAACTCGTATCCGGCTGTTGCCATTCCTTCTTTCTTGCACGACAGAGGAGAACATCCATATCCAATACTTGCAGCTCCAGGGGCTCAGAGGATTTCAGGGCCAGTAACTGGCAGTAACACATATGGGTCTGATATTTATAGACCTCCAGTCCTTTCATCTTCTCCTGCCATGGCTTTCTCCCACACCACTTCATTTCCATATGCTGGGTTTCCTTTTGGCTCCAGTTTTCCAGTTGCCTCAAGCACTTTTACAGGTGGCCCAGCCACGTATGGAGACAATTCAGGAGGGGCTGGTCCTTGCTTCCCTGCCATTCCTCAGATGATGGGTGCGGGTCCTGTTTCATCCCACTATCCAAGGCCTTATGTGATCAGTCTTCCAGAAAGCAGTACCAGTGGTGGCTCAGAAAGCAGTCGGAAATGGGCCATGCCAAGTCTTGATCTTAATGCAGGTCCAGGAAGTGCAGATGCTGATGCAAGAGATGAGAGATTACCTTCAGCTCCAAGGCAACTCTCTATTGCTGGTTCACAGGCTTTCATGGAGGAGCAGGCAAGAATGTATCAGATGTCTGGTGGAGGTTTGAAGAGGAAAGAACCTGAAGGGGGTTGGGACACAGAAAGATTTGCTTACAAACAACCCTCATGGCAATAAGAAGACCTTGAAAGGATGCATGTGCTCAGAGACATGGGAATCTGGTAAGCTGCATTCTCCATTGTTTGCTTCTGGTTTGTCCCTAGATGATAATCTTTTGTGTCTGCACTTTTGGTTTATTTGATGAATGTGTTAAATCAATGGCATTATTTTCCTGCAGTCGCCTTTGATTGTGTCATAGCATTCTTGGCCCTTTCAGGCACGATCGATGGTTAGATTTGATGAGCATGCATATTGCTGGCCTCAAGAGAACAGGTGGTAAGTTGCTTTGTATTCCAAACTTCTGTTTCCTTAAATCAGCATTTCCACTGATGACGTTTCAGTGTGCTGAGCTGTGTTAAGCTTTTCTAGTCCCTCGTAGTCTTTGGGTGGGACAAATGCTGAGATTAGTTTTCTCTTGTAGATATTGACTCTTAAATTTGTCCTTTCTTGTTTCGCTCAAGACTTGAGACAAGGTTTGCTATATATATGTTGGATACTTTGAATATGCTGTCTGGTCTCTCCTTCCAGAGGCATGGATACCCGCCTTGTATGAACTGCTGCGGCATTGAGCACATAAAACTGTATCTCTAGTCTATTTTTATGCATTCCTATAACTATTCTGATTTTTCCTAGCTAAAATTTCATGCCTTGTATCACCAGCTTACCAAGGTTATGTATATTGTATTCATCTTTGTTCATGTAAAGCCATCTGAGTCTGTATATGTTTTTGTTTAATGGCAAGCAAAGGGGTCTCTGCAGCAACAGGTTCTAGTTGAATACAAATCGCCAAACTTCGCTTTTGCTTGGAGTGTTTCTTGTCCTCCAAATGAAGTAGTAGGATGGCTGATGAATTTCTTGAGCATGAAGCTTTTGATTTGTTGATCCATCTGTTCGTTTTGTTGATGTTAATGTTGCTCATACTATCTCGGATGTTCTTATATTGCTAACATATCTGGAATGTAGCATGTATCTGTAACTTTACAATGTCTCTTGAGCTTTGTATGTTGTTGCATGTACCTTGTATTTTTTTTGGAGGTTTTTGTTTTATCTTTTTCCTGAAGCTTTATCCTGCATGCATTTGTATGCATACTAGCAGATGTTTGAGATCCGAGTATTATGTTTGCAGCATAAAAGCTGGATTCTTCTGAAGTATGTTTCTTAAGTCTTACCCTTGTTATCCTCTGAGACTGAAGCCCTTGTTAGATATAAGATTTGCAATTCCTTTTTGGGAAATTTATGATGCTACGATTAGGGCAAAAGTGGCTTTTCATTGTTTTCGTGGTATTTATATCCAAATGAATGAAGCAGATGATAGAAATATTTCGGCAATTTAAGGAATTTAAGGAGTACAAAGCAATTATAATTTATATGCAATTTCAGAGGCTTCCAGAGGCCATCCAAGCAAAAAACGTCTTGAAATTCAACACATCACTTGGAAAAATTTTAATCGCTGTGAATCCAACACAAAACTTAAAGAGGTCAAGCTCGCATGTGTTGAGCAGGTCGACGGGAGAATCCTTGGACCTGAACTTTGATGTTGGCATGCGTAGCCACATGCTTGGAACTCGCTAGCGTCCTTGGCATTTGTTTCCTTTTTGGTAGAATTCACTTCATCGCTCAACTTCAGACCGACACCACTGGCCATCTCATCGAGGTTCAGTCGTGCTTTAACTTGAGCCTGCAATACAGAGTTCTCTGCTGTTTGCGAAAACACAGTATGTCGCCATGCCTTGAAGATGACGACGCTATTTTCCTCGTTATGTTCACGTCAGTGAGCTCGTTGTTGAAATCAATAATGTCTCCATTCTGAAGAGAGAAGGTGAGGTTGAATTGGTAGAGGTGGAAGGGTACGGAAGGGATACAATAGTTACATAGTGTTATAATATTTAAAATATTACCTAATAATATTATTAGTTATTGTTATTAAAAATAAATAATTAATGTATTATAATATATATGAGTTTGATAAAGTCAAGAAATAATATTATTATGTATATATATTAGTAGTATATATTTGTATAGAAAATTTTGTTTATTTAATTTAAATAATAAAGAATTTGTCAAGCCCATTTTAAATTAAATTTTACTTTTATTTGGTTACATATTATTTAGTTAGTTAAGTAACTTTTTAAGCAAGAAAAAATAATACCATTAAAGAGATGTATCTTTTCATTTTAAATTATATAGATACTTCAGATATTATAAAAAAAGAATTTAAGACTTCATTATCTATTGATTTTAAATGCTTTCTTCTTTTTTTAAATATTTCTATTCTCAAAGATTAATCTTGAGAATTTTTTGCCTTGGAATAGATCTTAGATTGCGGTTATATAATCTTTTTCTGTTAAATGTTGTATTTCTGTGTAGTTTTCATAATCAATCTATACCAATTTTGGAAAAATTTTATACTTTCTCTTGTCAAGAAAAATAATTTGAAAAGAGTTTTCCTTTAGGATAAAATTTTTCCAAAATTTTATCCTAAAGGAAAACTCTTTTCAAATTATTTTTCTTGACAAAAGAAAGTTTCTCTTTTTATTACTTTCTCTATTTTTATTTATTTTTCATGTATCATTTATAATACAGAGTTCATGAAGAATTTTTGCTTGAGGGGTGGTTTTGGCCCATGAATGGCGAGTGCACACTAGAGAAAGAGGATAAGAAGGATAAGATGGCTTAAGTTGACAATGATAATAAGGAGACTATAGAGTAAGTCATTAATGGTGAGATGATGCAGAGTTATTGCCGGATAGCCATTGTGAGGAGGTGAAGTTGTTGCTGGATAACCATCGTGAGAAGACAGAGTTATTGTTGGATAGTCATAGCAAGGAGGTGGAGTTATCACCAAATAGCTGATGATGATGTCTCCCACATCAACTTGTGGAGGAGCCAGAGTTACTATTTAGGGAAATCCTACGGGATCATTTTTTCTCTAAATATGTTTTTCATATTAATGTACTATTTATGACTTATTCTGAATATATTTCGATATATATTTTTATATAATTGATTATGAAAAAGTTTTCAACATCTTGCCAATAATTTTTCAATAACCCCCTCCATTAGACAATGTTATTATGATAAACTCATGTAATGAGTCTCAGGTCATGTCCCCTATATGGTGGCTTGTTAGGGGCAGCTTATGAAGATGAAAAAAGCCGGGTTTCTTCTTAATCTTCTTAAGCAATTGGTCGCCATTAATAGTATAGTTGAGCTTGAGAAAAATGAGTCACCTACCTTTCTCTTGGGATCTATTTTCTAAATCTTCTATTCTTCAGCCTAAATTTCCTTTGATGTACCTCCACCATCACACCAACCGCAGTGTCCCTTATTTTGGATATGCATAGGCATGTTGCCTCTACAACCTCCTCTATCGAGGCTAGAAGTAGTCAATAGTCCCTTGTGAACTTTTCCACCTCTCAATAGTAGTTTACTAAGTTTCTCTGATGGACAATATTGTAACAATAACTATTGTATAAGGGATAATGTTATGCAATGAATTTTATAATGGTTTAGAAATAGGAAGAAATTTGAGTTAATAATTGCAATAACTAAAGTCTAAACTCATTCTTCGTGATCATGAAATGTATATCCTATTTCAGACGAGTACCACACCTTGATGATGATCCATTGTGACATTGACTTTCATCGGATGTGGACATCTAACATATATTTTAAAGAGTAGTGATTGATTTGATTGTTGATGTTTGTAGCTCATAGGAAAAGCTAGAAAATATTTGCTCCGCTAATTATGTTTTTTTGAAAAATGATAGGTGAAGTGTTGGAATTTTTTCATTTTCATTTATTCATTTTAAACTTGTTGCATTTTTATGTTTTGTATTTCGTATCTATCATGGCACCATTGTCATTGGTATAGGTGAGAACTTTGTCAAGACTTGTAACATTGACTTTTTTTGATATGTTATGCTCATTGTCTAGTTATTTTATGTATTTTGTAGTTTTTATAATCATGTTTGTCTTCTTTGGGTCATAAAGATCAAATTTTTTTATAAATTTATGTTTATTATTGTGTCGTATGAATCATTATATGAAGAACATGCAAAGTAGTTATTTTAGGATCGTTATAGGTATGATGGTTGTGATATTATGCATATATTCTTATTTTTTGTTATATTAACTAACAACTATTTATATCTTGTTGTAAATATTTATCTTAATATGTAAAAGATTAAGTTTGAATTAAAATATTGTTAGTGAAAAATAAGTTGCATAATATATAAATTAAGTATATCGATGCCTAGGATATATTTTCTATTTCATTAGTCTTAGTAAAATTGAGTTGTATACAAGTATTAACGTGGGTAGATCATTTTCGTGAAATCCTTCTATGATATTCACATTATAGGACCATACTATTTTAGATATCAACTAATATTTTTAAGATGTGAATCATTTTAAAGATGTATTGTATAATATTTTTTCCTTTAATTACCCCCAATAAATTAAACAAAAAAATAACATAAATAAAAATTATAACCTTACTTGATTTTTGGGGAGACTGCTAGATAGAGAGCCTAAGATCTACCATAAGCAAGGGGATGTGCCCGCAAGTGGAAAAATAGAATGATGACAAATTTGCGCTTGGAAGAGAAAATAAGCAAGAGGGTAATATCTTTAGAGAGAGAATAAAAGCCTTCGCCAATGTCAATGATTTTCTAATCAAAGTTTTAAGTATTAGTTTCGGGATCCGTTTTAGCATCCATGAAAATTGATACGTTCTGATCGAAATTAATTTATTTTAATTTCAATCAATTTTTTTTTAATTTTTTTGACTAAAATTTGATTTTAAATTTTAAAATATTAAAAATTGTTAAAAATAAGAAAAAATTTATACACCTATATATTTTTTTAAATTATTGAATAATATTTTTGGGTAAAAAATAGCTTAAAATATGAAAGAAAAATAAAATGCCCCAACTTGGATTCAATCTTGGATCAATTTGATCCATTTAGCATAGGCAAGATCAAATCCTTAATCACCTATGCTAATTATGGGTTATAATAAAAATATAATATATAAATATAAATAATATGTTTTTAAAATCGAAATAAAAAATAACCGAAACATTTCAGCTAAAATTTAAAACTTTATTTCAAACCATAAAAAGGGGCAAAATTGTAAATTCATTATATTTAAAATAGTTTGTAATGAGAGGGGTGTTTTCAAAGTTTCGTTTTATCCGAGGGTTGAACATGAATTTCAAAATTTGGAGAAAATTTTGAAAAAATCGGAAAATCGATAAGATATTGGGAATTTTTTCCATTTATTTATGGATCAAAATACCAAAATGTGTATGAAGCTACAATATTGGAATTTTAATGATAGACAATTCAATTTGAAAATTCACAATTTCAATTTTGTTTTAAACACTATTAGGGTATATTTATTTCATGTTATTTCAAAATTACATAACTTTTAAATTTTAATAATTATTGATGATACCTCAGAATCGTTAGGATGGCCTAGTGAAATCATGTAAGCATAAATCAAAATCTGAATGGACAGCTGAGGTGACAGATAACTAACACCCGAAGTGAATTGCACTTGAAGTAACCAATAGTCAACCTTCGAAGTGAAATTGATTGGGGAGACTCTTTGAGTTGAGAAACTATCCAGACTAAGTATAAAGATTAGGCTGTGAGTCGATATCTCTAAGATAAAAACCTAGTGGAGTAGTAAGCTCGGTAACCTCGGCTTTGTAACAGACTCACACATCAACCCATAATTTGATAAGAAATTTGGCTAAGACTATAAGTAGGCTCATATGCCCTAGTTGATTCACAGTCAATTATCATATAATTATGGTATCTAATTATTCAAGGAAGTTAATTCTAAGGGATCTGAAATTTACAGCTATCAATTACGAGAAATTCGATATAATGGTTACCTAAAATCATAGAATATTGGCAATAGATCTCTGAGCACAATATAAAATATAGGGAAAATAGAGAGGTAAGGCTAATGCTCAATCTTTGGTTAAAAAAACTATTACTTTGAGTGTAAAGTTGACTTGAGCATCAGAGCGGTCACTGCCAAAGAGTTTTCAGTGGTCCTTTTCATAGTTCTTTTTTTACGCAGGTTGATGGAAGGATAGCTTAGCAGATTTGATCGCAAAAAGATTTACAGACCGAAATCGGTGCAAAATTAGGCTTCAACAATAGTAGTACTTTCATTGAGATCCTGCTCTATCATCTCTCCTTTTCAACGTAGTTAGAAACACTCTACCCATACCTCCGATAATGAGGGTATTGACATCCACAAATTAGCTTGCGAAGCATGCTACTCCCACACCAATGGAATCTAATAGTTCCTCTAGTAGGCTGAATGAACCAATTCAACAAGTCAACTTAGCTGTATAGCCACTCAAATAATAGGAAATTTGAGGTGCCTCTCCGTAAACGATTCTCGAGATACTAATAGTCCCCTCCAACCTAGTGAGCTGGCAAGAATTCCTCATGTTAACTATAGTAGTTTAACAAATAACGCAATTACTATAAGCCTAATCACAAGTTATATAGAATATACAGGCACAACAATTGCAAAATTAGGCCCAAATGATACAAGACTTACAGGCTCACCAAGTCTAAGCTCCACCATAAGCTTCGACTCAGTTTTTGAATCAAGTTGTCACTCTAAATCAGCCAAACGAGTCTCACCCACAAGTTGCAACCTAATTGCGCCCCAACGAGCATCAATATCCAAGTCATCAGGATCCTTCAGCAGAAATTCTACTTTAGTGCCAAAATTCAAGGGGTTACGAATATGACACCACCTATGACCCAGCTGATGAGATTACATATTATACTCATGTAAGTTGAGACTCATCCATGACTAGCTAGCATATTCAAGGGGAGATTGCATCCCATACTGCTCGGGACAAATTTGAAATACAAATCCCTCCGAACCAAATGAGATATGATACATCCCTTATACCCGAGAATACACATTCTCAAGTACAATCAAAGTTTCATCCACTTTCCTACAAGACATATGACAACTTGAAAGATCTTATTGATCATATGAGTACATTCTGAAATGTCATGATCCTCCAAGGTGCATAGACTCCACATGTGCAAGGCATTTCCAATGATATGACAAGACCCAACTCGAGCTTGACACTCTAATCTCTCGAGGTACTCAATCACTTGCTTTGATGACCTTACTAATAGGTTTGTAGAGTAGTTTGTTTTATTAGTACCTCGGTGGAAGGACCCTTCTACACTTTTAACTCTGAAGCAAAAGGAAAGAGAGAGCTTAAGGGAGTATTTAGCCCAATTTAATTAAGCTTAGCTAGAAGTTTCATTACTAGACAACTCTATTGTCCTCATTGTAATGATCAACAGAGTTAGACACTCTTGGGTGGTCTACGAGATAGTCCGCAAGCCTCTTATAAGTTTAGTGGAATTTATCTAATTAACTTGAACATATTGAATAAATAGTATCAGCAAAAAAAAAAATCCAAAGGAGGCAACAAACCGAGGAAAGAAACTTGGGAATCTAAGTCTCCCGAGCCAAAGAAACAAAGGTCCGAATGATGAGAATACTAACTTGAATTCCTAATATACACTCCCCTGAATAACTCAAGGTCAGAAGTGTTGACCTAGATTGACCACCGAGATTACTTGAGGAAGTCTCAACCAATTATACAAATAGGCAAAACTTTTTCATAAAAATTATTGTCAAGACATTGAGGAGTGTAAGTACCTCAAATACGAAATTAAGAGGCTCATCAAAGATGGCCATATGAGACACTTCGTCTACCAGAGGGAGAAAGTAGAAGAAGCTCCTGCTTGGGAAGCTCGACCATAAGGTTCTCCTCGAAGGAACTCAACTCCAGAATTGCAAAATCCACCACTTAAGGGTCACCTCAATATAATCCTAATGAGCTTAATGACGCAAAATAGAGCCTTAGTATCAATTGGCAAATGCCAAGCTGTCTTTGGGGGGAAGGAGGAATGGGAGGAGGTCAAATGATAATATCACGATCTTGAGCATGGAAATATCATCTTCTCAATAAAAAATATGCAGGGTACTTTGGTACTTCATAATGACACTTTGGTCATCTCAGCGATTTTGGATGACTACTTCATACAATATGTTATAATAGACATAGGGACCTCAGCTAATATTTTATTTACTCAAACTTATGACCAAATAAAAATCGAATAGAAGTTGAAACAATATGTAGGGACATTGATTGAGTTCACAGGAAACACAATCACCCCATTCAACATAATCAACTTACTCTTGATGGTCGAAAATATCCAAAAAGAGCCATAATCAAATCAAAATTCATACTAGTTTGAACCCATTTGGCTTATAATGTAATATTGGATCGCCCAACATTGAACCAACTCCAAGCAGTAATTTCTACTTTTCATTTAGTTATAAGATTTTTCACTAAATATGATATAAGTGAAGTATAAGAAGATCAAAATCTTTTGAAAAAGTGCGAGGTGACTTACTAGCAGAGTGATCTCGGCCAGAAAGGAAAAAAAACTTGATAGTTACAGAGGTCAAGAAATCTGCCTTCGACTTGACGAAAGTATATGCCAAACTAATCTAGTGAATCGAGACTCAAAAAATTGTCTCTAAACCTGATTGGCCCCTTTAACGTCGTTCATGCAGTAGAAGAAGGCATCCAAGCTTGAATACTCAGACGACAGGCCACTCCTAAGAATATGGTATTTTAATAACTTTAAAAGATTTTATCTTTAATATAAATTATCTCTCCTTTACTTCTAGAATTTTTTTTTATCTTTAAGATAATTTATTTTCCAGAAAGAAATTGTGTTTTAAAGTGTCATTCAAAAAAAACCCTTAGAAAGACCTTGATTCTTTAAGACAAAAGACCTTAGTATACCCAAGGCAAAAGACCTTAATCTTCCGAGATAAAAAACCTTTGTCTATCCAAGGTAAAAGACCTCAATTCTTCGAGATAAAAGACCTCTTCTGAGGTAAAAGACCTCAATCCTCCGAGATAAAAGAATTTAATCTACCTAAGGTAAAAAACCCTAATTCTCTAAGGCTCGGTCTACCCAAGATAAAAGATCTCGGTCTTCTAAGGCAAAATACTTTGGTCTACCCAAAATAAAAGACCTTGGTCTATTTAAGACAAAAGACCTTAATCCTTTGAGGTAGAATACCTTAGTCTACCCAAGATTAAAGACTTCGGTTCTCTGAGGTAAAAGATTTTAGTCTATCCTAAGCAAAAAACCTTCGTTCTTCTAATTAAAAGACGTTGATCTATCCAAAACAAAAGACCTCGATTATCCGAGGTAAAAGACTTTGTTTATCCAAGGCAAAATACCTTGATTCTCTGAGATAAAAGACCTTGGTTTACCTAAGATAAAAGACCTCAGTCCTCTAAGCTAAAAGATTTTGGTTTACATAAGGTAAAAGACCTCAAACTTTTGACGTAAAATATTTTAATTTACCTAAAACAAAAATATTGTCCTTCGAGTCAAAAGACCTTGGTGTATCTATAGTAAAAAAATCTTAGTCCTCTGTGATAAAAAATATTGATTTACCCAAGGCAAAATACCTTGGTCAATCCAAGGCAAAAGACCTTGGTCTACTCAAAACAAAAGATCTCAGTCCTTCGAGATAAAAGACCTTTGTTTACCTGAGGTAAAAGACCTCGGTCCTCCGAGGCAAAAGATCTTGGTCTACCTAAGTCAAAAGACATTAGTCTTCTGAGGCAAAAGACCTTAGTCTATCCAAAATAAAAGACCTCGATCTACCGGATATAAAAGACTTCGGTCCTCCAAGGCAAAAGACCTTAGTCATTCAAGGCAAAAGATCTTAGTTTATCTAAGGCAAGGAAAAGTCAATCTATCTAAAGCATAAATACGTTACTCTATGTGAGGCGAAAGATCTTGGTCCACTTAAAGAAGAAGACCCCTTCGAAAGGAATCCCAGTTGCAACAAGGAAGGGTTCAATTCATTATATATATATATATAGATATATAGAATTTACTATCACCTATAAAACAAAAGGTCCCTTGCCGAGTTAACCCTCAAAGAAATCTACCTTAGAAAAACTAAGCTTATCTAATTATTGTGATTGTCAATTAGAGGGGGATCGGAGCAAAACCATTCAAGATTGACCTTTGAAAAGAAGTTAGGAGAGTAACTTCACAAAATGAAGGTTTGGAGAGAGCAAGAATTTTATTAAACTCCAAGATAAGACTAGTATAAAACTTTTTACAAAAAGAAAAGAAAGTACAATTAGTTAGGAGTATGCGGAGACTTGGAAGACTTAGTTAGCTCGACCGGCCTTGGGATGCTCTTCTCGACCTTCGTCACCTTTACCACTTCAATCTCCTTCTAGGTGAAATCCTCATATTCTTGTTTGAGACACCGAACTCTCAAGTTATCATAAAGTTCAACTCGAAGGAACGCGACAATAACTTCAATTTTGGCTTTGTCAAAGGAAGCCTAAGGCCCAATCTCCTAGTCTTGTAGACCAAACAAAATTGGTTCCCACTTGAGAAATGACACTCTTCTTGCGATCAACCTTCACCATTATCAAGAGATAGGCATGCAGTTGAGCACCGACCTCAGCGGTCTCAAGGTAGCAAGGAGGCAAAGGAGCATGAGATATCGACTACTCCTTCCTTGTCCTTTCTCTGTCAATAAACTAGTTCTCCTTCTCTCTCTCTTTCTCTCTTCCTAAACTAGAGATATTGACCGAAAGTGAGCAAAATCTTTCAATGCTTGAGAGACACCCCTTGGAGGACAAAGTCGAGCTAGTATAAAGCCTAGAAGATTTTCTTGTGGGTAGTGATATCAACTCTAAAGCCTTAAAAAGGGTAGAGCTCTTGTCTATAAAGGGTGTTAACCTTTTTCTCAAAGTGGGGGACCTCCTTTTAGAGTTATAGGAAGCAAAAAGAGGCATTATGTGAAATTGGGACCAAAAAAATTTTTTTGAATGAAAGAAAAAGATTAGGGACCTTTATATGAGACTTTCATGACTCTTGGATCATCCCATGTAGCATAGCCCAAGCCGACGAACTCCAAATGACGAGAATTTCAAAAGTCTCCCCTCAAATCTAGGGGGCATCCATCAATCGTCTAATTAATGAACAATCTTAGAAAGAGCAATTATCAGGCAAACAGAAGGTCATCTTGAAGAAACAAACAGACTATCGTTTTGAAAGAAGGAGAAACCCTAATGATTGTCCATGACTTGATGAAATGGTGGCTCACTTTCCCAAGCAGTTGGGCAATCAACACCTTGCATCATGAAATATTAGAATGAGTAAAAGTGTGATTCCCTAGGTGATGCAGTAGTTGACGCACAATAATATAGGACTAAGATCTTCAGGTCATGATCTCTAGGCTCAGATTGCCTTTTCAATTATCAAAGAAAGTGGAGAGAAACTCAAGCCCTCGAGCCAGTAAGGCAGGCAAGATCTAGACCTGGGGGGCACTAATAATACCTCTGAACTATAAGGATCAGCCTGGTGAAATTAGGTAAGTATAAACTAAAGCTAGTGGAGCGGAAAGCTCAGTAACCTCAGGTCAATAATAAACTCACACGTTGGCTTGTAATTCAGTAAGAAATTTCGCTTTGGGTCTAATCAGGCTTGGATGCCTCGATTGATTCACAACCAATCATCATATAATTATGGTATCTAATTATTTGAAGAAGTTAATTCCAAAGAATTTGAAATTGACAGCTATTCATTATGTGAAATTCAGCATGATAGTTACTTGAAATCGCAAGACACTGATACAATAGATCTCCGGGTATAATATAAAAAGCAGAGTAAATAGAGAGACAAGGCTAATGTAGTATCTGAACGGTCACCACTAGAAAGTTTTTGGTGGTTCTTCTCACAGTTTTTTTTTTTTTTTTTTCTTTTTTGCGTAGAGGTTGATGGAAAGGTGGCTTAGCAAATATGACCTCAAGGAGTTTTCCAAAACGAAATTGGTGTGAAATCGAACTCCAATAATAATTATAAAATTCAATATTTGTTATACAGAACTGTAAGTTTCAAGTTTCAATAAATTTAAAATTTATTGATTTTTCAAAATTAGTTAAACTTCAAAATTTTGAACTTTAAAATTCAGCATATAAGATTACGTGTTAAATTTTATACCAACAAAAAAAAATTATAAATATAAATTTTAGTAGTTTAACAAAATAAACACCGAATTTCAAAATTTTGAATTTACTTGTCCTACAAAATAAACATATTATTAAATTTTTTAAATCTAAAATTTTGAAGTTTCAAATAATTAAATTTTTTATAATTTTAAAATTTTACAAAAAAAATACGCATTTAGAGTACATACAAATTAAGTTTTCTCCCAAAATTGATATAACCCCGTTGACTAGCGATTTGGATATTATGGTGCAAAATACTGGCAATTTTTGGTCGTTTATACATAATGGAAACAAACGCAAGAATATTATGATATTATAAACAATGCAAGTTATTTGCACGTAAGCCACAAGGTTTGTTGGTATTTCATGCACGTACTTCTTTTACATTTCATCCAATAAATTTTTTATGAACATATTAAAAAGCTAATGTGTATACTTATGAAAATAATGTATATCACCAATGTGTATTTTACAATTATAAATATTTAAATATACAAAATTATTTTTTAACGATTACATTAATTTTAGCTAGGAATTTTTACGTACAACTCTTTACAATTTATTCTATTTACAAACAATCTCTTGAAATTTCAGTATTTACCTATAATTTCTTGATTAAATTTTAATTAAAATTCAAACCAAAAATTTTACTTTTACCCTTAAAGCGAATTTTTATATAAGCACTTAATTTTTTAAAAATTTATATAAAAATTATCAATTTATTAAAAAATTGTAAAAAATATTTTTTAATCCTATAAAAAAGTCTTTATTTTATTAAAAATTTATAGAAAAGCTCATATTTTTTAAAAAATCTAAAGAAAAGTCCTTAATTTTATCAAAATTTACAAAAATAATACATTCCAATAAATATGCAAAAAAACCCTCATTTTTTAAAAATTATAGAAAAGTTCTTATTTTCCTAAATATTTATACAAACCTTCTTTCTCAAAAAATTACAAAAAAATATCTCAATTTTTTAAAAATTTACAAAAAGTCCTTCTTGCTTAAAATTTTACATAAAAGCCCTCATTTTATTAAAACTTTACATAAAAGTCCTCATTATCTTAAAATTTGGAGAAATGACCTCAAATTTTAAAAAATTATAAAAAGACCTTAATTTCTTAAAATTTACAGAAAATCTCTTCATCTTCTGCAAAATTAATTACTTTTTGTAAATTAAAAAAGGATTTTTTTTTCTTGTAAATTTTTAAAAATATGTGGGCTTTTCTGTAAATTTTCAATAAAGTGAGGACATTTCTGCAATTTTTTTAAAAAATAAGGATATTTATGTAATTTTTTAATAAAATGAGGACGTCTGTGTAAAATTTTTGGAAAATGAGACTTTTTTATAATTTAAAATTTTTTGCAAATTTCTCAAAAAAATAGGTACTTTTCTGTAATTTTAAAAATGAGGACTTTTTTTTATAGATTTTTAAGGAATATGGGGTTTCTATAAATTTTTAATAAAAATTGAAGATATTTTTGTAAGATTTTTGTAAAAGGATGAGTTTTTATAATTTTTTTGAAAAAAATGAGGATTTTATATAAATATTTCAAAAATTGAGTGATTTAACGGAGAGCGTTAAATTTTTGGTTTAAAATTTGCTTAAAATTTTAATCAAGTAATTATAGATTACAAAATTAGAAAAATAAAGAAATCCTAGGTAAATATCAAAATCTCTAAACGTTATTTATAAATAGTTCAAATCATAAGGGGTTGTATATAAAAATCTCTTTTAATTGTTTTAGTCATTTATAAGTCCGAATTTTTTATCCGGTCTACGGGAAAATCCAAACTTTATTTCTTTTATCCCTATTAAATTTTTTTTAGGGTTTTTATGGAGTTTTCTGATTTAGAGAGGTGTATATGCAAAAAAGCCCTCCAATTGATTCTGGACCCCACCTCCGACTTCGAGTAGGAGATCTCTCCCGCCCGCTCCGTCGTGGTCTCCGGGTCTCATGTCATTCCCTGCACCCTATAAAGGCCACAACACTGCGCTCGATCGCTTTATCGAGGAGTCTTTCATTCTCCTCGATTTCTCTCCGCATCGATCTATCTCTAGGACTCGTTCGATTCACAAACCCTAACCATAGAGGTGGCAATGGCACGGGAGAAGCGCCGCCACGAGGAGGAAGAGCAGATGGGCTGGGGAAGGAAGCGGGGGAGATCGGATTTCATCGATGATGCGGCGGTGGAGGATGTTGATGAAGAGGAGGATGAGGAGGATGGAAACGAGGAGTATTTTGGCGGCGGAAGCGGGCGGAAGCAAAGGAGAAGGTCCGGGGCGGAGTTCTTTGAGCTCGAGGCCGCGGTGGATAGCGATGAGGACGAGGAGGAGGAGGAGGAGGAAGGCGACGACGGTACGTTGCAGTCGCCCTCTTCTTTGCTGGAAAGCTCTCTGCATGTCTGTGTATTTCATTAGAGGATTAGAAAGCAGAGTGACGAATTCGATGTCTTATTTCGGGCCTCAATCATTGTGCTCTTGGATTTTGCGTTCGTTAGATGGATTTCTTGTTTGGTGGAGAAAATATTGAAAATTGAAGTCCATGTTTTAGTTGTTTGAAGTCTTGTGGCCCATGGCTTCCATTGAAGCTTGAGATTTTCTTAGTTTTTTTTTTCTATCTTGATGAATTATGCAGATTTTATAGATAAGGGAGCAGACTTGCCTGATGAGAATGATGGTCAATAGGCTTGTCATCGTTCTACTGTGTTTATGCACAAGGAAGATGAAGAAGAGTTGGATGACATTGCTAGAATGATCAGTGAACGATATAGAGGAACAAATGATGCAGATTATAGCGAGGATGCAAATGATGTTGAACAGCAAGCTCTTTTGCCATCAATGAAGGATTCAAAATTGTGGTTGGTTAAATGTGCGGTATGTATTTAGTTCTCAAAAATTTGCCTTTGCAGGCATCAAGATATCTTTTATTGTCATGTTTTATTGAATTGACTTGTTTTGGATTGTCTCAGATTGGTAGTGAGCGTGAGAAATTTTGGAAGCCAGCGAAAAAAGGGAATGAGGAGCTGGCTAGTCTGTCCACTCTATTGGCAAAACGAAAGAAAGGACATTTCATGAAGGGCGATGCAAGTATAGTTGTCTGAGGTGATCTCAAAAATTTAATGGGATGGGTTGAAAAGGTAGAAGAAGAGTGTTCATATCAGGCCAAAGATGTTGGGTTTGCCAGTAATGCTTCTTATATTAGCTCCTATGTTTTTTTGTTCTTTTTAATTGCTGAACCCTAACAAAGGATATGCCATTTACACTGGAACTTACTGTTCAGACAACTCTGGCCTTTAATGAGAAGGAATTGTGCAAGTACTTTCAACTTGGAGACCATGTGAAAGTGATCTCTGGGGTTCAGGAAGGTGCAACTGGTATGGCGGTGAAGGTTGATGGCCATATTCTTACCATTTTGTCTGTTACCACTAAAGAAGATGTATGTTATTCTCTTATCATTATGGAAAGTACATGCCATTTACTCTGGAACTTACTGTTCAGACAACTCTGGCCTTTAATGAGAAGGAATTGTGCAAGTACTTTCAACTTGGAGACCATGTGAAAGTGATCTCTGGGGTTCAGGAAGGTGCAACTGGTATGGCGGTGAAGGTTGATGGCCATATTCTTACCATTTTGTCTGTTACCACTAAAGAAGATGTATGTTATTCTCTTATCATTATGGAAAGTACCAAAAACTTTCAGACTTGGAGACCTGTGAAAGTGATCTCTGGGGTTCAGGAAGGTGCAACTGGTATGGCGGTGAAGGTTGATGGCCATATTCTTACCATTTTGTCTGTTACCACTAAAGAAGATGTATGTTATTCTCTTATCATTATGGAAAGTACCAAAAAATTAGGGTTTTACACTGTTGGCTGATCAATTTATGTTCTTCAGGTCCATGCTTTTGCAGACAATGTTGTGGAAAGTTCTGAAGTTACTACTGGCATCACAAAAATTGGGGATCACGAATAAATGATCTTGTTCAGCTCAAGTATGTTTTATTTCTGTTGTTTGGACTATCATTAACTTTTTTTTATTTTTGTTCCTCCATGTGGTAATAGACTACCATTGCTTTTGGTTATAATGAATGGATATATATATATCTCTCTCTCTCTGTCCCTCGCTTGCTTATATATAAGTTACCTATTGTGCAGCAATATGTTATTTGCTGTAATTATTCGCGTGCAAAATGATGCATTTCAGGTCAGAAATAAAGTTAAAAAATTGTTTCTTATTGTGCTTTTTCTTTTTCTTTCTGTTTTATCTGACATTTTGCAAATTGTTAGGTGCTTGTTGGAGTTCCTGATAGACATGAAGTTGTACTAGTTAAGTTGGGGGAAGTAAAAAACAAAATTGAAAGACCAGCTACTTCCCAGGATCGTTCTCAGAATGTGGTTTCCCTGAAGGATGTTGTGAGGGTTCTTGAAGGGCCATGCAAGGTGAGAGATGCTTTTTCCCGACTTGCCTAATGATAAGATCAATTTCTTTTCTGCTTAGTCCTGCTTCTGTTTTCTTAACCTAGGGGAAGCAAGGCCCTGTTGAGCACATATATAGAGGGATCCTACTCATCCATGACCGTCATCACCTTGAACATGCTGGCTACATTTGCACGAAGGCTCAGTCTTGCGTTGTTGTTGGTGGACTGGATCAGAGTTATAAGCGAAATGTATATGTGGAAGTTTTTGGAACTTTCTAGTATTCAATATATGTAAATTTTTAAGTGTTATTTTTTCTAGTTGGTCCTGATCATAATTAATCATCCTAGGGTGTGGATACATTTGATCAATTTGGGAGTTTGGGATCAAGAGCTCAAATTCTGCAATCTCCAGGACAAATACCTGCAGGAAGGTGTCCTATTGACAGTAAGAGCTTAAGTTCTAATTCCACTTTAAGAGCTTAAGTTCTAATTCCACTTTCTTTTATGAGGAGATTCTAATATCTTTTCACGTGAGGACTATAACCATGTTTCTCTCACAGGCTACAATCAGTATTTTTTTCCAAAAAAGTTGCTTATCTATTGTTTTGACAGTTTACAGATTAATAAACATTCCCTACTTGAATCCTGATGCAGCTGGGAGGATGCATAGAGGTGGAAGAGGGCATGATCCTTTAGTTGGCAGATGTATCAAGGTTCGCTCTGGGCCATTCAAAGGATATCGTGGTCGTGTTAAAGAGATCAAAGGTGGACTTGTAAGAGTTGAACCTGACTCACAAATGAAGATAGTTACAGGTATTCTTTATTTTTATGTATAAGGCATCTGTAGCGTTGTTTCCTATGTTGGCTAACATAATTGGTATTTTGTAGTTAAAAGAGATGAAATCTCTGATACAGCTGGCTTTGCAACCCCTGGCTGGTAATAGAACCTGTGATGCACAATTCTAGGATGGAGTTTGATATTATATAGTTTGTGATCTTATCTTTTCCTTTTTTTACTTGGCAGTGAAGCACCTAGACAAAATTATGTTGGTGAGACACCTTTGCATCCATCACGTACTCCCTTGCGCCTGTATCAAACTCCTATGAGAGATCCAGGAGGTTTGTCTGGCTTTTGCTTTGCTAAGTTTTTAGCTGCGTCAACATTTTTCCACTTGCTCTAGAGGTTTTCAGTTGGTTCTTTTTCCCAATTATGTTCTCAGCCAACTTTCATTGTGTGTTTCTCTAGTAGAGTTTCATGATTCTGAATACTGAAATTTTCTTATTACATTGTCCAAAGGACATTAGGTTTTTCTACACATTATAATTTGTAAGCTGAACAACAATTTTTCCAATCAAACCATTGTTTATAAATTGGTCTGTGCAGTTGCGTATGCCTAGGCAGTCACCTGTCCCTATTGAGTCATCTACATTCTTTATTGACATCTAAATCAAGCACTTTTAAGATATGGGTCTGCTTATGACTATAAAAACTATTAG
Source organism: Trichopus zeylanicus subsp. travancoricus (assembly GCA_005019695.1). Lineage (NCBI taxonomy): Eukaryota > Viridiplantae > Streptophyta > Magnoliopsida > Dioscoreales > Dioscoreaceae > Trichopus > Trichopus zeylanicus. Next base: position 522,007 of record RXID01022599.1, read on the forward strand.
TGAGTATTTAAACATATTTCAGAGTCTTCACAAATGATTAACTATTCAATTAACATGGACTATTGGTTGCATTTACACTGTTATAAATACTTCATTTGATGCTTCATGAAAATTAAAATGCATAGGGAAATTATTGCTATCCTAATAAATGCATAATGAAGTCTTATACCAAGCCTTCCATTGAGTAATACATGTTTATTAAAATCCTCCCATTTATTTTTTTTTCTAAATTATTATTCATAGTTTTCACGTTTCCAAATTCTGTGCATGATTTTTAATGTTTTTCTAGTTTAAAACTGCACATGCACCTCCGATTGACAAATGCTCTACATAGTCCCTTTAACTTTTTGTTGGCCACATTTTAGAATATTGAATCCGTTATTTTGCTTCTTGTCAAATCAAATCATTTTTTTTATTTACCCTAACTGCTACTATTAATTTTCTGAAGCAACACCCATCACACATGCCGGAATGAGAATACCTATGCCTGATCGAGCATGGGCCCCAATGAGTCCTGCAAGGTTTGTACATCATATAATTTTGGCATAGCATTGACTATTTGCAGCCATGTGCCTGTCAGTCCATTCTTTCTGGAAATTTAGCTGCCAGTGGATTGACCACTGTTGGTTGTGTTAAAATTTTGAAGGACATTAGTCTTTAGTCACTTTTTTTTGCAGTTCTCTTCCTGTTAATTTCTGTTCAACAGTGCATAGAGACATTGGTTTTGTTAACAGTTTACTGAAGTTCTTATTAGTGCGAATGTATGGATAAAGAAAAATTCTGTCCACGAAATTGATGGATTGACAGTGACCTAATATCAGCCATTTCTGTGCTCTTTATCTTGACATAAATTTAGGGACTGGGGAGATGGAAATCCTGCAACTTGGGGAAGCAGCCCTCGGTACCAGGTTAAGCATTTTTGGTGTACTTAATTTCTTAGGATGTCTAAGTTTGTATTTTGGATGTGGTTTCAAATAAGTAGTTTGGTTTTCTGTAATTTACTCTTTACTTACCTTTCTGTATTACTATATTACTTCAGCCAGGAACTCCTACTGCCAGGCCATGAGGCGCCTACTCCAGGTTCTGGATGGGCTGATGCACTGGGATGTAATTATAGTGATTCTGCAACTGGAGGAGCATATATCCCTGCATATGGTAATGAAGATAACTATCTACTTGTCATATCCATGTCTTTGCATGGTTAAGCTCCTAACTCTCTTTCTCCAGGGAATGCAACAAACCCCAATGTGCCATCTACCCCAGATGGACCACCGATGACGCCTATTTATAGTTGTAATGTCCCTGGTACTCCTGGCGGACAGCCAACGACACCTGGCAATATTGGATTGGATGTCATGTCTCCTGCATTAGGTATGGTACAGTCAATAATTTCCTAATCTCTTAGATATCGAAATAGCATACTGCACCCGAAGCCCCAGTCTGAATAATTCTTTGGTTTTGCTCATATCTCAGTCTGAACCTTGAGAGTTCGGATCTGATACTGCATTCTAGACGGAAAAAATAAACGGATCATACAAAAAAAATATATTGAATTTTGAAATTGTAACTTCACAGATGAGAGTATGATCCACATAAATTGTTATTGATAAGATATATCTTACAGGTGCACAAACTGATGGCAATTGGTATGCACCTGACATTCTGGTGACTTTCCAAAGATCTGGAGAGGACTCTGGACCTGGAGTTGTTCAGGACGTGTTGACGGTATGTCAACATACTCAACCTCTCTAAAAATCTTGTCTCACAGGATGGCTCATACAAGGTCGCCCTTGGGCCAAAAGGCGAGGGCAAGATCGTGACTGCGCTGCAAACTGAGCTGGATAAGGTTAGACCCAAGAAGTTCGACAGGATCAAAATCCTCAGCAGTTCGTTCAGGGAGTGCACGGGAAAGCTCATTGGAGTTGATGGTATAGACGGCATCGGGAAACTGGACGAGAACTTTGAAGTCAAGATCTTGGATATGGATATCATTGCCAAGCACGCAATGCAGTGGCATTCTGGCGCCGCGGTCATATTGTTTTCACGTTTGCGCGGGCTAAAATTCTATCATTTAATATAAAACTCATGAATAAAAATTATATAAAATTATATAAAATAAATTTACATATTTTAGGATAAGAAAATTTGAATAATAAAATTCCGAAAGTTTTTTCTATAATTTTCAGTTGATCCATCTTAAATTTATGTTACTTTTTGATGAAAAATAATTAAAAAGAGAAATATTCTAGAAAAAATCTGTGAATTGGCAAAACTAAATTTTTGTCTTTTTACAAAAAATACCTCAAGGATTATAAAATCACAAATAAGGATAAAAATTTTATAAAAAGATCTAACAACCAAACAATCTTAATAAATCAATTTAAATCTAATTTTTTCAATTGAATTCAATTTCAAAATATTTATCCTTTCTTAACCAAGTAATCTCAAGATAAGATCAGATGTTGAGTATATGATAAAATATTTTGACCTATCACGGAATACCTAATTGGGCACATACATATAATTTTAAATTTATCTATACTGTCATCCATTGTCATCTAAATATTAATTAGACAGTTAAATTTGACTTTACTTATTTTTAAACTGTTTGATATGAATTGTACAATCAAATTCAGTTAAAATCAAACCAATCAACAGTTTATAAGGTCACAAGACTGATAATCTCCCACTTAACCTATAAATCTATTTATTTATACATATAAATATAGATGTATATTAAAAATAATTTTTTAAAATTAGTTTTTCATATGAGACCTCAACTATGAAATTCAGATATAATGAATCATACTACTTGTCCTCAGCAGTTCTCATACATGCTCAATCATGAGTGAATATAATTAAGGGTATACCAACTATTTTCATGTCAAAACAAGCAGAGTACCACATCAGTAGAGTTGAATAATATCAAAATACAAATATAAACAATATTCTCATGAAATAAGATATATAATAAAGTATAATAATAGTGAAGTCTCATGTATTTTCTACTAATAGTCTACTGGTTTCGTATTTCTCTTAAAAATATGTTACTTAGATGCACACATTTTTTTGAGAATATCCCACAAATTTTAATGCATACCATCTAAATGAGAAGTATAAAACAGATATGATGCTCAATTATACCCTCATCTTAAATATTTCATAAATCACTTATATATGATCACTAGGTTCTTATATAGATGGTCATCACCAACCTACTAATGACCCACAACATTCCCAAAGACTCTATCTTTCAAATCGGAAGATTAAAAATATAACTCATCAATGGAATCACTTAAATGCAAAAACTAAGATTTTATTGATAGACAGAATAAAAACAAATATACTGTATATAATAATCAAAACATAATATCATCTCTACAAACTATTTCTATATGATTGATATATTTTTTACATATTTTTATCGCAAGACCTTTAATTATTAAGTCAGCCAAATTATCTGTAAAAAGATATTCGTGAAATAATAATATTTTTTTCTGAACTTTTTCACAAACATAATAAAATTATACCTTAATATGCTTTATTTTAAAATGACATTTAACATCTTTAGTGAGAGATATAATTACATTATTATTACAAACTATCTATATTGGGTTGTCAATATAATCAAATATCTTGAGATCAAAAAAAAATTTGCCTTCATAATTGATAAAACAGTGACAGTCTGTTTCATACTGTACTATGAAATAATCTCCTCTACCAAAGTAAACACATAATCAAATATTCATTTCAAACTATCCCCAAATATTTTTCAATTAGAGTTTGTTTATCCAAAAATATTTAATGATCTACAACCATCAAGTAAGAGGACATGATTTTGAATTTTTTAAATAGCGAAAAATCTTTTTAATTGTTCTCTAATGAAACATTCCTAAATTATTTCGATATCTACTAAGAAGTCCTACAATAAAAATAATATCTAGACAAGTACTTATTATTAAATATATCAAACTACCAACAATTAATGCATAAGGAATTGTCTACATCTCCCATCTTTCAAACTCATTTTGAGGACATTGCTGAAAATTGAACTTGTTACCTTTGGCTATACGTGATTCTCTATATTTACAATTATTCATATTATATTTTTAAAGAATTTTAGCAATATACATCTCTTGAGAAAACCCAAGCAATCGATGCTTTCTATTTTTATATATTTTTAATACTCAAGACATATAAAATATTATCAAGATTCTTCATCTCAAAAACTGTAAATAGCATCCTTTCAGTCTCTTTGAGAAAATTTAATTCATTAATAGCCAATAAAATATCATCAACATAAAGTATCAATATTTAAATTTTACCTCTATTGACCTTCAAGTATACACAATTGTCAACCACATTCTTCTGAAAACCAAACTTTATAATTGCTTCATGAAATTTTAAATACCACTATTGAGATACTTTTTTCAAACCATAAATAAATTTATGCAATCTACAACTTTTACTCTATTACTTTTTCTAATGTACCATTCTAAATGAATCATATAAATTTTTTCTTCAAGAATCTCATTCAAAAATATTATTTTAACATCTATCTAAATAAGTTCATAATCATAATTTATAACTAATATCATAAAGAATCTAAATAAATCTTTCCTGAAGGCTGAAAAAAAGTTTTATCATAGTCAATCCCTTTTCTCTAAGTATAACATTTAACAACTAACCTTACTTTATATTTATCAACCTAATCATTGTCTTTCAATTTTGTTTTATAAACCTATTTACATCCAATGGTTTACAGTTTCTAGGAGCTTGTATAAGAGAGCAAATCTCATTTTTCTGTATCGAGCCAATTTCTTTAATCATTGTATTTATCTATAATCTTGTATTTTCATTGCTCATGGCCTCTGAAAAACTTAATAGATCATCATTCTCTATAATTGATGATATAGATACCTCCTCTAAATTATCTAAACTTTAAGTATGCAAATCTCTAGCTTTCTCTAAATATGTAATGTATTCATCTAATATAGGTGGCTTACAAACTCTTTTGGGTATCTCATTCAACTAAGTTAGCACAGACATTGATGTTTTATTTTGTTTAATTTTATTTGACTTATCCTCAAACTCAATTCTTTTTCTCTTACTTCCTGTGATAGATATTTTTTGCGCAATAAATTTAACATCTCAGCTTTCAAATATAGAATCTTGAACTATATTATATAATATATAACCTTTAGGCCTTTTAGGAAAACTAACAACTTTGTTACTCAAACTGCAAGCTACCGTTTTTGGTATTCCAAGTTCAGCAATTTTGGATTATGTATCAGAACCTCAGATTCTAAGATGATTTAGACTAAATTTTTTGTCAAGCTACAATTCGCAAGGAGTTCTAGAAATAGATTTGGATGATATTCTATTTAAAATATATATAGTTATTTTCAGTGTTTCACCCTATAAAGAATCTAGTAATTTATTATAAACTAGTATATAATGTACAATATCTAATAAAGTTCTGTGCATCCTTTTTGTCACTTCATTATGCTCTATATTTTCTAAAATAATTATCTTTCTAATAATCTCATGTTCTTACAAAAAATATCAAAAAGCATCTGAAGTGTACTTATCGGATTTTTCTATATAGTTGATTTTCAACTTTGCCCTTATACACTTTAAATATTTCAAATATATTTGATTTTTTATGCAGTAGATATACATATCTATAACGTGAATAATCATTAATAAATATCACAAAATATTTTTGGTCATTCCGAGTAACAACTCTATTCAAACCACAAACATTTGTATGGATCAAGTCTAATAAATTATCAGACCTTGATACTTTTGGAAAAGATATTCTTATCATTTTGCCCTTAATGCAATCCACACATACACCAAAATCATCAGAATTTATATTATGCAAGATCTCATCATGGCAAAGTTTTTCTAATTTATCTTTACCAATATGACCTAAATGGCAATGCCACAAATAAAAAAAAATTTTACCCAATTGTACATTTAGATCACAAGAAGACATATATTTGAAATCAACATTATAATATTGAACTACAGAGTTAAGTTTCAATTTCACATGCAATTTGTATAGACCATGAGATGCAACACCAATAGCAATAGTAATATTGTCATACATCAAAAAGACAGTCTTTACCAAAAGTAAAAGAGTAACCAGCCTCTATAAGTTTGAAGACTAACAGTAGATTACGTTTGATAGCTAGTGCAAAAATTGTATTTGAAGGCAAAATAGTATGGCTATCAGAGAGAACCAGAGAATGTCCCAATACCAATTACCTCAACTCGCTCATTATTCCCAATAACAATATACCTCTCTTGATCATTAGGTTTTCTCAGATTCATGAATTCCTATATAACAATTGAAATATAGACCAATGATCTTCGAGTCCACAATCCATATATCAGGAGAAAGATCAATATAATTTGATTTAAAATAAACCAAACACTTTAATTTATGTACTTTGGAGGACGCAATAAATCTATCATAAACAATTTGAAGCAACTCTTTGGCAGAATAAATATTTAGCAAACTGACATAAATAATTTCAGAAATTATTTTTCTGATTATCAATTTTATTAAGTTATTTACTCTTTGTCATTTCTCGAACTAAGACCTCTCAAACTAACTAACCCAATTAACGATTCAAGAGTATTAATAATAATGTCAAAATTTTGAAATGTCAAATAAGCTTATAGTTCATTTCTTCAAGTTGAATAATTTGATTCATTCAAGATCTCGACCTTAAAAAATTGATTACTAAAGTTCATACTGCAAATTTTATAAGGATAACTCAAATATACAATTAATGCATTTCAATAAATTATCAATCCATGATTTCATTGAATTCAAATACAATTTTTATTGTGATCTTATATTAATTCTTTTAGAAAATTAATATAAAACAAGACATCACATAAATAACCATCAAAATCAAAAGTGGAATTATATTGTGATTTTATGCTACCTTCTTTGAGAGAATAATACAGATCATAACATTCCACTAATAAAATCCACAATAATTATAACAAATAATAAAATTTCGCTTTGGCTCCCTTTTATTGTTACAAATAAATTCCCACAATATTCTATATTTATTTTTTCTTTTCACTAATTAAACCTTTGGGTTAAATTAATTAGAGTCAAAATAAATACCTAATAATAATATCTATAAATTAAAATAATCTTAAAATACTTTTAAAAATATTTGGCCATTTTAATTCATAAACATACCAAGATAATTATGCCTAAATTCTCATTGGTATAATTGATCAAGATTAAATTTTTGATTAACATAATGCTCAGGAACCACGAATTGTAATTGCAATTCAGATTCAATCCAATTGGCAATGCAAATAAATTTTATTTTGCATTAAAACCATTGCAAATTTTTCCAATTCACAAAATTTCAAAAAAAAATCAATCGATTCAATGAAATTCACTAAAAATTAAAATTTTGAACTTCAATCTTGAATTTTTCACTACAAATAGGATCATTAATAACAATATATTACTCAATAATTTTGCGGTAAAACTTGAGATAAAAATTTGAGTTTTTAAATTGGGGTTACCATAATTCAACTGAAAATAAATTATATTTTAATTTTTCATGACCAAACATTAAAAATAAGCTTTAATACTAATTGTAGGCTCGAATTCTATCCTTGATACAAGACCTACAATCAACAATGATATAAACTTATACAAAATGAATTTATATATCTTAAGGTTTGAAATTCGAATGATGAAATTTTGAAATTTTTTCCGGTGATGAAATTTGGAAAAAAAATCTTACAGGGTATTCAATAGACAACAAAGATTGTTTTGTTAAAAAACCCTCAAGAGTTATAAAATTATAAATAAAAACAAAAACTTTACAAAAAAATTTAATAATCAAATAATCTTAATAAATTAATTTAAATCGAATTTTTTTTAATTGGATTCAAGCTCATAAAATTTATTTTTCTTTAACCAAATAATTTTAAAGTGAAATTAAATGGTAGGTATATAATAAGGCGTCCCAACCTATAACAAAACACCTAATTGAACAAACAAATATAATTTTTGCTTCGTTTAGACTATCAACTATGTCATCTAAATATTAATCAGATAGTCAAACTTAAATTACTCATTAAATTTTTAAACTATCTAAATTGAATTGTACAATCAAATTTATTTAAAATCAAACTAATAATCAGTTTATAAAGCCACAGTTTGATCTTATCACATGAATAGAGGTATTCTGGCAATCCGATCCTCATGCTGTGTTTAGAAGCTAATCGGGCAAGTTGTGGTTTAAGATTCCTTGTGTTTTGCTTATCTTGAATTGTACAGAACAAGACAAGTTTCTTGGAAATAAATAATGGGAAAAATATTTTTGCAATTTCAAGAAGTGATATAAGGAAAACTCTAGGAATATACCTTCTGCACTTTTAAGGTTCATATTTTCCCAAAATATCATTTATATCTACGCTAAAGATTTCTTGATGAATCGTTGTTGCTTTTAAAATTTTTTAGAATAAGACTACAAGGGGTTTATGCAAATATAGAAATTGAAGGGAGCTCTAAGCAAATGAGGAAGATTCTAGGGTTAGGAAGCACATGCGAGAAGCATCTGACTATAAAAAAAAAAGGGATGTAGATAATCAATTAGCAACAACATGAACAATTTACTGGCAAAAGGCAAAAAGAAAAAAAGAGAAGTGAAAACCCAGAAAGAACATGAAGGGGAAGGCAAGAAAAGAGTTTCTTTTTCCATTTGCATAATTATAATTTGGAGGGGATTCATTTGCATAATTATCTCACTGGTACATACAAACAGACGCATTACAAGTTCAAAATGTTAGCAATGGTGAAGTAACTCCAAACACAACCATCAAGGATTTTTTTTTTTCTCAACTATTATTGTTTTCTCAAAGTGAGGTATCAATTACATTGGGCTTGATCAGCCATTGATATTCGATTAAATGCTCAAGTCTTCTTCAAGCTCAGGCTCTTCTCTTGTGCATAAAACCAGAAGGGTCTCAGAATGTAAACCATTCATATACTTTAAAAGGAAGTATCAGCACCCATTTCATGCTCTGAAATCTTATATGGGAACCCCATTTCGTCTCCAGAACTCCTTCTGACTACACTTGCCCTTTGCATTAATCTCAGTAATGCCTGAACTACTTCTGACATAGGAGGTCGAAACTCTGGCTCCGGCTACACAAAAAAGAAAATTCATTTTAACATAATTATATGCAAGAATGGGAACCACATAGGAAGTTATTTGAGATTCAGGGATAATGAAAAGGTTAATGTGATGCAATTTCAGACATCAGTGTTGGATATATCTTCTCCCTATAAGCTGATATTCTCATAAGTAACTGTGGTAATAAAATCAGTAAAAACTAATACCAAAGCCAAAGAAGAAACCTACATCCGCTAAAGAACAAAAAATAAACAAGAAAACAGAAAAATGGGTCAGGCTTGAGAATGGTGGTGATGCATCTAAGGTTGTTATAGCTGGCATCAATAGTTCAAGTCATTTTCCAAAAAAAAATATATTTCAAGCCACAATGATCCTCTTCAAGTAGAGTGTAGGTTGTATCTTTTGAAACTAGTAATAAATGAATAGAAAATAATTTTGACATAAGACTAAGCACACAGTATTTTTGGATCAGGTCACAAGGATTGGGCAAGGGTGGTCGAAGGATGAGTAATATAACACAGTGCCATATCTAGGAGGCCTTCTTTAACATTTTGGATCCTCTGGTTTTTGAACCCTTCTATCTCATAACTCGAAGAAGGTAGAAGCAGACCCTGTAAATTTTTCTGTGTATTCTTCAGAAGCAGTTGCTTTATGGTCTGTTTGAGAAAAAATAGCAGTACAACGGAGCCATGAAGAAGCAATATTAAAAATAAATACCAACTCATGAAACCAACAGCAAAATCAGGAACCAAGGGCTCAAATGAACCACCTGAACACATAAGGCGATGATGTCAGCAAAACGAGAAAGTGATTTTGCTGGGTACATGCCATTTAATGCTGGATCAACCATTTTGGACAATGCATCAATGTCGTGAAGTTGTGGAGTAGCCCACCTAACTAGAGACTGTTCTGATCTCACCCTAGAACTGAAATTCCCAATTAAAAGTGGAAAAGGAACAGAGTTACTTCAAGAAAACCGTGAAATTTAAATCAACAGATACGAAGAAAACATGATGGGCATTAACCTGTCCAATGGCTTTCGACCAGTGAGAAGCTCTAGCATTACTACTCCAAAACTGTAAACATCACTTTTTGCTGTGTAGATTCCAGACATTGCAAATTCAGGTGCACTGTAACCAAACGAACCGACCATCTGGGTTGAAACCTGTAATGTTTATTGTGGACAAATTAATATATGCTAGTTATTCAACTTATTAGGAAATGGACAGCATGGATGGTTAAATGCTTTGCCTGTCTCTCTGTATTTGGTGTTAGTGCAGCTAGACCACAGTCTGTTAAGTAAGGATTAACTTCTTCATCAAGTAGTATATTTGCAGATTTGAAATTTCTATGAACAACAGAAGGCAAGCATACTTCGTGTAGATACCTGAATGACAATTCAGAGTGTAATGCTAAGATAAACATCAACCATCTCAACTTTTTTATTTGTTTTTGGAATAACAAACTATGTCACTGTTGCATAAAGAACTTACTCTAGAGCCCTGGCAGTTCCCAGTGCCACACGAACACGTGCATTCCAAGTAAGCCTCTGACTGCTATCATCAGCGAGGTGCATCATATCATGCAATGTTCCATTTCCAATATAATCATACACCAAGAGCCGTTGTCCATGTTCCACACAGTAACCTACTAGTGGTGTGATATTTGGGTGCCTAAGGCGTGACATATTTGAAACTGCCTCAAGAAAATTTTCTTCCTCCTGCAATGATATTGCAGCACTATCGACCTTCTTAACAGCAAACACCTGCAAAGGGGAGGTTACAATTTAAATTATCCTCATCATCTGTGATGAACAAGGTAGCACAAGAAATTAGAGAAAGCAAAGACAACCCACAAACAAGCTTTCAGGACAGGTACCTAAAAATTTCAGTTTAGCAGGGAACTTACATTGGATTTCAGACCTATCACATCAATTATTACTTGTAGCTTTATGAGAAAACTGATAGACTGTTTACTTTCAGAAACTGCATCCTTAGTTGTAATTTTGGCTCAGCGATAACCAGGAGAGTATATCCGTTTCATATATCTACTATATGTATGTGGAGTCTCATTAGAAGTCCCCTCCAAGAGTCACAAATATCCAGACAACATTCTGAATAAAAAAAGCATTTTTTGCTTCAAAATTTCAACTCTAGCTATAACCAAAGTTTGATCACAAGGCAAGCTGTTGTAGAAGAAATGTCAAAGTAACATAATGTTTATTGCTTCCTAGAACAAAAAATAAATCAAAGTTGTGGAATTGAGTCTCAATCACAAAGGAAATAAATTTGAAATGATCATATTTTAGGAGAAGTGGAAAATGAAAGATATATATGGTCCCATAAAAAATGATCATATTTTAGGATAAGTGAAAAAAATTTGAAATGATCATATTTTAGAAGTCCCATAAAAAATTATGCCATTGCTTTCAACTCTAACAAACTACAGTCTAGTCAGGGGATCCTGAAAGCAATTCTTCTCAAGGATGGGAGACAAGAAGTGGAAAATGAAAGATATATATGGAGGTACAAGGACCCAATGACAAGGGTTAATAGATGTCCAACTGATGTTACCCTGAATTAGATGTATTCAGATGACATTACCTGCATGGAATTTATGCCATACAACAGAACCAACCAGTGCTCAAGGCTACTAATCGAAAACCTTGACAACTACAGCATCAAGTTGATAAAAATCATACAAAAATAAATTTGGAACATAAACAGCAGAAATATCTTCTATTTATTATGGAAAGGCATTTTTATAACCCAGATATATTTGAATGCGTAAAACATTTGAACTGTCAAAAAGTTCTCTACTCATATGTCTCAGCCGCCCAAAGACTAAGCTAGTGTATGCCACAAATTTAGCTATTTAACAATAGCAATATGATAAATTAGAGGATGTATTAAGCAGATAAGAATTAGATAATTTTCACTGATAGGAGAATGATGCATATATAAAACTAAACAGTGAATTCTCAGATATTCTTCCAGATGCAACAACACCTTGGGCAATATGAGAAGACTGCAACTATTGCCCTCTTTTATATGAAGAAAGAATCTCATAGAACTGAGTTTTTAACAAGACTATGTCATGTAGTTTATGTCCAGAATTAATTCCAGAAAAGTGATTTTGCTTGTTTTCAAACTTCTCAAGCTAACAATACAAAAGCTTCATTTAACAGCTAGACATTACATGTAGCATGGCACTGGTATAATGTTTAATTAGTTACCATCAGAAACAAAGTTGACAATGAAGAAGATTCATGGACAAAAAGTAAGCCCATCAGGGCGCACCTGACTACTTTCAGAAACTTGGATCAGACTGGGTGGTATTTATGATGTAGATCTTATGGATGTAGGAAGAAGAAAAAGAAAATTGCAATTGGCACCCATATTAAAGGACCTAAAACGTGGTGAAGAAACAAACAAAACAACAAGAAACAGACGTATATCCTCATATACCAGCTTAACACCATATAACTGCTCAGGCGAAGGAAGTTAAGTTTCAGAAAAGATCATGGGAAGTCACAAGCATAAAGAGCAAACCATACAGTAACAGACAATGTTAGGATAATTTTAGATATTATGTCCAACCAAAACAAAATAGTGGAAATTGATGATGAACTGATATAGTGGTGGCGTTGGAAGCAGAACTACATGAAATAGGTTGCAGCTAGAACTTTAGCTTCCAAAATTAGTTCATACTTCTTCAATAACATTTGATAAAATTAAGTCAATTCATGAGTAGGTCTTCCTAGATAATAATTCATCTATCAACTAATTAATAATGATGTAAACTGATTTGCAAATGATAGTTATGCATCCTTTAACAAAATAGAAACTACATTTATCTGTAATCAGATCTAATTTATTCATGTGTAAGTGTTAGAAATTTTTTATCTGAATGCCTATGTACTAATCTATATGACCAGGAATTCCAACCGAGCAATTCTCACCTAGGAATTTTTGTAACCTTAAACAATAGTTGATGTGTTTAGTAATGAAATCCACTGCTTCAATTTGGACAAAATCTAGGATATCCTCATATAATGAAAAACCATATCTATAAAGCAGAGAATAAGAAAGCCAAACAAAGAGATAAGATAAAAAGAGCCAAAATCTCCTAGCAAAGTTCACATTATATTTGCAAATATGTGATGGACTGTAAAATAGAAGGTAAACATATTCTCTACCTTTCCATTAGGAAACTCTGCCTTGTAAACCCTTCCAAGGGACCCTTCTCCAACTAGGTTTTCTTGACTAAAGTTGTTTGTTGCTATTTGAAGAGAAGCAACCGTGTAGGAAGTTGCTGTTATAGGGACTTTTGGCCGTCTTCCAGATTCATTTTTCCCATATGCCTTTCCAACTGTCACTTTGTCAGAAGGTGGAGGCTTTATATTTGTCACAGAAGCCTTCTTGACTATTTGCTCTTGCAACTGCTTGTTGATCCCTACATAAATGATTAATGACATGAAGTTCAATAATGCCCATTTATTCAATCATCCTAACCATATATACAGAAATTCGAATTTTGAATTTTCTTTGAGTTATCAAATATAAGAATTTTAAACACTCCATGCACAAAGCTGTTGGCTCAACTGAACAGATTTGATTAGTCAAAAAATGAGAAATGACAGTTGTTGCTTGCATTATCTAGGAGAAAAATGGAAAATGAGAATTGCAGTAGTGGTTATTTTTCCCTGATTGCATTATGACAAATTGGTTATTATTATTGGACTGCAACACCACATCTTTCTATTCACTATGATTTCTTACTTGGTATTGAGGGTTTCTTACAGTCTATTCATATATATGACAACTTAGATGTGCCATACCAGTGGTGTATTTAGCATTATTTAGTTATTGGGTGGAATGGGTCAACCTGCTAACAGGAAAAGGTCCAAAAAAAGCCAAGATATACCAGGATGTTAGATCAGGCCGAACCATTAACTCTTTTATTGCTTTCGCTTCTTAAAATTGGAACCCTATCAAGAATTTTCTCATTACTTTTCAGCTTCCATTAATGTTTCTCCTCCACTCTATTGATTTATCTTAAATTTGATATGTTTCATTTTATGTTTTGCTTGTCTCTTCAAAATATGTCCCTTTATGTTTTTCTATTGTTTGTGTTCAACCTTATTTCCTTATTTCTTTCTACTTCATATGTATTCCACTTTATGATTTTACTGTTTCCATTTTAGCTTCAATAGTTTGTCTTTGACCTAGAGTTATAGACAATCTCTTTCTTCCCCAACTGCCAAATCCGTCCTTTCAATCCCCATCTTTTCCATTCTGAGTGCTTTGTCTTCCTAATCCATCTCTCCTTCAATCTTGTAAGTAACATCCATTTTTGTTTGCCTTCTTGAGGTTCATCATCACTAAGGGTGAGAAAAACCAGTCTGTAGTGGCGCACAGGAAAGCAGCCTCAACCACCCAATCCACCTTCTCTCAATCCTTTCTGGCTCCTTTTAAGTTACTCAGATGGTCCCACAAACTACAACCCCAGAGATCCAGTGAGATCACAAACTGGTAGCTGAGTTGCTCAAGCAGCTGTAAACCATGCAGTCCTAATCAGAAATGTTCCATAGAGGTTCACAAACATGCTATCTTAGGATTTTTTACATTTTGCAATATCAAACTGATGGAAGCAATATATATATATATATATATAAATAGATAGATATATTCAGGGGAGTTATCATAGAGGTTCACAAACACACTATCTTAGGAGCTTTTACGTTTTGCAATATCAAACTGATGGAGTTCATCTACGCTTACAAGAACCTAAGTGGGTTTCCACATATCTGGACCACCTGTGGTGAGCCATGAGACCCACCACTCTCCCACATCACATGGCACACTAATGTCAAAAGGATGCCAGACCTAGGAAACTTAAAGATTATCAGGAAGAAACAGCAAGAAATGCAGGGACCGAAATATTAAAAATCCCTTTGCCAAGGACTAACATATATTTTCTTGATAAAGAAGTAGCAAAGGCATTACCTTGATCAGCTCCAACAGAGAGAGATCCTGAAGATTCCTTTGTGTCCTTCTGCCTATCTTTCTTGCTACTGTGAATATTACGGCAACAAAAAATAATAGCAAGTGCCACACATGAACCGCCAAGGATTGAACCTATAACTATGCCAATAATTGGACCTGCTGCCAAATCTTTCTTGCTGTGTTGATCACGATGTCCAGGAGGAGCCTCATATCCCTCAGGACCAGTTGAAGGCGTCTGACTATGATTGTGAGGTTTATGAGGCCTCTGCGGAGGAGGAGATGTATAGGGAGGTGGCGGTGGAGCAGGACCATTAGTAAAAGAGTTACCTTCAACACTGCATTAAAGAGAAATTCATGCTAAATCAAATGACATACATCATGCCATTAGAACAAGAAGAGTAGTCAAGAGCATAACTACTTACTTAAGGTTTGGTATAGAATGGAACTCATGTGGCAACCAGCCATTGAAATGGTTATTAGCTATGTTTCTGTCAAAAGAAAGAGGTTACTACACAAACGTCTCTGAAGAACACCTAAAAAGAGATACGCATTTAACTTACAGACTAGTCAAATCAAGGCTGCTTAGAACATTTACTGGGCCAGTTAGTTGATTGTCTTCCATATAGCTGGAAAGCAAAGAAAATAATCAAAATGGGGGAAAGGTTATCCTGATCAATGTGAAGTACACACATGAATTCCTATTAAGTTCATTCAATTCTGAAGCACTTACAGACTTGAAAGATTTGACAGTAATCCCATGGACATTGGAAGATCACCAGTCAAGTTGTTGAAGGACAAATCCCTGCCATGGCATTACCTCAAAGTATAAGAAGTTATTTTATACACAAAGTTAATTATTCTAATATACTTAATTCCATTGTTTATACATTTGGGACTCGGATGAAATTTGACACAATATAAGGTAGTAAGTTGATTGTCTTCCATATAGCTGGGAAGCAAAGAAAATAATCAAAATGGGGGAAATGCTATCCTGATCAACGTGAAGCACACACATGAATTCCTACTAAGTTCATTCAATTCTGAAGCACTTACAGACTTGAAAGATTTGACAGTAATCCCATGGACATTGGAAGATCACCAGTCAAGTTGTTGAAGGACAAATCCCTGCCATGGCATTACCTCAAAGTATAAGAAGTTCTTTTATACACAAAGTTAATTATTCTAATATACTTAATTCCATTGTTTATACATTTGGGACTCGGATGAAATTTGACACAATATAAGGTAGTAAGTTGATGGGATGGGAATAGGTATTCTTAGAGATAAGCTTAGAATAAGCTTATGCAAGTCCAATTGTATATGACACTGAAAAGTTTAGCTCATCCAAGATACAGATATTTGAATGGAGGAACCACAAGAGATGGACTTGCAGATGAGGCAGCAACATCAGGAGTTACATTTCCAAGATATTTTCAACTTGCAAAGGAACTCCATTTTACCCAACAACTCCTTTGAGGTCCCTAGTTAAGAGCAGGATCACCATTTCAGATTGAAGTAATGGTATGTCTGCTAGCTGACACAAAACTTAGGCATCAGACTCAAGGAAACAAATGGGGAGTGGGTCCCTAATACTTTTGAATTTACATGATCAAAACAGGATAACACCTCATTTCTTGAGGTGAGCAGTTCTTTGCACTAAAGTTCTTATTTATAAATCACAACTATAATTAGGTTAAATGCAGGACCAAAAATAGTGGAGAGATAACTTCACAAATACAGGTCATCATAATGAACCATGTAATTTATGTATGCTACACTTGGAAGAACATCACAGTTAAGGCAGTTTATTTCTGTTGAAAAAAAATAATTACTGATCTGCAATTTATTTCTTCCTACCTCACGGTGTGATATCTTTGTTGTAAGACCTGGAATTTAGAATTTTAAGATTCTAATCATATACCAGTACAGGACTGAATACATGTTAATGGTTACATTTATTATAGAACTTAAAAAGAAAAATGTGAAGTATTTTGCAATTTTCAAATATTTTGATCCACATTTTGTTACTTAATTTGAGGAGGTGTGCGTATCGATTAGTGCAATACATAAATCTTCCCAAGCTCCATTTGTCATGAAACGTATGCATCAGACTGGTCTTTCTTTTAATTTCTGGAAGTAAATTTCTCTTCTGCACTTAATTTTATGTGGGTGGTTTATTCTATTATTATGTAATGCATGATTCTTGCATCAATTGGCATGTTACCACTGACTAGTAAATAGGAATCCTAATTTAGGAAATTTTTCAAAAAGAATCACATTGCACTATTAACAAATTGGTTGGACCTTGATATAGTATCTGTTAGATAGTTTAATTCCACTAGTATTGGGTCAAATTGCCAACACCACTGACACCATGTAGTGGCAGTCTCACCTAAACATGCACTACATGTCAAAGCCAACTACAACTATCATCCAAAAAAGTGAATTACACATTCCATCCAGGTTTGTGAACATCAAACATCAGTATTGGTAAAATTTGAGAAGGATATAAGGGAATGAAATGAAGATCTACTAATAAAGGGACAACCATGCAAACAATCTTACAATTCAGAGAGATTTCCAAGATTTGTGAAGAAATCTCCTATGGTTTGAGATAGTGAGTTGTGGCTGACATTTCTACAATCAACAAATTTGCATGTCAGCAGTGGGCTCATTTGTTTTCCATGTCAAGGAGTTAAGCATGACAAACTACTAACTTACAAATAAACAAGAGAAACCATTGTGGATATAGAGTAAGGAAGATTTCCAGTAAAGTTGTTGCTTGCTAAATTCCTGCACGAGTAATGAAGCCCATCAATTCAGCTCACTGGTTCCAGCAAAAATTCAGAAGAACAGGGAGCTCATTTGACTTCCAAGATAGAGAATATTACAGATATGTCAGATTCGGAGGTAGTTGATATGGAATTGCATCATGTATGATGTTGTGGCTCATGTCCCTATCAACAAAAAGGTAACAAAAATAAGAAAGGGACATCAGAACCAAACTCCGTCCCCATCACTAAAAAAATGACGAAGCTGCAGTAAGTTTCTTACAATGTTTTCAAGGACAAGAGATTTGAAAGAAGGTAGCCAAGGTTACCATTAAGCCTCAAGCCAGAAACCTGTCTGCGTGTATGACCATTATACGCGTCACCACTCCCATAACAACTCAATCCAAAGACGATGCAATTAAACCAGACACAGAAAAAGAAGAAAGATCCCAAAATACTTAGTATAATGTCTCTACATTGCAGTGACGGCGGAACCAACACAAGAAACCCCCTTCCAAGATTCTCCGCAAGGATCACCACCGTCCGATCTCCATCGAGTTAGCTGTGGAGGGCTATTCAAGGAGCCATACAGTACCCCAAGCCCTTGAACTGCACAACAATCCGAAATCCCCCTCATTGCTCAATCAAATTTGTCGTAAATATACAAATTAACAGCTGAAATCCTGATATTAAGTTTTTTAAGAAAAATACTAGAATCAAACATTCACCAGCAAATGATCAGGATCACAACTCTAACGAAGGAAAATCCAGATTTTTCAGTAGAAAAGAAAAGAACAGATGAAATCTTTCTATTTTAGTAGAAAAAACGTTAAAAAAGAATCAGCAGAAATTAAAAGGAAGCGAATGATAGGTCCAGGTTTTATTTAGAAAGACAGAAAAACAAACAGCTGAAATTTTCACTTCAATAGAAAAACACTAGAAAATCCATAATTAGTCCAGACTTATTTATTAAACAGAAATAAGAAGCTTATTTTTTTTCAAATTACTAGAAAATTCAGAAGAAATCAGGTCCAAATTTTACAAATGATACAGAAAAAGACAGCTGAAATCTCCAAAATTAATAACAAAATCAAAGAAAAATGACATTTTCCGATCACGAAGAAACGAAGAATCCATCCATCAAAAGAGATACCATCAGCAGGATTGGTGGAACACTGGACGGCAGCCAACCGCAGCAAGAAGAGAAGGGCAGCGACGGCGCCGGCGGGCAATGCGGGTCCCATGGCGGCGGGTTCCGGCGATGAAGAGGTCACATTAGGGACGAGAGGAGAAATAAGAAGAGAAGAAAAAGGAGAACAAATGCTTGCTTGGGAGAGTGATGGAGTGTCGGCGAAGACGGAAGGGGCTTTTAACGGAGAGCAGTTGTAGAAATATTTAAGTGAGGAGAGCAGGTGGAGGAAGATGGGCGAAGCCAGCCAAGAGAAATATGTGCTGTGTTTTGTCTTGACTCGGGCCGTAAGATGGGCGGGTCTGGGCCAGGGTGTGGGTGATGCTGTCCGAATCAAATTCACTAGAGCATCAGCTCTAACGAACCGAGAATTTTGAAACGAACGGTGACGAGGATAGGATCGGTTAGCGGGTTGATTTGATCCACTTGATGGGCTGGTGACTTGGTGAGGTGATGACCGATGCTTGAGCCCGGTGAGGGTGGGAAAGGGACTCGCCGGCGGCGGTGGGGAATAATAAATTGAGTAGTTAATGGGGGCTTCTATTTATTACCCTTAAAGAGTTTTGGTGAGCGAGAAATTTTTTTTTTTTTCTAAGATCTCGATAGAATGGCTTTTTTTCTAATTATTAAATTTACATGATTGATGACATGTAGCCCATAATATTTGAATAACTGCATCCAGGATCCTTGAAATTTTCACTTGATTTTGATAGCCTTGACCTTGAAACAAATTAACAACCGAGTCCCACTCTCTGCCGACAGCACATAACACCTATGAGTAGTATTATCTACATCATGGTAAAATCTCTTCCTGTAAATAAGCTCGTGTCATATTTATTACCCTTTCTAACATGTCGTATCACAATGGCTTGACAGAGCCTAAATGAGAAAAGTAAAAAAGAGAGATCAAGACAGAGACTAAATGAGAAAAGCAAAAAAAAGAGAGACATCAATTGCTACAATAACAACGGTGCATGCGTGGTCAACTCCGTGCACCAAAGCACCCTGTTGCCAAGGGATTGCGGAATCAACTTGAGGAAATAACAGGTCCAACCTCATTTTCATATGGTAGTTATGTAATTAATCAAGGATTTCATGGTCCACGCAACGTACCCGCCAGCAGCTTCTCCAGAACTTCAAAATCAAAAATGGTACTCCTTGAAAAAACCATGCCACCCTTGTCATCACAATCCTGTATGCAGTACCAGAGAGGCAAAAACCCTAGCAAATTACTACCCTAGAAAACAGAAGAATCGAGCAAATTACATATTAGGAGTACTGGTTAAATAAATAAAGCAATATAAGTTGACAGTCGCACAATTCTTCTCATTAATTTGGGTGCTCCCCAAAGATGAAGCTAGAGCAAACAACAAAATATCTGGCACAGACCATACTGGAGACTAAAAAACATTCCATGTTCTTCACTTTCCAAGGACTCAAATGATAGTACCAAATGAAACGTACAATGGTGAAAGTCTGACCCTGGTTGGTGCAAAGTACAGTCTGATCTGCGCGCACTGTACATTTCCATATTACCAACAAAACCAGAGAGCATACATCATGGGCAGCATTCAGCATCAGCAGGTTACCTCTTGCGCCTTTTGGGCTCAACCTACCCAACATAAACCATGGATGCACCCAGTAAGTGTTTAATCATGAAAACAAAGTAAATATTGTCAAAATATTTACAAGAAAAAAAAGGCTTCAGAAAGCAGGGAATTGTAATGTGAATCCAAATACATCAACAGTGGCTGAACCTTTAACAACTAACCAGAATATTAGAGGCGCGCAACTAGCAGTAGCAGAGGGATCATGTGTTCGAATCCTAAGAACCAAAGGAAGACTTAAACAACAAAAATGTAAACTTTAATGCAATTGGGAAATAGGATGATGGTTATATGAAGTCAGACTGAAAGGGAGAGAGTTCCAAGATAAATAAGGTATAATTGCCATTACTACTTTATCACAGTCATGACTGGATAATGTTCATGCACCCAGAAGTTGATGTGTTGCCCTTGCATGCTCAACATGATTATCAGGAACAGATAAAAACCAGTCATTCATGCTATTTGCAGACACTGCATAATGGTCCTCTAGGATTAGGATCTAAGAAATCAAATTATATACTCCAAAACTTCATAATATTATGCATCAGCTAGCACACCTCAAATTTTTACCAGGCTTTATCAGTTAAACACAGAACCCTTATATTCTTGACGTATATCACATATAACACCATCATTGATTTTCAACAAACAATTGCTAAATTATGACAAAACAGTAAGAAAAAACCAAAAGCATGTGCCAAAGAATTTTAGTTCCTAAAGAACCCTCAAAGAAATGACTTTTTCTTGGAAATCAGGACACCAAGATAATCAAATAACACACTAAGTATTATCCTCACCCTGGGCTCAGTAGTGATTGGTGAAACAGGAAATGAGTTCAGGGGCCTTTTAGCATCATCCTCAGTGTTGCAATCCGAACACAGAAAGTGATCCAACTTCTTGGCTTGCTCAATAGTCATGCCCATACATGATGGGTGAAACCTGCCCAAAAAATCATGTCAAAATACAACAATCAACAAAACAAAGAAATCAGTTGGTGTTAAGGGGAGCAAAATAACATATTCTTAACAAATTTGGAAACCTTGGGCAGCTCTGCCCAAGGTTTAATAGAAGAGAGAAACAGACAGGCTGCTATTCTGTGACAAGATCAGAACAATGCCATTGTGAACATATAATGGACAACGTGTGTGTATCCAAACTACCAGCACATGGATATGTCTCGATATGGCAAAATATTTAAGATACAGATGTCCAGATAACAATAGTATAACAAGTAAACTAGTCAGCATCTACAAGGCATTGAAGAACGCTAGTTGTTTGCACATGTAATATACATGGACAGAAAAACAGAATTGAACATCTTGTTCCCATTCAGAAAAATATAAATATCTGAAAAATTAAGTGTCCACTTATCCCGTGTTGTAGTTATATTTAGCATAGATTAAAGAACATGGAAGAAACATTCAAATCAATATGGAAAAGTATAAATAGAATTTCCCCTTAAAGCACTTATCTTCTTTAACAACCTACCATATTTCAGCAAATACCCATTTTCAGAGACGTGATTCTCAAGCACAAGTTCATCAGATAAATGACTTTTTAATGTCTCCCACCTTGAGGTTTGAAAATGAAGAACTTTTCCAGTTCGAACAACTTTTGTACAAGTTGACATTGGACAACAAAATTTCATCTACATGCGTTGCTTGAACAAGTCTTTTAATATCTTGCTTGAGATTATCTAGAAGCATTTGATACAAAGCACTTATCCTACCTGCAATCTGCTTCGAGGTTATCTTAAATGTCCGCAACATTGGGTTGTGAAGTATTCCTTCATCAACCAGCATAAGTATATCGACTACCGAAGGATGTGGAGGAAACAGATGAGTCAAACTACACCCTTTCCTATATACACAGTAATGCATTTGAAGAGTAATCATTTTTTTTACTAATGAGTCATAGTTGGATGGTTTAAAAGGGACATTGATGTATAAATAATGTGTTTGTTAGTCTTTAAGTCACTACAACAATGAATACAAACATCAGAGAGGCAATTCTGCAATTAAGGAATGTTTAGGGTAATGTATAAGAAAAAGAAACCAAACCTATATCAACGAAACATAGATAATAGGGGAATCAATTTCTACATTTAACACAAAATTGTTGGCAGTGGCACATATGCAAAGCTTTAAACTTGCTACAAACCAGCCCTGTTTTACAACAGGCCTCACTTCTAGTAAGCTTAAAGCTTAACACATGCACCACCATATTGTGCCAACATCTTGTTAAATAGTTGCATAAAACCAGCAAGCCACTATCCTATGGTAGGTGAAGAAATGGGATGAAACTGTAGAAGCCATGATTACTACAAATAAGCCACCAAGAAATGTCATTGGAAATTACATCTGACTTAAATAGCCTTGAAGAGTGAATGAAACTGTAAAAGAGAAGAATTTAGAAAGAACCTAGAGGAAATACCATAACTAAAGTTACAAATGAGGTGCAATGTCTTTCATTGACTTCAAAGGGAGTTTCTAAACACACGGGGCACAAGCTTAAAGCAGTTTATACTGCTATAGTTAAATTTTTGAACCATTTGGGATATTACAAACCTTACTGTCATGAAAATCTAATGTGTTATGTTATTGAGTAACATATTTAAAGTTTAGTTCTTGATATAATTCCCTCAGTAGTAATCTAAATGTTGATTTAAGGGGAAGCATTAATCCAGAACAACAAATGTTTCGATCTTCCAATGATAGAATGCAATTTAATTGATTAGAAATTGGAAGTGCTGGAAAATGATAACCTTCACAGTGAATTAAGTGAATGACTCAAGGCACAAATCTCAACAGCCACAACAGGTTCAAAATCAAAATCTCATGTAATTATAGTGCTGAAGCCAAAATAGCCCAACCTAGACAACCAAAGCAATCAAATCGTTGGTTTTCTAACTTCGATTCATTAACTGAAGCCCAGATACATTATCCATGCTATTTACAAAAATAGGTCTTCAAAAAGGGAAATGATAGAATCTACCTAAAGACAGCAGTGATCCAAGATTTCTGAAATCAAGTAGCACAAGTTTATGTGAGCATTAGATTGAAATAAACTATGGAACATTTTCGATAACATCAAATGATGCAATAGATTGAGCGATTATTGTGAAAACAAGAGCTCCAGAAAACATGAAGATACTGCGTCAACAAAAGGTAGCACAAAGCAAAAGCCATCACTAAGCACCCGTAGTCAATAAGGAAATAAAAACCAACAAAATGCACAAATTGCTGCCGATTGTTACCATAAGACCTAGCTCCATTAGACACACAAACTACAAAAAACTATCAAAGAGACATTTTTCAGAAATTTACCAGTCCTTGCACCCCTCACATTGCACCATGAGATCATCCGGGTTATAGGGCATCTCGCACTTGCAATACCTGCAATTCATGAAATTTCTCAACACTAGTCATCCAACCTCACCAACGATCAACCCCTCCACACAAAAAACATTAAACAAGGATCAGAAATGGTACACAGCGACGCGGTCGGGGGTGAACCCTCCAGTGGCAGCCTTGTACTCGAACCGGCAGAAATAGTCCTCGGCACCGACATTCTCCAGCTTGGTATAATTCTTGAAGGAGTGCACAACGCACTTCCCCTCGATGGTGTGCGCGCTCTGCACATCGTAGTGATCGGAGAGGAAGAGCTCCTTTGCCCCATGGAACTGCCTCCGGCCTCCGATCGACTCTTCAGGGCGGTAGTACCAGCGAACTCGCACCTTCACGTTGTTCCGGTGATCCGCCTCTATCTTCTCCACCCTCGCCACGTACGGCGGCTTATCGGAGTCCGCCGGCCGCATGAGGACGCAGTCCCCGACTGAATCGCATACGCAAATCAAAATTTTTCACCTCGAGGACAACGAAACAAAGGGGAAGATAATGATCGGAGAGGGCCTTACCTTTCACGACCTTGTTGGTGCCTTTGATGGTATAGGAATCGAGGTCCTTCTTCCCCGGCTTCGTTTTTGCCATCGGCGCTGAGGGTGGCGGCTGATTCGCCGGAATCTGGCTGGAAATGCGGAACGGAGACGGATGTTGGGGAATCGGAACCCTAGAGAGGAGAAGACGAGGTGGGTGGGGGTGGGTGGGGAAGGAGGAGGACAATTGAGTCCCAGTGAACGGGGGTGTGGGATTTTCGCATGTATGCAGCATGACTTGAGTTCATGGGTCCATGCATATATGTCCATCATCATTGTGGGGGCGCACTGGATGAGGCATGGTGAGTGAGCGAGGGCATACATCATGGCCCGTAACCATGCATGATGGATGTGATGATGTGGGATGTTATGGATTCTGGAAGCTACTGGGTGAGAATAACAAGAAATTTATCGTCATGTGGTAATTTTTTGCGTATAAACATTCGGTTTGAATCGTTTGATGGTAGGGGTTAGCAAAAAAAATCAAAAAATAGTTAATATGGTACTATGATTATCATATTGAAAAATTAATTTTTAAAATAATAGTATTATTTTGGCTTTCATTTTTATAAAATTGTAAAATTGACTTCGATTATGATTTTGTATTTTAAAAAGGTATAAAATTGTATGTAATCTATATTTTATAAATATATTAAAATTTAATTTTATAATTATGATTTTGCAATTATTTTCTCAATCAACATCAAAATTGTGATATGGATAAATCAAATAAAAAAATTTATTTTGTAATTTATATTAAAATGTTTAATTATTATGATGTAATGTAAATTTAAAAATAATCAATATATTAAATTTAAAATTAGATTAAAATAAGTTTAAAATTGAAATCGAAAATTAGATTCTAAAATTTTTCCTATTAACATCATTTACAGATTTTTCTGTATCCAGTGGCAAATGAAACACTTTATCCACAACGAGGAAGGAGAAATTTGCATATAGACCCTCACATATTATTATCTTCCTTCTTAATCCCTGTATTTCAATACTTATTGTTTCTTTTGTGACACAACTATTCAAACCCTACATATTTTAAGGATCAATTGTATATGATTTCTTAAAATTTTATTAAACTATTATTTTTTATTTAAAAAATTATATATAATTTCTTAAAAATTTATCAAATTATATATTTCTCTTTAAAATTTAAAAAAATATATATAACTCTTCCAAAAATTATCAAATTGTAAACTTCTCTTAAACTTAAAAATTAAAAATCTCTGTATTTACTGAATATATTATAAAAATGTATTATGTATATATTTATTGTTAGAATAAAAAATAATTGAAATATATATATTGTAGACTAAAATAAAAAGACAATATATTTATGACAAATTTTGATAGTTAGCTCATTATTATAAAAAACTCTCCATTGTTCAATTAAAAATGTGATCTTATATTAAATTTCAATCTAAGATGTAAAAGAATTATTTTATCTTTGATTTAGTTTAAATATGTTTTAGTCCGATCTCAAATTAAATTTAAATTGGAGAAATAAAAATGAATATTTTGTCATAATTTCGTTTAATTTTGTTTTAATCTAATCTTAACTAAAAGTATGGCTCAATTTAGGTTATATCCGAGGTCCAATATAAATTAGATTTGGAGTTAATTCTTACTCACGTTCCTTATTATGTTAATCGATATCCAATCGGAAGTATTTTATTTTTTTACTTTAACCTAAACGATATCAAACGATATGTATTTTGTAAATACTATTAATTATAATGATAAATTTACATTCGAAATCTTTTCTTAATATATCGAGTAATCCAAAAAATTATAATTTTAAAGTTTCAAGAAAAAAATATGCAATTTGAAAAAAATTTCAATAAATTATATATAATTTTTTAAATTTTTAAAAATTATGCAATTTGGCAACTTTTTAAGGAGTTATATATAATTTTTTAAATTTTGAAGAAAAAAATATAATTTAATAAAATTTTGAGGAGTTATATGCAATTGAACCTATATTTTATTTATTTATCTGACTTTGCAACCAGCAAGTATACTATCTACACCATACATATTGATTTTGAATAACTCCAATATATATTTTAACACATAACATAACCTTATACTAATCAATCACGTTTACTATTCACAAAAAATTTTAAATAATCAAAATACAACTATAATTTTCAATAACAAATACCAATATATTATTTTTTTCACTTTACAGAGAAATGCATAAATATTTATTTATTATTTTAATACAGGTTATTCGCAATTCAAACATTCATTATAAATTTATACCACAATAAATTATCTATATATACCTATTATTTAAATAAATGAGTTTTTAGTAAAAAAATCACTTAGTGCACAGTGAGCTTGCAAACCGCCTTTGACACCTATTTTTCTTAGTTTTACACTTGCCTACAAAAATCAATCTTATTGTAATTTTATGAAAGATCACATATTTTATCATTATTAGTAAAAAATATTTATCTTATATGATAAATTTATAAAAAAATATATTGATTAAAAATATTCAAAAAATATAACATTTCAATTCAATTTTATCCATTAAAATTCATATAAAAAGTTTAAATTATTCTCATTTGATTTTAATATAAATGACTATTAAATTAATATAAAAATAAGTTATTTTACTTCAGTTTTTATGAAAGATGGATGTCTAATTTTGTAAAATTGATAATTTAAAATTCACTTTGATCAAATCAATTATCCGATACTTTAGAATTAATTATCTGAAATAAAATCAAATAAAAATAATTTAAAAGTTTATTTTATCAATTAAAATAAAATATTTTAAATATTTTAATTAAGGTAATTTTTTGTAAATTTATAATATAAGGTGAGCATTTTTTGCTAATAGTGATAAGATAAGTGATTTTTTCTAAATTCATAATAAAATATGTGGTTGTTTGCTAAAATTTTGTTTAAATAAATGTTAATAAGAGGGTATTCCTACAAATTTAATCTTTATAGGGGTACACATAAAAAAGCCTTTGTTAAAATACAAGTCGTTAGATGGATTGCTGAAATAATTAGGCTTTAGGGGTTCAAGGGTGAAATCACTTCCAGTTCTAATTGGATCTACCCGACCGGGTCCACCCGAACCCGTTCTCTCCGTATAATTAAACTCCAGAGAATGGAGATCTAGGGCTCCTCGGCGTCTCCCGCGTGGATCGTCTCGCCGGTGCCAGAATCGGAGCTCGATGTTGGGGATCTCCTATGGGGAGCTCTTCCTCATCATCGGCGCTACCGCCGCGCTTATAGGTACCACTACTCCACGCCATTGGTGATTCGGTAGTGCTTTTGGTTTTGTTTGCACGAATTTATTGGTGCTTTTCCTTTTTTTTTTGGCTTTCAAGGCCCTAAGGATCTCCCAAAAATGGCGAGAACGGCGGGGAGGTTGGCGGGGAGAGCAATCGGGTATGTTCAGATGGCTCGTGGTCAATTTGACAGCGTTATGCAGCAGTCACAAGCCAATCAGGTCATGGTTACTTTTAGTTATTTTTATTCCTTTAAAATTTCGGAAAAAATGCGATTTTTTTCAATTTGGTTCTTAACTCATTGTTATTGATGTTAAAGATATGATTTTACCACTTTTTGCTGTTGTTGCATCATTTACTTTAAAAATGCAACCTTTATGTATGCAACCTTTAGTTTCTATGTTGATACGAAAGATGTTAGCTTTCAGTTAACTAATTTTTGTTTTTTTTTAGCTTTGATATAGTCTTGGAAAAAAAAGAATCTGTTTTTGGGTTCTAATTGATTTAGTGTTATATAAACGAACATTTTTTGTCCATGGTCATAAAAAGTGCTCTGCAAGAAGTAATATTTTGCACTCTATGGTTGCATTTTGACTGAAGAAATTTTCAAATACAATTCTTGTTTGTTTCAGATAACATTCACCAAAAAAAAAAAGTTTGTCCAGATAATAATAATTGGTGGTTGGAGAAAACATGGAATACAAGAGGGCTTTGTTGTAGTGAAAACTTTGTTTCTCACTGCATTCTACTTTGTTAGGTTCACAAGGAGCTTCAGGACACAATTGCTCAGCTAGAAGCAATACGCTATGAAATTCGAAGCATATCAGTGTTGAATCCAAGCCCATTTACACGGAGGTTGGACAGCACAGAGCAAAAAATAGATGATGGTATGGTTCATTTTTTTTGTATTTTCCATATCATTCAGGATTTGACAAGAATAAGAAGATCTTTCTTTGATATTAGCAAGTATTGGAGGACCTAGGAAGCCAGATGAAGATGGCAAGCCATCGTTACCCACTTCCCAGGTATGCAGCCTTTTACTTTGTGTTTTTGTGGTTTTCATGCATTTCAAACCTAGGTGTTGAACTGTTTCCCTCTCCAGGATTTCAGTCCAATGAATACAATATCCTCTGGTATTCACAGCCAAGCAATGTCCTATGCTAAGTTGGCTGAGGTCCCAATGATTAAATCACATTCATTTGAAGATGGAGAAGATTCTGAGAAACTTAACAATAGAGAGGGTCTTTTAGCTGTTCTACCAGTCTCTGCAGAAAGTGCTGGCCTTCTTCCAAAACTTAGTGGTAAATTTTTTTATTGTTTTAGATAGCTGCTGACAAAAAATAAACTGTAGAAGAATTCAGAAAGTGAAAGAAGAAATGGCTAAGAAATAAAATAAAGAGAGCAAGAATTGATAGTCATGGCTGAGTCCTCCCTTCATTCACTTACATTTCTAGCTTTTTGTACATTGTAGTATAACTTCTCAAATCATTCTGTTCTGTTTGTCTAATATCAGAAGAACCAAAGGGCTCAGATATAGTCCTAGAAGCGATATTGGAGGCAGAGGTGGCTTGCAATGCCAAGCATTTTTTCTCACAACCTCAAAATCAAATACCTGAAAAATGACAAGGTAACATGTGCATCCCTTTTAATACTTCTTTGGGAAAAAAGTAAACAAGGTTTTATAGCTGTCAGTATTGTAATAGGCATGGGATTTAGTTTATAGATCTGAGTAGCCTTCCTGTACATTAGTTTGCCTTGTCCATGGTCAATTTAATTAGATCATGTTCTTCTCTGAACCCATGTTGTTATGCTCCCCCTTTGGGAAAGAATAATTATGCCTTATATTGTCTTCCTGTGCATGGTTTTTGCTGCTTATTCAACTTGCAGCCAATTAGGATAAATGATCTTTGCCTGTAGACTTCCTTTATGAAGAGCTAAGCTGTTATTCAGCCAATGAATAGTCAAGATTATTGGTTTTTCAAGTTTTATTTGGACGTTCTTGTTTTCATAGAAGTTGCTTGGCAATAGGAAGACACTCAGGTAGTACTGCCATTCAAGAATTTGTAGTGATCTATCAACTAAGAATTTCAGATGATTATCCGTATTCTATTTAGAACATATTTAAGAATCATGATAATTGTGATGGTTTTAATAAACACCAATGCTGCAACGGGGTATTACTTTGAAAACTCAGTTACCCATTTTGTTTAGGCAGAGATTGTATGTTTCTGTATTTTGTGATTTGTTCATATTATTCTATGTACATGACATGTCAGAATTTTATTTACAACATATTTACTTATTCAAACAAATCTTCTAAATGGAAGGTAATAGAAATTCCCTTGTTCAACAGATCCATAGGATAGCTCAATCATTGCTTTCCACGCTCTGTGCCCCAACCAAGAGTTACAGAGCTCCATGCAAAAGATTCAGATTTGGGGACAAATTCTAATCTATGGTATGCAGACCCTTTTTCATTCAATCTCTCCCCCGCACACCTTCTCTGCATTTCCTATTGGTTAGTTGTCTTGAATCATTTTTCTCTCTCTTATTTGTTCATTAAACCTATGTCAAGAAATTATGAATTTTAAGTTGTTAATTTATCTTTCTTCTTTCTCTGCAAATATGCTTTCTGGTATTCTATTGTAGACAACCCTTGGTTTTAATATTTTTTTCTAAATACTGAATTTAACCTATCATATCTATATAGTATAACATTTTGCTATAGTTTGTTGCCATAAATAATGACATGGTATTTTTTTCCCCAAGACAAACCATTCAACCTATATAATCTATCATATGTTATATAGGAAATTGGAGCCTTATCCTGATACATGCAGTAGCATTTTTAATGCAGTTTTGCTGTTTTTGGTAGATCCTTGTCTTGTTTCAGTGTTGTTAGGTTGTGTAAAGTGATCAAATGTTGCAAGCCACAACAAATTTTTGCTCTATAGCAACTCGAGTTCATGAATTTCTGAGTCTGATTTTATGGTTTGCTGTTTGTTAAGTAGCTTAGATGCATTTGTCTCTTGAGCAATGTGAATTATTGTTTATCTTTGTAGTTCCAGGTCATCTGAGATATGGAGTAATATATCCCATGAGATATTTATTATAAAGCAATAATTTGGTAGTATTCCTCCAGTTCTTTTCTAGTATGATTTTGGATCATCATTTGCCTGTATGAGGAAGTTGTAACTTGGATGATTGCGTACCAGATTTTTATTTGGTGGTCACAAACCCTTCTTTCTAGTGGAGATGCCTGAGCTTTAACCTCCAATTTATTTACTGTCTTCTTGGATATTATTTGTCTGCAGCAAGAGCATGAGTGGACATAGCTTGAAGTCCTAACTTAAAGAAACTCAGATGTGATTTAAGGCAATATTCATATGTGAATCACTGAATGCTCGTTAGTGCCTAAAAGAAATGGTTCTATGCAGTTAAGGTTCTTTTTTCCATTGGGTGAAAACTTGAAGGATAGCGCATAGGCATATGAACCTATATGGATTGCCTGTGTAAGAACGGATGTATTGCATATTTGTAATAGAACAAAATGTTCAATTTACAGGTTTTATTGCTTTCTGAATTAGCATTTGCAATTATCCTTGCGAATGATATGTGTTTGATATTTGACTTCAAATTCCAAACGACCATTTCCGGTAACACTTTTATCATCCTTTATTTTCTTCAATTTAAAATCTATATCAAATGTTTCTCCTTGTTATCAAGTTGTACAAACTGGTGGGAGAAGTTTAGATCTCCTCCCTCTGATCAGTGCAGTGGTATCAGGGAAGGTGCCAACCGAGTCTTGAACAGCACCATCTTCTTCAACATCAATTGGGTAGCTCACAAGGTGTTTACCCCCCATGTCTACCACTTCCTCTCCACAGTACACCTTCCACATATCTTCTCCAATGTCTCTCATCCTCCACACACATTCCAAGTTCTCGGGCTTCTTGAACACCTGGTCGGCGTAACCAGTGTGCTCGTACCAAATGGAAGCGCGAAATGCATGAACACCTCCATCTTGGCTTCTCTCCTTGAAGCGCTTTGGCTCGTAACACCCAATCGCTATCTCCGTGTCTCGTTCCCCGTCCATGGATCTTTGGTTCATGTTGGCAGACCCAATCAAGATGTACTCATCATCCACTGCAATATCGGATGTTAGTACTCAGTAAACCAAATCAATATACCTGAAGCTTTGCAATGCTTGAAATTCTTGTGACTTCACCTATCATGAGCTTGGAGTGGACGTAGATCATGAATCTCCTGCTATTCTGCGCCTTCCAATAATGGGTTGAGCGTCGAGGCGAGCATGGCGGCACGAACTCGCTTTGTTCTTTCACTTCTCTGTTTGCAAGGCAGAAGAAGTTCAAGTAGTCCCTCGGATTTGCTTGCTGTCCACTGTCTCGAATGGCGTCAGCAATCAGTTTGTACATCGTCTCCATTGTCAGTCTCGTCCAATGAAGAATGTCCTGCACTGGCTCGCTCTCCGGCGTGCCCTCGGGCCACATCGGCATCACTATGTATACCGCGAACCTCTCTTTGGCTTTGATCTTGGCTGCAACTTTGAGAGCAAGTTCCACAGGTATCAGATTCTCGCAGCCACTGTGCTGGTCCTGGCTCCACCAACGGCAGCCACCTATGAAGTACTGGTTTTCGATGTAGACGAACCTCTCCGCTCGCCGTATCGCGTGGACATATGCGTCGTGGATGCTACTCTCGACGGAGATGTTAGCTGGCAATGTCACGACTGAAGTCTTGTCTATCGATCTAAATACTCGAACATTCCAAGACAAGGTAGGAGGGTGTTCAGCTCGATCATGGTCGATAGGGACGAGAAGCGAAGGCTCGCATTGCTTGCTCCACCGCTGCTCAAAGTTGGCCAAGACGTCATAGGCAGCACTGCCGACAACACAAGCGTGCACGTCATGCCACGGCTGTCTAGGCCCGCCGAGGTGGGGGCCGGAGCCGGAGATGCTTGTCTGGTAGAAGTCATGCGCGTGCTCCTCGGTGTTGAGCGTCCGGAACACGGAGTGCTCTTCAGTATCATACCGGCCGTCGCAGAGGTCCAAGCCACCCAGGAAGCTCATGATATGTCTACAGCTCCCGTCTTCGGCGTCATCGCATGCGTAGTCGACGGTGATGGTCTTCTGGTGGTGAGCGAAGAGAGTGGGGAGCTTGTGGTGGAGGCGGGGGCAGAGGCGGCAGACGACCTTCGTGTGCTTGAAGTAGCCGGCGGCGTCTTCGTCGTGAGTTCGCATCACGCCTTGGTTCTTGATGAATTGAAGAGAGGTCTCATCGTTCCACAGCATGATTCTGACGGCCACACCCTCCTCCGCCTTGTGCTTCAGCAGCTCTCCGACTGTGATTCCTCGTGCTTCAGGGATATCAGTGTCCCGATCTCGAATCTAAAAACACAGAGATGCGCAAGAATTAATATCTCAAAATTTGTAGCTATAACACTCGGGATTATCCGAGAAACGAAGAGAAGTTGATTACAAGTGCCATGTTTGGATTGAGCGACCACCCGGCGATGTAAATCAAACGCTTGGCACCGTCAATCGACTTGAACACATCCTCCCACAGCCTTCTCGTCGGCCTGCCTGCGGTCGGGGGCCGAAACGAGCTGCGGTGATGAGCGTCGTGATACAAAATGACTCCGCAATTTGATCTTCGTGGAAATGTGGCGCCATAAGCAAGTCCCCACTCCGCGTCACACTCAGAAGCAAGCTTGAACCTTATAGCAAAATAAAGCTTCACGTCTTTGTTGCGCTTCCCCTTCTTGGTGACTAATGGCAAGAGCTTGCTTTCTCCTTCCGTTGTCAAATCTTCTGCCGGAACCTGAACGCTGCCTAACGTTGATAGGCGTGTCCTCAAGGTGAGCTTTACTGTTGTTCCGGCTGGGTGAGCACAGAGAATCCGGAAGCTTTGGTTCCATACCTGGTCGGGCTCGTGCCTCGTCTCCGCAACCTTTGTCTTGCCAAGCTTGATGCTTACATAGGCTGGCCTCTCTCCAAGCAATGTACACTACATACAAAGAAGACGTTATTCACTGTAAATTCAACTTGGAGAAGTAGTGTGCCTTACATTGAATGGGGAGCAGTTATTGGTGTCAGATGTGGCATGGAAGATGGCAGCCTCAATGGTTCCATGTAGGAAGCTGATCTGCTGCTTCTTTGTATCCATTTTTGAACTTGTTTTATCTCGGCTTCAAGGATGCAGATGAACTGCATATAGGAGAAGAATAAGAAGGAGATTGGAGTTGGATGATCTTATAATTCAAGTAAACATTGTGCACCACAAAAGCCATGGCTTGATGGCCACGTTGGACTCCATGGCTTAAGAAACAATACGAGTGCTGTGGGCGGGCAAGACACGAAAGAGTTGCGGTTGTGGTGCAAGAAAGGTGGAAGACTATGGACTAAGAAGAAGCTTATATGATTGCTTGTAGTTGAAATTTAAATCTCTGGACGGCAGAACCTTGACTTCAATGTTACTTTTCTCTGGTCAATTTCTTTCATTTTTGCAACCACTTAAAATTTTTAGATTTAATTTTTCATGTTTTATGGCTATTTTACATGTTATGTGATAATCATGTTATCCAATGACTAATGTTCATATATACATGGTGAAATAATATAAAAGTAAACCTATTTTAGAAAATCGCTCGATATCAAAAACATAATAATAATAATAATAATAATAATAAACTCATAACAATAACAATAATAATAATAATAATAATAATAAACTCACTGCATTCAAATCCGACTAAAAAAATTATCCTCAAATCAAATGGCTCCTAAGGGTATTAACAGCAAAATTCGCGCCAAGCGACTCCTCAGACGTACATGTAGAAGATTGAATGAATATTTGAATATGAACCATTGCACTGTTTCACTCCAAACCTACTGCAAAGCGCCTCTTGAAGATCTCTATAAATCACTCCGGCGAGTCTCCAAAAGGGGTCCATTTCCTTGTCACTCTTAGTCCCCAGTGTCCATCAATGGCTACCATCTTTGAGGTCCTGACGTTTCACAAGGCCGACCGGCGTATGTTCGAGACGATCCTGCGTCTCGGCTGCACGGTGGGGCTCGCGCGCAACATCATCGCTTTTTGGCTGTGCATGATCCCGATGGGCCTCGACGTAATCCAATACCTGGGGAAAATCACCAAGAGAGAGGTTGTTCTGGTGTTCGTGAAAGAGGCCGAGGCCATCCTCGACGTTCTCCGGCTGGACAGTCCGCCTCCTGCCGGCCGACAATCGGCTATACCCTACACTGCATCCCTGCTAGAAGAAACCTTCGATCTGGGCTTTATCTATACCAACCGCAATGCAGTGGTGCAAGGAATAATCAGGGCTCTGGAGGGAGTCTGTCCTCTCATTTTTGATGGGCATTTGAATCCATTGATGAACTTGTACGAGGCAGAAAAAAGTTCGGCACTTCATCACGGGAGGACGGCGCCGCCCATGCCTGAGGATTTGGCCACGGCGTACCAGCCTCCTCGCCCCGGGGCTGTGCCCGAAGATTATCGCTCGATGTTTGTTACCTTCTCAAGAGGCAATGTCTTCGCCAGAGAAGAGATTGCAGATTACTTCAACGTGTGAGTGGAAGTGTAAAGCTATTAAAAGCACAACTCTTTTTCATGCAATTGATACATGTTAGTGTTATACAGGAAATGGGAAAACAGCGTCGAACGTGTAATGATGGAGAAGAGAACGGCGGCAGAGATGCCGGAGTACGGGAGGATCATATTCAAGAGGGAGGGGTTCGTCGATCTAATGCTGAATGGGCAAGAGATGGTGGATTTTTCCATCAATGGAAAGCAACTGCGCGGAAGGAAGTATGTCCCAAGGGACGAGTGAAGAGATGAAACTGCTGCAGTCCATGGAGTTCAGTTTGAGTTTTGAGTCATGCTGGTGACATCTAGCAGTAGTATAATAAGTATTTGCTTGTTTTCTTCCTGCTGGACTATGTCCAAATTGTTGTTAATTTATTTAATATTATAAATAAAATCATGGGCTTGGTATATATTAGAACGTTGACGGTTGCGGTTGGTTGCTATTTCTTTACAAAGGTTTGACCTTTGGTAGAGTTCTCTTAGATACCATGTATGGTTACGTATTTTCAGTGTGTTAAGTACGTAATTTATCTTGATACTTTTCTTGTGTGGGTGCGATTT
Organism: Trichopus zeylanicus subsp. travancoricus; assembly: GCA_005019695.1. Classification (NCBI taxonomy): domain Eukaryota; kingdom Viridiplantae; phylum Streptophyta; class Magnoliopsida; order Dioscoreales; family Dioscoreaceae; genus Trichopus; species Trichopus zeylanicus. The sequence continues at coordinate 558,151 of RXID01022599.1, forward strand.
TCTGTGAGTTTCTCTTGCGTATCTAATGGTGCGGGCCCAGATTAGTGAAATGGACGAGCATGTACTGTACATGTCGGAACAATGTTGATTGCAGAACATTAGTGAATATCATCTGAACATTCATAGAGTAACACGAAACACAATTTGAGCTCACTAAGTTAGAAACTATATAATTAGAGATGGTGAGAATATTTATGAACTTGATCATAATAATCTCTATTGTATTTTTGTACTCTTACACAATTTTACACTCTTAACTAATTTTTTTTTCCTATATAAAAGTCGAATCGATTGAATCGAATCGAATCAAACTGAACCAAAATAATTCGATTAAGTCGAGTTTTAAATCGAACTATCTGAGAATCTTTCTCGCGTAATTTCATTTGCAAAATTGTGAAATGTGAAGTTGCAACACCTCTTGGCTAAACAAACTAATTATTAGGAGTTAATCACATCCACACATAGATTAGCGTAAATGTTAATATGAATGTTACGCAATTGATACATAATTTGGTTTATTTGGTCGGTTAGGGTTAATTTTTAAAAAACCCGAACCAAGGCCGATAATTGGAATCAAATTAATTTAATAGATTAATTGAACCAAATTCGTTTTCTGTATTCGAACCGATGAATGTACACCCATAATTATTACAATGGTAGCAACGAATCCGGACCTTCGAATTCCTATTTTGTAGCAACCATATACGGTTTCAATCGCAAATAGTTCATGTATACAAAGTTGATGAAATCGACTTTCCGAAAATAATAATAAGAATAAAGTAAAACAAAAATGCGCCAACTCGTCGAGCATGCACGTAGACACTTCTTTCGCGCCAAGCCTGCTACAAAACATAGCTTGAGATCTCTATAAATTCCTCCGGCGAGCCTCCAGGGGACCCGACCAGAGTCCTTCAGAATCCCTCTCCCCGTTGTCACTCCATTCCAGTGTGGAGCGATGTTGTCTTTCTTTGAAATTCTTACGTTCCATAAAGCCGACCGCCAAGTTTTTGAAAGCATACTCCGTCTCGGCTGTCCGGCCGGCGTTGCCCGCATAGTCATTGCGCTGTGGCTTGCCATCGCGCCACTGGGCTTCGACGTTATTCGCCACCTGGTAAGCCTCGCCGATGACGAAGTCATTATTCATTTTGTGAAGGAAGCGGAGGCCATTTTGGAAGCGCTCCGGCAGGACACACCGCCTCCTGCCGACGCCGATTTGGCTATTCCGCATACTGCTGCACTGATCCCAAAACTCTGCGATCTGGCCTTCTTCTACAAAAACCGTAGTGTGCTGGTGCGAGGAATCATTAGAGCGCTGGATGGAGTTTGCGTCCTGATCTTCGACGCACGCCTGAATCCACTGCTGAACTCGTACGAGACAGCTACCAGACTAGCTCTCGTACAAGGGACTACACCACCGCCCATGCCTGTGGATTTTGCCAGGCGGTACCAGCCTCCTCTTGCAGGGGCCGCGCCGGAAGACCATCGATCCATGTTTCTGACATTCTCAAGAGGCAGTGTCTTCGACAGAGAAGAAATTGCTGACTACTTCAATTCGTAAGTAAAACTCTTTTCCTGGCAGTTCAACATACTCCCATTTAGATGTGTTCTCAGTTCTTACGAAGAAGCGATGCATGTTATCCAGGAAATGGGAAAACTGCGTTGAGCGCGTCATGATGGAGAAAACGCGGTCGGGAGCGATGCCGGAGTACGGCAGGATTATATTCAAAAGCGAGGGGCTCATCGATCTGATGCTGTATGGGCAGGAGATTGTTGAATTCGCAATCAATGGAAAGCAACTCCGCGGAAGGAAGTATGTCCCCAGGAGCCGCTGAGTTCCCTCGAGAGATGAGGACGAAGCTCATGGAGTCAGTTCATTTGTGTTTTGAGTTCTGAGTCATGCCGCTGACATCCAGCAGCAGAACAATAAATTTCTGCTTCTTTGCTATGCCTTCTGTTGGACTGTGTCCAATATGTTGTGTGATTTTCTATTTGTTATAAATAAAATCATGGGCTTCGTTGGGATTAAATTTTGCTATTTTTTAAACTATATTTAAGCAATATTTTCATTTTTTGAACGAAAATTATCGAGAATAACACGTTTGTCCTAAACAACAAGTTCTAAAATTTTGTTTCCGTTTGCAATATTTTCTCCTCATTTTTTAAAAAATATTCATGAAATAATCTGATTTACTTAACATTTGGGATATCTATGCATTGAAATATATTGACGGGAATGAAAAACATAGATTTTGCTCTTTTATAGTTTTATCTGTAAGTTTTTTATTTTTATTTTATATTTTTCCTTTATTTGGTCCGTATGAGCTGGGCCCACTTGGCTGCCTTCTTCAAAGCTATCCCGAAGACAGGACAGCGTCTGATGGCGTTTTCAGCGAACCCGCTTGCGCTAAGCGTGCCCGAACCCGCCTTCGAGGCCTGGCTCCGCGACACCGGCTACCTCGAGATCCTCGACTCATCCCCCACTTCCTCCTACTCCTCCTCCTCATCCGCCGCCGCTATTGCCACGGGCCCCGCTCCCGTCGCTGCAGGTGCCTTCCACTTCTTCCGCACCCTAGCCGCCATCATCACCCTCAACCCCTTCGCCAAGCTAGCCGCCGCCGACCTCTCCATACCCACCCCCTCCTGGACAGGCGCTTTCCTCGGCCCCCCGAACTCATTCTCCTTCCCTTCCGACCCTGCTCAGGCCCGCCTGCGGGTTCAGGAGAACGCCCGCAGATACGCGCGGAACTACGCTGCCCTTTCCATCGTCGTCTTCGCGTGCACGCTGTAAGCCCGGAGAAAATCGAATCTCTTTGTGTGAAGATTGTCGTGGTGAGGATTGATTGGTTTGTTTTGGTGATAGGTATCAGATGCCGGTGGCTTTACTGGGTCTGGTCGCGGTTTTGGGGCTCTGGGAGTTGTTCAGGGTTTGCTGTGAGAGGTGGGAGCTGGAGCAGTGGCGCCTGGCCGCGAGGCAGGTGCTGCTGCGCCTCACACAGTTTGGTAAGTTTCTTCCTTTTTTGCTTGTTTAATTTAGTTCAAGTGAAAATGGGTTCATATGCAGAGAAATCATTATTGCATTAGCTTGTTTTGATGTACACTGAAGATGTTCTGCAATTCTTTGTACTGCTGTTTAAGGTAGCCCAGGAAAGCAAGGTTTTTGACTAGTTGATTGCAATTAATTAAAAAAAAATTGAGAAGATGATATACATTTGAGATATTGTAGGAATAGTGTGGAAGCTCTTAATTTGTGTTGCTTTCAAGATATTCTTTTGCAGCTTGTAAAGAAAAATAAATGTTCTTAACAAATGCTGGTTTGGGCTATCTCCTTCCAAAAGTGCTTGTAAGTTCCAACTAAAATCAAGTTCTTGTGTTTAAAACTTCTCTCAATGTAACTTGGGCTTGGGAAATCTTCTGAAAGGATTGATATTACTTCTGGTGATATCATTAATACGTTATGATAGGGATATCATTCTCTAGATGCATTATGAATAAATTTTGGTAGTGTTTCAGACGAGCCCTTCAACTGCATATGCGGCTGGTTGTTAAGATAGCTATTTAATGTGTATTGTATATCCTTTGCATGCATCATGTAATGGGCTAATTGGACTGAGGTTGGGTTGAACATAATGAAAACTCAATCCCAAATGATGGGTTCGGGTAGTTGTGGGGTCTAAACTTTTTGATAAATATCATAGAGATATCATTCTCTGGATGCATTACAAACGATTTTGAACATAATCTAAACTCAATCCCATATGATGGGTTTGGGTAGTTGTGGGGTCTAAATTCCTAGATAGAATTGACATTACCTGTGATATTCTTGATGATATAATTAAGAAATTGTCATAGGAATATCATTCTCAGGGCTTTTAACTTACAGAACAAGCTTAAGAAAATAGATGAACTAGTCCTTGATGGCCTTTTGAATACCCCAAAACCGACAGGAATTGGAGGTGCTAATGGATTTTTTAACTAGTCAATAATTTTCTATGTTTAATAGTGTGACCCCCCTAATCCCATATGATATTGTATCTGAGTGTCTATAGCTCGCGGTCTACCTGATCTCAGAGTTTTTATTTTTCCAACTCCTCGAAAAAAGCTTCATTGTTGAATTTACGACAGTTATCATATTTAATCTAGTATTAGTTCCGACTCAGTACGATATTGTCTCTAAGTTTCTGCGGCTTGCGGTCTACCCGACTCCAAGGTTTTATTTTTCCTAGCTCTCTGAAAAAAGGTTTCGTTGTTGAATTTACAATAGTCATCATATTTAATCTAGTTTCAACTTTGACATTTTATTAATGTAGAACTAAAAACAACTGTTATCAGTCACATGCTTCATTGCTTGTCTACTGACCTACTGGACCTTACAAACAAGCAATGACATCTCAGCTGGTCGATGCATCGTGTACTAACCAATGGGATACCCCAGAGAACATAAATGAAGATTTAAGTAATAGTCAATAATATTAGATTTTCAATAAATGATGCCATTTTAAGTGGTTTATGTATCATGTGCTAATATAATTGGTAATTCTAGCTGACATAAAAGTTTGCCGGGTATATGAGTTTTTTACTCTCTTTCTCTGTCTCTAAGGAGTGTGTTGTTAGCTGATTTTAAGTGATATTTGTTACCTTTTTTCTGTTAAATTTATAAACCAAGCCGAACTGTCAATTTGGGTTAAAAAACAGTTCCAATTGGCATGCCAATGTAAGTCAGAATCAGGAAAAGATGAACGCATTGACTTTACAAATGACAATGTGAAAGTTTTGTACTGGCATACATTTACAAAATGATGCTTGCCATATCCTACTCAACATACAGATCTCAATATTATTTCATATCCCACTGTCCCAGTCAATATTTATTGGTGTTTTTGTAATTTCTGGTGTGTTTAATCAAACTTCCCCTTGAAATATTTGTCTTCTCTGTGGAAGAGGATTTTTGGGAATAGGAATTTCCTTTTTTAAGCATACTTATTGTCTTTTATCTTCTGGCATGTTTTAGGATTTCAATCTCCCTGACATAGCACTAATCAAGATTCTGTATACTGTGTTATGCATCTACAGCAACTGCAGTGGTCCTCTATTTATGCAATGTCCAGATTGCTTTATTCTGTGCCATCTGCATCAGCTACGTAGTAATGATCCTGCATGCTTCACTTCGGAAGTTGACCCCATCAATGCAATCTGTGGGGGCTGGTCAGCATAATAGATTGCAGATTAAGAAGGTATACTAGGCCCTGATGCGAAGAACATTCTCTTCCATCATGGTTCATCCTTGCAGAAGCTGAATGCAGTACATGCCCATCATGGTTCATCCTTTGCAGAAGCTGAATGCAGTACATACTGAAGCCAACATTCTCCTTCCTCATGGCTCATCCTTTATAGAAGCTAAACACAGTACATCAGAGTTGCTTCTAGATGCAAATTAATTTTGATGGATAAAAAAAGAGTAGATGTAGATTCAGTTGAAGCCATTGTTTTTGTTTTTTGAGTTATTGGAGTAATTATGGATCCGCTTGACATTCACATACAGGTTTCATGTGTATCTCATGTAAGTCCTGTAATGCCATTTTAAAAGAAGGAATCTGATTCTCTTTGAAGTGATGGCCAAAGCAAGTGGCCCAGCTTTCCCGTTTTGTATGTTTCCGTGGACAAAGCAATTTCAAACAATCCGAATTGACTCAATTGAGAGAATTAGAGGCTAAATTTTCTCAATTCCGGATTTGAATTCCGAATGAGATTAAATGAATGGAATTGTGAGGACTCATGGGAATAGTAATTTTCAATTAAAAGTAAGAATTTTTCACCCAAATTTTCACCTAATTTTTTATACCTAAAATTATATACAATTTTTTTTATCTACTCGTTATTTTTTTCACATTCTTATAAAATTTTAATACCTATCAATTAACTTTTTTTAATTAAAAATATATTTTATTGATTGAATATTTTTTAAAAAATTATTCTTTTTTTTCTTAACTTATCAAATATTATAAATATGCAACCCTAACATTATTTATATTTTAAACCACAAAATTTTTTTCTCTACCCATTAATTTTTTTTACATATTTTTCTAAATATTAATACTTATGGATTATCAAATTCTAATTTAAAATATATTTTATTGATTGAATAAATATTTTAAAAATTATTTTTTAAAAATAAATAATTTTTAAAATATTTATATATATTTTAACCACCAAAATATATTTTATTAATTATTTATATTTTTCAAAAAAAATAAATATAAATAAAATAAAATAAAATAAAAGGAATTTTACTTATTTGAAAATGATTGATTTTTATTCCCAATCAAAACAACCAAATTCACAAAATTGACGGAATTGATAATTTCTTAACTTTACTTTAAGGTATATCCAAATACCAAAATTATTAATTCAATAAATTCCTTTAATTCTCTAAAATTGACCGAATTGACAATTCTTCAATTCTAAATAGGAATGGATCCAAATGATTCTAAAGTGATTGCAAAAGTGGTTTTGGTTTTGGCACCTAACGAAACTGATACATTTTGGTTGTTTTGGTCGTTTCGGTTTCGGTTTCGGCCATTTCGGTTTCGGCTATATTTTGGTGGTTTTGATAATTGTGTGTTGACCAAAGTTTGACTATATTTTGACTGTACTTTGACTTCAAATTAAAAATACAATAAAATTTTTTAAAAAAAATTATAAAAATTTAAAAATTATGAAAGAATTTATAATTAATTTTACCATAATATTAAATATTATTTTAATTAATTAAAAATAATTTTGATAATTAATCACTAATATAGTTTATTTTTTATATATTACTATATAAAAAATATACGAGAAATAATATAAATATGATTAAAAGTTAAAAATTAATATAAGTAAATTTAACTTATTATTAAAATATGCTTGACACATACATAATTTATTAATTATAATATAATACAACTAATCATCGTCGTCATCATTAGTTGTGTTTGAAACATTTGGATATGAAATTATGAATTCAGTACCTAAACGATCCAAATGAACATTTATGGACATATGAGTCAGAACAACTAACTCTGTGTGATCTTGTGACAGTAATTCACATGGGGGTGAGACCGACACAAATTTTTTTTGACTTTGCTTTCAGTGGAACGGTCATGCATGCATGTACGTGAACAGAAAAATCAACGCGTTTTGATTAAAATTATTTTCATTTCAGTTTCAACAAAAATATTTTTTATTTATTAATTATATTTTGACCAAAATTTAATTTAATTTAAATTATTTTTTAACTTCAAATTAAAAAAATTATAATATGTTTAAAATTTTTTAAAATCATGAACAGTTACATGATAATCCTATGTATGTGAACAGTATCAGAGACCGGTCAGGACGTCAGAACCAGGCTGATGACTATGTTGGCGCGGGTGTGAGGTCGACCCTAACTCGTGGGAGTAGGGGTCATGTCGAAGAGGGCGCGAGGAGAGCAAGGGAGTGGTGGCAGGCTGTCAAGCGCGCAGGCTCGGGTACGAAGCCGGCACGAGCTCGCCGTAGGAGCTCCTAGTGCGCTGCGCTCGCCCAGTGAGCTCCCCGCACAAGCTCCCTGCGCTCGCTCGCCGCGTGAGCCCCCCCCCCCCTTTGCACGCTGCGCTCATCCCACCCCCCTTGCGCTCGCCTTGCCCGATGCCCTCGTCCTGTGTGCTGCACTCGCCCCACCCGCTTTGTGCTTGTCAAAAACCCTAAACCATTCTGACCGATCTGTTACAGCACCAATCGAAACCGAACCGTTTCTGCCAAAACGATTTAATTTCGACCGAAATTTAAAATCTTGGTCGAAACCGTTACTTTTGATTTGAGGAAGTGATTTTTGGAACTGGAGTTACATGAAATTTCCAGACTACTTGTAAAATAGAAAAAGGCAAAAAAAAAATTATTTGTTATCCATTTGATCGTTATTCCTTGCCCGCATCCAAGCGAAGCATAATTCTTAGGATTTTTTACGTGGGACAATTAGAAGAGGGGAAGTCACCGAAGTGTGGAAGTGGATCCCGTCGATCCGAGCGGGCTGTGTGACTGGTCATTTTTCTTCGGGTTTTTATGTGGATCGGATTACTTCACCGTTGAGACTTTCTCAAAAGCCGCGACTTGGGCTTCCTCATCTAGTCATCCCCGCCGTGTCGCCTGCTTCGACCAGCCGCCGCCGCCGCTCCTCTCCTTCTCTCGTTGTCTCCTAGTGCCGCAGCCATGAGCAGTGCTGGAAGCTCAAGGGACAACAAGCCCGCCAAGCCCTCCGATGGTCGCCCCACCATCCGCACACTCGCCGATCTCAACCGCAGCTCCGGTCACGGCTCCGACAGCGACTCCGATGGTCCTTCGGAGTACTACACCGGAGGCGAGAAGAGGTAGGCGCCTTTTCTCCAAACCCTAGAATCTGATTATCCACTTGTTCTGCTCCCCAAACCCTAGGGATCTGATCTTAGATAAATCTGATTACTTTTGGCTCATAAATAATAATTAGTCTTGATCTCGATTGATTTGAAGAAGAAATTGATTGGTTGTTCTATCAAATGGGATGTCTTCTTTCGATTTCTTGATGTTTGATTGTAGCTTCATCCATGGCTGCGATTTTGAATTCCCTAGTTACTCGACTAGGTTAAAGATAAGGTCTAGCTCTTGATTGGCAAGAATCATTATGTGTAAACTAAATACATTGTAGTGATTACCAGTTTTTGTTTTGTTGGATCTTTTATGCCACAATTCACAATTATGCTTTTTCCCCGGTTTGTCAAGTATTATATTCATTGCAGGCACATTTTCACATCGTCAAGTATACTGTTTCTGGAAAATAGTTTGGATAGATTAATTTCCAAAGGGAAACGAGTGGCAATTCCCGAGGACTCCAAACAAGTTTTTCATTGTTGTTGTCTCTGAGAACAATGTGTAATTTAGTCATTATCTTCATGAGAGGGAGTTAGAAGTATCAATTTTATTTGAGAACTTGCCTACATTGCATCTGTCTTTTTGACTATGCAAATGTAACTTCTTTTTTGTAATGGATCATATGCTTAGTCAACATACATAGATAGAGGGGCAACCGTGTTAACCCACGAACATTGCTAGGACATTCCAGTATGTTAACCCATCAACAAAAAATGGTACTTTTTCTGTAGAGTTGTAAAATGGAATCTGCAAGATTATCTTCCAACTTGTACTATTCCATCAGTGTTATGTTTGTTTGACCAATGCTCTTTTGGTCCTGTGATAATGATTTGTATATTTCAAGCACACATGTATTGGGTAAATTGTATCGTAATGTAGTCTGAAATGGTTACCACTATATCTTCGAGTGTTTTTTTTGGGTTGTGTGTGTGTGTGACAAGTCTGGGACATTTCATATTGTCTTTGAATCACGTTATATGTCTCAGAATAATGATATCCTTTTAGCTGGCTTATATATAAGATGTGTTTGACAGCAGCAGATAATTAAATGACCTGAATGTCATTTGCTGTATGGGTGCGACGTTAGATGAAGAAAGTTCAATGAATATGAGTTATTCATCTAATTATACTGTATCTTCTCGAGTATTTACTCTATACATCTCCTTTTTGGTTTTGATATCAGGGAATGTTCTTTTTGTATTCATGCAACTATCTGATTTGATGTATTCATCAATGTATGTGGTGATTTTAATGTAGCATAAAGAATAATAATCATAGTCAGTAAGTGATTTTTGGTCTGAACAAGCTCTGAGTACAGCTAAAAGATGAGATGATGATTCTGGGTTTCAGCAAGCATTTTTTGTTTGTTAGGCTTAAGATGAAGAAGCAAACATAATGCTATGATAAACAGCCAACTGGGTTCTTGGTTTCAGCTCTTGTATTTTGTATAAAGTCTTGTTTAACATTTTATTCCTCTGTTTACACCTTTTGAGAGAAGATTGTTGGAGCAAACTGCTATTATTTTGGTAAAAACTCATTGTTCTATGAACAAAATGGTTCCTTTCCTGATTTTCTTTTTAACCATCGAAATACATGATGTATAGAATCAATAACCTTTCAAACATTGAGTGAGAATGTCTTTTCTAGTTTATTTTCACGCCATCATCTATTCATTTTTTCTTTCTTTACTAATTTTCTATCAAGTCCTCTGAAATTTTTTTATTAGCAAAAGTATTGGCATTTCTTCTGAACTTGTGTTGCACACAGGGCTAATCATGTACTTTGTTTTGCAGTGGAATGCTTGTTCAAGATCCTACAAAAGGCAATAATGATGTGAATGCAATATTTGATCAAGCTAGGCAGATGGGAGCCATGCAGGGACCTGTTGAGCAACTTAATCCTTCAAGCTCAAGAAGCTTCACTGGAACTGGTAGGCTACTCTCTGGTGAAACAGTACCAGCTGCTCCTGAACCCCCACAGAATATTGTTCATAATATCTACTTCTGGAGCAATGGATTTACTGTGAATGATGGACCAATGCGGAGGTTTGAAGATCCTGAGAATGCAGCCTTTTTGGAGGTAATATTTACCTTATGCTGGCATTCACATGGTGGCTACCTGACTTTGCTAACTTATTTTCTTGATTGTGGTGTTCCTTGCGGTTTCTTTTCCAAGTATTAAATGTTGACTCACAGGTGACCCATGCTTTTATCTGTTGTAATCACAAGTTGCTCATTGCCATCAAGTATACGACCTTACAACCCCTGCTCTATTGCTGCATCTTCTTTTTCTTGGGTCTTCTGTATTCTTTTTATTTTAACAGTTATGGAATTCATTAAAGGAATTAGTGTCTAGGTTATGTAGTCAATAATAGATCTTCATTCTGTGTGTTTACTCATTTATGCATATTAGGAAGTTAATGGGGTTCTTTTCAATATTTTTACTTGTCGGATACACACTTCTGGTCCATAAAATAAAATCAGTTTCACTGGATTAGCTGTTTTCACTCTTGAAACAAATTATTGGCATTATTTCTTTTGGCTTTAAGTACAAACTACAAAGTTTCTGAGCTCCTTCTGCCATGCCATCCCCCAAGCAGAGCATCAAGAGATCTGAGTGCCCAAGAGAGCTTGAGCCTGCAGACAGGAGGTCAACAGTCCATGTGAATCTCATAAGGAGAGAAGAAAATTGCCCTGTGAGTTTTTAATAAAATCCTCTCATGCCACTGCATTTGCTCTGTTGCATTACTTTATGTGTTTCTTATTACTCTTAATTTTTCCTTTTTGGCAGGAACCTGTGAAACGCCTCATTCCATTTCAGGGTGTTGGTAGAACCCTTGGCGGCAGTTCTTCCATGGATTCTTCGCCTGCAACTGCCACAGCTGTTAATAATGCTCTGAGTGCTACTCCCCCCTCCACAGGTCTTACCGTAGATGACACATTGCCATCCACATCAATACAGCTCAGGCTGGCAGATGGCACCCGAATGGTAGCTCGCTTCAATATTCACCACACAATTGCAGATATACGGGCATTTATTGATGCATCGAGGCCAGGAGCATCAAGGACCTACCAGCTTCAGACTGTTGGTTTTCCACCAAAGCAACTCAATGACGTGAGCCTCACGATTGAGCAAGCTGGGCTTGCCAATTCAGTTGTGATCCAGAGGCTCTAGCTCCCTGAAAATATCAGTAACGAAATAGAGATGAAAACCTAGAAACCCGAACCCTCGGTATTATTGATATTGCTTTTTGCCAAACTCTGTTTGTGGTACTTCGGGGTTGTATGCTTTCAACACTTGGGATGATTGGAGGTATGCTGAATTTGGTTGAACTCCATGGATGATGAGAACTTTCCTTATGATTATGATACCATTGCAGTGGTGTCAGTGTCAGATAATTTGACTGAAAGGTGCCAATTTGTGGTGGATTGGTAAGTTACGAGTTTGACTATGATTGGTGCTTGTTTGTAGCTGATCCTGCTCTTTTCAAGGCCTTCACAAATGAAGAATCCTTGGAAAATGCTTTCTGGGAATATGTAAGAAACATCTTATTCATCCTTGCTTAGAGAAATTTCTTATATATATATATACATATACATATATATATTTTCACATGGACTAGGGTATTTGAAACGAAGCTTTATATTCCACTGAGGAATATGTAAATATTAAAAACTTAAGGGCGTGGTTGGAATGGGATTAGTAGCATGATCAACAACTAATAATCACACAATCAATTGCAAATTTGTTTAAAAATGTTTTAATTTTTTATTATCATATTTTCCTCCAAATTTTAAGTTAATCATGAATTTCTTGCCATCGTTCTAATCCAAAAAAAGGTTAAGAGCACAAACTCTGTTGATCACGGATTATGCGGGAGGTCGTAGATTTGTGAATCTTCTATGAGTCATTTGTTTTCAGATTAAGGTCAGAATTATCCCGAATCGACCGATCTATCATTCAAACGCCAAAAATTTGATCAGACTAACATTATATAATTCAATTAAATATTAAGTGGAAAATGATTAAAATGCCATTGCGTGCTAGAGGCCGGCACGAGCTCCACGTGCGAGCTCGTCTGGCCAGCTCCCTGCACGAGCTTGCCCGGCACGCCATATCTCGTCAGATACGACGGAGTTGACGGCGAGGACGAGAGATATTTAAAACAGAAGCTGAAGGTAAAATAGTCTAAAAAAAATTAGAACTATTCACTAGTTAGATCGGTAATTAAATACGATTTTTTTGATCGTATTATCTTTTATACTTTAGTCCTTCTTTTAATTTTAATCTTGATCTTGATCCGAAATCAAACGGTTCTTATAGTTCACTTGGATGGGGGAGCACTGGATGAATGGATTTATTCTTGGATTTACATATTAATCTAGACTTAGTTCTGTAGATATGCCCATCAATCTGGGCTTAGATATGCAGATCTACTGGCTTCGCGGACTGCAGTGCAGCTCTTAACGTTTTCCGTCATCTAAAATGACCGGTAGGACAAAAGAGTGCTCTTTTACCTTCTTTTTGTTTTCTTTGGGGAAGAAAAGCTCATCTGGCATTTTCACCCTCGAGTTTGGCCCAAATTACTGTATACGGCGACCGTCAGAGGTTCACGAAAGATATTCCATCTTGCTATAAGACACACATTATATATACGAGATGATTTGACATTTGAAAAATGGATTAACATGACACTGTTCTTGGCTTTTGGATTGGTTACGCTCCATTGTGCAGTCAAGTCAGCTGCAATTAAGAAAATTGTCACCGCTCATTCGGGTCAACACGCTATTAATTACAACTGTAAGTGGAATCTCGCTCAAATCTTTTGGCACAATCTTATCATCGGATGGGCCTTTTCTGCATCAATACGAGTTTTGCATATTCTACTCCGTCGAGGGATTTGAATTTTGGTCTCTCGGACGAATGACTAACCCCTGCTAGTAGACTGGGGGATTTTTTCGCCTTTCTAGGAGAATTCGATAATGAAAATGCCTTCGGGAATATAAAGAAGGCGAAAAATAAATAAAAAAAATGAAAAAGGAGAGGGAGACGATGGAGAAAGAGCTCTCCCCTCGATGATCATCTTCTATGTGAATCTTCAACACATCAAACAATACACGATCACTTTCAGCTATATATTTCTCTTGGTACAGGGTTCTTGGTTTGTCTTTTTGGATATCTGTAGTTTCTGACTACCATTGTTGGAGTGGACATGGAGAACAATGCACTCACTTGTTGTCACTGAGGAAAACTAATTGCAGTGCTCGATAATGATTGTACCCTAAGCCTAAACTAATACAACTCTGGTTGGTTTTTGCCAAAGCAAACTTGGAGTGAACCGTTACTATTCTCACTCTATGATTGCTGCGTAGATTTTAAACATACTTTGTATGAACTTGATGAAGTACAGACTCTAATCTAACTGGCCGTAGATATATGAAGTCCTCGAGAGTGCGTTTGGTTTGATACTAGCTAGTTAGTCATACTAGTTAGTAGGACTAATATTTTCCGATCAAATACCTGTTATTTAGTATTATTAATTAGTACGAATAAGTTAAAAAAAAAAACACTATAATATATAATATTAGTCTTTGATTAAAGTTATTAATTATATTAATAATTAGTTGAGATCATCTCCCTTCATGTGATCCAACAGGAAGCTCCTCCCTTTTCTCCTCGTCATGTCATGCAACTAAAAGCATCTGGTCCATGCACAAAGCAGTAGTCCTAATCCCCCAGCCCAGCAACCCAGCAATACAACAACAAGGGAAGAAGAAGAAAAAAAAACAGAAGCAGAAAAATATTATTCTGGCCCGCCATGACTACCGCCGCGCCCTCTCAAACACGCATGAAATGGAACCAAAACGACGCCTCCTCAGTACCATTCCCTCCAAAACCAATCTCTTTACGCTTCTGTTTACGTATGGGATACGTACATGTACTGGAAGCGTGTTGGCGCTGCTTCCAGCGACCGCAGCTCGAGGAGATTCCTCGGCAATAATGCATCACACCATTAATTAATCGCTCTCTTTCTCTCTACAACTTCCATCAAGCTCTGTTCTGTGTTGTGCTGCTGCTTTCATCAAACTCCACGATGACGATGAGCTAGCTGCTGCTTTGTCTCTGTGGAGGTTCAATATCGTTCATTCTATCTCATCCTCCCTCCATTTTGCTTGCTTTTGAAGAAAGAGAGGGTGAGATGGACAGAGACAGATGGAGACATGAACACTGGCCCCCTCCCCTTGGCTCCCCAACTTTACCCGGCTTTTCTAACTGCAGCGCCTTTTGCACTGTAGCCAAATACCTCTATTTCTCTCTCTAGCTCTCTATCTAGATCTCTCTGCATCCATACACATACACAGCAATTATGGGAGTGAGAGATGGGCTAGTTTAGTGACTGTAGTCCCAGTGCCAGATACTGCAAACTAGTAGTATCTTTCCATGTTTTGTCCATGATGCTTGTCTTGCATGGAAATGGCAGCTTGGGTGGGGTCCGGACGCCTGCGCCAATCATCGTTTGACACGTGGGACGGAGATCTGTGTTTTGGAGGGTACACGGAATGAGGTGCAATCAGAACCCCAGCACCTCAACACCTAGTGGTCGGAGGGGGGAAGCTACGCAGCAGAGGGCCATTGAGAGGTGCAATCTGTCCCTTTCAAGCCCTTCCATATTCTGCCAAATGGTAAACATTGAAATAAGAAATTGTTTATAATTTCATTTATTTTTACTGCTCACCAGCGGCACCAGCAGGCAGCAGCCCCGGGCGGGAAATTGCCTGTATTTTCTTGCGTTCACTTACATCGGGAAGGAAAGATTGCTGCAGGCAGTCAGAATATTATTAAAAGGAGTTGGACGCTATAGCGCCTTTGCCAGCCTAATGCGGAGTTTTATTTCTTTCCGCAGATGCTCCCGCGAGCGGTGTTTGCAATAATAATTGAGAGAGAGAGAGAGAGAGAGAGAGAGAGAGAGAGAGAGAGAGAGAGGACTCTACTGCAACTGCAACATAGGAGGATTTTTGCCTTGCAAACGGCTGTCTGCAACAGTCCCGCAGATAGACCGCTACAGCGCCCGGCGCCAGCTTAAAACCCGGGAGAGAGTTGAAGTCCAAAAAGGCGCTCACTGTGTGCAGCCAAAAACTTAGAAGCTTATCTCATTATACAAAAAGTAGGAGAATCGCACATCTCAGTGAGTAGCGGAACTTATTCTTCTTCTTCCTCCTCATCCGCTCCATTTCGATATCTCTTCTAAAGAAGCACAGGAATGGAGGGTTTCGGAGACGCCGGCGGGGGCCTTTCCCCGCTGATGATTACACCGCTGATGGCAAACGCCCCCCTGCCGCCGCCGCCCCCGCGTCTTCTTCCGAGTCTTAAAAACCAGAACGCCGCAACGGAAGCGATTGAGGACCTTGACAACAACATCCTGAAAGCGAAGATCATGTCGCACCCGCAGTACCCGCGCCTTCTTTCCGCCTATGTCAACTGCCACAAGGTAGGAAGACTCTTTGCTGCAATTGTTACTGGTTCTGAAGCTCAGAAATTTGAATGATCTGTGAAGGTGGGGGCACCGCCGGAGGTGGTGGCGAGGCTGGAGGAGGCGTGCGCGTCGTCGCTGATGCTGGGGCGGGCCTCGTCTCTGGCCGACGGCGGGGACGACCCGGCTCTGAACCAGTTCATGGAGGCGTATTGCGAGATGCTGACCAAGTATGAGCAGGAGCTCTCCAAGCCTTTCAAGGAGGCCATGCTCTTTCTCTCACGCATCGACGCTCAGTTCAAATCCCTCACCCTCTCCCATCCTCAAGGTATCATCACCACCACCATCATCAAGCTTTCTGGTGCGAATTTTTTTATGGATTTGCATGCAGGTTTGTGCTTTTTCTAACTATAGTACTTGTGATAGATATTATTCTGAACGTAGTAGGAATCCATCAAAAGGAACATATTGATATGTTTCAGCTAATTAAATATGATTTCAAGGTTATAATAATAATGATCTATGCGAGCTGTTGCTGTGTTCCAAGAAGCCTGGGAAATCCCGCATGAAATCCAACACGGAGATATGTGGTTCACGTGATCATTGCTAATGCATTTGGTAACAAGGCAACTAGTATTAAATGTTCAAATTTGTACCTCTGCATGCGTTTGAGCTCTGCTGCCTCTCCAGACCCAGACATTCTCCTTCCTGAAATAACATGTTTGGCTCTGGGTTGTTCTTCAACTGGAAGCAATTGCTTCAGGGATTGTCCAGAAAAGTGGGGAAATGGTAGAAAATGCATTCACTGCTAAAAGTAGTTTTGTTTTAATGTTTTTGAGGAAAGAGATTGAAAAGAGTCTACCTGAGGTTGCTTTAGAACAGTATCTATGACGAATGCATCCACTTTTAAAAGTAGTTTTGAGAAAAAAGGACAAGAGTCTGCCAAGGCTGCTTTTGAACAATATCAAAGATGAGAGTGTGTGTGTGTGTGAGAGAGAGAGAGAGAATGAATGGATTAAGAAGGGCATCATTGTTGAGTTTTCTAGTTTATAGGTGTCTATGATGTTTCTCATTTAAGGATTGTTTTATTGGTTTTTTATGATACTCATTAGAGGATAGAATATCTTTATTTGCTTATGCAACGTGTAGATTCATTACTGTTCACTCAAACACTTCAACTGTCAGGAAGAACCAGGTGATGCATGTTTTGACGATGTTCAGATAGCTCTTTCATGTTTGCAAATTAAAGTGTTACGGTTGTTGCCCTCTTGATTCATTTTTTTAACCCATTTTGTGCAGCAATTGAAGTTTCCCTGTCATATACGACAATAATTTTAACCATTTTTTTTTCATCAAGATTGGAATTAACCAGTTTCATATGTGTGCAGATTTCGAAGTGGTTTACTGAGTGGTACTATAGATCGAAATAATTTTTTTTGTGCTAAGAATATATCATTTCATCATTGCTAGTTTCTTGTCACCATCTCCAGCAACAGTGCATGGGCTCCGAATAAACTTATCATTGTTTGTTTGTTTCTAACACTTAAAATTTCCAGGTTTGGATGCTTTTAGACTAAGGTAAATCAACTTCTTTTGAAAATAGTATAGGGGCTTCAACAGATCTATTGTTGATGGTGTTTGTCCAAGAGTCAGTTAACAATATCTTGATTTTGAAAATCATTTTTTTGAGTTTGTGTTTTTGTACAAGACAAGCTGTCATTTAGCAGGTTTTATAAGCATGTATCCTCTTACAAACTGCAAAAAGGTCTGTGGTGGGGATAATTTTTTGCTATATCACTTGTAGAGTCAGAAACTAATCTGCCTTCATTTTTGTCAGTAAACCTGGATGAGATTTTGTTGCATATTAATGGTATCTTTATGGTAGCATACTACTAGTATCTTTATGTTGCATGAAATAGGTAGTCACATCATAGGATCTAATCTTGCGTTGGATGCTAATATATGTCAACACTCATGTTTTGCTCTGTCATGTTCTCTTAACTTGAAGGAGTCAATTCTTCTTCGGTATTATGCATGCATTCAACAATTGTTACTCATAGAGATTGTTACAAGGATCAAGTTGGAAGATATCCATTGACGTTAAGATGAAAATTTTGAAAGTGTAAAGAAAGCCAAAAATAATAGTTTTACAAAAAAAAAAACACTAAAAGGATCGAGTCAATTTTTCTTCCGTATTACGAATGCATTCAACCATTATTATTCATTGAGACTATTGCAAGAATCAAGAATGAAGGTATCCTTGACTTTCGAATAGACAATTTTGAAAATTGGAAAAATAAGCCGAGAGTATTAGAAAAGGTTAAAACCTTGAATTCTAAGATGCAAATTCTGGAAGTGTAAAGAAAGCAATAAACAGTAGTTTCATAAAAGAAAAACTAGTTTGTTTATGTTAGAGATTGAAAAAAGATAATAGTGCCCTCACTCCAGGAATGATATGGCATACACAACAATAGTATGGGTATGTATTTTGTAGAGGTAACTTGATAGTAAATTTGCAAAAATTATAATTTTAACCGCTGCATTTCAGTCGTCGTGCCATGTTGCTAATTTGTGTTAGCAACAGAGGCACATGCAATGCACATAAAAGTATGCGAAATTTAATTGGTAACCTGGAAGTGAAAATCCCCCAATAATCCACTTGTAAAGAGCTAATAATATGGTTTTTGGCTGCATGTTACTTGGAAGCAAATTGACTATATAATACTAAAATATGCCAGCATCTACGAAGAATGAATAAATCATAAATATTGATAATAAATACTAAATGATTTGCTATGTTATTGTTCAGTTAATAACATGTTCCCAAAAAAAGAAATAACAAGCCTACTTGAAGGTTTTCATAAACACAACTCTTGGATTGGTAGTGCACAATGCTTGTGCGATTTGATCATGAAATATGCATTTTCTTAATATGGCTTGAAGCCATAAGATCAAAAAAGCATGATGATTGAACCTAGAAAGGTCATCCATTTTTTGAGAAAGAGATCATTTGAGATGGATTTATTGTAGAAACAAACTAACAAAGTATGCATAAAAATTTGAGAGGTATTTAATCAAGTGATTGCATAATAATTGTAAAGAAGTTAATGGTAGAAATGAGATTGCAAAGAAATTAATAGAATTCTATAGCTTATAATTAAGAGATGCAATAAACTGCTAAAAAACTAGAATTGTAGTACTAGATAGTGAAGTTCTTGCCATTTTTTCATAAACATTGTGTGTGCAGCTAGAAGAGTTTAGTTGAATTTCCAAGAACTCTGGAATTTTTAGGAAATTTTTACTGGATCTCATATTAAAATTTACATCTAATTTTTTGAAAATGGGAAGCTTCTATGGCACAGGAGAAAGGGGGGATTCTCCCTAAATCTTTGATGAAGAATACCAAGTTGGACTACCCTATTTGTACTTTTAAATGATTTTCCATTAGTTAGATTTGAATTTTTCTGAGGTGGAAAAATTGACAATTAAAACATGACCTTGAACATGGATATAAATTTAGAATGACTTAATCATTGCTCAATATGCTAATGAATTTAAAATTTAGGATATTTGTGCTACCTAGTATGTTTGATTTTGTGATGTTGGTTTGTAGCAATATCCATCAACAGTTAGTGGGCAAAACCAATCTCAATAGACAAGGGATCCCTATAATCTGAGGTGCTCTTTAATGTTAACCTGATTTCTAATGTGAATGGCATAACCATTCTCAATAGGCAAGATATCAACTATGAACTTTACTCCTAATGCATGTATGATATTATGTGAATGACATAAGATATATAAACGTATTGGGAACATGATATGAGTTGTACCCTAGTGATGTCCATAAAATAACAGCCCATGTCTCAACATTGTGATGTACCTCAGAACAAATAATTCGTATTCTGTAAAACGCTCTTACATTTATACCAGTGCTGTTGCATGGGTTGCATTCGAGTTGAGGCATGCATGCTGTATTTCGTGCACTACCTCAACTGAAGAGATGGTGAATGGTAATAGCAGCTATTCTGAAAAAAATGGATGGCACATGTTGATATAACAGCCTATGCAGATTGAGCAGAGGTATCGGGAAAAATAGTATGGCAGCAAAGTTAAATGAATGGAAAATAAGTTGAAGACAAGTTCATTAGCAGAAGAAACCTATTTTGGAATGTTGTGCTCATTGTTATTCAAATGAACCATATCTCAACATTCTCTTCTAAGATTTTATCCAACTTCCTTTGTTACTTAGTGTCTATGTGTTGAGTGGTTGATTAGGTTAACGTTCTGTCTTCCAAGTGTTATGTGATTTACTAGATCTCAAATTTGTTTTAAATCGTCCCTTGTAGTGGAGAATTTGTGCGCTAACATTTTTCCCCACCAGCGCTCTCCTCTTTTCTTTTTATTCGACAGAAAAAAAAGCCTATAATCTAATGGCTCTTAATCCAGTTATATAATGGCTGTTAGTCATTGGAGTTGGTCAAATTATTCGGCAGGTGATGCTTTTGCTTGAGTTTAGATGATCATGTTGTTTGTGCTCATGTGCAATGTTGGAGTCAGTTATACTTATCAAATGAGGTTTAACTTGCGATTTAGTTGTCTCATATCTATTAGCTGTTCTGCCTTGCATCCCTTTCATCATGTCACTTTGATGATTTTAAAGCTCACAGATGAAAAGCCGTAAGCTGCGGGGAAGTATTATGTGCTTTTATATCTTTATGCTAGGGTAGCATGCCCATGATCATTACTGAAGTACTTGTTTTAAACATAAAATGTTGCTGATGCTAGAACTAGAGGGACTACAGTGTTGCAAAAGAGTTTTTAGTAGGAGAATTTTTTGATGTCTTTGATTGGTTCTCAACTTGTGTAAAATTGAACAAATGCATTACTTGGACAAAATATGATGTTATTGTTAATCATTCACCATCAAAAGGATTTGGACATGGTGTACAAGTGCGTTCACATGTTACATATATGACATGCATATTGGAAATATATTCCTTTTGCTGGACTTGAGTCTTTTCATGTTAGCTATTTGAATCTATCTAAGACATTGTAGCTTTCGTGCAGATTCAAAGTTTTTATCACCCTGCTTTGATCTTTATGTATACATCTTTGGTTTATTCAATAATGGTTATTGATATTCTGTGATGTAACCATGTTTGTCATCAATATGATTCCTTTGGTTGTCGATCAACCACATATATTTAATTCTGAAGTTAAGCTTAAGCTCCTATTGCTCCAGCTACAAATTTGTTTTACAAGTGTTTTCTAGACTTATTGAAAGAATCATCCATCTTTTGGTTTTCCTCGAGTCAGGACTAATTGTTGGCCAAATAGCTTGATTAAGCATTAGCTAGCATAAAAACTTCTGATGTTACTTGCGATATTTATCTGCCATCTGTTTATTTATGTTGGTAAAACCTAGTTACCCAGTCATTCCGAATTTTCTTGTCTGATATATCACATTTTCTGTTCACGTTTTACTTTGTATTTAGTAGAAAAGAAGGATGTTATTCTGCATACTATCCTTAGCATTAATACAATGATCTGCATGTCCTTGTATTAGTATGTGGCGAGCACCCGGAGAGGAATGGTTCATCAGAGGAAGAAGTTGATGTATCCGAAAACTTTGTTGATCCCCATGCGGAGGACAGGGAACTTAAAGGTCAGCTTCTGCGCAAATACAGTGGGTACCTTGGCAGTCTCAAGCAGGAATTCCTCAAGAAGAGGAAGAAGGGGAAGCTACCCAAGGAAGCCAGACAACAACTCCTTGACTGGTGGAACAGACACTACAAATGGCCATATCCTTCGGTATTCTACTTTGATTTCTGCATCCTTCTTACTGTTAATTTTTTTAATTTTAAACTCGTCTATTACTGTTCAATCTTTTTAATTGCTACTATAGGAGTCACAGAAGCTGGCTCTCGCGGAGTCAACTGGTTTAGATCAGAAGCAAATCAACAACTGGTTCATCAACCAGCGCAAGCGCCACTGGAAGCCGTCCGAGGAGATGCAGTTTGTAGTCATGGACGCTGCGCCCCACTGGAAGCCGTCAGAGGAGATGCAGTTTGTAGTCATGGACGCCGCACACCCACACTATTACATGGACAGCGGGCACGGGAACCCGTTCGCCTTGGACTGCGGCCCGTCGCTGGTTTAGTGGAACTCCCTATGTTCCTCCTAGCTTTGATCTGCGGAAGAAGCTTGTCTTGGGAAACCCTAGGTAGGGTTTGGTTGGCTGTAATCGATACTATCGGTATGGATTTCGTCATAAATGCTTGGAACCTTGGAATATAACTGCTCTTTATCTCTTGTTTGTGATGTTGGGGAACCGTAGGTAGTAGCTGCTGCTGCTGCTGTTGATGGTGATGTGGGGTTTGGATTCTATTGCTTTAAAGTGGTGACAGCGACGTGGTGATGATAATGGATGGGCCCATGTTTGAAAGTGCCCGCCAAAGTTTCATGCATTGTTAACTGGTCGTGTCATGTTTCTGTGCATGGGCCATCGTCTGGAGTCTAGCCACGTAATTTTTCTTTTTCTTCTTTTTCTTTTTTTTTTAGGTCAAGAGTTCGAGTTTTGAAACACCAAAGCTCGGCAGTGCCCTCCAGTTGCAGTTGAGTTAGGTTTAGTACCACGGTCATTATCGCATATAAAGTAAAAAAATAGACATTAGTTTCTATGTTAATGTATTTTTCTATTTATGTTAGTTCTAAATTATTTTTGTTTTTTTATTTTAGTCAAAATTTACCATACGAATTTTTATATATCCTGATTTTTTCGCAACTAATAATGAATATTTAGTCTTTTGACTTTTTGGATCTCAAACATATTCGACCGAAAATTACTTTAGTTCCGCGATATTTTTCTCGAGTGTCCGAACTAAGCAATGTATATTCTTGACGGAGCTATCTTCGAATAACTGAGATTCACCCGAGTAATTTGCCGTTAGATCAAAGTTGGTTTCGGCTTGACAACTCATCTCGAGAATTTTTAACTCGTGTTCGTGTAAGTTTGTAGAATTATCTACCGAATTTTCCGAACCACACGCGACATCCTTCGAGCAGTAAAATATTTTTGAAGTGGATTTCGCGCTGCTGGAACATGATAATAGATTTGGTCTATCGTCACAACCAAAGTGATTTCGCCAAAACCTTCTGGTTGTATGGTTCGGTTAGATTTCTCTTTTCTTGATTTACTTACATCTCTGTTTTCGTTGCGGATTTGATCGCGACGTGATTGGTGATGACAGCTGGATCCGACAGAGAGGGAAAGGATGGTTTGGCTGGACGGAGCAGCAGCCTTGCGTTCCTATATTTGGATGGATGCGCATGCACAGTAGAATATATGCATGTTTGGCCGTTCGGATACTTGTTTGAGATAGGAATCACCACATAGTAGGGGGTGTGCACTATTTGGTTTTAATCGAATCGAACCGATCGACCGAAATCGAATAACCAATTCGGTTCGGGTTATTCGGATCTCGATTCGGTTTCGGTTTTGAAAAAAAAAAAAAATAAATTTCGTTTCGGTTTTGGTTTCTGATTTTCGAAAACCGTAAAAACCGAACCAAACCGAATTATATATATACCTATATACTGCGGTTTTGGTTTTGGTTTTGGTTTAATCGGTTTTGAGCTATTCGGTTCGCTGCTCTCTTCCTCTCCAAATCAAACCGAATTTTCCCTTCTCTTAATCTCATTCCCTTCTCTTAATCCCATTTCCCTCTGCTTCACCGACGACGATGATGACGACGACCGTTTCACCGACGGAGTTTTTTGGGTTCCCACCGCCTTCCTCGACGACGACGACGACGACGACCTTTTCCGAGAGAGCGAACCGGAGATAAAAGGAACCAGGCAGGGATGTGCTAGGATTCCTTTCGCTGGTGAGATCCGGAACGGTTTGAGTTCAGATCTGAACTTGCCGATGGACATCTGGACGAAGATGGAGCGCGGAAAGGGAAGAAGATGTCGTTATAGCGTTGCTTTCCCTGGATCAGATCTGAACTCGGACAGATGAAGCCAAGAGAAAAGGAGCAGCGGCACCGGGTGCAATAGCATCTAGATCACCCACTTCCGCCACCGGGTCGTCTTCTTCAGCTCTTCCAGCAGTACCTCCGCATCCCCACTGCCCACTCGGATCTCGACTACACCGTCGCCACCTCCTTCCTCTCCTCCCTCGGCTGCTCCATCGGCCTCCAGATGGGCTTGGGCTTGGGTTTGAGCGTGGGCTTGGGCTTGAACGTGGGCTTGGGAGTGGGCTTGGTCTTGGGCTTGGGCTTTGCAAAATATTCGGTTCTAATTCGGTTATAACCGAATCGAACCGAAATATACCGAACCAAAACATATTTTTTAAAAGAAATTTTTTTTTTTTACAATTTATAATACTTAAAGAATTTTGGATAATTGTAATTGTTGACTCGTTGGAATGCGCGGCAGCGCTTTTACTTCAATTTTTCTTTAGAAAAAAGGTTTGGCAAATGTAAGAGGTTTTCGTTTTTCGTCAATGTTGAATATTAAAAAGTGCAGGTGTTGTCTGCAAATAAGTGCACCAATAGCTGCATTATGCATCGGGGGAGATTTGCTGAAAAACCCTTTTTCCAGAAAATATCTATCCGAGCTTCCAAGTGCAAAATTGACAAGCAAATAGTATCAGGTTGTCAAGGACCTATCTGTAATATTGTCACCCTTAACGGATTCGGATCTCCACTTCCTTTGACCGGCATTCGGATCCTCCAATATCCCACCCGCTGTAGCAATCCTCTTCTTCCCTGTAGCAAATTTCCCATTTCCCATTTCTCATTTCTTTCTCACGCTCGCAACTTCCCAAAGATTTCTAGGGTTTCGATCTCGCGCTTAGCTTCGGAGATTTCGTATAAGGCGATCTGAAGCGATTTCATTAAGATTTCCGATCCCAATCTCTGTTTTATTTCTGAAATCATCGCCTCTTCGAAGTCGAGCTAGCGTTTCTTGAAATCTTCCGAGGCTTTGATCTCTTATGGTTGATTTTTTTTCTCTGAATTTCGTTAGATTTATCGTCAATTTGGTAATTCGAGCAGTGATATTGCTTATTTCTATCGATGACGAGTTCTTGGTTGGTGGTAGATGGGTTCTTCTCCTGCTAACTTTTTGATCTTTTTGTAGTTCGTGAGAGGATCGTTGTGGTCTCAGACGAATTGCAGGAACAGGACATTTGGAGCTATTCAACTAGAGTTTCGGTTGGTCCCAAAGGTGGAATTCATCGATTTTGGTTAGAATTTCCTGTTTTCCCTCTTCTTCCCTCTAGTCTTCTTGAAATATTTCCCATTATGGTTTATTTTCTTTCAATGGATCTTCTTGGATTTCATTGATTTGTTAATGCGAGCAATGCGATTGCCTGTTTCTGTGTGCAATGGATTCTTCCCCTGCTAATTTGTAGAATTTGATATTTGGGTAGTTTGTGACAAGATCGTTGTGGTCTCATATGGCTTGCATGACTCTCGTTTTTTCCGGAGCTGTTCAACTACTAAGGTCTCGGTTGCTCCACAGGTGGAATTCAATAACTGATTTTTAAAATATTTTTATTCATATTTTTTAATTAGGGTTTTATGTTGTTTTTTGGATGATATTTTCAGCTTAGTTTTCTCTAATCTCTTGTGGCTAATTGGAGAAATTTTGATTAGGGTCTGTTTTTTTTTTCCCCTTGAGTTTAGCCTGAGTTCGTGGACATGATTTTATCAGAGCTTGATATCTAGAGGGACAACAATCTGGACAAATGTTTATAATTCAATAAGAGAAGGCATTCTGTTTCAGCATTGGTGAATGGAACAAGAGTTTTGATGGACTATGAAACAACAGGAATTTTAATTAACAATCTATCAGGATGGTAGTAGTTGTTTGATCTTTCAACTATAAACAGTAACATTATGAAAGGAACCAAAATCATTGTCAAGCTAGCCAAAAACACTTTTGACTTACGGTTAACCTTAGTTGCTATGTTAAAGATCCCTTGAATGGTTTATATCCCTCCGTTAAGCCTAAGTTGTTGATGATTTTATTCCTTTTATAAAAAATTATAGGGGTAGAACTATGTATTTATGATCTAATGAATCTTTGTTTGCCTTTTGTTGACAATGATTAGGTATCCCAAGCATTTCATGGCAGAATTGCAGAAAAATGATTTAGAATATGTTGTTGGTGCTGATGTTGCAATCCGTTGAATCAGTAGGTCTACAACCTATTTATGCAAACAATTCTTATGATATCCTGACATTACTCTTCAAACTAGTTCAGATTTTAATAATTATTTTACCAACTATGCAAGAGATACCATTGTTTGGACTTGATCATTTTCATACTACATAGGGGCATGTTCATGAGATTGTATGTCATTGTGATATGCTTTGAATCTGTGGCATGTATTTGTTGCTTTCATTGCTTACTGGCCAGCCATTTGATTTATAAGGCCTTCCAATATTTTTATTTAGCAGCATAATGAAATATCACAATCCCACTTCTTATGGTTGGCGGAGTGAGGCAATTAATGATATGGAAAAGTTTGCATGCAATTTCCATTTCATAGGAAAAAGAAAGAGTTTGGATCTCTTTTTGATTTTCCTATGAAATCACGAGTCAAAAATCTGTGCCAGACACCACCATAGGATTTTTTTCCTGTGAAGGAAAAAAAAAATCTTATGAAACACCCAATTCCTATGGAATTTGAGGGTATCCCAGCAGGCCCTAAGCAGCAACCAAAAGTCCATGGTTCATGTCATAAGTGACCCTTGTACTCACAAAAAAGAAGAGGCACTCACACACTGCAACGAATATCACAAGATTGAAAGACAAATGTAAAGGTTACATTAGCAAAAGCACAGGTCCATTTCAAATGATAATTTCGCAACCAGCAATGCACACCAACTTACCCTGAACTAGGAAAGTTGTACTGCTTATCTTGTTTCATGGCCTTCCACAACACATTATGTGACTTTTTTCTCTTCTTCACTAAAGGCAGTGATTTACTCTCCTTAGAGATGCGAATAGGGCAGACCAGCTCTGAGTGTCCAACTCTTCTACAATTCAATCTTTTGGATTCTGGCTTGCCCTTAGTATAGAAAAAAGGGATTTCTACAAATACCGATAAGAAATTTGCCTTTGTCACAAATAACCCACCAATTTTAACATCTTGCATATAACGACTTTTGATTAAACCTCATGAACTCTTTAGATTGAGCTCAACACAGTTGCAGTTACCTCTTGCAACTAAATTAACTAGGGTTTGGAACAATTATAAAAAGTGCTCAACTTCAATCACACCATGAGTAGTGCTTTTGGTCTCTGAACCTTCTAATAAACAATTAATTCAACCTTCAAACACTGCACAAACAATAGTTTTGGCAGCGAAGGTAAAAAGGTTTGGAATGAACTAATTGTGTTACCAACTAATTGATTGCTACAAAATAATAGATTGCAATCCCAAATAATTTAATCTAAAGAAGCTTGCTGGCCATATAACGATCCAATTACATGCAATCCATTATTTAGCAAAATAGTCCATTATTTTGATTTGCAACATATTCATTCATCAAACATTGCTTGTTACAATCATCTTTTTGTGTAAATATGATTGCTTTTTGTGTTGCAATCCATTCATTTGTTACATCTATATGATATGATTTTTTAGGGTTGAACACAATGCAAGACTATCGAAAGGAGCCCTTGTTAAAAGCCATGTTATACAATATTTACCATCATAAAATGCCACAGATAGGGCCATCTATGTGTAACCTCCAAGATCATGTAATTCCACGTAGTAGTATTAAGTCACATTACCAGATTTTGTTGCATGGGTCAAACTGAATCTCTATCAGAAATACTAAAGTCAATGACACTTCCTCTAAACTACTAATCCATCATGTATAAGTTAAGAATTTCCAGGCCAGCTGACCACTGCCCATTGGTACATGATACCAATGGCTTTTTCACATTGGAATCTGCAGAGGCATGGGTTGTTCCTTTGCTGCCAGTGCTCAAGCAAATGGCAGACAAGTTTGTTCCTCAAATAGAATTACTAGGGCAGGGCAAGATCTCCAGACCAATGATCACTTCTCTTAGTAGACTGGTGGTGATTCAATGTGACTTCAAGTTTATTATTGGAGACCTACTTAATAGTCAGAATTTGGATATAGTCTTTAGGGATCCTATTATAATATACACCCTGTAATCCTCACAACTTCCCAACAACACCGGGTAGGGCACAATACAAGGCAATGCATCTACTGATTGGGCTCTAATCTAAGGAAAACAAAGTGATGGTTTATTCTTCAGTTATAAGGATTTCATTGAACGCTAATGGAATTAACCATAGGGAAATGCATGGTTGAAGAACATATTCGAACTATATAATAGTTTCTATTGTATCTACTACCAAAAGATGAATATCATATAGGAATAATCAACAAGTAACTTCAGTTATCAAGAAAAACAAAAAGATGATAATTTAAATAACATGCTATCATCCAAGTGCACATGACAAAATACATAAATTCCCAATCATGAAACAAAATCATCATATCGTTGATCTAGTGATAGACATACCTTTGATAGCTAATCTGAACCTTTGACTGCAACAATTATCTGTCAATCCGGAGAACCTTCTGCAATCTATTAGGTCTCTCTTAATTGCATTCTTTATATTTCCATGGTATTTTGGTGGCTATAATTGGGAGATAAGACAAAGATTAAGACATAAAACAAAGAGAAGACCATCAATTTCTACTTGAGTGCCCCGTACATTTAGATTGGATACTAAATTATAATAATGCTAGAGGAATGTCACATCATGTTTGTGAGAGTTGATTTTGATTTGATCACTAGGGCTATGCATTCGGTTTTGAGAACCGAAATTTTTGAATTTTCAAAATCCAAAATTGAATCAAATTGAATATTATATAAACCAAATCCGAACTGAGTTGAAATATTTTGATTTGATTCGGTTTAAATCAAAAATCGATTTTTAAACTGAATTTTTTATATCAATCTGGTCATTTGCATAAAAAAAAAAAAAAAGAAGCATAGGGTATTCAAAACCCAACAATCGAACTAACATTTACCAAGAATGACAAGAAACATACGCAATTCAATTGTAAGTTTGTAACCCAATATATATTTAATCCCACAATGGCACAATGTACAGTAACAAGACATTTCAAGTCTTCAATAGTTCAACATTTTAACTTCATGCGTGCAGGACAATGTACAGTAGTAGAATACTTCAACAGTTCAATTTCATGCTTGCAAAGTTGCAGGACAATGTACAATAATATGACAATCTTATAATATCATTTTGATGAATATAATTAGTGATCATCATATGGTGATTGAAAATTGAACACTTGCATTCATGAGTTTGAGAATAATCCCAACAAGTAGGACCAAAATAGCACTCCTATTTGTCTTTTCTTGATATATAACAGAATCACCCGTTACCAAATCACCATTCACCAAGGTCCAAAGAGACTTGTTGTCAACAAATTAAAAGAAATACAAAAATATAAAAAAATTATTTTGAAAAATAGAATCATAGAGGACAGTCT
Source organism: Trichopus zeylanicus subsp. travancoricus (assembly GCA_005019695.1). Lineage (NCBI taxonomy): Eukaryota > Viridiplantae > Streptophyta > Magnoliopsida > Dioscoreales > Dioscoreaceae > Trichopus > Trichopus zeylanicus. The sequence continues at coordinate 587,623 of RXID01022599.1, forward strand.
TGAAGAACCTCATATTTCAGGACAATTAATCAAATTAACAAGATTATAAACAAAAATGAAAATATAAATACAAAAATGACTATTAATAATACATTATGTTCCAAATCAACTTACAAGTCAAATAACTCAACATCAGCAATTGTGATTATGTGGTTCAAAACAAATATGATCAATTTAGTAATTAGTTAGACTTTGAACTTTGAAGGATTATATCAGGTTCATTAAGAAAAGCTTAAGGAATCTCCCGTAGTCTCGTGTACAAAATAGAAGTAACAAAACTTTAATATATATGCAAAATTGCATGAAAGACAAAAACTCAAAAGCCAGAAGCTCCAAGCAGCCATGTTATTACTAGGGTGAAGCCAAAGAAAGAGACAATGGTCCAATTAGTCACTTGTGCACATGCGAGCATAACATATGACAATAATTCAACATCGTCATCACCTCAAACACCAAAAAACAAACAAAGAAACAAAAAACTTATGAAAAATTCAACAAAAATCATTAAAAAAATCACAAAACAATTTCAAGAGGGTCATATTTACCTTTGATCCATTGTCAAAACCCAGCACCCATCTCCCCATGCGCGAATGATAGGTAGTGGTTGCCTTCACAGGCCATTCAAACAGTCGTGCTATTGCTACAAAGGGAAGAGGACGAAACCAGAGAAGGGGACCATAGTCTAATCAGGAAGATTAACATGGAACACCTCGGCATCAAAACACCAAAAACAAAAAACAAAATAAAGCTTACAAAAAATCAAAAAAATAAAAAAAACCTCAAATAAAAGCAAAAATTCAGGAGGTTTGAATTTGGCTTTGATGCATCATCAAAAACGAAGATGCCTCTCCTCAAGCATCAACTCGCTCCTACAAAATAATAGCCAATGGTTGCCTTCGCAGGCCATCCAAGCAGTCAAACCATTACTACATATAGAGCCATAGGCCCATAGAGGAGGCTGAAGCTAGAGAAAGGGATCATACACAGAACCAAAACTAAGTTCTATAATGAGTAAAATTTCACTATCTCAGTACCTAATGTTTGCCATAATTTATCATGAAGAAAACAAATAAAATTGAAGCAATCAAGTAAGTCAAAATAAGCATAGAACCAATACTTATTTTTGGATAGTTGGATACATGCATCTAAATAGACTAAATTCACTTTTTCTGTTGGATCATACTGTTAACCTAAAAAAAATAGTAAAATATCATCATAGTAAAAGAAATTAAAAAAATGTCTGATAACCTCACATATGCACATGAATGATAAGGAGCCACATCAAAAGGCTATGAAGATACAAATCAAGTTACTATTCAGTAAAAAGGAGAGATAAGAATGAATTTGCAAGAGATAACCATAGAAAGTTAGAAACAGCCAAAATAAAACTATCATAATACATACCATGAACAAACATGAAAAGAAATATATAAAAAATAAGCATATTCAAAACTTACATATTTTATATAGTTTCAAAACATCAAAAGATGATTTCTCAAAATTCAATGGTTGTGACACTTAATTTCTTCATTGTCAACTCTGAAATAAAAAAAAATACAATCTAATAATAAAAATATTAGTAATGCAAATCTTATTCTCTTGAATTTTTTCAAGTTTTTCCAAATTTTTTTCAACATTAATTTCTGTTTTTGATTTTTGAATCCAATCTTAAGTGCAGAGAGATTGTACTAGTGTAGGAGCCAAAGAGCTACGAAAACGATCAAGTATACGCTTTTTGTGCTAAAAGTTGATTAAGAGGCTACTTTAGAAATAGGTATAACTAATATATCACGAGCCATATGTGATATAATAGGAAATCTGCAACTATTCACTTTCTAAAAGCCCAAATACTTGTCTAACTCAGATTTTATTTCATCACTCATGAAATTTTTTTTATCCTCATCAAATAGACTACTTAAGATGTACTTTCCTGATTGCATTGACATACTTGATCCTTCACCATCTTGCATCCCTCCCGGTTATAATTGCATTTTGTATTCTTTAAATAAATCATATACAACTTTATATAATTTTCTCCTCATCCTGACACCTCTTTCACCTTCATACATTTTTTCAACTCCAAACTTAACATATTCTAACTTGCGTTTTGGATCAAAGACGATAGGAACGAAAAGAAGCATATTAATTTTCTCTGTCTCACCCCAATACTTGTCATATTTTACTTTCATCATAACAACCATATTTTGGACTTTTATATCATTGCTGACTTTCCACATTCAAAAAAAGATTAACTTGACAAATTTCATTAAAAAATAAATTACTTGTAACATACATAGAGCCAAACATTCGAAAAATCAACTCATAGAAATGTTCTAAGAATGTAATAAGTTGCCTAACATTTTATCAATCAAAAGATAGAGGAACTCTCTTTTCATTATTAAGTTTATTACAAAAATTGTTATCTTTCTCTTCAAATTTTTCAAAAGCCCTCTTAAAAATTTGAGCTGCTTCAAGTATCATATAAGTGAAATTTCACTTTGTGGATACATCCAAACAAAGACATTTTTTGCTTTTAATTTTTTCAATTTCCACACATTCTTTGAACTTCTGCCATTTTGTTGGAGAATATCTCACATATTTAACTGCAGATCTAATTCGAGCAATAGAATCTGTTATCTCTTTCAAACTATCTTTCACCACAAGATTAATGATATGTGCTATGCATCGCATATGAACATATTTTCCTTGTGCCAAATAAATGCTCCAATTCAAAAAATTTTTCTTCAAATAGGAAATAGCAGTATCATTTGAAAAAGTATTATCAACAGTAACAGTCAAAACATTATCAATTTCTCATTCAGACAAATATTTTTCAATTACTTTTCCTATACCTTCACCCTTATGATTTGTAATTTTACAAAAGTTCAAAAGTTTTTATTTCAATTTTAAATCAATATCAATATAATGTGCTATGATACATATAATTTATGTTTTGAATTGAGGTACAAGTATCAGTGATCAAACACACTTTGTTTGGACTCTTTGAAATATTATTTCAACTTTACCTTTTCATTATGGTAGAGTTGATAATGATCTCTAGTCATAGTCCAACATGAAGGAATTCGAAATCTAGGACAAGCTTGAGACATAGAGTATTAAAAACCTTCATGTTGAACAAAATTAAAAAGCAGTTCATCTACAATAATCATGTATGTCAGTGTTTTTCTAATTTTTTCTTGATCAAACTTTCAACTAGTTAGCACACTCATGTTCTACTTCTTTTTGAATAGATTGCATAGCAAGTTGTATTTGATGTGTATCAACATTATATGAATATTCTTTGTATTGATTCATGTGATTTCTAATAGAAGAAGTACCATTTCTTTTTTAATCATAAAAGAATTCATTACCACAATAATTGCATCTGGCTTTGATTAACTTGTCAGTGTGAATTTTGTGTAATGCTCTCATATAACTAATCGTGTTGTCATTCTCTTTCTTGGCATTGGAGGCTTTATACACGTAGATGCATTGTTCTCGTTTGAAACTTCCATAGGCATAGAACTTTCTTGAGAATTTGAATTTGGCATTGGACTTAGAATAATTGAATTTGTGTTTGAAAGCTCATGACTATCATTCTCATTTAACATCTATCAACAGAGAATACAGACTAAATCGTATGAAATCAAAAAACCCTAATTTAATTTCACAAAACTCAATTAAATTCCTTGATTTCATAAATTCTCTCGCCTTGCAATTTAATCTTGATGATGTCGTTGTAGAAAAATAAAAGATTGAAGCTCGGAGCGTCGAAGACTGGTCACAGAGAGATCTTGAGATGTCAGGACTCGGAGGTGGAGGGGGGTGGACGAAAGCGATGTTACGTTGTTGAAGACTGAAGGATGCAGTGGAGAACTTCCAAATTTTTCTCATCGTGACGATCACGCAATGAAACCTCTGATTTCGACACGGCGTAGCGTCACAGCTACAGGGATAAAGGAGAAGAATGATCGAGAGTTTGAGATTAGGGATTTACTTATCTAACAATAAAATCGCATGAAATCAAAAAATTCTAATTTAATTTCACAAACTCAATTAAATTTTATAATTTTATAAATCCTCTCGCCTGACAGCTTGATCCTGATGATGCTATTGTAGAAAAATAAGAAATTGAAGCTCGGAGCGTCGAAAGCTGGTCGCAAAGAGATCTTGAAGCGTCGAGACTCAGAGATGGAGGGGGGGGGTGGACGAAAGCGATATCACATTGTTAAAGACTGAAGGATGCCAGGTTGCTGGAGAACTTCTGAACTCTTCTCATTGTGACGATCATGCGATGAAACCTCTGATCCCAACACAGCACAGCGCTGCAGTCACAAGGATGAAGGAGAAGAATGATCGGGAGTTCAGGATTGGGGATTTAGGATTGGGGTTGAAATGAGAGGGTGAAGTAGCGAACCGAACAATTGATACGTTGATATATATAATTGTGCCTGTGAACCGATTTAACCCAAAACCAAAACCATATGTGTATATATATATATATATATATATATAATTCGGTTCGGTTCGATTTTTACAGTTTTTCAAAATAAAAAACCAAAACCAAAACCGAATAGTAAAATTTTGATTTTTCAAAACCTAACCGAACCAAAAACCGAATAACCCGAATTGAATTGATTATTCGATTTTAGTTTGATCGATTTATTCGGTTTGAACCGAATACTGCACAACCCTATTGATCAGATAACAACTTGAACTCAAAAATCTACTGTAATAGTTATACCCAAACAACCTTGCCTATTTGTAATAGTAATTCTGTTCTCGGAAATGGCTATACAATTTTAACTATCTTGATTGTTTATCTCTTGTTCAGATATCTAAACAAATAACTTTTTGTATCTCATAGTATGTCTTCATCACTGTCTGGAACAAGTTTCCTTGTGTAACATATCTTTACAAGTTACCATCTTGTGAAAACAAGAACACATGTTTGAGAAAAGATCTTGCAACTCATTTGAGAGCATCCTACCTTGTGTTGTTCAGAATGTCATTGAGTTGTCTAGATATTGATATTTCGAAAAGCCCAGTTTGCTTCAAAAAAAAGAAAAAGAAAAATCTGAGAACACTTGGAAGTGAATTATCTCTGAAGTTTCTTGTCTCTTTCACAGTTACACTTAAGTGAATAGATTGCTTTCAACTTATTTTAAACAATTGAAACTCCTAATGAATCATTACCAACCAAAGATAATCACATATTTCATTACTCTACAAAAATGTAAAATACCATCCACATATTACTTCACTACGAAAAAACATAATTTTTATCATGAATACAAACAACCAATAAAGGCAACTTGACAGGCAACACGTGAATTTTTTAATGTGTTTCTTTTTTATAACCAAAACGGTGCCAAATTTGTCCATATTTTATTTTGACAACCTAAAACTAAATTATTCTTTAAGGACTTATAAATCTCCTGGAATCTGCTTCTAGATCATCTACTGGATAGTGCTTATTAAGTCAAAATTGTTGGACTTACCCATCGAGGCAATAAGTAGAGGCCTGAAGATTAATTTATGAGAATGAGGAAGAAATTATGTGTTAGAGCAAATAAAAATGCTGCCCTATTTTTAGGTTACCAACTACAAAACTCAGTGAAGCCAACATTTCCATTAGATCCCATTTTAGTTTCATCTTTGTATAGATCTTAGTTATTTCATAGTTTCTCTCCAGTGAAGCTACATGATGCTTCAACAATAGCAATTGTTCCTTTTGGTAAGGCTAATAATGATATTCAAAAAGCGTAGTTTTTCAACATCATCTTAGTATGTGAGCCAACTTACTGAAGATCCCAAAAAATAATGTTGTTCCAATTTAAAATGATCGACAAAGTGTAATGCACAATTCGGAACATTAAACTATCCTCTATTTTTAACCACCCTTTTCTATCTAGAAACTTAAGTGTCTATATAGGACATTAGTATATAATAGAACAAACACAATCTGCTGTATAAACAAAAGGAGTGGCAAATTTTGACTAGGAAACAAAAAGACTTGCAAACCATCATATATGGGGTTTGTTCACCACTCCTTCCCACTAGCTATCATTCCACCATAAATCAGCATGTGTTCCAATTTGCAGAACAGAGTCATCAGACAAGGAACGCATGGTTGAATCATAAGGTGACCTGAGAATCTCACTCCTAATCTATCAGGACCTGCAGGTTTGAAAGCAGGTAACACTGTACAAGAACACAACTGTGTGGAGACTTCAAATTAAAGAATCCAATCATTTCAATATCCAAAAAAAAAAAAATTCATTAGGCAACCCTTGCCTCTTACAGCTGTTTCATGCCAAAATATTTTCTCAGGTTCAATAAAAACTAACAATTACAGTTGTTTCCTATTTATAATTAATACTTAACAGTACTTTTCCATTATCATAATGATTTTATAAATGAAATGGGTGGCAAGTAAGCAATGCAAGCAACAAAAACATGCTGACAGACGCAAAATCTGTCACAATGATATAAAATCTCATAAACATATGCTCCTATGTAATATGAAAATGATTAAGTTCAAAAAAAGTATCTCTAAGCATAGTTGGTAAAATAGTTATTGAAATATTAACTAGTTTGAAGAATAATGTCAAGACTGTTGAAGAATAAAGATTAGGGCTCAGTCCCCATATTGGACCAAACAACACATGGTATGGCTGTACTAAAATATTACCTTTCAAACGCTTTAGTCCCCCAGATTCATCATAACCATTAAAGATGTAATCGGGTGGTTAGTAAAGTACAAAACAAAGTCCAGTTCAAAAACAAGTAACAGTCTAGATTAAGCCTGAGTTTGCTAAAATTTTAGCAGTACAAAAGAATTTACAGAAACAATTAGGAAGATATTCTGTAACTCCTTTTCTCATAGTAATAGAACACGTCATGGAAATCAAAATTCTAACCTTCCTCAAAAACAAACCCTAGAATCTGAAAATTGACATGGAATTAGAACTTACAGAACTATGAAGAGCGAACAAATCATGGCCAGCAGTAAGAAGAAGTCACAAAAAAATGAAGGAAACCTGCAAATTACCTCCCAACTAAAAGGAATAGAAAACTACTTAATATGGGCAAGAGCTATAGAGATTCACTTAACTTTAAACGGAAAAAAGACCATCTCGTTAAGGAGCTGCAAGTAGAGAAAATGACTGAAGATTATGAAATAATGTCATTACTTCTGAACGGTCTCGAGCTCAATGTAGAAAACTAATCCTTTATTACCAAACATCAAGAGCAATATAGGAGAGGTTCAAACGAATGTAAAACAGTGAAGATAATATCTCTATAGTTTTTATACTATATGAAGAAATATTCACAACTAAATAAGATGAGAAAAAACTAAGTAAATATTTTGAAATCATAAGTGAATTATGGGATGAAGTAGAATATTATCTTCCATACAAAACTGAAGAAAAGAAAGAAGAATAAAGATGGCATCCCTCTTGGCCGGATTGGACTCACAATATGAACAGCTAAAATTCAACTTTATAAGCAACAGTAAAATACCCTCATTGAAACAGGTTTATTGTAGACTACAAAAAACTACAACATCAATCTCAAAGGAAAACGCATTGACAGAAGCCTCCGCTCTGATCTCATGAAAGGATCATAACTATATAAAGAATAACAATTACAGAAGAGATTCAGATTTTACAAAAGATAGAAGTAGAGGCAATACCGGAACAAGGAAGTAGAGTAACCTTAACTTCAAGTATAATACAATGCGTGGAAAGATTGACCACATAATAGACAAGTGTTAATTTATAATTGACAAACCAACATGAGCCAATAATATACAAGATCATTGAGTACACTTAAAAAGCAAGGTGGAGGATAGAAATCTATCTTAGGTAGTGAGGCGCAGGTAATCATATCAAGAGAAGCGTATGACAAATTATTTTAATACACAACCAACATGTCCATGATGCCTAATTCACAGTCTGCAAACCAAGGAAACCAGCAAACACAAAAGAATCCCTAAATCATAGACTCAAAGGCATCAAATTATATGACAAGTAAAGCAGAACTTTTCACAAATATGAACCAAATGTCAACAATTAGACATGTTCCATTGCCTGATGGAACATTATCACCAATAATTGGCTCAGGAAGAGTATACACATCAATTGACCTGTCATCAGTTCTATATCTTCCCAAATTTCTTATTAACTTGCTATCAGCTAGCTGAGTAACTAAAAAACTGAATTGTTGTATAACCTTTTTTTCTACGCATTGTGTTTTTTAGGATTTTATAATAGAGAAAAAGATTGGTAGAGCTATCGAACACAAAGAACTTTACTTTCTAGACACTAGAACACAAAATTCAACAACCTTGAAATCACATGAAGAATATTTTGATAAATGACACAGTAAACTAGGTCATCTCTCTCAAAATATTCTCAAACTTTTATTTCTAAACTTAAAGAGTTATCTAACAATAGACATTACAAGTCTTGTGAACTTGCAAAGCATCATAGGTTCTATCTATGTTCCTACACTTAATAAATTAATATTTATCCATTTTACATTGATCACAGTAATGTGTGGACAACCAAAAATATTTTTGTAAATGGATATAAATATTGTCATCTTCATAATCACAGTGTACCATGGTTGTACTTGTTAAAAAAAATCATAAGTTTTTGAAGCCTTTGAAATCTTTTGTAAGAAAATTCAAATCAATTTAATGTATAATCAAAATACTATGATCTAATAATAAAGGTAAATACCTCTCAAATGAATTCCAAAATTATCTCAAAGAACATAGTATCATGTTTCAAACATCGTGTATATATACCCTTCAGCAGAATAGAGTTGTTGAAAGCATGGTTCGGTGTTTCGGTTTCGGCCGAACTCGCGCCGAAACGCTTAATATCGTTTCGGTTTAGGATTTCGGCGCCGCAGCAGAGAGCGTGGCGGCTGCGGGCGCGGGCGCGGGCGGGCGCGGGCGGGCGAGGGCGAAGGCGGCTGCGGGCGATCGCGGCCGACCGCGGGTGAGGGCGAGCGAGGGCTGCGGGCTCGGGGCGGCTGCGGGCGGACTGCAGGCGAGGCGGGCAGGGCGGTCGAGGGGGCGGCGTGCTCGGGCGGGCCGACAGGCCGTGTGGGCGGGCAAGGGCGGTCGGGGCAGCCGCAGGGTGCGCGGGCCGGCCGCAGGGAGCGCGGAGCGGCTGCAGGGAGCGCAGGCCGTCGGCGGCGAGTGCAGGGCTCCTGCAGCGAGCTAGGCGCGTGCATGGCGAGCTCGGCGCGTGCATGGCGAGCTCGGCGCGCGCAGGGAGACCGCAGCGCGCGCGGGGCGAGCTCGGCGTGTGCGGGGCGACCGCAGCGCGCACAGGGCGAGCTGAGTGCGCCGGCGGCGAGCTTAGCACGCGCGGGGCGAGCGCAGCACGCCGGCGGCATCCTCAGCGCACTTAGGCCGACCGCAGCTCGCCCACGGCGAGGTCAGGGCTCGAAACCGGCATCTCCGACATCTCCGGCATCCCCGCACGACATCTCCGGCATCTCCAGCGAGCTCAACAGCCCAGCATCTCCGGCAGCTCCGCCGGCGAGGGCAGCTCGGCCGCTGAGCACAGCTCCCCCCGCGAGCGCAAGTCGGCTGGCGACGATCGTTGCCCCCGCAAGCGCAGTTCGGTTTAGGGTTTCCTGTGTTGGTTAGTTTTATTTAATTAATCACGTTTTATTAAGTTAATCACAGTTTACTGTGCTGCTTTGTTTTTTTCCCCGGGAATCACAAGGAAGTGGTTGTCGATTGGTTGGTTGGTCGGTTGGTCGGTTAGTATTGGCTGATTAATTTTGATTAATGCCTGTGAATCACGCTGATTAACTTTGATTAATGCCCGTGAATCACGGGTTTCGGCTGTGGGTCTTGTGACTTATATATACTTAGTGTAAGTCTGTAAAATATTTACACTTCGCAGACGATTTCATTTGTGTTATGCTGTCTTAGTGAAAGAGTTTTGTAAATCGCCCAGCTATTTCTGTTTCAGTTGCAGAGGTATGAAATTTTCGGTTATCATAAATTGATGTATCATAATTTTTAGTTTTTGTTTGTACTACTTGATGTATCAGATATAGTATGTATGTTGAGACTTGAGAATTGAATTGAAACAGGGAAGATCAAATTATTTGTTTTTATGGATCTGCTCAATTTGCATTATGCGTATTATGTCTATGCTTAATTGAAACAGTGATATGATCAATTATCTAAAATTAAGTTAGATTTGTTGTTTAAAATACGTATTAAATTATTAAATTATTTAAGTTACATAGTAAAATATTAAATTAATAAATTATTTAAATTACGTATTAAATAATGTGTTTTGTATTTAAGTGTAACAAAATAGTAAATTATTAAATTATTTAAATTACGTATTAAATTATTAAATTATTAAATTAGTAAATTATTTTAATTATGTATTAAATTACATGTATTTTCGTATTAAATTATATTAAAAAATATTAATGTATGGATTAAATTATGTATTCAATTACATATTTTGTATTAAAATATGTATTCAATTATGTAGTATGTATTAAGTTGTGTATTGAATTAGTAAATAAATAATATATTATGTATTAAATTACGTATTTTGTATTAAAATATTTATTTCGTATTAAATTATATAATAAAATATGTATTAAATTATGTAGTATGTATTACGTATTAAATTATATATTATGTATTACGTATTAATTTATGTACTAAAATATGTTTTATGTATTAATTTTGCTATTAAAATTATGTATTAAATTATGTTGTATCTATTACATATAAAATTATGTATTATGTATTAAATTATATATTGCATATTAAATTATGTATTAAATAGTAAATTTTGTAATTTGTATTAAATTTTGTATTACATATCTAATACGTATTAAATTATCTATTACGTCGTACATTATATATTAAATATTAAATTATGTATTAAATTACGTACTATGTATTAATTTACGTATTAAATTATGTATTACGTATTATGGATTAAATTAACGTAGAAATTAGATAATAAATCAAGAAATAGGTTAGTAAATCGTAAACCCTAAAACTTAAATCCTAAATATAAAGTAATTTATTGCAGTGTACATTAGTTATTTTTTAATAATTTCTTAAATTACGTATTGTGAAAATAGAGTTTTTTCATTAATCATAGGTAAATTTTCTTCTGTCACTGCTACTACTGTATTCCATATGGCTCCATAGCAAAACACGCCTCGCGATGACGATATTGCATGGCAACACTGTGAATCAGTGAATACAGAAAATCGTATAGTTCGTTACAAATGGTGTGGTCGTGTGCTTAGTTCTGGAATTACAAGATTAAAAGAGCATTTAGGAGGAGTCACCGGCTCAGTTCGGCCATGCGACAAAGTTCCGAATGAAGTGAGAAACATTTCGGGCAATAGTCCAAACCGGCAGAGAAAATAGAAGAAAGCAAAAGACCAAAAAATCACGTTTTGAGCATGAACTTCTCAACCTCCCTAATCCAAATCCCCGGCAAATTTCTGATGAAGAAGATGATGATTCTGAGGTTCAGGAAGTACTTCGCGAATGTCAAAGATTGTACGAGGAAACTCGAGGTGGTGCTAGCACTTCCGGCACAATTTGGGATCGTCGAACTACTAGTTTCAGAAAGCCACATACACAGCGACACACACCTGTCCCTTCAGGAGTAAGAGGAGATTTTCATCTTCCTGACATCGGATCTATAAATATTTCTCCAATTAACCCATTTCTACTGAAATCAAGAAATGGTACTCAAATAAATTTGAGAACAGCATCAACTGGTTTTCGGAAGGCAAAACAATGGTTGGGTATGGCAGTATCGAAATTTTTTTTCTACAACCATGTTCCATTTCATTTAGCAGATGGCGGTTACTATCATGGAATGATACGTGCTACTCAAGAGGTTGGCCCAGGAGTTCCTTCACCAAGTTCTCGTGAAATTTCTGAAAAGTATCTGAATCTTGAAATTGAAGAGATGAATGCATTTATCCAGACCTTCTATAAATATTGGGATGAATTTGGGTGTACCTTGATGTGTGATGGATGGAAGACACAAAACAGTAAAGATTTGATAAATTTTTTAGTATATTGTCCTAAAGGGACCGTTTTTCTCAAGTCAGTTGACACAACAGGGGAGTCAAAGACTGGTAATTTCTTATATCATCTGATTGATAGTGTCATTGAGGAGATTGGGAAATCAAGAGTGGTACAAGTCGTGACTGATAATGCAGTTCCGCTGGTATATGCTGGGAAAAAGTTAATGCAAAAAAGAAAACATCTTTTCTGGACACCTTGTGCAGCTCACTCTATTGACTTAATGCTGAAGGATATGGGTAAGGATCCTGATATTACAAAAGTGGTTGAGCAGGGCCAAAAGTTGACATCATTTATTTATAACCATGCTTGGTGTCTTGAACTGATGAGAAAGGAAACACAAGGACAAGATATTATCAGGCCAGGCATTACTCGGTTTGCTACACAATTTATCTCATTGGATTCCCTGTATACTCACCGGCAGGCACTGAAGAGATTATTTACCAGTGAAGAATATGATGCACATTATTTGAGATTGAAACGGTCCGAGAAAATATTTTCTGAAAAATTCTACAATCAAGTCATAGACGAAAGTTTTTGGGAATCAGTTGAAAAAGTAATAGGAATCTTCAGTCTATTAGTTAAAGTGCTTTGAATTGTTGACTCAGATGATCATTCGCAGATAGGGTTCTTATATGAAGCAATAGAACGAGCAAAATTGCAAATAAGACGACATATAGGAACAATTGAATCCGCAAATGGGAGAAGATTATTGATCATCGTTGGGACAAAACATTATCGAAAGATATTCATGCGGCAGGTAATTGAGTAAAGAGTCATTTTATAGCACTTTACTGAGTTATAATGATACTATTGTTGATTCATATTTAATCATTTTGTATGATACTTTCTGAATATAATATTTCAACATGGCAATGAGGTCAACAATAGTAATACCATTCTTGAAAAGCTACGGAATGTAATCGAGCGGATAGAGCCAGATATGAGAACAAGAATATTGGCATTGCGCGAGGTAAATTATGTATTAAATATTTTTTACATAATTAAGAAAGTTCTTAACTTGAGTACGTTCATTACACAGGCCGATGATTTCAAAAATAAAGTCAAGGACTTCGGCACACAACAAGCAATTGTAGCTATTAGGGGTGATACTCCTGGTATAGTTGATATTCAATAATTATACAAATTTGCTAATTCAATTTATACCAAGTTATTAATAATTTTTTCTCATAAATTACAGCTAGATGGTGGAGTATCTACGGGCGGCATGCAGCACCTAATCTTGCAAAGATAGCCATCAGAATTTTAAGTCAAACTGTTTCAAGTTCACAATGTGAGAGGAATTGGACAACTTTTGGATTGATCCATACGAAAACTAGAAACAGACTTAAAATGGAAAAATTGGAGAAACTTGTTTTCTGCCATTATAACATGCGTTTAAGAGCGCGAAACTTACAGAGGAGAAGATCACCAGAGGATGAGGTAATCGACTTGTCTGCCATATTCGAAGATGATGATCCTCTGATAGAGTGGATTCGAGAAAGAGAAGAACCTGTCTTAAATCATCCTGATACACAAGAAGCTATTCGCCGTCTCTTAGACGAAGAAGTGGAAGAGAAAGCTGACAAAATGCAGAATACTTTTGATACAAGTGATAGTAGCAATGGTGGTACAGCTGGTGACGCCCATTTTCAACAATCACAAGATGACGGCTCATCTTCATCTGTTCCACAGTATGGAGTAAATGAGTTTTTTGACTCTAATTTATATGGCGGTTATATGCCACAATATCCATATAATTCGCATGGTGGGCAAGATGTTAATCAAGGTCCAACAGATAATGCGAGCTATAGCTACTATGACGGTTATCAAAGCGAGATGTCTTCATACAATCCAGGATATCATCAGTCAATGCAGGACCAGACCACTTCCTACTATCCTCATGCTGAACAATACTATCGATCACAACGCCATCGTATTGATGAGTATGGTGATCAAGAATATCAATCTCTCCAAGATCCACCTCGGAACAGCATGTGGTTATAAGACGTGGATTTATATCATGTATGAAATGATGTTTTCATCATTGTCTTAAATTGATATCTTATTATAATTTTATGGCATTTAAATTTAATGTCTATATGGTTTATTTTATCGCATAATAATTTATCTACTTCGTTACGACAATTTATTATAATCTTTTCCTTCTGACGTATTTTTTATTATCTATTTTATGTTCATAAATACTGACAATTATAAGATAATTATTTTTGAAACAGATAATGGCAAATCCGGATGATTATATTACAGTTCCAGACCAAGTGACACTGCAAGCAAGAAGAATAATTATGTCAATTCTTCGTCAAAAACTTATATTTTATCATAAAATGATTCCACCTTCGGCATATGATTAATTTGTATTATCTTAGAATTTATAAATTATGTATGTGTGAAATACATTTTAATGAAAAGTTAAATTTGCTTATGTTAATTTTTAAATTTTAATCATATTCATATCATTTCTTGTATGTTTTTTTAATATACTAATATATATTAAAACTAGACAATACCAGTCAAATTATGAGAAAATGCAGTTTTCATTGCATTATTCCTTATAAATATAATTCCAACTTCATTGCTAAACAACAAGAGTCCTTTCAATATTCTCTATGTTCTCTATCTAGAGATAGAACCATTCTATCTACCACTCTTAAGTTATTTGGATGTCTCTATTATATTTATAATAATAACCTTTTTAGAGATAAATTATATCCAATATCTATACAATACATGTTCATAGGATACTCTATAATACAAAAGAGTTATAAATGCTATAATTCTCAAACATATAAAATCTATATTTTAACTGATGTAGCTTTTTTTAGGATATAACATACTATCCTGAAAAAGACATAATTAAAGATAACTCAATTGTAATAAGAACTGAAATTGATGTTCCTCTACATGTGCCTGTGGAACACTTACTTTTGACTCCAAAAAAGGCAAAAAAATTGCTTGTGCATACCCAAAAAAAGGAAAGAGAAATAGTCAATATTACCATCATCATCTATATTCTCAGCCAAAACCTATAAGTCAGCCTAACATTATAGCCTTAAATACAAACAATGATCTTCATTGGTCAACAACTCTTAGAAAAGGAAAAAGTTATGCACCCAACACCCAATCATTAGGTTTGTATAAAATCAAAATTTAACTCCTTTTAGTACTTTTGCATTGAATCTCATAACCATCAAAATATCAAAGACTATGCAAAAGACAATGACACATACCAAATAGAGAAAGTCTAGGAAAGATAAAATGAAAGCTTTGCATAAAAATAACACCCGGGAACTGATTCCTACATTAGAAAAAAAAATCTATTGTGGAATGCAAATGGGTGTATACACTCAAATATAAGACAGATGAAATTGTGAAAAGGTATAAGGCTAGATTGATGGCAAAGGGACATACTCAAATACAAAGAATTGATTATTTTGAAATATTATCATCTATAACAAAAATGAATATTATTAGAATAATATTATCAGTTGTAATGAACAAATGATAACAAACGGATTAACTAAATGTCAAAAATATTTTTTTACATGGAGATTTTTAAGAGAAAGTATATATGTCAAAACCATCTGTATTCAATACAAACACAACAGGACAAGCTTGCAACCTAAAAAAAAGTATTTTATGGTTTGAAACAATCTCTAAGAGCATGGTTTGAAAAATTCGCAATGCAATGACTGAGTAAGGATTAAAAAATGCCAAGCAAATTACTCCCTTTTCTTGAAAAAAATGGTCAAGGTATAATCATATTGCTTGTGTATGTTAATGATATAATCATTTGTGGAAGCAAAAGTGCAAGAATAGAAAAAATTTAAAAACTACTTAAGAACTAAGTTTGAAATTAAGTATCTAAAAAAATATATTATTTCCTTAGGATTGAAGTAGCCCATTCAAAATAAGGTACAATATTGTCATAAAAAAATATGTATTAGACCTACTAAAGAATACAAGTCAATTAACTAGCAGAACTGTCAAAATACCAATAACTACAAACCTCATATTGCCCCCAAGTTTAGGAACTCTACTTCAAGGCCCTGAAATGTATAGAAGATTGGTAAAAAAACTCATCCACCTAACAATTACAAGACCAAACATTAGCCATGATATAGATATAGTTAGCAATTTTATACAAGACCCAAGAAAATTACATTTAGAAACAATCAATCAGATATTGAGATATATTAAAGAAACTCCATATTTGGGTATGTGATAGAGAAATTGTGAAGCCCTAGAATTGGTAGCATTTTTAAATGCAGATTGGGTAGGATCCCCCATTAACAGGAGGTCAACTACAGGAATATGTGTCAAGCATTGAGGCAACTTGGTTATGTAAAAAAGCAAAAAACAAAATATAGTTAAATCCAGTGCTGAGGTTGTATATAGAACAATAGTAGCAACCACTTCGTGAAATTTTGCGGCAAGAACACTACTAACAAAAATAGGATTCATTTTTAGAACTACTATAGTATTGTTATGTGATAACAAAATGACACTCTACATTTATAATAATCCAGTCTTTCATGAAAGGACTAAACATAGAGAAATGGACTTTGCATTTTATTAGAAAAAAGTTCAAAGTCAACAGACACATCAAACTTATCTGAAAACAAAAGATCAACTAACAAACATGTTTACCAAAGTATTGTAATCAAACAAGCTGATGAAACTCAAGAGTAAGTTGGGCATGTGAAACATCTACTGCCCAAATTGAAGACAAGTGTTGAAGAATAAGGATCAAAACTTAGTCCCCATATTAGGCCGAGCAATACATGGCATAGTTGCAATAGAATAGTGTTTTCCAGATGCTCTAGTACCCCAGGTTTATCACAGCCCATTAAAGATGTAATTGGGTCATTGGTAAAATATAAAACCACATTCAGTTCAAAACCAAGTAGGAGTTTAAGCTAAGTCAGAGTTTATCAGTGTTTTAGCAGTATAAAAGAACCTACAAAAACAAACAAGAAGATATTTTGTAACTCCTTTTCTCAGAGTAATCGAACTCATTATTGAAATCAAAACCCTCGCCTTCCTCAAGAACAAACCCTAGAACCTAAAAATTGATAAAAAAACCTCATAAAATTTGTTTGCATAGATAGGTTGCTGGCCTACTGATTCCATGGGTTTCACAATATCAGCACACACAAGATATTCAATCATTTTCCTGCAATTCTGTCATGAAATGCTTGGGACACCTAATCATGGTCAACTAAAGACATAAAAAGATTCATTAGATCATAAAAATGTAGTACAACGGTTGTTTGCTATTTAACTAAGAAAACATAACAATATGCCTCATATGGCCTTCCTCTAACTAATTGATTATAACGAAAAAACATAATAAAGTTATTTCACAAGTGTATAGTACTACCTCTACAATTACCTGATGAAAAGGATCTAGCATTAAAATCATCAACAACTTAGGTTTAGTAGAAGGATAAAAAACCTTCAAAAGGTTAATTGGTAAATCAAAGTGTTTTTGGCTCACATGACTTCCAAGACATTTTCTGAACCATTTTTTTGGCTCCTTTCATAATCTTGTTGTTCATAGTTGAAAGACCAAACAACTATTACCATCCCCAAAAGGATCATGATATTTTGCTTGTAACCACCCGTTACTCCATAACGGCCCATTACTCGGGCCCACAACCCACAACTCAATAACCGTCTCTCTTTATAGGCAACAACTACCTACTAAATCCTGACGGATCGAAAGCCGGTTTGAAGGTAGAGAGAGTCAAGGAACAATCGTGGGGAGGCTTACGGAGTGGCAAGAAGATTCGGAACGATCGTTATCGAAATTCGAAGTAGGTTGAGTTATTTTCATCCGTTCTCTCTTTATCTCTATTCCTGAGATAAGTTCATATTGACTTGTCGGTAAACTTAGTAATCCTCATGATATTTAGGAGAATGATGATAACTTAAATCTAAGCAAGACTGAGTAGAGATTAAATATGTCTAATTTTTGAGATGTTATACCGATCTATGGCATGTTTTGAGAATAGAAAGATTAGAAAATTAGATTTGCAAAATCCTCATCTTCCTCTCCGATCAACGTCCGCTGCTCTCCGGCAACCGGCAGCGGGTGGCGTGCGCGGCGTGTGGCACGTCGGCATGTGATGTGGCGGCGTGCGGTGCAGCAGCGTGCGACGCCGCTGCGCGCAGGCATCGTGCGCAGGCAACATGAGACCCGGCGTCGACGCAATTCCGGCACGTGGTATGGTGTCGAGAGTAGCCGGTGGCGTGCGCACGACAACGTGGACCGGAGTTCGGCCAGCGCGTGGGGTAGTGCAGATCTAACGATGACGGAGGCAGTGGCCTGGCAGCAACTGTGGCCCAGCGGAGACGGCGGCGTGGCGGCGTAGCGGCCTGGCAGCGGCAACGGCGGCGGCGGCGGCGGCGGCAAATTAGATTAGGGTTTGAGGAGGAAGAAGATGATTGGTTTTGATTTTGGTTTAATTTAAAGTCGGTTTTGGTTTTGGTTTAGTTTAAAGTTGGTTTTGATTTAGGTTTAATTTACAGTTGATTTTGGTTTTGGTTTAGTTTAAAGATGGTTTTGGTTTAGGTTAGTTTAAAGTCGATTTTAGTTTAAGTTTGGTTCAGAATCGATTTTGATTTAGATTCTGGTTTTGGAATTGATTTGAGTCAGACTTGGGATTAATCGAACTTAATGATAAGGTGAATGGTTTAGATCAAGTTAAGTAATCTGAATTAATGATTTGGTTTATTGAAAAGAATCTGATTATTACGAATTGAAATTGAAATTAATTGAAGATTAGATTAGAGAAATTTAGTAAGATTGATTAAATTGATCGATAAATTGATTTGAGTTTGGGATAATTGAGTTATGATTGTATTGAAATTTGATTAGAATACTTAAATCTCATTAAGGATGAATTTGTAAGATGGAATCAAATTATGATTTGTTCGGAAATCGACTGGATTGGTTATGACCTAGAAACTTGAAGGACTAATCTATGAATCAAATTGTATTGGGGACTTTTGTGAAAAATATACTGTAATGATTAAATTTGGAATTATTAAGAACTTAGGTGATAAATTGTTGAATCAATGGTTGTTGATAATAATCTGATAATTTTGAGGTTCATAATGTAGCGTTGATGAAAATTATTTATCTTGATGACAGAGTTGTAATTTGGAGTGATATAGGGGCTAAATTGCATGTATACATTTGAACAGTCATAACCTTTTCATTTGAGATCCGATTGTGATGGTGTAGGAGTCGTTGGACTCGATTTTTCATGCTAATTCTTTTGGTGGTCTCAAATCCTTCCTTTAATGATGTCTTCCAGCCAGATAGTCTGATTTGTGATCGAGTCGACTCCTTTCTATCGCTTGATAATCTTGACTCGATATTTATTGTGGCTGAGCCTTTGATATCTTGAGGGACGTATGCAATGGGACTCTATTTGACTGGTACCAGTCAGCGATTCCCTACTTCGGTACGGGATTAGCGAAACTGTCAGACGTGACAGTAGTCGGTCTCCTGAGTTGTAGGGGACATGATCCGTTGTGTGACTAAACAAGATTACCACTCCATCAGCAGTTGAGAGTGCAGCGTCGTATGACTCTGCTTGGTAGGGGGTCCAGTCACACTCATATACTGATTTACGTGTAGATTGGTTCAACTTTATTTGGTGAGAGGTGCGACTATCTCCGTAATATCTGTAGGAAAGTCCATAGTCACTGTCCCTAACCATTGGCTATCGTGATTATGATATCTTTGTTGATTCATTCCTTACTATGAGTTGTAGGGGACGTGATCCGTTGTGTGACTACACAGGATCACCACTCTATCAGCAGTTGGGAGTGCAGCGTGGTATGACTCTACTTGGTAGGAGGTCCAGCCACACCCATAAGATATCCTTATTGATTCATTCCTTATTGTGGATATTGGTTTATTTAATCATCATTATCGTTGTATTATTTTTGATGCTACTGTGTTAATTTTATTTTTGCCACCTAAATATTGATCTCTCCTACTGTTTGGAGGAGGTAACTCTCTACTGAGCATTCGTGGCTCATTCTTTGATTGTTCCTATCCACATAAGAGTAGCAGCTAGGCACAGGTGACTACAGTAGCAGAAAGTACATGCGCGACTACACTTGGAGCTGATTTATTTACATGTTATTCCATTTTTATATATGGGAATACTTTTGAGGACTTGGGTATTTCTAACGAGACCACGTTTCGTTATGTTATTTGAACTATATTCGTATCGATGAAATAAATTTCAATTTTATGTATTCTATAAACCTTTTATATGTATGTTTTTCATTTGTGTTGTGGTTCGATCGGACACGACAGGGATGTTACATTACTAATTCAAGTTCTTGTTTAATTCACCAATGCTGAAACAAAATTCCATTTCTTATTGAATTATAAACATTTGTTCAGATTGGTGTCCCTTGAGATGTCAGGTCTTCATAAAATCGTGTCCAAGAGCTCAGGCTTAACTCAAAAGGACAAAAAAAACAAACCTAATCAAAATTTGTTCAGCTAACCAGAAGCCATTAGAGAAAGCCAACCTCAAAAATATCATGCAAAAAAAATATAAAACCATAATCAAAAAAAGTATCAATAAAAAATATCAAAGAATCAGTCATTGAATTCCACCTTGGGACCAACCGAGACCCTAGTTGAATAGCTCCAGAAAAAAAAGAGAATCCTGCAAGCCATCTGAGACCACAACGATCCTCTCACAAACTACACAAAAATCAAGTTCTACAAATTAGCAGAAGAAGAATCCATCGCAGATAGAAATAGGCAATAACACTGCTCGCATTACCAAATCAATGAAATCCAAGAAGATCCATTCAAAGAAAAATTAACCATTAGAGATCAGAAAAGCGGAAAGATTTCAAGGAGACTACAAGGGAAGAAGAGGGAAAACGGAGACTGGGATTAGAAATTCTAACCGAAATTGATGGATTCCACCTGCGGGGCCAACCAAAACCTTCGTTGAGCAGCTCCAAATGCCTTGTTCCTGCCATCCATCTGAGGCCACAACGATCCTCTCACGAACTACGCAAAGATTAGGTTCTATAAATTAGCAGGAGACGAAACCATCTACCACCAACCAAGAACTCGTTATCCATAGAAATAGGCAATCTCACTGCTCGTGTTACCAAATCGAAGAAATCCAGCAAGATTCAAAGACAAACCAACAATAAGAGATCAAAACCCCGGAAGATATCAAGAAGGCACAACTGCTTGATCTTGAAGAGGCGATGATTTCATAGCGAAAACGGAGATTGGGATCGGAAATCTTACCGGAATTGCTTCATATCTTCTTCGAGGGCTCCGAAGCCGCGGCGAAGATCGAAACCCTAGATATCTGTAGGAGGTGAAGAGAGAGAGAGAGAGAGAGAGAGAGCAATTGGAAATGCATAATGGAAAATTGGGGTGGCGGCGAGGAAGAAGAGGATCGCGGGTCGGATCTTGGAGGATCCGAATACCTATAAAAGGGAGCAGTAGGATCCGAATCCGTTAAGAGTGAGATGATTACAAATAAGCCCTTGCAAACATGGAAATTTGTATTGAACTCACGGATACATGCAAATAGCTCCTTGTGGTTAAAACAAATTGGAAATAATACTGTTGTTCACATCGATTTTGGGCTTTTGCAAACTCACCTGATGCGGTATTTAACTATTTACGAAGGTTTTAAATTTCAATTTTGATTTTGATTTCAGTATCTAGCGAAACTGATACATTGCGATCGTTTCAGTTTCAGTTTCGACCAAAAGATTTTTTTAATTATTAATTGTGTGTTAACCAGAATTTGATTATATTTTGACCGTACTTTAATTTCAAATAAAAAATATGATAAAATATTAAAAAAATTAGAAAATTAGAAAAAAATTTATACTTAATTTTATAATAATATTAAATATTATTTTAGTTAATTAAAATTAATTTTGATAGTTAATCACTAGTATAGTCTATTTTTAATATATATTATTATATTAAAAAATATACAAGAAGTAATATGAATATGATTAAAAGTTAAAAATTAACATAAGTAAATTTAACTTTTCATTAAAATGTACTTCACACATATATAATTTATTAATTATAATATAATACAACTAATCATCATCATAATCACCATCAGTTGAATTTGAAATATCTGGGTGTGAAATTACAAATTCAGTACCTGGACAATCTGGACGAGCATTTGTGCATACAAGGCAGAACAACTAGTTCTACGCAATCTCGTGACAGCGATTCTGAAGTATAACCATGCATCGAAGGTCCAAAATAAAAATGATAACCATATTCATTGACAACACATAATAAAAGGGGTCCAACACATTTTCAATTGACTCCAAAAATTATTCGTTCAAGACTTAATTGTAGAATTGTTCAGAATAAATTTTTCGAACTGTTTCAACTTCAAATAATACTTATCATATTCCTCACTGGTAAATAATTTTCGCATAAAATATTAATTTCTTAAAAATAAAAAAACTCTACTTTCACATAAATTAATTAATGAATAATTAAATACTAACTAATTTTTACGTAATTAATAATTTTATATTTAGGGTATAAGGTTTAAGGTTTAGGATTTACTAACCTATTTCTTGATTTATTAGCTAATTTTCATGTTAATTTCGACATTCTCAATTTAATACATAATTTTTGCATAAAATATTAATTTCTAAAAAAAAAAAAATTCTATTTTCGCATAAATTAATTAATAAATAATTATATACTAACTAGTTTTTACTTAATTTTAATAATTTTCTATTTAGGATATAAAGTTTAGGATTAAGAATTTACTAACCTATTTCTTGATTTATTAGCTAATTTTCAAGTTCATTTCAATATTCTCAATTTAATACATATCTTTCGCATAAAATATTAATTTCTAAAAAATATAATAAACTCTATTTTCGCAAAAAAATAATAAATAATAACTAATTTATACATAATTTCTATACTTTCCGATTTACTAAACTAATTTTTATATTAATTTCAACATTCTCAATTTACAAACTTATAAACTGTAATATATTACGCAATTATAATTCTATATATGACATATATAATAATTCAAAATTTTAAAAAAAAATTTACCTCCTTCTGAAATATGATTGTAGTTTAAAACAGAAGTAAAACAATACACCCACGAAGCTCTACAACTGAAACACCAATAGTATTATAATTCCTGAAATCTCAAATCACATTGCCTGCAAACTTTGCAATTTGCACTAACATCTCTGACTATATATAAACGATAATAGAGTAGCCTAATAGCCTAATAGCCTAATATAATAATCAATCTTATTGCTAACAAATAAATAACAAGTTGCATCCGCACATCCACTTGCATCGCTTCATAGCCATCGGGTTTGTGATCCACGGAATAAAACAAATGAACAGTAGCAAACACAGAAGCTCCACAATCATCGTGCCCGTGATCAACCGAATAAAACAAACCAATAGTAATGAACAGTAAACCCTACATGCAGTTGTCTTCTGTGACATCCGTGAAACAAGCTGATCGTCGGCAACTGAGAAACAAATTGTCTCGCCGGCAAGGAGGTGGTCGTCGACATCAATGGAGTTGCAACATCAATGTACGCGCTTCACCGCTGCAAAAAAACAAAGAAGCAGAAGAAAAATCATTCATTCTTGTATTACAAGCTTTATAAGGAGAGGAGAAGGATAACAGTACCGGAAAATTATCAAAGGTTGCCACCGCTTCTGCACGCTGCTCGCCGTCGCTTCTGCTCGGCACTCCGCACGCTGCTCCCCATGTTGCTCCCCACATTGCTCACTGCTTCGCTCTCGCTGCTCCGCCCCTTCACCTCTGTGTGATCTCACTGTGCTCACCATCGATGGCGATCTCCGGGCGCGCTGCGCTCACCTTGCACACACTCCCTATGTGCTGCGCTATCCCACTCTCTCTGCACTCGTCGCCATCAAAAATCCTAACTAGCTAACTCTAAAACCTAAATTTTTTTGACCGATTTGTTGTAACACCAGCCGAAACGATTCGGTTTCAATGGAAATTTAAAATCTTGGTATTTACAGATAAATCACTTTTATTATTGATGATAGAAAGAATCCCCACTGCAATTTTTGTTGTAAAATTTGCCCAAAAACATCTTCAAAGGAGTGAAAAAGTGTTGTGTAGGGATTAGAAAACAAAATTTTTGTGATTAGCATCATCAATAAAAAGATTAATAGTTTGATTAAGTATCATGATCAGATGATGTCAGCCATATATTACATTTAAATACTTGAGAAGCTCACCTGAGCTTACACCACAAACACCCAGCATACTCCACAAACTCCCCATTCTCCGAATCTCTCAGCATTTGCTGCACACTCTCCATTCCTATAGAATTGCCCAACTCGATCCAAGCATATTGAGCTGAACTCGAATGGTTTTTTTATCAAAAACAAAATATAAATGAAGATCAGAGCGAAAAAGGAAACCTAGTCAAAAAAACAAAACAAGACAATAAGGTGGCCTAGTTCACTTGATTGGTGTCCTGCTAAAATCCTTTCACAACAGAGAATGCAAACAATGCCACCCCAAGTGAAAAAAAGCAGAAAAGCACAGGTGGATGACGATGCTAAGACAAATGAAGAACACAATAACAGCTCCGAGAAATTCTTCTATCACTATGACAGCTTCCGATTATACACAAACATACATTCATCCTTCATCTCCCTATTAAGAAAAAGACAATCAAATGCAAAATGACTTCAACCTAAGAAGCCTCAAAATGCCACATGTTTCATACCATTGTTGTCTGCTATATGAGAAACAGTCACTGACCTGCACTGAATCATGTTTTGGAGCACAAACTCGAGTCTGTCAAGAACCAATCTGAGCACGGGGACTTGTAGCGGGAATGCTCAGAGAAGATATAATATGAGAAACAAGCACAGCTTCATTACTGATGGCTTTGGATGCTGCAAGCTCTTCGAGGCACTTCCAGGTTAGTTCGCGTTTCTCTAGCAATTCTCTTTCCTTGGTCTCATTCTCCTGGAATCCCAATAAGCATTCCTCAAAAAGCTCTTGGTCGGCATCCAAGAAGAGCTTCCTCACATTCAATGTTAAACTTTGGACGGCTTGGTTCCAGTGTTCCCGGGTGTTCCTCTCCAATGCTGGGAAGATGATTGGAAGAATTACTTTCCTATTTTGAGTAATTAGGTTTCGCACATGATCATTGTTCCAAAGGAACAAAGCTCGCTCTGCTACCTGGCATCCAAAAAATTGAACACGTTCAGTTTGGAATAACAAAAATCCTCCTGAAAGTGATCAAGCATCGAGCTCAAAAATAAAAGGTAAAGCCCTATATTTTCTGCTCAATAGATCACCACTAGTTGTCATTCCCTTGAGTTGTAAACATCTAGCTCGACAGGGGAAGAAAAATATTTTTTTAAACAAATATAACCTAATCTACCTGTCTCTCACTCACTAGTGGGAACAGATATAAGAGCATTATAAGAAAGAAGTATACTGCTACCAATATAATTATAGCAATTGGGTAACACAAGCAAAAAATATGAGAAAGCATATCCGCTACTGATGGTTAAAACTGTTGAGAATCAAGTAATCTTCCTTTTTAAATGCAATGTATGCAATATTCCATGTAATGAGCTTCAGCAGCTATAACAATAGCTGCCTTGAGGTTTATAATTTCAAGAACTACCAGTCTGTGAGTTGAATCAAAGACAACGACACCACAAGGAGCCCAGCAGGGAAACCCCAAAATTTTGAGTGCATTGCCCAGTTATCTTCAACCAATGCCCAGTTAAAAAAACTAATGCAAAATGGGGGCAGTGTGTGATAGTAAGCACATGGATAATATTCTACAGCATAAGAAGTCCATTCTTGATATAAAAACCAAAAAATTGCATAATAGTAGGCACATGCAAAGACAGAAGATACTGATAAGAAGTTTGAACACTAAATTCGTCAAACTAAGGCCAAATGCATAAAATGTATACTCCAGATAAATAATCCACTCAGGCAATAACAACTTCAGAACTACAATAACAGTGAAGTGACCAAAGTCTCAAATTTGTACAAGACCAGATCCTTGAGATGAAGATGCTTTAAATTGCAACCAGATAAGCTTCAGCACTACAACAAGATTAATTGGTTATGTAATACTTATATTTGCATGGTATGCAAGTGCTACAATAAGAATCAGATCTAAGGATCTTTATTACACATCAATCTAGCTTTTTTTTTTATCAAACTACAACCTAAATTGGGTTAATTCATCCCAACACAAGTATAATTTAGTCATAATATATCTTGTATACCATGCCATCAGTAATATCGACATCATAAGAGCACCAAGCACCCTTATAGATCACTAAATCAAGGGGTCAAAACTAATAAGGCAACATAGAGCAATCTAGATATTCTTCTAATACAAGCTTGAAATTGAAAGATCATGTGGCATCTTGAAAATCCATTTTTGATAAGATTCAAGTATGGGAAATGAAAGAAAGTCAATTGGAAATGATTCTAAAAGCTGAAGTGTCTGAGGGAATTGATCATGGATATCCATAAGAAGAAAGATCTAGCTATATTCACATGTGCAGGTTGCTCTCTTTATTACACTCACTAGTACCTCCTTCTTTTACCACCATCCCCTTCGTTTTTCTTTCTTCAACCACAACAATTTGCTATTTCCCCACATTAAACAACGAGATATAAAGCCACGGGAGCCAAACAAATGCCCTATCTAGTGCTTGGTTGAGACTAGAGGCTAGCATTTGCTCATTCAACTCTCCATGTCCCGTCAGTATGTGATAACCAAGTCCACTGATCAACGGAGTCAATGCATAACCGATCATGTTAGGAATATATATTTCAAACAAGAAGTGAACACTTCTTTTTAATTTTTTTCTTGAAGATTTTTGGCATGTCTACTATTTATGATTTTTTGTAATTTTCAGGTTTAGCAATCATGATGAGCCAAACCCTCCACCCATTTATCACTCCATAATGCTTTTCTCATCTCTTTATTGAGATTCTTTAACTCAAGAATATGACATATTAAGCGCATGAAATGGTCTAGAAAGTTAATTTTCTAAGAGAAGTACAATCTGAATTTTTGAAGTGCCCAATGCTAATAGAAAACAAGGTTTTCTTTTTATGGATGTTTAGGGCTGAATTCCCACAAACATCAAAATTATGTTACCCTGGACCCAAAGAAAGATTATGGCAGAACTAAACATTACAGACTTATGGAGACAGTATATGGCATTATCCACACATAAATAAAGCAAATAGTGCTTGTACTCCATTTGGTAAATTCACTTATATACAACGACAATGGATTTTATCCATATCTGGAAGTTCACAATCTTCATTGATAAAATCAATTGCTAATTGATTTTTAATATGACCTACCTTAAGCAATATCTTCCACTATTTGATCAGAAGATAAACTGTACGTTTCATCAAGCATAGGTCTTATGTAATAAGATTCAATTTGATCAAGTCATCAAACATCATTTTCCCAAAGAAACAACAAATTAATGACCATGGCATCTCCCGCCTTCAAATGTCAAACTAAAAAAATCCATCACAGACAATTTGACAGATATATTTCTAATTTAATGAATGATTTTCAAATTAGCCTACATGCAAAGTTTTGCTTTATTGATATTTGATGGCATCTTTGCAGTTATCATACCTTCTTTTCATCAGAACCTCTCAGGTCATTCTCAATAGACAGTAAAATCATTGACCTAAGGATAAAAGTTGTCCCACTACTAGCCATACTAGGATAATCTCCACCTCATCCACAGCAAGCTGACTTGCCCTATCTAATGTAGCTAGGAAGGATAACACCTAGATGATATGCAAAACTAGGGTAGGTCAGTAAATTCATAGAAAAATGATCAAGAGGTGTTTCTGGAATCCACCAGACCAAAAGTGGGGAACAACCATCCTCAGCAATCATCATCCAACAGGCCTTCTAGCTAAAAATCAAGGAAATGATGACGAAACTAAAAGAAAAGAAAGAAATTAACAAAATCAGGTTTTGGTTAAAGCTAGATTATTCCACTAAAGCTTTATTCACATTTAAATCCAGAAAAGGTCTGGAGAATGTGTTGAAAACAACAAAGAAAACAATGTGGTGAGGTGCAATCTTTGAAATCAGAGGTGTGTACATGAAGCAGCCCATCAGATTATAGTGATCAATAACCATCAGTAAAATCTTAAGAATTTTGAATTCACTGCCTCTTAGATTTCCAAATTATTCTTGGAACCCTTAGATAACATAGGGATTTAAATTTAGGAAAGGTCTGGAGAATGTGTTCAAAACAACAGAGAAAACATTGTGGTGTGTGCAACCTTTGAATCAGAAGTGTGTCCATCAAGTAGCCCACATTTCAGATTATAGTGATCAATAGCAATCAGTAAAATCTTAAGAATTTTGAATTCAATGCCTCTTGAATTTCCAAAATGAATCTTGGAACCCATAGATAACATAGATAACCTATAATTTTCCACCTTAATCCGAACAAAAGTACAATTTAACGGGAAGCTAGAGAAGTCAACAAGATCAGGAAGCTAGAGAAGTCAACAAGATCCATTACTGAAGCATAACCAAAACCATCAGATCATTTTCCCTCCAACAAAAGCATGATTAATCTTGTTTTTTATCATGCGAAAATTATCTTATCTGAATCCACTAATTTAGATTTGTCAGGGAAAAGATAAAAACAGTAAAAATTAAGGATCCACAATGCTAAACAAACCACATAATTATGACTTCAATGTTCAGACAACTCCCTGATTAACTTCTAAAAAATTGCTACATCCAGATAACTGAAGTTGAACTTTGCAGATGATTAAGATGATCTACAGACAATTTCATAAGCATGAGGTTTCATAGAGAACATAATAGACAAAATATCAGAAAGAGCATCAACTCTAGCGTATAAACTAAGTAATTAAATGAATAACCACAATAAAGCATAACGATTGTATTAAAAATCATTTAGGCTTCGAACCCCCACTGACCAATCAGGACCAGGAGTAGGATAAACCAGCTTTTGACTCCATATCCATGTCACAACAAGCAGAAATGCAGAACATGAGTAAAAACAAGAGGTCAGAGATACAAGAAGTATCATTACTCACTGTAGCATTAATTGCATATTTTGAGTGCAATCTGATTATAGCTCAAAAATGTGTTAACCTGATGTCAGCTATAACCCAAAATAAAGAAGTATAGGTTCATTTTTAATTTAATTCAAATCTTGGTAAAAATTTGAGAATGCTCTTTGGAGGCCTTATCTGGATCCTTCCATTTGTACACTCCTCTCAAAATTGTATAATATCGAGGTGAAGGGCCAAGAATAAGGCATGAACTTTGCTAAGAGTTGAATCTAATTGTGGTAAGACAGACAGAGCAAGACATCAAATTTATAAATAATTCCTTGTTATTGACCAGTTTCACCCCTGAATATTTTTAGATGGGTTCAACTCAATAAATGTGATTGTCAAATCTATAGCAGGTGGATACATACAGTCATCCGGCTGGTGCATACAATTGTGGCAAGACAGACAGAGCAAGAAATTGAATTTATAAATAATTCCTTGTTATTGACCAGTTTCACCCCTGAATATTTTTAGATGAGTCCAACTCAATAACAGTGATTGGCAAATCTCTAGCAGGTGCATACATACAGTCATCAGGATGGTGCATGTCTATCCTGACTGGCATGAATCCCTTGTGAATTATGGCTGAAACACATCTAACTTCAAGGCCTCAATAAAAATGTCCTTCAACAACATTCAAGGTTGTCCTATCACAGAGATGACAAGACAATTGGTATAGTTGAACAGGTCTGAACTGAACTGGCACCTAGAGAAAACCGCTCTAATATAGTTATTAAACTCCTTATTGTAGAAATGCATATCCATCATGACTGATCCTCCAAACAGAGGAAAACCACATGAAAGTACGTACGAATGATATTTCAGAAAAACCATTAGACATAGTTTTCCACCCAATTCCAGCTATAGTTTGCATATATGATAGCCAACATGGATATCATGTGGGTCACAATATACCCTAGATGGCATTTACAGAATGATTTCTTACATGCTAAGTTGACAAGGAAAATAGTTTTCATATAACATTATGCAGAAATCAACCTGAAGTTAAGTGCCTCCAGAAGTAGTTTGAGTGTACTACTACTCATGACTATGTTCAACCAGAGCAAGAAGTAAAAAACGCATGTGGAGACCCCAAATGTATACAATTGAACACTAAGAAAAAGATCAAAGATAATTAGCAAGAAGTCAGCATGTAAAGCAGAACACCTGAAAGTGCGAGCTATTTAAGCAGCGACCAATCTGTCGAAACAAGGGCACCATGCATTTCTGGAACTCAGCCGCCTGTGTAGCCTCCAGCACCTCCTCCAACTCTCCGATAAACATCACCTCCTTTGAGCTGTTGGTTATCGGCCAATACTTCAACAAACCCCTGATCACTGTATCTGCCAACTTGAAGTCTTTCTCCACAAACTGTGTAATGCAGTAGGAGAGCTGCTGGTGGTACGCAGCCACACACTTGGGCTTATGCAGCGGAATCAAAGCCCTCACCAGGAAGAGCTTGTGCTCCTCCTTCAATGGCAAAGCAAACCCATTAATTATGCTACCCAGAATCTCCAACAGTTCCGCAATCCCGTTGTGCTTCTCCGTCTCAAAAATGAACCTGTAGAATATGTTGTTGATGGCTTTCCTAATAAAAGGCCTGTGCACCATGAACTTCCCATAGACCCTGTGGAGTATCGTCTTCAAGTACTCTCTCTCCCGCTGATCCTCCGAATCAAATAGATCAAGTAGTCTCAACACAAACGAATGATCAAAGTAACGCTTTGCAAGCTTGGCATCAGTCTCCGACGATGCAATGAACCTTAACAGGAACTCATACACGACCTGCAGGTGCGGCCAGGCGGGCTCCATGGCCGGCTCCTCCTCCTCTGTATCAAACGACTGCAGAGGTTTATTCTCATGGCTGGTCGATGGGAAAGTCCGGAAGAGGTTCGCCGCCGCCATCCTCGTCACCTCCTGCATCGCCGCCTCGTTGAACTTGGTCGTCACAGTGCCAACATAGTCCACCAGCTCCAGCAGCGTCTGCCGCTTCACCTCCTTCTCCCGAACGCTCTTGCTCGGGTCCGTGAAATCAAACACGACGCAGCACATGCTCAGCTTCCTCAGAAACAGCGCTGGCTTCTCCGAGCTCGGTACATCCCGAAAGCTCCGCAGCAGCTCATATCCCCCTGGCACGCCGCCACCGCCGCCATTTGGCGGCGGCGGCTGCTGCTTCTTCTTGTTGACCGCTGCCGCGGGCTTCGCAACGAGGCCGTCCCCGGCTGCGACGTCGGCGGCGGCGGAGGATTTGGAAGATGGCTTCTTTGGCAGCCTGCCGAGTATCTGCTTGATCATAGCTGCGAATTAAACCCCTGGAAACCCTAGAACCCTTCAAATCACCTCGAATTTCTCGGAATCACATCATCTGACGCGGAATTGGACGGAGATTGGGGGAGAAGACGGCTTGGGAGGGATTTGTTCGTGGAAGAGCTCTTGATTTGTAGAAATTGGAGGATCGAGGAGGGAGCTGAAGGGGGAGGAAGGGGGAAAAGGGTCGCCGAAGCGCGGAGGAGCAGGGAGAGTACGGGGAGAAGGGGGAAATTGGAGTGTATCCGTTGTCAGGCAGCAGCGAATTCTTTTGTGATCTAGCGAGTAAATTCTTATTCTCAAGAAATTTCTCTGACACAAAAGAAAATGTTGAAACTCTGTAAAAGTTTATTTTTTTTATTTATTCTTAATTTAAGGGGGTCTTGTCCGATTGAATTTGCAAGAGTCCAAAATACCAAATTATTTCGAAAAAAAAAAATTACTAAATTAATAGTCAATGGTCATCAATTTTTGACGCTTACGAGCATTGACTCGCCCAAGTAATTAGATTAGGCAAAATACTAAAAGTTATGGCAAATTTTATAAATTATAAAATTTATATTTCATATTAATATTAAAGTTTCAATTATAAAAATACTTATTAACTATCGAAAAAAATATTTGCTTATAATATTAGACGTTAAATTATTTAAATAGACTATATTTGATTACATTTGATTATTATACCTTATTTTTCTTTGTTGTCCTAAACAGAAATTTATGTGATTTTATTTTTTTAAATTTTAAAAATAATTGTTAATATTATTTAATTATGAGATCAACTATAAAAAAAGTTTCCATGGAATTAGGCAGTTGTTTCAAAAAAATGCAACTTGTGGGAAGACCAAGTCATGGTTTTGAATCTCAGCAAAAATTGAAAATTCAATTTGAGTCATTTCGGGAACGGTCGAACACTATATAAAACAATATTTTCGGTTTTTTTTGCTTCTTGTCCACTCCGGTAACCGCTCTCGCCGCCGACCGCCATCTCTCCTTCTCCTTCTCTTCCCTTTTGTTTTTCTCATTCCGATTCTTCTCTCTCTCAAAGTTCCCCTCTTGACACTGTCCTTCGCTTGCGGACCTCGCCAATGCCTTGCCTCCGATGATGGCTAGCTTTCTCTCTCTTTCTCTCTCTCTCTTTTCCCGTCATTGTCTAGGTACTTTTGAAAAAGTACAAGGATTTTTGTTTTTTAAAAAATTGTTATTTACTTTTCATCTAAATATGATGAAGGATTTATTTATTTATTTTTTCTCTAATTTAACATTCACAAGTTGAAGGTACAATTTACAAGTTGATTTTCTGGATTTATGTTTCTCATTTCTAATTTGATTGAGAAAGATTTTGTTAGAAGAGGTCATCTAGGAATCCAATGTATGGGATCAAATTCTTGCCAAATTTATGGGCGACGCATTTCTAATTTGGTTGAGAAAGATTTTGTTAGAAGAGGTCAGCTAGGAGTCCAATGTATGAGATCAAATTCTTGCCAAATTCATGGGCGAGTCTCTCACTGTTTTTTTATTTTCGAACACTTGACAGCAAAAGGCGATAGATTTTTATAAAAGAATTTCAACGAAAATTTTGTGCTATCGTTCCTCTATGAAGCAAGTTTTGATTTTGCAAGACTTTTGTTCTTGATTTGTGTGTTTCAACTCGAGGTTGCTATGTTTTGCTTGTGCTTGTTGGAGCACAAATTGCCTGTGCCACCACACCTACTTGGCCTTCCTCTCGTTGAGGCAGTTAAGCAGGAACTTGAGAGGCTATTCTTGGACAAGGTCTATTTCATTTCATGTGTTTTATTTTAGTAACCTGCTTGTTCTTCTTCTGGATTTTAACTGGATAGAGTGATTCAATTTACTCTTAGGTTATCCCAAATTCGGGGTTTTGCATCTCGATTTATGACATAGAGTCCAACGGTGGCTTTGTTGTACCAGAAGAAGGTTTTGCAACATATATGGTATTACAATCAATTGTGTTCTATAGTTGTTTATATGACAATTTATGTTCTTCTACAGCTCTGATTGATGGAAAGGTTTTTTGGGATGAAAAAACTTTTTTTCTGTAGTAAAAGTGGTGAAAGCATTACACTTTAGCTTATAGATCTTAACTGGTGTCATGTTGCACCAATTTGTACACCATTTTTTCTGTCTTCTGAAGGGTGCAATTGTATAATCTAGTCCAACTTATACATTGCAGTGAATATATTTTTATTTGATAAGTTTACTAGATGCTGTAAAACAAATGTAGATGATGGTAAGTGTTTGTTTAGTAGTTTGTTTTAGTTAACTGTATTTAAACTACCAGTTTGAAGAGATTTTATTTTAAGGGCAAATATATATTTTACATACTTTGCTGATGGTTATTTGAAGCTTTGGTTCCATTTGGTAAAATATTAAAATTGGTTGAGGGTATGTATAAGTGTAATCGTTGCATTTTTGTCGTTGAGACTGAAGGAAAATGTAGTGATTGCAGTTAATCATACTAGTTAACCAACTTTAACCTTTTACCATGTGAAACCCTTTGTGTTTTATGCTTGCAATCTTTTTAATGGGCTTGTGTTATGAGTCCAGCTAATTTTGTGAACTTTCTTATTTTACAATAATCGAGAGATATTGTTTCTTCGTATTCTTGACTCTTAAATTCTCCTAATGATAGTCATTCGTCTCTTACACATGAAACAATACATACAAACAAATGATTGCATGCACAATTAAACTCTTAATCGGCTCCATTTTGTTGGAGGAGACACTTAATATGCATTGGTTGCTGCTTTGTTGATAAACTGCATCAGATTACATGCACAAGTTCACAATGGAGGGAGGCTCTAATACTTGTTTGATTGATCCTTGTTGCTGCCTTTGAGGTGATCTTTGTGATTTCAGTTAACAGTGTATCAACCAATGGTGTTGTGCAAAGTTCAGATCAGGCTTGCACTTATCTATGTTTGTGCCTAAAGAAATTTTTAAGAGAAAATGAAAAGCCATTAAATACTTCCACATAAAATGTGAAATTTTATGTACAATATCACAGTTGTTCTGCCTCTGTAGAGCAACTCTTCTAGTTGATGCTTCTATAGAGCAACCCCTCTAGTTGATGTTGTATTCTTTATTAAATATAAAACTTTCTCTCTAAAATGATTAATCAAGTTTGCATTTTTTTTTTCATGTTGTGAGGAGCAGCTGGAAAATGTATTTCATTTCAAACAAACACCTAAAAAATGCAATTACTAAGCTGATCAGTGTTGATCAGCTGGACAATGCACCATCAATAGTAGGTGATGATGGTCATGCTTTCCCTTTGTCTTGCATTAAAGCTTTCCCTCTTGTGGTGAGCAATGAAATCTAGTTCCACCTTTCAAGGCATATACTAGCTCTACATTTTTTCTGGCCCGTTGAATTATCGTTTTACCCACTTTTCTAACCACTTTAACTGTTGTCAACAAGTCTATCACTATTAATTTTCCACTCATTTGTCTTAGGGCGTGTTTGTTTCGATTCCCGAAATCGGGTATTAAGGGAATGGAGGGAATTGAGAACTCAATTTCCTCCATTCTCTGTATTTGTTTTGATTTCTAAAATTCGAAATCGGAAGGAATCGGCCATTTCTTAATTTCTTCGATTTCGGTTTTTATTTTCCGGCCAAAACTAAGGGAAAACACCGATTCCCGTGTTTTCCCGTCGTTTTGTTTTTCGCTGTAGCAGCCGTGAGTTTTCTCTCATTTCCCACGATTTCAGCTCCTCATTTCCGATCTCGTCCAGAGCTCGTCTTCTTCTCCACAGAGCTCGTCTTCTCCATAGCTCCATTTCCAGCTCGATTCCTCTGCATCCCACGATTCCCCTGCCTCCATCGGTCCGACCGCTGCCGGAGCGCCTGCCTCCCACGATTCGAGAGCTCATCTTCATCAGAGCTCGTGATTTCGTCCAGTCGGCCGAGTTCAGAGCTCCATCGCCCCGACCGCTGCCCCGAATCGCTGCGCCGGAGTGCCAGACGGCCGATCTGCAGGTGAGCCGGTGATTCCAGAGCTCCTGAGTTCAGAGCTCGTGAATTCCGCAGGCCGCTGCCCCGATTGCGGCTCGACCGCTGCCCAGACCGCTGCCCCGACCGCGGCCCGACCGTTGCCCCAACCGCTGCCCCGACCGCTGACCCGATTGCGCCCCGACTGCTGCCTCAGAGCGCCGATCTGCAGGTGAGCGCTCTGTCAATTTCTGATCCGGGATTAGGGGTGGAGGGTAATTAAGCTCTATGCTTATGATCGGAAAATACACCGTACTCTGTTACTTTGCTTTAAAAAAATGAAATGACGCTTTTCCTAGTATAAGCTGCCATCGAATAAGGCTATCCGAATCGTAGTATTTCGATGATGTATGGAGCTCGGGTATTCTTTGTTCACTCTTGTATAGAAGGAATGGTTCCGGGGTAAGGTTATCAATAAATAGTAATGGTAGAAGAGATAGATTCACTAGCTTGGCAGTAGGACTTGTTTTTGCTATTTACAAGGATTGCTTGGCATGGTAGCATGGTTGTGTTGACTTCTGCTTCCGGAATAAGAATACGAATTGCTCAAGTTGAATTGCTTTTCTCTTGTGAAAATGCATGGTTGATGGAAAGCAGATGGACGAGATCTCTGATTATTGCTTTTGTTGTCTTGATTTTTTCATTCAGTTTTTGCATGGTTGTCTATTCATCTTGTTTGTTTCTTTACAGTTGGAGGCATTTGTATGGGTTTTTGGAAAAAAATCCCCAAATTTTTTTCAGAAATTTTGTTTAATTTATCCCATTGTAAATATCTTAATGATGAGGGTTTTTTGATAAGTGTATTTATATTGAAATTTTGCAGCATCTGGTGAAGAGAAGGGCTGAAGAAACGTATTGGACCACAATAAATTAATTTGTTGATCAGGTCAGAGAATACATCGAGGTCACGTAAGCGCAAGGGCAAAACTCTTGATCAGAGGATGATGGAAGAGTTGATGATCAGCATGCGTCAAGTTGCATCCTCCCTTCAAACAGCTGGACATGATTTTTCGAAAAAAGCCGTGTATCCAACTTTGATGAAGTTCAAGGGGGAACAATTTAGTAAGTCTTTTCTGAAACTTGTATGTAGGCGTTTACATGAGGACGAGGTTGATGGCATGACATTTGTTGATGGTATGAATGATGAGGACAAAATTGAGTGGTTTCAGGAGTTTATGGATAATATAAGTATGTAGTTTATATATTTTATAATAACACGTTAAGTTAAACTATATATTTAACCATCTTTTGAGCGGACTTTTGTATTAACCTACTAAGATGTCTTTTCTAATATATTAAGTTGTTTCTGTAGTAGATACAAATCATCGTAATATTTATTATGATATTTGTACATATAGTGAAACTGAAGTCCCTTCATTTTTGGGTCTTTTTGTAAAATCTTATTAATTTTTAAAATTATTTCAATAATTTTAAAATTAAAATTATTTTATTACTCAAATTACTTAAATATTAATTATTTTCAAAAAAATAAGTATATATTTTCTATATTTATTAAAAATTATTTTAGAAGATAATAACAAAATTATATTAAATAAATCTGTAATTGATTATAATAAGTTATTTACATAGTCTGTTTTTTTTTATTTTTTTAAAATATTTATTATTTTTAATTGTTTTTATATATTTCTCAATTCCCTACAGTAAAAACTCATCCAAACACAAGAATTCAACAACTTATGGAATTGATCAATTCCATTTGTCAACCAAACAACGGAAAGGAATTGGTCAATTCCCAATTCCCTACAGTAAATATTCATCCAAACACTGTAATTATCTAATTCCTTTAATTCGTTCAATTTCCCGGAATCACTCAATTCTCACGATTCCACAATTCCTAAACCCGGAATCGAATCAAACGCACCCTTAGTCTCAAATCAACATATTTTAACTTACTTCGATCCTTAATATTCTTAATAGTAGAATGGGGTAGCTACATGTTCTTTGGGCTACGAATGGGTTATTGGACGTGTATCCTCTTTTTTCGGCGTGTCATATTGTGTTTGTGTTGTAGATTGTCATATTCTATTATTTTCATTTTTTTTTGTCGACTTTGGAACTGCTTTACAGTTTGAGGAATATTTAAGTTTTCCTCCTATTGTTGTTTTACAAGTTTTAGATATATTTGTAACAAAACTGCTTCATTACTTTATAAGCTTATATATTTTGTTACCTATCTTGCAGTGTCTTTTGGTTTTTTTAGTGACATATATATTCCTGTATATCTGTTGAGAAAGCCCTATGAACAGTAAGAATTTTATTTTTTGCAACAAAAACTTTGGTATTTCTAGGCAAAATTTTGTAAGTTTGTATGTTGTTATTTTCAGTGTCTTGTTAATATCCATGCCTAGTCAAGTGTTTTGCTTGGCTCTTACAAAAACAAAGTGTTTTATTTGGCAAATGTCTATCCTTTAGATTAGCTTATTGCAATCCTATCCATCACTTTGTTTAGTTTGCTCATATGATAAAATTTCTCTTATGTACTACACTTAAGATGGAAATAAGGGCGAACAATATTTTTTTTACCTGGATATTGTTTAACTTGATTATTATTTTTATTGTTGTTATTTTTTTTGGTTATTTTTGTAATATTGTTTGCTCATTCTATGAATTTGACAGGAGAGTAGATGGCATATGGGTTTGGAAATATGATGAATCAGAGTTAGCCTTGGATTTAGACAAGAAGGTCTTGTATACTTTTGTTTTTTTTGGTATTGTGTAGGATTAGCTGGGCATCTTGGTTGCCTCTAATAAATGTTGAAAATTTTTGTCACCTTTTTCAAAATACTTTTCTTTGCAGATACATTTTCAAGTGATAGATGTAAAGTTCCCACCAATTCCAGTTGAGCAAGATGAAAATACTAAGTCATTTGCTCCTACGAAGATTATTGTAAGTATTGTGTCCTTTTGGATCTGCCTTTTACTAATGGTTTCTATATGCTTTTAGCAAAATAATCCCTATCTAATAGCTATGGTTATCTGATTGTTATGCTTGTTGCTATCGAAAACATTCAAACACTAGAAGCAACACATTATTGTTAAAGTCAGTTTATCCTTAGTCTTGTTGAAATCTAGAGTCATGCACCAATGAGATCAAGAGAATAATAAACATTGATTCTTTTGCCTAGTAGTTATTATTGATGTGCTATTCCTTAAATTTCTACTAAATGGCCCTTTTCTCTTGTTGGACTTTGCCTTGCACCCTTAGCAATTTGCTTACATAAGAATTTGTAGAAGATACCATAAATGCAACTTTCAAGTAATTATGGACACTTTCATGAAGAACATATAATTATGGAATGTAATTTTTTAGTATAGTATGTTTATTTGATTTGAACTTGTTTAGATACAATGTTAAAAGGCAGATAATGGTTGAACTCCAATGACAAGTGCACCATTAGGAAGTACTTTTCGGGTGCATGGTATCTACTTCTCTGACTAAACTGGAAGATCTGCATTCATTTGTAGGGGGATATCAATGCTGATGGGTTGGAACCTTGCGACTGGTGGGTTGACTGACTAATTCATTTGATGTTTCAATGACTTCTCTATCAAAATCAAAGACCTTCCTTTTTTTATTTATTAATCATAAAATATGTTTATTAAAATTCTATATTTCGTATAAGTTTTAACGTTACAATGTATTTTGTACATCTGTTTTGAGTTTTGGAAAGGTTAAGCTCTTCAACATTGAAGTCTGGGGTTTTTATATAACCTGTAAAATCAATATCATATATTCTGTAAAATATTCTGCATCTAAATGTGATTGCCATTAGGAATTTAGTAGTTTTTATTCAAAATTTTCAATTGTTACTGAAGTTTTAGGTTTCTCTATAGCCGAAATTTTCATAAAAAGATAATTAAATTATATTTCTGTGGCAATAGAGGATTCTCCGACTACATGTGAGGAGGGATGTGGAGCCCTGCCTTTTTCTCTGAAAAAATTATAAGCAGAACAATTTTATTTAGTGATTTTAAAAAAAAAAACAGCTAGAATGTCGCACAAATATTGTTCGTCTTGTGATCCATATAAGTAGGGTCTATGTGAAAAAAAAAAAAAAAAAAAAAACTTTTTGCACTTCGGATTTGTAAAATCACGATGAAATGTCAACATGTGATTGGGTTATTAAGAAAAATAAGTGGTGATACATCGTTTCATTCGTTAAAAAAATCAGTGAGTTTCCAAAAATAGAAATCTCGTATGTTCACATATCTGGGATGAGAATCTCCCCTTTTCCGTATCACACGAGCCCAGCATATGAACTTAGAATCAAACCAGATTCAGATAATTAAAAAATATTAAAAAAAAATGAAAACCTTCCTTAAACCACCATTGATGATTTCGTCTCCCTTGCTAAACACAATCACCATCTTCTCCCCCCATCTCAACATGATCAACATGGCTTTAACCAACCCCAACCACAGAGTCCGCGATTGCTTCCGCCTTCTCCTCCTCCTCGGGCCACTCCTCTTCCTTCTCTTCCTGGGCTACACCGCCTGCCCGCCGCCTCCCCCGGTCGCCACCGACCACTGCTCCGGACGGTACATCTACATCCACGACCTGCCGAGCCGGTTCAACGCCGACCTCCTCCGCAACTGCGGCAGCCTCAACCCCTGGGTCGACATGTGCCCGGCCACTGTCAACGCCGGCCTTGGCCGGCGAATCAAGACCACCAAATCCAGTGACGTTCTATCCGGTGGCGGAGGCAGCTGGTATGAGACCAACCAGTTCGCTCTCGAGGTCATCTTCCATAACCGCATGAAGCACTACGAATGTCTCACCACCAACTCCTCCTGCGCCGCCGCCGTCTTCGTCCCTTACTACGCCGGCCTCGACATTGGCCGGCATTTGTGGGGCTGCAACACCTCTGTGCGCGACAAGGACTCGTTGGAGCTTGTTCGATGGCTGACGTCGCAGCCGGAATGGAAGAGAATGCGAGGAAAAGATCACTTTGTTGTTGCCGGAAGGATCACTTGGGACTTTCACCGGAAGGCCGAGGACAGCTGGGGTAGCGTGTTCGTCGACTTGCCGGAAGTGAATAACATGACGACGCTCACCATTGAATCTTCCCCGTGGGAAGGCAGCAACTTCGCCGTGCCGTACCCGACCTACTTCCATCCATCGATAGCGGAGGAAATAGTCGCGTGGCAGGAGAAGATGAGGAAAGCAAAGAGAAAATGGCTGTTTTCATTCGCCGGCGGCCCGCGGAAGAACCAGACGGCGTCAGTCCGGGAGCATATCATCGAACAGTGCCGGGCGTCGCGGCGGTGTAAGCTACTCGACTGCAGTGAACACGCCAAGAAGTGCTACTCGCCCAAGCGCATCATGGCATTGTCGACAAACTCGCAATTCTGCTTGCAGCCGCAGGGAGACTCCTACACGCGGCGGTCGACGTTCGACGCGATCGTTGCGGGGTGCGTACCGGTGTTCTTCCACCCGGGGTAGGCGTACACGCAGTACAACTGGCACTTGCCGGAGAATTTCAGCTCGTACTCCGCGTTTGTGGCGGAGGAGAGGATAAAGGAGGGGAAGGTGAGGCTGGAGGAATGGTTGGGTGGGTTTGGGGAGGAAGAGGCGAGGAGGATGAGGGAGGAGGTGATCGGGATGGTTCCGAGGTTGGTGTACGGGAACCCAACTGCAGCGAGGTTGGAGGGGTGGAGAGAAGGTGATTGAGAGAGTGGAGAAGATGAGGAAGGGGATGGACGAGGAAGGTGGAGAAGAGGCTGTGGAGAAGAATGGCTGGCCCATGGTTAAAGGGAGGAAGAGGTAGTGGACCGGGCTTTTCAATGGATCACACATGCATCATGGGAAATTATTTCCATTTGAAATGTCAATGGATATTTTGGCACGGTGGAATTCAGACCGTTAAGGATACGGTTGGTTTGAAATCAGAATTAAAATCATAATGTCCTAATTAGCCTATTAACCTATCATTTAAATGTAAAAAAAAAATAATCAAATTATTTTTAAATTATTTTAAAAATAAATTATCATACTACCTTAATATTTATTTATTTAAATTTAAATAAATAATATACTTAAAGATATAAAAATCTATAAAAAAAAAATAAACTATTCACTAACCATTTAACATCACAACACAAAAAATTTGACTAAACTATCTTTTTATACTTTAATTTTAATCTTGAATTTGAATTTTGATCTTGATTCCAAACCAAACAATGTCCAAGAGTTTATTATTTTTATAGATAAACCCCTACCAGTTAGATAAGCATTCAGGGGCCTTTTTTTTGGGTAGCAAAGGATACTTATTTACATGTCAAAGACAATCATGCCATATGATCAAAGGAAAACAAAAAACAAGCTAATAAATGAGAATGTCCATAGTAGGGTGAATATCCACAACATAATGTGTAAAACCTGAGAGCCTCTGGAGTGCAACAAAGGGTTTTTCAGACTCCTAGAACGCAAATATTGTTGCAATGTACCATCCTTCTGACAGAACACAGAGAACCCAAGAGAGGCCCGAACCCACCCAGTCCACTAGAAGCCAAGCCTGAAGCCCAAAAATTGTTGGGGTCGCTTTGTCTGGCCCAGCCTGTTGACAGCCCTGCATGACAGTGGGTATGATCTAACATCAGCAAATTAATAAAGAATTTCCTAAGTTAAAATATGAAATCATTAAGAGAGTTTGATGCTATTTTTATGAATAAATTGTTATGCCTTAGAAATAACTTGTGAAGTTTAGTTATGAAACAAGCAACAAAATGAATTCACAAATACAACATAACGTCTAAAGATTCAGCATGTGATGCCAAAATTCGTCAAAAGATAATGGATATTGGATGCTAAAAATAAGCATTGAACCCTAACCAAACCATATACTGATTTAAGAAAGATCTCATGGAAATGAACAGAAAATAACAAGGATAGTGCTGAACAGAAGAAACGATTCATATTTATCTTATTTGCTAAACATGTGGTCATAATGATATCATAGCAAAAGGAACACACATTAATGATTGTAAAGAATTGATACCCTAAACATGTTCTGCACGCCATCTTCCAGTCAATCAAAAGAAAAAGGCAGCATTTCATTGAGCTGAAAGCAATGCCTTCCTCCTTAAAAACCTGCATCACTTGAAAACTTAATCATCAACAGGCAGCAACAACAATGCCTAACAACAGTACCAGGTGCAATAGCATGTCCCTCTGTGAGACATCAACCCAGATTGCAATAAATGTTGTGAAGGTATCATCTCTATGCCTTGCTAAGATGACCCTAGGCTCGATTGCTCCAGGAAAGCGCCATAGGAATGCAAGAAGCAAGCATGTGCAGCCAGACGCTTCATTACCTGAAGATCAAGGAAGCAAAGACCTGGTGGAGCCAAAGAGTCAGTCAACTTCATATCTGCTGCAGCCAGACCAGGGGAGTGATATAGATGGAAGAGCTGTGCTTTATATAATCAGATTCCACGAGAAGAACCAGTATGACACAAGTGTCAGGTCGGAACTTTTCAAGTGCATCCCACCACCGCCAAGTCACAGTTTCTCATAGAAGTCTCTTTGGTGTTTCCCTGTAAAAAGCATGTGAGAAGCGAATATAAAACTGTCTACTATGTTTGTCTTGTGTTTGCTCATCGTACTCTGTTTCTGTATACTAGTTGTTGAAAGTGCTATATAGTGTTTTATAATATTGACATATGTGCTGTGTCTGCATTGATGAGGCATGTAAGACATTCAGCTTCACAAAAAACCTCCTTTTAATGATGCATTCACTAAAAATATGGCAAAAGATTGGAAGGATACTATCTAGATCCTAATAATAGAGTCCTAGTTAGCAACAAAGACTGTTGAAAAATCATGAGTCCATGCTTTTTTGAATTCAACCTCCATGACAAGAGATAGCAATGCGTTATTATGTAATCACAGAATTTCTGTTTCCTACAATTCACTCTTCAGTTTCTCATTTTCCATTTGAAAATAGGAACAGATCAAGTAGAGGGGTACACAACATGGAAAAAATGAAAAACATGCCAATCAACCAGACTTTGTGCCTTCCAATACTTTCCTTGTTGCATACAATTTGGAACAAAATTGAGGTGTTAGATTTTAGCAATGCTAGTTTTCCACATACTAATTTAGCATCACACTAGACTGCTAAATAAAAAAACACATGCATGCTAATCTGTCCAGCATCAACCATAACCTTGCCTTGAGATAGTGCAGAACCCTAGTTTCAGAACAGGTCACCAATGGACATGAGTACTACAGGAATGATAGCACAATAATTAGGAAGAAAGGCTGGAATCCTCCCACCATAGTCTATGGTAA
This sequence comes from Trichopus zeylanicus subsp. travancoricus, assembly GCA_005019695.1. Classification (NCBI taxonomy): domain Eukaryota; kingdom Viridiplantae; phylum Streptophyta; class Magnoliopsida; order Dioscoreales; family Dioscoreaceae; genus Trichopus; species Trichopus zeylanicus. The sequence goes on from RXID01022599.1 coordinate 631,590, forward strand.
TTCTAACCTTGAATTAGAGAGTTGACTTCTAAAAAATATTTCTCCTCATCACAGGTTTTTTTTTTTTAACAATTTTAATTGGATTGCTCATCAAAAAGTTTGTCTCATTGTACTATGATTTTGTTATTTTTTATGTTTTATTTTTGGATCAAGACAGTACTATAATATGCTGATAGAAATCCTTTCTATCAAGACAAGCATAGAAGTTATTATGTATTTTCACATATAAACCCCAGAAGAAGATCTAATTATATTAAACATCCTAAAATTTCAATACTCTAAATACTCTTTTTGAAGTTTTCTAAAGTAACACATTCTTGTCATTTTTATTTTTCATTTTTTGGAAAATTAACATAGTGAAACTGTAGAAGACCTTTCAACCTATTGAAAGTTGTAGTAACCACAAATGAACCAAAACAGCTGTAATATTCTTTTTTGTCATAAAAGAACAAGGCACTTGACAAAATCAGGTTAGGTTTCCACCAATTATTCCTTTTCAGCAGCATCCCCAAAAATTTAAACCATTTTATTTTTCTATTAAAAAAAAGCTTGATTAAGGAAAAAAAAAGCAAATAAAGGATTTGAGAAGAACATAGACACAGCCACACAAATGATGCAGTCCAAATCCATTAGACAAGGAGAGAAGGGGGTGGCATGCAAGCGTCCTTAAATCAGGGGCTAGCTATTAGTATGCCTATTGATTATCAAGGAGTTATATGCAGACCCTTCATGATTTTACATATCTGTGCCTAACCAGTGACTTTAGCCATACTGGAATAAGTTCCTTTATCCTTTGATGTTGATGTGAGAATCTCACTCTCTTATTTGCCTTTCTGACTTTAACATTGTTTTAGACATCTAAAAATCATTTCCACTGTACCAAGAACTCATCCTGGACAACAACTAAAAGCCAGTTTCAACAAACAAGATTCCACCACTCCAATATCTACCCATGTGTCTCCTGATCTATGCACAAAAAAGGTTTTGCCTCTCGTGATGGAAGCAAAATCTCATGGCTACTTTCAATTCATAAGGGAATAATAAAGTACACTTAGCTTTGTGTCATGGACTCATGCATATCTATATTAAGAATTAAACAGATCTCTTAGGAATAAATAATAATGAAAAGAAAAGTGTGGAAACATGAATACTTGCTTACCCAAAAAATATTCTCTTGCGATAATTGAACTCCTATAGTATTTTGAAAACCATTCATGGATATTGATTAACTACAAATCTATTGAATAAAAATATGCCAATATGTTCTTCAGGCAATTAGTTATTAGGTTTCTCAATTTTACCAAATTATCTGAATGACTCCCGAACTCCCAACATGTGATAACAAAAGGAACAGATATGATTGGTGTGAGAAGACTGGTACCTTTATGCATTTTAGCTGATGGAGAGTTTGATTGAGAAAAAAGAAAGGTGTATGTGCTGCAAATCTAATACTGCATGCATGTAATCCTCCAATTATTTAAAAGAAAATGCCAGCCATTCCCTTGGATCATAACAAAAGGTCAATAATAAGTACCCGCATCACTCAAAAACTCCATCATCAACAAGCAGCAAGTAAAATGCCTATTAAGAGCAACAAGCGCAAGACCAGGTCCCCTGTATGAGAAATCAACCCAGATTGCAATAAACATGGTCAATCCTCTCTATGCCTAGATAAGATAGCCCTTGGCTCAATGGCTCCAGCAGAGTGTCATAGGAATGCAAAAAGCAAGCTTGTGGAAGCCAAGGCTTCATTATCATCATTCCCTGAGCGAACAGCTGGTGGACATATTCTGTGTCTGCATTAGTGAACCATGTAAGGTATTCATTTACACTTAAAATATTCCCCCTATTACCTAAGGGAAAAGATAATAAGGATATTACCTAGATCCTAATATCAAAACCATCGTTAGCACAAATGGCACAGGTGTACCTTAAAAGTATGAATATTTACCCTTCAAAATCAATATTCATTAAAAGCATTAGCCATGCATCATTATGGAATTATGGAACCTCAATTTCCTTTAGGCTCTCTCCATTCTCATTGTCCTCAATTTTAATATAAAAGAATGATCAAGGTGTGTGGCTTTTAAATTTCTCATTGCACTCAATTTTAAAATAGGATAATCATCTGAATGGAGGGGCACATCTATATCTGCTATTAAGCAAAGCCATGCACGAGAAAAACTTTTTTAAAAAAGTAGGAACTCTTATTTTTCTGAGTTAGATCAAGGGTTCTTTGCCATTTTTTCCCTTAATGTTAGATACCACTTTCAAATTTAAGGTCAACAAAAACCCAAAATCAAGCAAACTCTAGATCAAATTTAAATGGGTTTATAAGGACTTAAATTGCCATCTAAACCACGGTTCGCCATTTCGGCCGAAACCCTAAATATCGTTTCGGTTTAGGGTTTCGGCGCCACAGCAGAGAGCGTGGCGGCTGTGGGCGCGTGCGGGGCCCGTACGGGCGAGGGCGAGGGCGGCCGACAGGCCGCGCGAGGTAGGCACAGGGCGGTCAGGGCAGCCGCAGGGAGCGCGAAGCGGCTACAGGAAGCGTAGGCCGTCGGCGGCGAGCGCAGGGCTCCGGCGGCAAGCTCGACGCGTGCATGGCGAGCTCAGCGCGTGCATGGCGAGCGCAGCGCGCGTGGGGCGAGTTTAGCGCGCACGGGGAGACCGCAGCGTGCGCAGGGCGAGCTCGGCGTGTGCGGGGCGACCGCAGCGCGTGCAGGGCGAGCTGAGTGCGCCGGAGGCGAGCTCAGCACGCGCGGGGCGAGCGCAGCACGCCGGCGGCATCGTCAGCACACTTGGGCCGACCGCAGCTCGCCCATGGCGCCCACGGCGAGCTCAGGACTCGAAACCGGCATCTCCGGCATCCCCGCGCGGCATCTCCGGCATCTCCGGCGAGCTCAACAGCCCGGCATCTCCGGCAGCTCCGCCGGCAAGGGCAGCTCGGCCGCTGAGCGCAGCTCCCCCCGTGAGCGCAGGTCAGCCGGCGACGATGGTTGCCCCCGCTCTCAGTTCGGTTTAGGGTTTACTGTGCTGGTTAGTTTTATTTTATTAATCATGTTTTATTTAGTTAATCACAGTTTACTGTGCTGCTTTGTTTTTTTCCCCGGGAATCACGGGGAGGTGGCTGTCGGTTGGTCGGTTGGTCGGTTGATATTGGCTGATTAAGTACTTTGATTAATGCCCGTGAATCACGGGTTTCGGCTGTGGGTCTTGTGGCTTATATATACTTAGTGTAAGATGTTTACGCTTCGCAGACAATTTCATTTGTGTTCTGCTGTCTTAGTGAAAGAGTTTTGTAGATCGGCCAGTTATTTCTATTTCAGTTGCAGAAGTATGAAATTTTCTATTCAATAATTGATATATCATAATTTTTAGTTTTTGTTTGTGCTACTTGATGTATCAGATATAGTATGTATGTTGAGACTTGAGAATTGAATTGAAACAGGGAAGATCAAATTATTTGTTTTTATGGATCTGCTCAATTTGCATTATGCATATTATGTATCTACTTAATTGAAACAGTAATCTGATCAATTATCCAAAATTAAGTTAGATTTGCTGCTTAAAATACGTATTAAATTATTAAATTATTAAATTATTTAAGTTACATAGTAAAATATTAAATTAATAAATTATTTCAATTACGTATTAAATAATGTATTTTGTATTAAAGTGTATAACAAAATAGTAAATTATTAAATTATTTAAATTACGTATTAAATTATTAAATTATTAAATTATTAAATTATTTTAATTATGTATTAAATTACATGTATTTTCGTATTAAATTATATTAAAAAAATATTAATTTATGGATTAAATTATGTATTCAATTACATATTTTGTATTAAAATATGTATTCAATTATGTAGTATGTATTAAGTTGTGTATTGAATTAGTAAATAAATAATATATTATGTATTAAATTACGTATTTTGTATTAAAATATTTATTTCGTATTAAATTATATAATAAAATATGTATTAAATTATGTAGTATGTATTATGTATTAAATTATATATTATGTATTACGTATTAATTTATGTACTAAAATATGTTTTATGTATTAATTTTGCTATTAAAATTATGTATTAAATTATGTCGTATCTATTACATATAAAATTATGTATTATGTATTAAATTATGTATTGCATATTAAATTATGTATTAAATAGTAAATTATGTAATTTGTATTAAATTTTGTATTACATTATCTAATATGTATTAAATTATCTATTACGTCGTACATTATGTATTAAATATTAAATTATGTATTAAATTACGTATTATGTATTAATTTACGTATTAAATTATGTATTACGTATTATGGATTAAATTAACGTGGAAATTAGATAATAAATCAAGAACCACTGCCACGAGATCGCGCAGAGCTAGTTGTTCTGGCTCGTATGTCTACAAATGCTCGTCCGGATCATCCAGGTACTGAATTTGTAATTCCACACCCAGATGTTTCAAACTCAACCGATAATGATTATGATGATTAGTTGTATTATCTTAGAATTTATAAACTATGTATGTGTGAAATACATTTTAATGAAAAGTTAAATTTGCTTATGTTAATTTTAAAATTTTAATCATATTCATATCATTTCTTGTATATTTTTTTAATACACTAATATATATTAAAACTAGACAATATCAGTGACTAACTATCAAAATTAATTTTAATTAGCTTAAATAATATTTGAAATTATTGTAAAATTAAATATAAATTCATTCATAATTTTTCAAATTTTGTCAAATTTTTTGTAATATTTTATCGTATTTTTAATTTGAAGTCAAAGTACAGTCAAAATATAGTCAAACTCTGATCAATACTCAATTAATAATTTAAAAAATTCTTTCGGCCGAAATCGAAACGGCCGAAACGTATCGGTTTCGGCCAGTCCCGAAACCGAAACTGAAACCGAAACCAAAAACCTTGATCTAAACATCAAAATGCATGATGAAATTGAGTCATTGTAAATTAGACAAGCAGAAAAAATTAAATAAATAAATAAAAATACAAAGACTCCTATGGGCTCAACCCTAAAATATAACCATTGAATATAAGAAAGAATGATGTGCTTATCTCTTGTGCAGCTTTAATCCAAACTTAACTAAGATTTGTGACTAAATTGGGTGTTAGGGAAGTATATACCATTACAAAGAAGATTCCAGCAAGCTAAATTCAAATATAAATATTACAGGGACTCATACGAAAATCCACAAGATTATAAGAAGGTATATGAAAAAAACCCAATATCCAAAATTGAAAGGAAATGTTGAACTGACCTTTTAATTCAATCAATTGAACCAACATTAATAAATTTAGTGAGATTCATGCACCAAAATTCTCCAATTTGAAAATGCTACAATGAATTACATGAAAATAATCTATTATTGTGATTAACAAAGTACACATGAAAAGATGCACTTACAGTTACTCACACAGTCATCTCCAATCTTAAGGGCAGACAAACACTTTTCACACAGTGAGAAGTACAACTTGTTCTTGCACCACCAATGTCACAAATTCTTTGTAGATGAACACTCTAACTCAACTAAAACAAGGAAATAATTGATTAAGAAGCAGAAATACACTTCTTTCCCATGTGAAAGACAAGACCAAGTCCATCTGAAGACTCAAAGCAACTGAAAAGTCTTAGGCGAAAATAGTGTAACAAAATGGTAAAAACAAAAAAATAAGAGCAACTGGAAATCAAAGTTATTTAAACCAGCCCCTAGCATTTACTTTTCTTGGTTTACACATTTCTTAGTGTCTCATGTTATTAGAGCACTTGAGTCTCTTGCTTGATTCTAATCAAAGGTTAATTTCATTGGCCTTAAAAGCAATTTTCAACTGGATGAACTTTCTAAGTGCTTGACATAACTCTCCTAATGATTCCATCACTTCACTTGTCTCTTAGCGACTCTCCTAATGATTCCATCTCTTCACTAGCCTCTTAGTGTTGTACCTAATTATCACTGAGAACTGTAATGCATGTCATGTCAAATATGCAGATAAATTCAACAAGCAACAGAAAATATGGCAACCCTAATTTTGAATCTTTTTACAATAGAAGATCAAAACATATATGACACAAGTGCTAATCTACAAGAAGCCCCAGAGATGCTTCAGTCAACCATAGGAGCAACATTTCTCTCCGAACACATATTAATAATCAAATATTCAATAGAAGGGCTCTCCAAAGTTCATCCTCCTTTAACTTGTCCTATGTTCTGTAAGCATGTAATCAAGTATTTTAGCTAAGTAAAGTAAAAAAGGCTAGCATCATATAGTTGGTAAGGCTTCTCATTTTCTTTGTTTAAGAAGATGTGACAATGACGCCACCAAATAAATATACAAATGGCACATTAGGCAAGTGCCATCCACTTGACATAGAGTACATTCAACATCTGCCTAGGGTATTACACAAATTACAACTCACCTTGTGTTCCAGCTGACTTGCCGCACAAAAATTGTTCATTGAATCACAAAATTATCCAAATAGCTCCCTGAACGAAGCCAATTATCAATTCAGTATGCTTTAGCAGCTTAGAGAATTGAAACTTCCCCTATCCAGTTAGGCCAGCCATATGCGTGTATAAAGTGAGCAGCTGATGCCAAAAGATCACATACTCAGCCAAGGAACCACCATGGCTAAAAATATGAGCACTCAACCGAACTGTAGCACATGAAACTCGTTTTATTTCACACGGCGCTTTGCTGCATGGAATGGACCAACAGGATCAGCTCAGAACAAAAACCAGGGTGCCTGTGGGTGTAATTTTAACCCATAGCAGCTGCCATAAGCTCCTTTTCTGTTCTAGCAACCCTTGACTTATTTTCAATATGATGGTCCTCCTTAGTGTAGATCCGAGCCCCAGGATGTGGGAAGGTTGAATCAGTAATTGAAAGAAGCTCCTTAGTGTGCACATCAGGAGACATATCTGAAGCTAGAGTCTGTAGCCTCTTCAGTTGTGACCGCTGACAAACAATACGGCCTTTGTTCCATCCAGTGAAATTGAATGTTGGTGATATGTTATCTTTTAAAAACGAATACACAGCCTTTCCAATAGGAAGTCCTCTAGTTGCCGAGCTTTTCTCCAGTATGCCACGTCTGGTCAACAGAAGAAGCATGCACCATCAATGAGATGGACGAAATGGTGAATTTAAATTAGTATGGTAGGAAATAGTGACTAAGTTGAATGAAAAACTGCGTTTTTTTTAAACAGAGATGAATTCTTCAAAATAGAGTGCTGCAGTTAGTCCTTAAAAAGTCAATGGCAGAATCTTCATATCATGGAACACACAGGTATAAATGAAACATAAATTATATGAATATCCAAAGATCCTTTGAAATGTAGTAATCCAACATCCCCCTCTTAATAAATGCAAGCATGACCAACAAAAGTTTTATTTGAATCAATTAAATGGCTACTGGATTGACAAAAATAATAATTTTATTAGAATCTTATCTGCAGACTTCGGAACTGTGAACAAGAAACATAAATAAAACTATGGACAAGTGCAAATAAACTCACGCTACAACAACAGTGGCCAAATGGGGAAGATCATCTCCTCTGCTACACTTTTTGTAAATATGATTGAGCCACAGTGACATGGCTGTAAGAGCTCCACCAATGGACATTCTAGTGAACAATGAAATTTTAGTTTAGCAATTACTTCCCATAAGCAAAAAAATGTGTTTGAGAAAAATGATAAGTAAATACCAGCAAGTACAATCTACCTGTGCACATCCACAGACCATACAAGTTTGCTTTCACGATAAAGCTCCGGAAAGAGTGCTCGTCTAGTTGCCTCACGAAGCACCCTAGCAGCACGCGCCTTTTGTCCTAGCCACCACAGGGCCTCCAAAATAGCATTATACAATCTAACTCCAAACCCACAACCCTCAGCATTGAATATGTCGAAGACATACTCCACCATTTGCCAGTTAGACTCGTCATCATAATCCCCCTTGATCATGGACGCAATTACTTGATGGCTGTTGGAAATCCTATTTGTTTTCATTTCTTCAAGTAGCTGGTATACATCCTCCCACCTAAAAGGGGAGTGGAGATGTTTGAGTGGGGTCAACTGATAATAAAATTAAAAACCTAAAGGCCAATTGTCAAGAATTCACACAAAGGCAACTCGGAAAATAAGCATGCAGAAAAATACAGAAACAGAGGAAAGACTGTGACATCTTTAACCAAATATCAGACGTACAAAGGAGCCAACTGGCTATTAGAAGTACTGAATTTTAGCTCAAATTTCTTCCCAGACAAACCAAAAAATCTTAGCCATCAGACCAAAGTATCATCAAACAGCAAGATAAGTAAGAAATAAAACAATTGAAAAAGAACAGGCCAAAGTGATATATATTTGCAAAATACCTGTCATTCTTAGCATATGCTGACAGCAACCAGCAGTAAGCCATAATGCTGGGCATGATTCCCATTGACTGAATCTCTTGGAATTGCTCTCTACTCTCATCAACTAGCCCTGCAGTGCAGTACACATTTAGAACTGCCTCAAGGGTCCGTTCATTTGGATTGCACCCAGACGTTTGCATCTCAACATATGTCTCCACAGCATCCTCAAATTGTCCACCCTGGCAAAATGCCTCAATCAAGATATTGAATGAATCCCCATTTCTCTGAATCCCTGCATTGCTCATCCGTGTCGAAATTGCCTGGGCCTCCTTAAAAAGCCCGCCTCTAGCGTACATGTTTAGCAGCGAATTGTATGTCTCAATCGTCGGCATGCTCCCTATCTCATGCATCGTGTTGAATGCAACAAAAGCTTCCTACATAAACAAGAAAAAGTGATGGCTACTCTTATATAGATTTGAACATCTAAAAAATGATCTTGGTAAACATCCAGACCTCATAAAGAGCTGCTTGGCCATAAGCTTCTACAACTCCAGTGTATGCTTTTGCGCTTGGAACCACTCCCTTGCCGTTCATATAAGAAAGTACGGATTTTGCGTCTCCATGGAGGCCACCCTTCCCACAGGCTAAGATGAGACCCTCATAGGTCTCCATGTCAGGCTCCACCTTCTCCTCCACCATATCATGGAACAGCGTGACCACCTCTTTGAAGTACCCGCCCTCCCCAAACACCTGTATGAGGATGTTGTATGTCGATGCATCCGGCTTCGTGTTCCCAAACTTCATCTCCAAGAACAGTTCTCTCACATCTTCATATTGCCCCTTCTTCCCATACAGATTAAGCAGAATGCTGTAAGTGGCAGCATTGGGCGCACACCCAGCTGCCTGCATCTGGCGCAGCACGGCCAGAGCCTCCTTGGCGGCGCCAGCACGTGCATATGCGTCCATTAGCACATTGTAAGCAGCAGCATCAGGAAGATGACCACCTGCTTCCATTTCAGCAAACAGCTCCGAGACCCTCTCGAGCCGGCCAAGCTTGGCGAACGTGTCCACCAAGTAAGTGTGAGTCGTGTTGTCCGGAAGAATGCCTGCCTCCAGCATCGTGCGAAACACCATCTCCGCCTGGTCCGAGAGGCTCCGGCTGCCAGAAGCAGCAAGGAGGGTGTTGTAGGTGACAAGGTCAGGCTGCACGCCGTCGTGGCGCATCTCTGCAAACATCCCGAGGAGCTTATCCCAGGGGACGCCACCGCGAGCGCACGCATTGATGACGGTGTTGTAAGTGAGCACCGACGGAGCGACGCGCTCGGCCTTCATCTGGGAGAGTAACTCGAGGGCTTGCTCATGGCGACCGTTGCGGCCGTAGGCGTTGATGAGAGCGGTATAGGAGAGGGCAGAGCGAGGGATCGCGTGTGTCGGCATTTCGTCGAACACCTCTTGGGCCTTGTCAAGGAGGGCCTCGCGGCCAAGGACGCCGATGAGGATAGCGTAGATGTGCTCGCCGGGACGGCACCAGGACTGGCGTTGCATGTACTTGAATAGGCGGAGGGAGCGCTGCCAGTCGCCGCGGCGGGCGAACTCCTTGAAGACGAGGGCGAAGTCGGGGAGGGAGAGACGGCGGCGGAAGGACTCGAGGCAGCGGGCGATGCTACCACGGGGAGGGAGGCTGCTGAGCTTGTCGATTAGGGTTTCTACGTCGTAGCTGTACTTGCCCTTCTCGACGGGGACGGAAGGGTTGCCGAGGATGAGCTCCTTGGGCTTGGCTCTGGTCGCCGGCGGCCGAAGGAAGCGCGGATTGCCGGAGAAGAGGGATTTGGGGATGGGAGAGGAGGGAAGGGAAGTGGGGAGAGGAAGGGAGAGGAGAGACATTACTGGGGAGGAGGAGGGGAGAGGGAGAGAGAGAGGGAGAGGAAGCTGCAGGTTCGTGCGGGGGTAAGTGAAGCCGTGGCTTCTTACTTTTTCGGATAACGAGAGGGGAATGAAGTTACGTGTACCCGCGGGATTTCCTAAAGTTATCTTTCACGGGGAAATGGGCAATTTTGTTGTATTTTAAAATGAACCTTTAGGAGCGTTTTGGGATTAATCGGTTTATTATCTGAATATTTTTTTAAAAATTTATATATATTTTTTTAAAAAAAATTAAATTATTATTTTTTTATTAAGTATTAATAAATAATATAATTATTTTAAAAAAAATTAAACTATTCACTGGCTTAAATATCAAAAATTTGATCAAACTATTTTTTTATTTTAGTTTTAATTTTGAATTTGACTTTGACCTTCATAACGAACCAAATGATGTTTTATATACTTACAGCTATCACTACAATGGGTCACGATTTAATGAAAGTCTTATAATTTTAGTATAAGTTTTTTTATAAATATCTATTTTATTATTTTAGAGTTTTTGACAAAAAAATCACTTAGTTTGAAATTAATATTAAAAAAATTTATTTTATGATTATTAAAAATTTATTTTATTTTATATTATAAATTTATAAAAATTTATCTCAACTAAAATATTTTATGTTAATTTAATTTTATTGATCAATAAAAATAATTTTTATAAATTTATATTATAAAAAGTAAATTTTTACTAATAATAATACAATAACTAATTTTTTGTAAATTGAACATAAAATATGTAATTTATTGTCGAAATTTATTATTTAAAAACCATTCGCTTTAATATTTATTTATTTATAAATAACCACCTCAAATGACTTCAATGTAATGGATCCCAAAAAATTACTATTTTTTATTTGATTTTGGGTCAATTGCATATATTTATTTAAAATTTTACTAAATTATATATATATATTAAACTTAAAAAATACATATAACTCCTTAAAAATTCATCAAATTATATATTTTTTTATTTAGTTGAAAATTTAATTTCATATTAAATTTCAATCAAAGATGTAAACTTGCTATTTTGCCATTAGTTTGTTTTAAACCCATTTAAATGTGATATGTAAAATAATAGTTTTTATCATTACCTACTTTAAATTTATTTCAATTCAACGTTAACTAAAACTAGAGATTAATTTAGATTATATCCAATGCTCGATATAAGCTACATTTTGAGCCGGTTTATACTCATGTTCTCCATTAAATTAATTTATACTTGATCGGAAGTATTTTCCCTTTTTCACTTTAACCTAAATGATGTCAAAATATTATATTTTTAAAATATTATTAATTATAATTCAGAATTATTTTCTTTTTTTCACTTTAACCTAAATGATGTCATAATATTATATTTCTTAAATATTATTAATTCTAATGATAAATTTACATTTAAACATTTTTTAACATGCCAAGTAACATAAAAAAATTTATAATTTTTGAAGTTTCAAGGGGTACTATACAATTTGAATAATTTTTAAGGAGATATATATATAATTTTTCGAGTTTCAAAAAGAAATATGTAATTTGATAAATTTTTAAGAAGTTATATATAATTTTTAAAGTTTGGTGGGGAAATATATAACTTAGTAAGAATTTAAGGAATTATATGCAATTGATCATAATAAAAAATATTAAAATTTAAAATAAAAAACACATGATAATTCAATAACCATCTAATTAATCAATAACAATTTTGAACTTTTAAATTTTTTAATTTTTAGGAATATTTTTTTTCTCCTCTTTGCTTAACATTATAGTATAAATAACAAATTTGTTATTTTCCTTTAAAACTTAAGAAAAATAATTGTTTATTGACTAGATTTATTGGCTATATTTGTTAGATTAAATAAGTTAAAAACAAGTGATATAGTTTTTTCTTTGCCAAAACTAGAACTGCAAAAAAATGAAAATTTTTAATTTACTAACATTAAGATTATTGGCTTTTTGCAAATACTAAAAGAATATACAACTTTATATAATGAAATAATAGGTCAATTGCATATTTTTTGAAGTATTTATAAATTACATATTTCTTTTTTTAATTTTAAAAATTGCATATTTTTTTTACTTATTGGATATGTTGCAAAAACTTTCTCGAATATATATTTATAGTTAAAATTAAGAATATTTAGAAAATATTCATTGGGATAAAATGAAAATACGAAAATACCTATCAAGTTGTCATTCAAAAAATAAAATAATTTTTCACATATTATTCTATCAATTTTGTCATCCAAATAATAAAAATAAATTTACATATAGTCTTCCAAATTTTATCACAAAAAAAAGAATGTAAATTTAAGTTTGTTATTTGAAAAACAACTTGGTAGAAAATTATTGTGAATTCGGAGATCAATCTAAATAAAAATATTACTTATATGAATTAAATTTAAGACCTATATTTTTAAAAAATTAAAATTATAAAACTTCTTACAAGATTATCGTAATTGCAAATAACTTCATAAAAATCATGTTTTTATAAAAAACTCCACCACCTCCAAAAAATAAGAAGTATTTTCGTGTTTTTACTTTATCTCAAATAACATCAAACAAAAAATTATTTGAATATTTTTTAACTTTGACAACAAATATACATTCGAAAAATTTTTTACAATATATTTAAAAAATTTAAAGAAAAATATACAATTCATCAATTTTAAAAGAGAAATATCTAATTAATGAAAATTTTAAGAAGGTATATACAATTAACTCTAAAATAATAAGAAAGATAGTTCTGGTGAAAAATCTTCAATAATTTTTTTAGGAATCCAAAAGCACATAGATCCGATGGGCTTTGAATATAGGCACCAAAGACCTTGGTTTGAATTAATCTCATTTTTTAACTGGACTGAATAATCTCAATTTAAATAAAAAATAAACTAGAAATATTACTTCAAAATAATATTATCTTTTTTTTTTTAAATTTCAACCCAAATCAGCCCAATGACCTAGCGTAACAATCACTTCATGGCAACCAAAACTTCTCCTGTGCAGAAATTACTTTAAACCCAAGCATGCCTAGGCTTAACCAAACATGTCTAAATAAACATAACCACGGTGCAAATGATGCCAGCCATCAACGTATGTTATTTTGAAATCTTAAGTAAAAAGATCATTGCCTCAGTCCACCCGCAAAAGCACAAAAATTTTGGTTGATCACAAATTAAATAGACACATTCCAGTATGCATTTTGTTTTATAATAGCAAATCTACGAGTAAAACGTCCTCCCCACAATTGAGCATCCAAATTTGCAAGGAAGATCTCCCCTTGAAACACAATGGAGAGAAGTGAAAGACAAACAGTTTCCCGAAGATTAAAGCACTATGATCATTACTCTTCTCGCTCTTGCAATCCTTTCTTCTGCATTTCCTGTGAAAAATATAATTTGAATTAGAATAAAATCTAAAGCGCCATGCATCAACAAGATTAATGATGAATATTCAACGCCACATGTATTAAAAAATGATAATGTGCACTGCAAACTGTATCACAAGGAAAACACTATACATTCAGATAACCACAATAAAAGTGAACCATGCAGCACATCCAAATGCATAATACAAAGGGCAGCAATCTTTGCAAATTTTCCTGATTTATCTAGGAAACAGACGTGCATTTGTGAGATTAGCTTGGTTTTCAACTATACAAACCAGTACAAGTCCATGCATATTGACAATGTGAATCTGATATGAAGACAGTACATCTGTACCATACTATGCTGACTCATGGCATGGAGCAAGATGAAAAGAAAAAAGTGACTTCCTCAGACAAAAAATTGGTATGGCATGATATTGTCTTTAATTTCTACTGTTTAGCTTTGACTATAAACACAATTAATATCACACAACGTTTTGCATAATTAGACTCTTAAACAGACTTGTGGCCTATCTGGAGGACAGATGGACCATAGTTCATTTAAAAATCAGTAATACTACTGCTAAGACACCATGATTGCATCTTCATGCACAAATCAACCGCTAGTATATGCACATATCTAGCATACAAAACAAGAAAATCAGGGTAAATACAATATTCAACATTCATTAATTGTGAATAAAGGTAAGTGCTTGTCCCACTCTTATACAAGGTCATGTGATTCCTAATATAATACAAAGCAAGTTAATCATAAAAGGATTGTCCATACAACAAGCACACTGTGCAAAAAATATTTTGCTATAATCTTTGAAGAAAAAAATCACTTCAGAATCAAAAGATATAGGCATACTTTTGGAATTTAGGATCTTAAATTTCAAAGCTACACATAATGGCTTAAAACATGGGTAATTTTCGTTAACTTGTGACCACACAATTATGCCCATTGCAACAATTTATGGTTAACTTGGCATTAAGGAAAAAAACTGCCCTTTCAAGTTTTCAATAATGTTATTATCACATCCTCGCTGAATGCAAATTGAGCAAACTATGAGGCAATTGGGAGTACATTACAAACCAAAAAGAATTCCACAATACTAACTTTAATTATACATTACAATAGTAGACGCTAATGTAAAATCAAACTAAAATTTTTATATTTGGTCAGGAATGGCAATATGCAAATGCCCAAAATAAACAGTAATGATGCCTCCAAAAACCAAACATCAACAATGAGATTGAAAAAGGTTCTTCGTGAACATGAATTTCCACAGAAGTTCAGAGAACATGCATTTCTCAGTCAAAACGTGTCTACCTTAACCATGGATCAAATTGTCATACAAGAACATGGTAAACACTCCAAAAACACATTCCTTAGAAAGTGCAACAAAGCATCGCCTCTTGTTAGATCATTAGGAAAAATAGCAAAATTTAGAAAAGATCACTCACTTTGCAAAGAGAGTTTGGTGATGTTCAGGATTAATGTGAGTTCAAGGCTGTTACATGATATTGTTAGGACACCAAAATTTTTCTAAAATATAGAACCATGATTACCGTGTGACCACATCAATACATGCCAACAAAGTACCATATAGGGCAAAACCTCAATGTTGATGACTGTCTCATCATATATAAGCATAATAAGTGTACAATAAATAGCTGCTACTCAAACAATGACTATATATATTTAATTAAAGATTATACCCAAACAATTAAAAAACATTAATTTGACTGCAAAGCAAGCAGTATTTTCGAGTCACTTATTTGCTGCAAGAGGCCTAAATCACATAGAAATTAAATTTAAATATTAAACTTCAAAACTTCCCAAATTTCCCAAATACATTGCAAGGCATGGCAATACCTGACTGTGAAAATGAATAACAAAAAACTAAAAGTTTAACTTCGGAATCTTCCCACTTAAACTTGGATGGATAGTAACAAATTTATTTGGATGAGAATCTTCACATGATCAGGACCTAAAAATATTTTGCATAAGGATTTTCACATAAATCAATTGTCATGGGGTTTGATTCTTCCACCCATTAATTTTCGTAGAAATGGTGGAAGCATCAACTTATATGGATAGAAGCATCAAAACCCTTCATTTCATTGTGCAATGTACATAAACAGAATGTATAAGACCTTGTGTCAATTAATACATTATCCCCCAACCTTAGTCCTCCATCAAAAACTAAATGCAACAATGCTAATTCACAAAAGAATACCAAACCCAAATGGCCACAAGTAATTGTATAACCAAAACGATTCAGAACCCCACCAAATTACTCCTTGAATGACGGCATTTGACATTTCTACCATCCTGACATCCCTTTTTCTTTTCAAATTTCATGTAAAGCCAGCATTTTCTCCAATTCATTCAGAGCACAAGCATACGTTCACGCATCTATAAACTGAGCGTTCACTTAAAACCCTAATCGACGAACCAATCAGACAGATGGCTTGAAACAAAAGAATTGAGCATGAATCAAGCACTTGAAATCGCGAATCCAACAGGAAAACAAAAAAAGAAAAAGAAATATCTCGATTACGAGATCGAGAAGAGGAGCTTACGGATTGGGCGGAGTGCCAGGAGAGGCCCTGGTAGACATTGTAGGAGAAGATGGTGACAAGGTAGAGAGTGCAGACGCCGAGGCCAGCAGTGAAGGTCTTGAAAGCCACGTCGCCGATCTTCCCCATCGCCTTTCGCCGATCTCCACCCCGAACACTACGCTCCTTCTCAGCGCTACCGCGGCTGCACCACCGCCTGACTCTCGGTCTCACCCCAGAGGTCATTTACAAAGAGCCCCCTGTAATCTCAGATATCCACGTCAACCTCTGGAATCTTAATATTGACATATTCCTCCCTGAAACTATCTATATTTGACAGAGATCTCCCCTCCGAGGAACGTCCTGCAGCTTGGACCAAAGCGCGTTAATTTGTCGTCGCTCTCAATCCGGAGTCCGGACGCGCCACACTGGGGCCCACACCATTTTCTTTATTTTATATATTCTTTTCCATATCTTATCTACTGATGCCTCAGCACGGACCCCTGATTTGCATTCTTCGACCGCCGAGTCGACACTCAATTTATATGTTTAATTAAAAAAAAGGTTAATTGCAATATATATAACTTCTCGATCGATTTAGTTCTCTTAATATATATATATATATATACCTATCTTTCCTTAGATGTTATTTAGTGAATTTTAATTTTACCAAAATTAATAAAATTAGGGAGTCAATTCATTAATTCTAATAATTTTATTGTTTGGATATTAAAATTATTAAAATTCAGTATTTTCAATTGTGCTTCAATTCAAAATTTTAATTTTTCCCTTCATTGTGTGAAATTCAGAATTCCACCCACCTCCCACCCACACGGGGGTTTTGTAGAAATTTTCGATTCGACCTAAAAATTTCAAAAAATATTTTAATATAATAAAAATTCAATTAACTATTAATTAAATTTTAATCTCAATTAAATTTAATAATATGATATAAAGTAATTATATCATATTTCAAGATATATTATCTATAGTCTGATTATTATTTATATAAATTTAAAATAACTATTTAAAATTTGCATTACAAAGTTCGATAAATAAATAAAGTAAGAATAATTTTATTAAATTATCATAATCTCAATTTCAATACTCCTCAAACACTAGAATTGAGATAATCGATGAAATTTAAAAATCTTTAATTTCATAAAAAAATTACATCCAAATACTGAAGTTAAAATTAATTACCTCTACATATAAGAGTCAATTTGTAGTTTGCGTAGTTTTTCAATCTTCTACACTACCAGGAATAGCTGCCACGCAGCTAGTCACCCCAATGCATCGTATGTTAATGAGAAAATTGGCCACGATGAATCAAACTCTAGAGGCTGGCTTTTTGAATTTTGACGAAAATATGCCCAGTGATTTGAATTTAATTTTTGATTAAAATAGAACCAAATCAAATAATTTTGATTCGGTTTTAATTTTAATTTTTATATCAATTTAGTACAGTTTGATATTGAGATTTTAAAAACTGAATTTATCGGTTTGATTTATTGGATTCAATTTAGTAACTAAATAGATTGAATATATACTCGTATTAAAGACAAACGACTTAAAACTTGCGTATTTGGGTGCTCGATAACTTGGAAAGGCGCTGTTGCTGGTTTGATTGCCACGAGCCCGGCCGCATGAATCGGGGCAGTTGCGTCTGGGTGTGCGTCGGTTCAGCAGTCGGGCCAGTAGCGGGTTTCTGGCCCGGGAAGAGTGCAGAAACTTCCCCGCGTTCCATGAGCACCTCAATTCAGCACACGCACGACTTTAAGAGTCGTGTCCATTTGCCCTGTAGCACGTGACACACGGCTCTTGCAGTACCACGTGTCCTCGACGAGGCCCCGTCGCAAAAGGAGTCCGCCAACGGCCATTCCTTGCGGTCTTGCTTTACACGTTTCCCTCTCTCTCTCTCTCTCTCTTTTTTTCAGAAAAAGAAAATGGACATTGCAAATACCTCCCTAACTTATTCTTTTTTGCAAGCAACCATACATCCGTTTGAATTATAATAATTGTAATTAGTCAATAATTAAGACACTTAACGAGTCATAATAAAATTCTAATGAAATGCGGGTCATGCGGACTACATAATCCATGATTCGTAATTATCTTATTCATTGAAATTCGGAACACGTCGAGTCATTAAAAATTTGTTTAACAAGGAAAAATGGACTAATATGTCGCAATATATTGCCTGATAACTTGTATGCCAAATAAATGTTTGAAAATCAAAATACTTTCTGCATTGGATGCTGTGATTGCTGCTAATATTTTTGCCGATCTCGTTCGTATAAATAAAAAGTTAATTGCATTTATTATCTTACAAACACAGTAAATTGTGTAATATTTTTCATATTTTTAATAATTATATATAATTTCTCGTAATCTAAGCCGTTATTAAAAAAAAAATTTCCATCTATTTCACCGCTTAACGCATGATTAATCTTAAACTAGGTTAAAATTTACCTAAATGCCCTTCAGCCTACCCACCATTCATTCCCCGAGAATTTCCGGCCGACTGTGTTATGCCTTCCTCGTCTTTCCCGAGCTGGATTCTCGCTGAAGTCGCCGGAAGCTTCTTGTCGCTAGTGACGAGGTGACAGCAGGCGGTGCATGTCCTGCTTCCGCGAGCCAAGAGCACCTTCATCACGTCCTCGATGGAGGCCTTCTCCACCATGCTCGCCAGCTGCTTCTGCCAAGCTTTCTTTTTCTCGATAAATAATTTCGTCTAAATTGAATATCAACACTAAATTGAATATCAACATAAAAAATGTCTACATTTACAGTTGACGCATCTGAATGAAAAACAGTTCCGTCAGTAAGAACCTGTAGAAAGATGCAAACTCTTGAAACAAGTCGAGCTTAAAAGTCCCAAAAATCAACGAACTCGGGAACAAAATTGAGAGGAAAGAAATCTCTTACATGTATGCGAGGACCTTAAAGCCACGAAGCTGGAAGGGAAAAACAATGAACCGAAGAATCTCGAAGCGATCGGCGGCGAAGTCACCGGTCTTCTGGGTGGAGATGACCACGAAGTCGATGCCCTCGATGTGGGCCTTGATCTGCTGCAGCGCCGATGAGAAGTTAAGCTCCGTCACCTGCTTCACTCGCTCCCTTCCTTCCGCCGCAGCCCAACCCCGTCGCCGGAATTGTAGCATGAACAGAAACATCTCATAGCTGACCGAGTTGACGAGGATCACCACGCCGGACTCGGACACGACTGGGACGATCGGGAGGCAGAACGAGAGGAGTGGGAGGAGTTGAGGAAGAGCAGCCCCGGGGGCGGGTGGGGGTGACGGCGGAGAGGTATTCGGCGTCGGAAAAGAGCTTGCGGAAGAAGAGGCTGTGGATAAAATAGTCATTTCATCTTGAATTAACACCGTCAAAATAAATATTTTCAATATATTCGTTTGCCTTGAGTTAAAGTTTTAATTGGAGGAATTTTCTTCAAATAAAAAAAGGAGTAATATATAATTATTGAAAAAAAGAAAAATTTTATGTAATTTGTTATGTTCGCGTATATGTAATTATTTTTGGTGATCTGGTTCATATAAATAAAAAAAGATTTATCTGAAAAATGACTTTTTTAAGGATAAGGCAGAAGAATAGCTTATTTATATTTGGATTCTCTCGAGATAAATTACTTTTTAAATAAAGTAGTTGAATTTTATCCATGGACCAAGAGTGCCTTCCAATTAACACATTTGCAGGGATGTAAGTGAAAATATTTAAGAAAACTTTGTAAACCAAGACCGCAACTCCATATGAATATTAATTAATTAAATATTATAAAACGGTCATTGGGAATCGAACCCAACAGCTCCCGGCGAGCGCTTTGAGGGATGTGATGTCGCAGAAGCGGCAGCCTGAGGAGGACGGCAGCGCGGCTGGATCCGCCGGCAGCGGCAGCCGCGGCGGCTTCCCAGATGAGAAGCGACAAAAGGTTCCCGCTCTCCGAGGGTCTGTCTCTTTATTATTGCCTCTTGGTACTCCCATCCGCAATTAATTTATCCCCTATGTTTTGTTAAGCGAATTCTCGGCTTTTTTATTTTCTTTTGAAGATCGATTGGATTTTGTATTTGGATGGCGATGGATCACGGTGGAGCCAAAAGTTTTGATTTTGATTCTGAAATATTCGATTTTGGTTCCGGTTTCAGGGTTGTGATGGAGGCGTTGAAGATGGACGCTTTTCAGAAGCTGCTCTCTGCTCTGGAGCCTCTTGTTCGGAGAGTGGTGAGTGTCGATCGAATCTGTTTGTTTTAAAAAATGTTTTGATCCGTTATGCAAACTTTTTTGATCCGAAACTGGTTGCTTGTTTTAGTTTTTGCCGGAAAATTTGAGTTTTTTTTCTCATGAGTCTCCGATGTATGGTCTTTCTGAGGAAGATGGGATGAGATGGATTTGAACTAAGCACTAAGTTGGCTTGGAGCAGAATAAAGGAATACGCTTTTTGATTTTTATTCTATTTCTCGAGCTAAATGACATTTGAAGGATAAGAAATAAGCAAGAAGGTCAGCAAAAAACTTCAACTGCAACAGAAGACTGATTGTTTGTGACCCTGAAATTTTGTCCGATAGATGAAGAAGTATGATTGGATGAGCAGTGTGGATAGAAGCGCGTGTTGTTGATGTCCTTTGATTAAGCACTAGTTATTCAGCATCAATGCTATGGTCATAAGTTTTGGCTGGATCTGACCCTAGTTTTGAGACTCTTGGAAGAAAAATGCGTTTTAAAAAAGAAGAGGGAATGGAGCTTCCATAGAGCGACAAAATTCAGTGCCTCTAAGTTATGCTCACATTCTGATATATTCCAATTCAAATGCCTTGTTTGATTTTATACTGAGCTTGGCCTGATTGGGAATAGGGTCCTTCCTAAATAAATGGAACTAACCTAATAAGAGAAACTTAAAATAATTTTCCCATAGATATAGCTCCCCATTAATTAGGCTTTATCCTAATTAAGAGCTCAATATTGTATAATATTAAGAATTAGTCATGAATATTATCCAGCTGGGAAGTATGAGGGTACAACACGACTGTGTGTGGATTCACTTCAAGAAAGTTCGATTTGTCATAACTTGTGATCGTTTGATTTGATTAAATGATGAACAATGTTCAATTTGTCATAACACAGGAAGATGAATGTTTAATTTGTTGTATCTGGTGATTATTTGATTTGATTAAATGGACTTCTCGTAACATGCATGTGGGTGGACTCGCTTCAGAAATTCAGCTTAGCTATTAGTGATTGTAAGCTCGCTAACTTATCAAGTGCTTATGACTTTGTGGTCAAACCAACTTGGTGTTTGTTGCATCTCTCTGAGTTTGGTCTGTTTCTAGAAGTATCCATTGTAACCTTCATCGGCTATCGATCCATGTCTCTGAAACTGGGATTATTCAAAATATTACATGTCTAAAAGATGGTAATTGGATGCTTTAGAAACCTGTTTGTGAACATGATTAGCTTGCATGTTCTTTCCTATTGCTAGTCATTAATCAATTAGCAACAAGTCTAGTGCTTTCTAATCCATCCTGAACATATTACTAGTGAAGTATTTGAACCGATGTAGAAATGATAAATAATCATACAACTGTTATGCAATATATGACTATATAATACCCATTTATGTTGATATTTTATCATTCGCCAGGAGAAGTGATAACACTGCACATGTTTCTATTGCACTTTTCACCAGGTGAAAGAAGAAGTTGAATTGGCACTAGCAAAGCACTTGTCATGCATGAAAAGGTGATAAATAGTATTTTTATGAATTATTGCAACTCTTTTGGGCAGGTGTAACTAATAGAAAATCTATTGTTGTAGCTCAAATTAGCTGAAGAACTTATGATTAATTGATTTTTGTCATCCTTCAGACAAAGTGGAAAACAGATATACCCGTCTACCTCAAGAAGTTTGCAACTACAATTCATTAACAAGCTTTCTCTTCCAATATTCACTGGTACAAAAATTGAAGGAGAGGATTCCCCTGCTATAAAGATTGCTCTAGTTGATGCTTTGACTGGGCAAGTTGTCATATCTGCCCCTGAGTCCTCCATGAGAGTTGAAATTGTAGTTTTGGAGGGAGACTTTGAAGGTGATGAAGAAGACAACTGGACATATGAAGATTTCAAAAATAATATAGTTAGAGAAAGGGAAGGGAAGCGTTCACTCCTAACGGGCGATGTGTTTTTGGATCTGAATGAGGGGATTGGTGTTCTAGGTGAGATTTCCTTTACGGATAACTCAAGTTGGACCAGGAGTCGGAGGTTCAGGCTTGGGGCAAGGATTGCAGATGGTTGCTATAACGGTGTGAGAGTAAGGGAGGCAAAGACTGAGCCATTTATGGTCAAGGATCATCGTGGAGAATGTAAGTTTTCTAATTATGCAAATCCTTTTTTCTCCTATGTTTGTTGAGCTATAAATGTGGTTTGCAATCTTACACTTTTTTTTTATTTTTTTTTGTTTTTATGATGATGTTAGGCACTATGCATAGAAATATACATAATTGGAGTTTGAACTCATTATGTGAAAAATTGATGTCAAATGGAACTTGAAATCTGGCTTGTCAAATTTTTCTGTTTAGTTCCAGCAAACATAACTATGATTCTTTAAAAAGTTAAACTCAAAAGCTAGGTTGTTAGGAGCTTCAAAGTAACTCCAAGAGATGTAAACCTTATATTATGCAAGTAACTTGCAGTCTGTCTAATTTGAATTTTGTATTTGAGTTACTCAATGTATATTTTTAGTTTTCCGCCAGATATAAGTTTTTGTAGAACTCAACAATAAGAAAGACTACAATGTGACATGGTGTCTTTTTATCAGCATATCTTTATAAACAAATATAATTTGTAATTGTGCTTATCCTTCTTCTGTTAAGAGTTATTTTTTTGGAATTTACCACCTAATATTTTCATGCATATCAGCTTTCGTGTTGTGCCTTCCCTAATTCATAGGTTGTCGATTTAACCAAAGAACTTGATAAGTTGAAAAAGTCCTACTTTTTCATATTCTGCACAAATATTTGATGCACAGGACACAATTCGACATTTCATTAAATTTCTTTTTGACCATTATCAGATTAAAATAAGTCCTTGTGTTTGTTTCCATAAGAAACCAGGTGCTATTTATGGCAAATGGTGGAAATTGGCATGAAGTGGCTTAGAAATAACCTAAATATCTTTCAACTTTCCATTCTAACTTTAAACAAATCTTGTTTAGGGTTCAATTAGATGTAGATTTGGCAATTTATCCACTTGGGGCAAATCATCATCCTAAATTTGGCTAATTTCTGAATAAAATGGCATCCATTAACATGCTTGACTTATTCATCCTGACAAGTATTACTTGAATGAAGAGCTTAACTGAACCTACAGTAGAATTCTATATTAAAATATGACATATCCATTCATCTTGCTACCATATAACCTGTTAGATATATTGCTGCCCTGCAAAAGCTATATTTAAATGTGCAGTAGGATCAGTGCTACAATAGGGCGGGAGGATGCCCTTGTTAAGTGAAAAGTTACAAAATCGTTCAAGCATAGATTTAAGCACCCCAGTAGTGCTTCTTAACAAGGAATGACAATGAAGACTTACATAAGGTCTGTTTGGCATTGTATAAGTAGCTACATGGTTGTCCCTTACATGTTGGTGGGCACTGTAAGTTATCCCTTTCATGAACTTAATCAAGATTCTTCACAATTGTTTGACATCCAATCAATTTGGCTGTGTAAATGCGTTATCTTGCATGCAAATCTCAATGCATCCTCTCATGCAGTTTGGCATAATATTGATAATGATATTGAATAGATAGTAATTTTGATATAAAGGGAAAAATTAATTGTGTTATTAGATAGATTCAACTTATGTCACTCTACCCACACCAGATCAAACAATAAAAATTGATATACTGTAATTTTACTTGGATGATATCAAACAAATCTTACAATTATGTTGGTTTTTAGTACATATTTATCTCCTGAGATTACAGCGATGATGCATGAGGATGATGAGTTCATAGTGGAACAGGTCTTGGGAGTTGGAGAGGTCAACGGCTTCCATCTCACTTAATTTGTTGGTGTCATCACATAATATGCAAAATTACAAATAGCCAAATACACACTAGCAATCTGTTGGCAATTGATAGTTGCCAAAACTCCTGTCAATCAGTTTCCATTATGGGAATTTTAGTTGGTGGAGTTCCTGCCTTCAGATTTAGTTAATATGTGTCTGTTTTGATAGAATTTCTCATGGAACCAGTTTGTTGTTGAGATCTTACTGCCTTTTTACTTGGACATAGGATGTAGGGTAGTTCAATCTTTGTTTCACAAGCCATTTTTTACATCGGTTTGCATTTTTAGAGTATACAGATTTGATATGTCAACCCCAGAGTCTCACATCTGGTATTTTTCAAACATAGTTTGTGAATGGCCAATTGCGTTCAAGTTCAAGTTTGTAAAAGTTGTGTTCACTCTTTTGATCTTGATCAAATTTGTTATTTACAGTGTACAAGAAGCATTATCCCCCAGCTCTTATGGATGAAGTTTGGCGCTTAGAGAAGATTGGTAAAGATGGTGCTTTCCACAAGCGTCTGAGTAGTGAGAACATCAATACTGTGAAGGATTTTCTAACTTTACTGTGTACTGATGCTGCAAGGCTTAGAAATGTACTGAACTCTCTCTCAATCTTATTGTTGTCCAAATAGGTTTCATGTTATGCTTCACCCTTCACACCAAATTGTCTTCTTATGCACAACATATTCCATATATTGGTTTTCTGCACATATACAGAAACTTGTAATTTTTTAACCAATCTGCAGTATGTGCTAGTCTTCCATGCACTTTTCAATCTCAGTGATCATCAACTAGCTGTTTTCTCGATTTCTTCAGAATAATACAGCATGCAAATTTGATCATTGCAGCTCACAAATAAAAGCTTCAGTTTGAAATAAGACCACTTGCACACTGAATAGCATTAACCAACTTCGTTCTTTGCATAAGCTATGCAGATATTAGGCAGTGGCATGTCAGCTAAAATGTGGGAGGTCACTGTGGAACATGCTCGCACTTGCATACTTGGTAGCCAGATGCATATATACTACCCAAACAATCAGAGCAAAACTGGAGTCGTGTTTAACATTGTGGGCGAATTGCTAGGGCTCTTCTCTGAACAGCAATATATTTCAGTGGAAAACCTTTCAGACGACCAGAAGGTATATAGTTTCTGTCCTTATGATCTTCACCTTCTTTTTTCTTTTCTTTACCATAAAAGTACATTTTTGCTTTGTTAGGCAGATGCGCACATTCTTGTGAAAGCTGCCTTTGAACATTGGAATGATGTGGTATCCTATGACATGGGAGCTATTATTGGAGGTTCCTCTAATGGGTCATCAAATTTATTGCCTTCCAATTCAGAGTCCTCATTGGACATCTACAACAATTTCTGCCTCAAGGAAGACACTTTTAACTTAATACACTCAAATATCTCATCATCTGAGACCATTGGATGCACAAGGGGAGTGGATGCATATGCTTTGCAAGCCGTGGGAAGCGTGGATTCTAGATATGACCCTGATGATCATGGTCTGGGTCGTGATGCTTTTAAAAGTTCCAGCAGAGAAATACAAAGGATATCAGATCCTGTACTGTTTGATGACTGTGGGAACCATGCTTTCTTCAGTGAAGATTCGTTACAGTTACTGGATCCCGACATCTCTTTGCTTTCTCAGGGCATTGGGGTAGACTCCTCAGCCGATATTGGAACTGCAGTCACTGGCTTCCTTGCAATGTCAGCACGGTCAGCAGCTGCTCGAGGGAAGGCCTATGTTGGATGGAAAACACTGATATATGTGCTGAGATGGAGGTTTTCCATAAAAAGGATTGTGGCTTTGAAGAAGCGCAAGGTGCACGAAAAAGAGAGACCGTTGAAGGACAATAGAGAGAAAGATGGATTTTATTGAAAATTTGAAATAAAAGATTGTGGGTTTTATCACATCGAATGATCAATGGGTTTAAAAAGCCAATTAGTATTTTTTTTTTCTTATGTAAAATATGGCATCAATAAAACTGATGCCATGCAGTTTTGGCGAGAAGATTCAAATGTTTTGGGAGATGTTTGTACAAAGTAATGTCTTTGTAAAGGAACAAAAATATTTTGAAGCCCTTGTACAGGAGATATTCGCTTTTTGAAGTGAAAGCAAGAGAAAAAAACTCTGGTTTGGGCTGGTTTAGCCATGCTCAAGCAGTCCATGCAAATTGGTATTATGACCTAAAGATTCCTTCAAAGCTTGTGCAGGAGAGAAAATGTAGAGCAACTTTGTGCAAAGTTGGATTTTATGATTCTTTTGATAAATAAATTATGTATAAATTCATGTTTTTATAGTGATTGATGGTGTTGTGACTTGTTGTCATGCTATGATGCTTTCATATTTTTGTTTATCGAAACCATGTTGACATGAAATTCTAAATTAATCAAAGGATCTGAAGGAAAAACAAGCTGCATGGTCCCAAAATTGTGTTCTAGTTTGAAAAACATGACTAGTGCTATTTAACTTAATTTTCTCCATTTGTTATTTTGGACTGTCACAAATATTGACCTGAGGAAAGGAAATTCTTTATTACTATACAGACTTATCTGAGTTTCTTCACAATGTCTTAATAATATTCACCATTTATTAACAATTATTGGGCTATAAGCCTGATGCTTGAATTGGTGTAGTTGAATGACTATCGTCTGAAAATACCAAAAGGAAAAATAGGAATAACTATGAATAAATTAGTAAATTGAAAAACACAATTGTAACATACAAATTAACAAAACAATGATTGTTTGGGAGAATCATTGCCATGGCTAACAAAAACAGATTGGGAAAATCATTGGCATGCTATATATGATGAGGTAAGTAATATTACTTCTATTGAGAAACAAAGACCAAATGAAATAAATAAATTTGGCAAAAAGTAAACCTGATACATGTCACAGCCACATAAAACCAGAATAAATACATAAAAATAATCTTTTATTGTCATCAGTGCGCCACATCCACTTGTATTAGCAAACATTTAACTGTTGGACACATACACCTGTTAAAATGTTGCACTCTTCAGTTGATCTACAACTGTTATCCACAACTCATCTGGAACATGCAATAGTTGGACATTGAAAACTCAAGATGCAGAATAAATTCAACTTGAGGTTGTATCAAGCTGGTCTGTGTTCTATTTACAGTGTGCTAAGAAACTAGCATCATAAATATCCTTCTACCATAAAGAAGGGACCAAATCGGCAGCAACATATCTATGAACTCCTCTTGCTTTAAGTACTAGGATGGCCATGAAAATCTGTACTATGAGTTGACAATGATGCAGTACAGAAATAAGCATCTTCATGTCCTCTTGCAGAAACACAAAAGTGAAGGTGAAGTGGCAGCAACATGTTGATCTAACCAGCTAAAGAGAAAACTTCATGCTTTATTCAGTGTAATGACTGGTAAATTTAGCATCCAGGATGGACACCAAAAAAGTGAAGGTGAAGTGGTAGTGACATGTTAGCTCTTCTGCTCACTTATTTGCTTGGAGATGCTGCAAATCATAAATGGTCTCTCTTTGTGTTCAGACCTTTATCATTTGGAGATGTTCTGGCACCAGCACCAGCCAGCCGCATTATCTCTGCAAAAGCAATTATTAAAAATGCATAGGAAAGGAAACCTGGGAAAGCAAAACATGATCTTGGATCGCAAATAACCTCTTCTCTTCTCAAGCTCTTGATCCAGCTCTTCCTTCCACTTTTGCCACCTATCTGAAAAACTTGATCTGTTTCAACAACAGGATTACAAAATGATCATTTTTTAGTCAGAGATTTAACAGTAATTATAATCAAGGAATGAAGGATCCAACAAATATTGCACATCTGGAATATATTTAGTGGGCTTCTAGAAGGAAATCACAAAGATCATTTGACCACATAGGTTTAAAAGAAGGGATCAGCGTCAGCTCATGAACCAAATGAAAAAAGGTTTTTTGTGAACTAATTCCAAATAATGCATAAAGATGTGATCTATTTTGTTATTGTTCGTTAGGAGTTATGATGGATTCTAGTTTCTAACAAATTATGTTGGCAAAAATGGATTCTAACAAATTATAAAGGCAAATACATCATATTGGATTCAAACAGTGCAGGTTAGACTCCAAAACATCATATATAAGTGTTCACACTCATAGCATTAGGAACCTAATCCTCTTCCTTGGACCTTACATAAGTTATCTGCTTACAACAGATGTAACTACCTAGTGTTATTTAAAAAAATCATGCAGCTGCTGTATGTAGATATGTCACACAGAGAGATTTCTGTAAATGTACCTCATGCCATTGGGCTCATTTTGGGCATCATGGAAAGGTAATTCTCTCAGGATTCGACTATTCCTTATGCCACTCCTTGAACTCCTCGATAAGATGTTTTCAGGGTTCATGTTAGATGCACAATTCACAAGTGAGTCTGATGTCTCACTTTTCTTCTGGCTGGGAGATGTAATGCTCTTGGTAGGTAGTTTTGAGTTGTCTATAACATTCTCCTTGCATTGATCTCCAAGTGGCGAATTTGTATTCAATGAATTGAAGAACTCATATAGGGGGGTTTGCAATCTATTAAGATCAAGGGCCTGAAATGGAAACAATGGTGGTTAATCAGCACAGTCATGAAAACCACCTATATTACTAAGCAGTATATATGCAGGAAAAGTGTTGCATTTGTCCCTGTTAATTTCGATATTGGTATTATCAACAAGGAATTGTTGTAGAACAACTGATTATTGCAAACCTTCTCATCAAGAAAAGCTCTGATTTTTGACTCTGTCACTTCATCATTGTCCTCGCAAACTGCCTCACAAGGAAAAGTGAACCCACTATCTGCCTTTCCAGCATTTGGTGTGGCATCACTAGTTGAGTCCCCAAAGTCATCCAAGTTCATCCTTCCTTGTTCTGGGCTTATATCGAACTTACAAGACCAGTCATTTAAAGGCTCAGACATGGGATTGAAACTCTGGAAACCAATCACCAATTCACCGTCATTAGCTTATCAAATAGTGACAATTCTAGAATCCACAAATCTTATTGAACTGAAGGCTATAAGAACATAGAAATTATAGTCTCACTGATCTAGCAATTGGAAAATCATCTCTGTCACCGAGCTCACACATATCACCACTAGCACGCATGTCCCATATGGGTGATGTACTTGAAGTGTTGTTAGGGTATATTGTTGAGTAACTCCCACTGAATTGATCAGCATTCTTCAAGCCTCTGAAAGTACTTGTAGAACTAATCATTGGGTTAAATCTGTAATCGAAAGAGCCTTTTGAAGTTATATCAACACCAATAAATGACTTAAGCAATAATGGTAACATCAATACTTACGAGTGTTTTGTGGGTAATTTGGAAGAGAGAAGACTTTTGGGTGTTTCCTGCTGACAAAATCACTGTTATAGAGAGAGAACTCCAATACAAAGAATAGACTAGGTGGAGGAAACTTAGAGAAGAATAGACTGACCACTGCTATGGAATGATAAATTGGATGAGAGCCATTGTGTTCAGCGGTTACAAAGGGATGCTGCTTAGGAATAGCACATGGATTACTAACAATAGTATGACTTCTTTAAACTTATACTATCACAATATCCTGACATATGTACTTTTGCAGATGGTAAATGGAAGCTGTTTTTACTGCAAACTTACCTTGAGCAAATCAGATGCACTTGGTCTTATGCTTGGTTCCCTGTCAACAATTCCACAGTTACAAAGAGATTCCATAAACACTAAAATTTGCAATTACGTCATTAAAATAGAAATCAATGGCTGCATCGTAGGTGACACTTGGAATGGTTTTCATCTTATTTTGCATTTGTGGTTCTGTCTCTACAAGTGCTCCATTGGATTCACATTCATGGGAAATGAACATGAGATAAGTTCCAACTACAGTAATAAATTTAACCCATATGACAGACTGCAGACAAGTAATGAAAGTGAAATTTTTGTATTTAATGCAAAAAAAAACACAACTTGATAGAGCCCTGAAGCAATGTTACCAACATAATTTGTATGGTAACCACCTTCATGAGATTGCCACCAAGAAACTAAGCAAAGACAAGGTGGACTAGTTCATACTTCTGTAAGCATTTTAAGAGAAAATCCTTGGCCTCTGGAGACAGATGATCTGGAATGGGTGGATGTGACTTTGTAGTTCCAATGTGAAAAAGTGCTGCAACCTATAAACATCCAACCATTAGTTGTGATTAACAGAACACCAAGCAAATTGAATAAAACAATATTAAACTCTCAAAGGAGGAAATAACACCAAAGTTTACCTCTTGAAATTGCTGGCTCCATGGAGGTTTTCCCGTGGCCATTTCAATGACAGTGCAACCGACACTCCATATATCAGCCGAGCTGGAAAGTATATTAAGTTTGTAGTTGCAAATCAAGAAGAAAGTATGAATGTTAATGAGAAAGTAATGGGAAGCCACTATTTGTTTTATAAAGTTTAAGTCTGCATTGTTTAGTAGAGGATGAGAATGGTGATTATGTAGCATAACACCCTCCCCTTTGTTAAGGCATTCAAAGAGTGTTAAGTTGGTAGTTGCAAACCAAAAAGAAAGAATAAATGTTAATAAGAAAGTAAAGGGAAGCCTCTTTGTTTTATAAAATTAAGCCTAGATTGTTTAGTAGAAGGATGAGAACGGTGATTATATAGCATAACACCCTTCCCTTTGTTAAGGCATTAAAAAACGATTGTGTTGTGATAAGTTGGCAGTTGCAAACCAACAAGAAACTATAAATGTTAATGAGAAAGTAATAGGATGCCACTCTTTGTTTTATAAAATTAAGTCCACAGTGTTTAAAAGAAGGATGAGAATGGTGATTATGTAGCATACAACCGTTCTCTTTGGTAAGGCATTCAAAAACTGTTGTGTAGTGTTTTCATGGTCACTTCTCTATGGCCCAGAGTGTTTGGTACAGGTAGAATCCTAGGTAGGGCCCTTAATTGGTCTTGCATGGTTGCTAGGTACTAGCTTTAGGACAATGAAAGCCTATGGTGCTCTGTTTCCCTTGATCTTCTAATTGTTTTTTCTTGGTAAAAACTTTTGTCATTGACATAACTGACACATACTTTTTCCAAACCCTTCTTCAGCTTGGTTCAGATTGAGAAAGTTGGAAGTTCAAATTTTTTTCATGCAACATTAATTCAGGACTATTATTTCCCAACTCATCACTCTAATATATCCCTTTCAATATATAATTTTAGTTTACAAAACTACTTTCCATACATGCAATTTATAGGTAGTGTTTGCTCAAGATTCACAGCAATGCATGTGTTCCACTCCTTCAAAAAAAACTTTCTCCTAAGTAATCAAAGTATCCAACAACCATATTATCAAACAGACAAGAAGAAACATCAATCAGTAAAGACATGGTTTTTACACACCAAAAGCAAGAAAGAATACCCATCAAAGCACTCCGGTTTTTGTTTAAGCATAGGCACAATCTTAAATAAGAGGAAATAGAAATTTAGAGAACTCTCAAGGACTGAAGTTGGATTTTACATTATTCTACTATAAGCCTTGAAATCTGCAAAACATTGCCAACCAAAATTCAACCAAAATTAGAGGAATAAATCACATGTGGTTCTCACAAGCTATGCCCTGTCTGAAGAATAACTTCTGGTGCCATCCAATATGGAGTGCCTTTCATTGACTTGGCAGCTGTCATAGTTGCCTGATTGAGCGGACAAAGTTTCAGAAACGAATAATGATAGTTGATCAAAGAGAAACTGAACACAGTAAATGAGGTTAACTTTTTATTTGATCATCATATCCCAAAAGGATCAGAAAAGGGACAACAACTGTGCAAACAATCCAAATCAACTGTGACTTTTCAAACATCATTGGCTGAATAATCCAGACAACATTTTTATGGCCACACCAAAGAATAAGCATATGCACTTCAATAACCATCAAGTTGCAGAAAAACAGAAAATCCAGACACTGGTCATACTTGGTGAAGATAATCACATTCAAGTCTTGAACTCAAATTGGAGCAAACATATGGGTTTTTTTTTCAGACTTAGTTACGTTCAAGAAGGTGCTAAGTTACCACAGCAGCTAGCATCTCTCATTAAAATGTGAAAATGTTTAACTTCTAATCTTACCAGTTTAACAACTTGCTTAGAGGCCCCAAAGTCTGCAAGCTTAATGCAACCTTTGTTATCAACTAGAATGTTTGCTCCCTGAGAATAGGATTATCATAATTATATTCAGGACACTTATTGATGACATATAAGAGAATCACATCATAATATATTTACAGTACCTTTATATCTCTATGTATGATTCCATTGAGATGAAGATACTCCAATCCTTGCAACAGTTGCTTGGTATACATCCTTATAACCTGTTTAAATCCAAAATCACCTCCAAGGATACTGTAATTCTTTCTTTCTAATTCGTAGTTTCAGAAACACACTATTAACTTACAGCTTCAGGAAAGGACCCAAATTTCCCAAGCAACGAAGATATGGATCCACCTGGCACAAATTCCAGCAGGATATTCAATGTCTGTTCCTCCCTAGCAGTCCCCAGATATCTCTACCAGAAAAACAATAGCACAATAAGGTAAAAGACCAGTCCTTCCAAATGAGTTAAAACCAGACCATCTAACGGGGAGAACTTACAACAATATTCGGATGTGAGAGGTTTTTGAGCAGCTTGACTTCTTCCTCCAGCTCCCTTATGTGAGCCTTCCGAACAATAGCAATTATCAAACACAAACTACAACAAAACATATCCAAAATCTAGGAGAAATCTTACTTGAGCTCTTTCATTGGCACTGTTCGTCCCAATCAAAACCTGAGGAAGGCGATCAAAATTACTCCTTTAGTCAGGACCAGAAGCCCAAAATTCAGCAAAAAATTTAGAGACGGAGATCCAAAACCTGCTTGACGGCGAGGAGCTCGCCTGAATCGAGATTCATGCCCATGTACACTTGACCAAATGCGCCACACCCAATGAGTTCGCCCTTCCTCCAGCGGATCGGAGGGCCGTCATCTTTAGGTGCTGGAGCTGGAGGAGGAGAAGTGAGTTTGGGTAGAAACCCTAACCCTGACCGGAGCCCCACCTTCGATTTCCTCAAGAAGGATCCGATCTTTTCACTGATTCCGCTGCCCTCGGGGCTTGGCCGGAACACCATAGACCTGCGTACAGAATCGAAGATGTCCTGCATCTTCTTGTTCTGCTTCTGCTCGATTGGACCTTTGGCGCTAGGGTTTCTCAGTGGAGGAGACAGGAAATGGAGAAGAAATCGAGAGGAAATCCTCCTCACTCACTGCTGTTTTTCAAAACTTTTGGTGTGAAATACCGGAAATGCCCTTCTAGACCGTTGCATGTTGCAGCCTTGTGGGGCCCAAAGGATCGGATCCATTTTTCTATCGATCCGAAACCCGTTATCAGGATAGACCCGCCAGGAGATCATATTTTGATTTGGTTGCATGGGTAACTCCTTGGAATTTTCTTGAGTTAAAATTAAGAGTTTTTAAGAAACAACCACCTATTTTATTACTAATTTATAAAAAAATATTTATGTTATTATTATTAAAAAAGCACTTACCTCATATTATAATTTTATAAAAAATCACAATAAAATATTTTTTTGAAAAATAAATTTAATTTAATTTAATTAATTAAATTAATATAAAAATTAAATTGTCCTTATTTGATTCTGTTTCAAATAATCAGTTTACAATCACCGTTTTTTATTTCATTATATCAAATAATCAGTCTTTTACAAAATTTGAAGTGAGGCAAATTATTTTTATATTAATGTAATAATTATTTGAATCAAAATCAAATGAGGATAATTTATTTTTTATTAATTTTAATTGGTAAAATTATATTAAATTAAAATATCTTTTGAATATTTTAATTAGGTATTTTTTTATAAATTTATAGTATACGACAAGTATTTTTTATTAATAGTAATAATATAAGTATTTTTTATAAATTTATAATAAAATAAATAATTGTTTGCTAAAAATTCTAAAATTAATCCAAAAAAAATTGAAATGGTGGAAATATAATCTATGTAACACCAATCCAAATCAAGTCCAATGGACAGATCGATATTCTCCTCTAAAGTCATTTTAAAAAAATTATTTATTTTTTAGTTATGATCATGATTCACCACTATATCTATAATTGATTGGCATTTTTATAATAATAGTCTCTCTCTCTACCATTCAACGCTAATATCAAAAAGTTTACATTGTGTACTAGTACATTAGCCATCAAAACCAACATTATGTAACCCTAAGTATAGTTAGAAGTTAATCAGATAGATAATATCTTAATCTCAAGTCCATGAATCTATTTATTGAAGCAAATCGAACAACCATTTACATCAAAGCACATAAAATATACAAATGATTATAAGTACAATAACTGTGACTATATGCATAGTACATTTCCTTTTTTTGAGAATGTTATGAATATACATCATCAAACTAGCATATTGTACCATGTCAGCATCCTCTGGAAGGCCGAACTATTTGTTGTTGCAGATACATGATGCAGATCATCATAGAGTGCACTGCTCAAGTCATACATCATTGTAAACATGCCTACTCCCATCTACAGAAAGCAATCCACATGACAGATGACTTTGACAATGACGCGAGCAAAAGCAAATGTAGCTCATGTCTTGCAGACCTTATCATTGTTGCATACTTCGCCCTGAAGAAAAATATCGGACAGTTAGTGCTACATGATTTCTCAAACTCAAACATCAGTTCTTTTATGCTGCATTGAAATAACTGCAAAAACTCAATATTTAGTATGATTTTGATGACACCATGTTTTGAAAAAAACAACAACAACAACAACAACAAAGACCGCCATCACTCCACCCAAGGATGGGTCAGACACACATGCTAAAAATGTAGTTTTTATAATAGAACATAGAAACATAATCAGGGAGGAAGTCTATTATGTCCAATCCAAATACATATCATGTACATAGAATACATCACTAAGTTCCCAAATAAGATCTAACACAGCATTACATGAATATATTTTGCTAAATTATCAGTGGATGCATAATTTCTTTTGACAAAATAAAATAAGAAAAGTTCATTTAACTTCAAAAAATCAATTAAATTCCCTGAATTTAACTCCAAAGTGGGATTTCTACTCTTACAAAGTGTAAGCCAAGTGATATTGCCTTTTTTTTTAGGTAAAAGTGTCATTGCGTGGTTGTACTGCTATTGGGCAACAGGATAATTTAGAAAAGACATAATGTATTGGAAAAGTTGACTAAAGCCTTGTCAAGGCATGGGTATGTTTCACAATTAGACTCCAAAATATTTCCAGATCAAGATAGAGGGTAATGATTCCCCATTATTTCCAAAGGCTTTCAGGTATGCACTTTTCCTTCTAACCTGTGCACCTTCTTCCTCGTAGTTTTCTTATGCCTACCTGTAGTTAGTGCTGTAAATGGGCTCTCCGAGCTAAAAATCAGAGATCACCCTCTCCCAAAACAAGACCAACGTAAGTAACATAAGAAAATAGATTAAAAAGTATAAAGAGGGCCTGAACTCTACAGGTGATAAAAAAAGAACAACAAGAAGGGAAAAAAGATGAGAATTCAAGAACCACATATGATTAATCATTTTTTAACCAATATTGTGTCTATCAAGTTACGGGTGACAAGTTGGACTTTTGGACATCAAAGGGATTGAACAAGCTTCTTGATTTTGAATTGAATGAATCTTATTGGACAATTTCATGAGAGGATTAGATGTACATACCATTTTTTCCTTACGGGATTCCAGAATCTCTTCCAATGAAGGTCGGCCTAACAACAAAAGAAATCATTAATTAACAAATTTTGATTATCAAGTCTACAAAATTTTCACTCACAAGATGAGGGGATGAGAAAATAGAGACCATAAGCAGTAATATGCGGCAACTCATGACATCTTTTTAACTGCATCTGCTGCATAATTGAGGTAGTAGTAGCAAGGCTGTAAATTATGAACTGAAGCAAAGAATGGGTATGTTGCATTGATTGATTGCTAGGCAAGTATGTAAACGAGAAAATGTTTTAAAAAATGCACAAGAATACAAAAACTTGCAACTGCTAGTAAGAGGATTTCAGGCTAAACTTTTATTGACCAAATATATGGCCCCAAAGAGGACACCTCCCAATCTTCCATGTGTTTTCAATTTCAAAAACTACCATAGCTATAAATATCTAATTTTTTATTATTCAAAGCAAGAAAATAAAAACCATGTTGGCAAATATGATCAGTATTCCCTATAACCTCAAATCCAGCAAACAAACTTGATATTCTATGCTTAGGTTTGTGATTATCCACATGGACACAGTCCTAGCACCAAGCTTTCAAAATTTAGCATTTAAAATCATTTGTTGAGATCCCTTTAATTACAAATGTGAAACAGCACGTAGCAGATCCATCAAACCACTGTCGTTAGTTCTTCTCATTTTCACATACATGTCAACCAGGTTCTGAGAAATTGTCTTCAAAGGACATAACAGTCTAACCTAATCAGCTTTCCCGAGTAATTACTTTGAATAGCATGCTAGTCTAATCTTATTGCTTGGCTTTTGATGACCCTAACTATCTCCACTTTTACAGTGGGAAAATTTTTATCAGAAAAAAGCAAAAAAAGTCAGTTGCGTGTAAAGTGAGGGACTAGGAAGGAAATTTGAACTACTGGGAATTACAAATGCAGGTACAACATCATCAGGGAGCAATGGATATTTTCCTTAATGGATATGTTACTGCTAGAAATATGAATACAGTCGTGTTCTAACATCATCCCCTCTTTCACACATATACTCTGTTTGATCAAACCTCGAAAGCTAATTGAAACTTCTAGAGTTTGACAATTTGTCAACATTTTCATGTCTGACAATGCCCTATTTTGATGTCTGAGCAGAGGACACCTCATAAATTTGTTTACTATTGGCATCCTTTCACCAAAATCATATAGAATGAGAAAAACCTTTTCTGTTTTCAAATATTATGAATTTTTGTGTACCTGTTGTCTTTTATAAGACAACTCTGTAAAAAACTCACAAAAAACAGGAAAAAAAATATATGAAAGCATGCCAAACCTAGCCAGAAAAGAGTTGAATTTGGTATCCAATTGGTTTCCACTTTTCACCTATACTTGGACGTGGATTCTTCCATTTCTCTACTGGGTTTGGATTTGGATATTGCTCAGATCTGACCCAAACCCTACCCAACCTCACTGGACTATGTGAAAAATGTGAGAATTGGGCAACAAATATTTGATATTTAGGTAAGCAGACAACATGGGCTGTTGCATGCAAGTGTTAGGAATCAATAGCATAAGCAATTAACTTTAAATCAGCACCTCATTTTTACAAGTCTCAGATCCATTACACAACACACATGTTTCAGACAAGTATTATTAACCCACCTTCCTTGCTTTCAAAAATAAGGCCCTCATTGTAACAGCTTACTAGGGTAATAACCTCTTCATTTATTAAATTGAACTCCAACAAAAAGAAACTGGCAAGCAATTGGCAATCCATAAGCCAAACAGGCTCCGTGGGGCTTTTAAAAGCCATGACATTGTAATATCAACAAAATTAACAAAGTTATATGCTAAGATGAAGATAGATTGACATTGGCAAAAATCATGAAACCATGTTTAACACAAAATGAATTGTTTATGTAATAAGCTAACATGCATATCAGATCGAATGAAGGCAAAGCTGCACGCTATGAACTTCTGTTGGACTAATATATACAATAATTGCATCAAACTGATACTCAAGCATGACCTCTAAGTACTCATTGGAACATTTAACCTTCTAAAGATATCATAGGCATGGAATTTTACTAAAAAATGAAGTGGTCATCTTTTATTTCTAGTGAAAAATTATTTTCACAGGGTACCATGGCAAGATTGTTAACTGTTTTTCATTTGTTTTACGGGTTGGGAGTTCATCAGAGGAAATAATAACACATTGCAAACCAACTGCTAGAAGTGAACTAATACTGAAAAGATTCAACAATAAAACATCAATAATCTAGAAATTAGATAAGAAGTCCCACCTGTAATTTGCAAACGATATTTTGCCCAGATACTATAGATTGCATTGGCTATTTTATTTATCTGCAGAACAAGTAAACTTGCTTATTTTCCATCAAGAAGATTTTACTAAAATAAATAAATAATCTTTACAAAAAACTTCAACATGTTATGTAAGTAGCATCACTATAGATGAATTCCAGCAAACTGAAATATATCATCTCCAGATTAATTTCAAGTTGACAGCTAATTGAAGCAGTGATTATTTATTTAAACCATTGCATAGAGATAGTTTGTGAAATTATTTAACAACAATATCAGTCTTGCATCAATATATTCATAATCAATGTCATAAGAAAGCACAAGAGTAAGAAAACTGAAGTTGATGGTCTAGCAACTAAATCTTTTACATCATTGGAAGAGAACTTACAGGCTCATACTTTGTAATGGCATATACCCATCCAAGGCCAACTTCCTCATACAATCTCCTAAATGCCTGCAGGTTTTCAAAATAGTCCATAAGTGACCTTGGAGGAGACATAGTGGATTGAATTTGGAGACCTGATATGAGAAATCAACCACAATGTTGCATGATGTGGCAATTGCTCCGATGGAAGCTTTGAGATGAAAAACTTAAAATTGTAAGTGTATTTGGCGAATTAAATTTGTGTTTCTTTCATAATCCAATTCCATTTCCATCCCTAGCACCCAAGCTAGAAATGCTAGAAGATAACTGGATTGTTGTTAGAGAAATCCATATTTTATAGGACCAAACACACAAACTGAAATTGTGTAGCTGAAAAATGACATGATACCTCAACATCCTTAACAACGGTTCCATCTGAAAGGACTGCATGGATTCTTCCCATGACCTACATACAAAAGAATACAATGAGCAAGGCACCTCCCTAAATGCAAAAGCCTACCTCAAATCTTTGCAACATGTATGATCAAGAAAATCCTCTAGGCACAAACACTTTTAGAATGATGTGATATATACCTTTTGATACAAAAAACCAATTTTAAAACATGGATTTAACTGGAAGAACCCAAAAAAAAATATTGTACTTCAATCCGAGTCCTGCCCTTCCAGCACTACAGAATATTCGACTGATAATAGTCGACATAGAGACATAAATTATGACAAGAAATTTGAAACATGGATATGCATATTCCAACAAGAGTGTACAGAAGTTTGGTTTTCGGATGACACCCAAACCCGAAAGAAGGAAGCAGGCTCAAATTGTTAATAGAAATACTGCACCAGATTATTTCATTACAAAAGATCAACAAGGATTTCCTCTTAAGAGTTGCACCCTTTCTCTTTCTCTTAAATTATTTTCAATTTGAACTGTATCAAGTGTAAACATATAGAGATAAGGAATTTTTTGATCACTAATAACAGAATAACAGCATATAGTGAGTTACTCACAGTTTCATAATCAAGTCCTTGATTTTCTTCAGGACAGTAATTCTTGCAGCTTATGTCAACAAATTTGATAGCCCCATATGACTTGTTCCTCTCTTTAAGCATGTCTACCTAGAAAAAGCGACATATAAATTAAACGATGGCTCATGTGTCAAGCAATTCAACATTTCCCCTACTGATTATAAAAAACACTAACAGACAACAAAATGTGGGTATTGAACAACATGTAGAACATATATATATTATCTATTCCCAATTAAGATGTTCTGCCATTTACCTTTCTAAGTGTACAGCATTAGGAACTACCATCCATTTCTGAGAAAGGCGTATTTTTATAACTAACAAAATATTTGTATTTGACTTTATGAATTCCAATTAGTGTAAACAAGGGTGTGAAGTCTCAACTGGAAATACAAATGACACAAAATGGCCCAGTAATATTTGTCTCTCAAGGTTAAATATAGAAAAGGCACAGTGAAATAACAAAAAACCAAAAATGGAATGAGCAAGAGTCTAATTAAGAATCAAAGAATAGATCACAGAAGTGGATGAACTCTCTAATGAACAAAAATTTGAATTATACTACATCTATTTGGATCTTTGTAGGACTGACCTCACGCATGCAAAGTGGGCAATCGCCATCATAAAGCATTTTAATCTTCCATGTCTCAGCAGAACAACCATCCACCTTGGATTGAATCATGGTATTCACCTTTGTCTCTGAATGTATGCTACAAACCCAAAATCTGAAAGCTAATGAAGATGGATTTTTTTGGGTTAGAAGATGTATCATGTACACTGAACTAGGCTTAGGTTTGTGAAAACAAAGAAACTTAATGAAAATGATTCCATGGAAGTTCCTGCCTTCTTGAAATCAAAACAAGCTTTTTCCATCAACGCACATGAACCCTTATGGTTCTTTACCGAAGAGGAATTGTCACACAAGAGATTAAGCATAAATATAGCGCACAAAGAATTATTGCATCAATTTTGACAGCAGTAAGGACATCAAGTAGAATTCAAAACAAGTAGAAAGGAAAAAAAAGTCAAGAGAGAAATATAAGAATTATGGACCACGGTACTTCATGAAAAATACATAGAATTCACAAGCAGAGACGAAGCGGACAGTAGCAAAGATGCTAATCGGATCGTACATCCACATGCAAGAAAGGTGTTTCCGAAAATGTCTGAGAAAAAGGGAAAGTGCTT
Organism: Trichopus zeylanicus subsp. travancoricus; assembly: GCA_005019695.1. Lineage (NCBI taxonomy): Eukaryota > Viridiplantae > Streptophyta > Magnoliopsida > Dioscoreales > Dioscoreaceae > Trichopus > Trichopus zeylanicus. The sequence continues at coordinate 672,595 of RXID01022599.1, forward strand.
TCAAGAAACAAGTAGGGCGAGAGGCCGGTCACCATGTGGCGAATGGCGAGCTGGGCGATAAACTGTGGGAGGATGAGGAATGCGGAACGAAGGATTGAGGGGGAGGCGCCGAAGCCCCGGCCGGAGAGCCATGGTTGTCACCGCCGCGGTGATGCTCGTCTCTCTCTTTAAGCCGAGAGGAAAGGAGAAGAATGGCGATGCACCTGGTTTTGGTTCTCCATGGCCAATTACTCTGCGTACCGGACGATTATACGTGTTCCTTTCGGAACCACTACTAGCAAATTTGCAGGAAACCCTCTGTTATTTTTTAATAATATCATGCACATCCTTTATTTTTTGTCAAATTTACAAAACGATCTCCTTCATTGTATTTAGGACCGCGAGGAACGTTTGGAGGGTTGTTTTACAAATTTCTCTGGTCTTGCACCGGATCAACGGCTGCTATTCAACGACTTCGGTCACAACCCATAAAATACGAGCGTCTTCTTCCTCCAATTCGAAGACAGGTTTGTCTATTCTCTTCCTCCTACTCCTCCCTCCACGCCATGGCCGTCAGCAGGATCTCCTCCTCCTCCCTGTCCCGCCTCTTTCTCCACCGCCCTCTTCCCGCTGCTCGCATCTTTTCCTCCCAAGCTTCCGACGACGACCAAACCACCCTCACCATCGAGACCAGCGTCCCCTTCACCGGCCACATCTGTGATCCCCCCTCCCGTTCCGTCGAAACCACCCCAAAGGATCTTGTCAACATCTTCCGCCACATGTCCGTGATGTGCCGGATGGAGATCTCGCTGACTCCCTCTACAAGGCCAAGCTCATTCGTGGCTTCTGCCACCTCTACGACGGCCGGGAAGCCGTCGACGTCGGGATGGAGGCCGCGACGCCATCGTCACAGCCTACCGCGACCACTGCACGTACCTCGCTCCCGGGGGCACGCCGTTTGAAACGTTCGCCCAGCTCATGGGCAGCCGTGATGGCTGCTCCAAGGGCAAGGGCGGCGGGTCCATGCACTTCTACAAGCGCGACGCCGAATTCTACGGCGGCCATCGGATTGTTGGGGCGCAGATTCCGCTCTGATGCGGCGTCGGGCTCACGCAGAAGTACTCAAAAGAAGGGACTATGACCTTCGCGATGTATGGCGACGGAACAGCCAATCAAGGGCAGCTCGCCCTCAACATGTCGGCGCTCTGGGATTTGTCTGCAATCTTGGTTTGCGAGAACAATTGTCAGTGCTTCTTCTTCTATGAGAAAATGACATTTTTTTTTTGAACTTTCCCATGTTCTATGTTGTTGTTGCAGATGGAATGGAAACTGCGGATGAAGGGCCTCGAGAGTCCCGCATATTACAAGCGTGGTGACTATGTTCCTGGTTTGAAGGTGAGATGATACAATCCAATTTGTTATTATAATCTACTGTCAATGGCAGCAATGGTAATTTCAGTCTGCTCAAAAAAAAATCGACTGTGAATGAATTGTGAATTGATTTCTAAAGTTGAAGTATCTTAGCAAGATTATATAGTATAGGAATGCCTTTTCATTCGCTGAGATCAAATGTAGCGTGGGATTGATTTTAGCGGTTCGAGAATAGTAATAATCTCGAAAAGTAATTTTCATGTACAAATTAGAATATGTTTTATTTGAGTATATTATTAGATATTGTGAAAATATTGATCTTCAAGAGATATAATTTTCTATTATTAATTATCACAATAATTATTAAGAATTTTTAAAATAAGAAATCTAACTAATAAAATAGAAAGACAAAAGAAAAAATGATATTAATTAATTTGAGAAATAGTACATAAATTAAGTAAGAGTATGTTCTCATTTTATAACGAATCTTAACATGAAATTATAGAAAAAATAAAAAAATAAAGAAAAAGAAAAGAGTAAAGAAGAAGATTCAATGTATGTTGTTGCCCCGCTTCTTTGGGATGGATCATATAGCATTTGATTCGAATGGGTCTTGACTCAGTTTTCGGTGAATATTGATAATATGCTGATGAGTGAGGCTGATTGTCTTAACTTATGCCAATTAACCATGTTAGAATTTGAAGTATTTTTAACGATTTTCTATTTATTGTCAGTTAATTTTTATTGATATTTAATTTAAAAGAATGATTAGCAGCTTTAGTTTTATTTTGATTATTTTTAATATGATAATTGAAAGTCTTTCAGGCATGTTGTCGATCAGATTTGCAGCATTACCAATGACCTTTGAGTGCATATTGTCTTAGTTTAAAGGGTGCGTTATTAATGACTTTTAAAATTGACTAACTTGAGAGGTGTGTCATCAACGGCTTTTAGAGATGACTATCTTGAGATGTTTGTCATTAACGATATTTAGAATTGATTAGCTTGAAAAGTGCATTATCAATGGCTTCTCGGTTGACTAACTCAAAAAATGTATCATCAACGGCTTCCGAAATTAATTAACTCGAAGGCTGCATTATCAACGATTTTTGAAATTAACTAGTTCAAAAAGTGCATCATTAACGACTTTTAGAGTTAACTAACTTGAAAGGTATGCCATCAACAGCTTTTAGATTTAACTATATCAAAAGGTGCATCATCAACTACTTCTGGTATTGACCAATTTGAAGGATGGATTTTCAACTGTTCCTGGGGTTGATTAGCTTCAAGGGTACATCGTCAACTGTTTCTGTGTTAACTAACTTGAAAAGTGCATTGCCATCTATTTTTGGGGTTGACTAACTCGAAAAGTTCGTCATTAACTATTTCTGGGGTTAATTAACTTGAGAGGTACGTCATCAGTTGCTTTTAGGGTTGACTAGCTCAAGGAATGCGTCGTTAACTATTTTTAAGGTTGACTATCTTGAAAAGTAGATCGTTAATTACTTTTGCGGTTAACTAACATGAGGGGTATGTCATTAATTACTTCTGGGATTAACTAATTTTGAAGTGTAATCAATGACTCTGAGCATGTTGATATTTAATTTCTTTGATTTAGTAGCGTTATTAATGATTTATAGGGTTGGGTCTACTTTTGAAGTATGACTGACAATTTTAAGTATATTAGTGATTAATTTTTTTGGTTTGGTAGTGTCATCAACGATTTATGGTGTTGGGTATAATTTTAAAGTGTGACTGATAATTTTGAACATGTTAGTAATTAATTTCTTTGGTTTAGTAGCGTCATCAAAAGTTTATGAGATTAGGCATAGTTTAGAAATGTGGTGGACAGTTTTAAGAATATTGGAGATTAATTTTTTTGATTTGATAGTGTCACCAACAAGTTGTAGGGTTGGGTATAGTTTTGAAGTGTGGCCGATAATTTTAAACCTATTAGTGATTTTTTTTTTTTGCTTTGGTAAAGTAATCAATGGTTTATGGGGTTAGATATAATTTTAAAGTGTAACTAATAGTTTTGAGTGTGTTATTGATAAACTTTTTTGATTTGGTAGTGTCACCAACAATGTATAAGATTTGGTGCAAGTTTGAAGTGTGACTAACAGTTTTGTATTGGCAATTAATTTCTTTGATTTGATAATATCACCGATGACTTGTGGGAGTGGGTATAGTTTAAGTGTGGTAAATAGTTTTTAATGTGTTGGTGATTAATTTCTAGAAGTGGCATTATCCACTATTTGTGGAGTTGGGTGAAACTCTGAAGTGCCGTCAGAGGCCTGGTAGCACACCCAGTAGGACTCCAACCAGTCTATTTCTATTTGGACTAGCTCTGGTTTAGATTAAGATGACAATATTACCCATTGTTCATAAGCTTAGAATGTTAATAAAAATTTAGCACATCCAGTAGGATTTAGTTTGACCCATTTAATTCTACTTGGCCTAATTTTGGTTCAGATCTGAATTTGATTTGGACTCAGTTCAACACTCAAAATCTGATTTTGATTCGAGTATGAATTGATTCAATTTGATGTTCAAAATTTGATTTGAATCAAGTTTAGTTTGATATAGTTCAATATTCAGGATTTGACTTTGATTCGCGTATGATTCAATTCAATTCAATTTAATGTTTAGAACTTGATTTTAACTCGAGTTTGGTTTTATTCGTTTCGGGTTTACTTCGACCTTGTGTTGGATCTTTAATGGATCTGGGATCCGACTTTCAATGGGTTCTTTATGAATCTTTCTCGGATCCAATTCTGCATGAGTTCTTGATAGATTCTTCTTGGGTCTAACCCTAAACGAGTTTTTATTAGATCTTCAGTGGATATTAGATTTGACCCTTGATGAATTTTGTTTGGTTCCTATCTTAACTCGTTGACGGACTTTGGGTTCGACCTATGTTAAACCTCCATTGGATTCATGTTTGCATTTTAATAGACTTTGATTGAAGTTCAGGTCGATTTAGTTCAGCTTGATTTTTAATTCAAGTTTGACATAGTTTTGATTTGATTTTGAGCTTGATTTTACCTGATTTAGTTTTTAATTTGAACTTAATTTAACCTAATTTAGGGTTAAATTCAAATTTAATTTGACTTAAATTGGATTTGATTAGAACTTGATTTGATTTTGAATTAACCCAACTTGAACCTGATTAGAGTTAAGTCTGAGTTGGTTTGGTTCAGATTAGTTCAATTTAGATTTTTAGTATAGTTCAATTTGAATTTTAATCCATTTATTTAATCAACTTAGGTCTATTGGGTGGTCTATTTAAATTGATTTAGCTCTGTTTATTTATTATAACTAAGTTTAGTGTGATTGAGCCATTTAAATTTAATCGATTTATGTCAGTCGATCTGATTCAAAAGTTTACGGGTTGTCATGATAACTTTGGATAAGTTTATGAACTGACTTTAATTCCAATAAATTATCGGTGAGCCAACTTGAATAGATGTTCGGTGAGCTCACAAACTGGTCTTAATTCGAAATTGATTTCAAGCGAGTTCGTGGGTGGCTCTAGATTGGAGTTGATTTTCGAACGAACTTGTGGACTGATCCTAGGTCGATGGTGAAAGTTTGTCAATTTGTAGAAAATCACCGGTAGGCACGGTGTTGGTAAAATTTGATTGATCGTGGTTGTAATGTTAATAGAGTCTATCGATGTGTAAGAAATAAGGTTTTAAGTTTCGGTCTCGGTATCGGTTTCGCCGCCAATTGAAATAGATTCATTTTGGTCGTTTCGATTTCAGTAAAAATATTTTTTGTAATTATTAATTACATATTAACTAGAGTTTGATTATATTTTGATTATACTTTGATTTTAAATTAAAAATATAATAAAAATTTTTAAAAAAATATCAAAAAATAAAAAAATTAATAATTTTATCATAATAGTAAATATAATTTTAATTAATTTTTATATTTAATGAATTCTATAATCTATATTTAGTATATGATCGTATACGTCTCTGAACAGATGAATCCGCTGCTGGGCATCGCACCGTCGATGATAAGGATGTCAGCAGTCGATAGGATGAACATGTCGCTCATGAATCGTGACCTAGGCATCGTCTCCATTGCCCATTTGGGAGTCCTTCTCTGTTATTGTTATTCTTCTGCAAAAGCGCAAGGCTTCCATGAACACTCCTTGCTCGGCGGCTTGGTAGGCTCCGACATTGGCGCGGCTGCACACCATGATTTCAGCTTTGCTGAAGTCATCGCTCTGCTCCAGTAACAGCATCACCGATGAGCCTGTGCTCGGGTAGCTCCGGGCCCCGCCACTAGGCATCTTCGGGAATCTCTCAAGGATGCGCTGCTGGTGGTAGTTGAAGAGGATGGAGTCGCGGTTCGCAAAGATGAAGAGGTTGCCACCCAGCGAGACGTGTGCGAAGGAGTACATGTTGTTGCCTTCTTCTTTCGAGTCATAAGCCTCTTGCAAGAACTGGAGGTCGAAGGCAGCGGAGCCACCTTGTTTCTCCAATATTGATGGCTTGGAGACGAACTCGTAGGACCTTGTTGGTGGCGTACCAACGGTCGTAGGCAAGGAAATACTTGGATTGTCACCACCCATTCCACCCACCTCTGGAGCAGGGATTGAATCATTGAAATACCGAATTCTTTGGAAGCCCTTGGTGCAGCCGCTGGTCTGGAGAAGGATGCCGTTGCTGAGGAAGGCACCGGAGAAGCATAAGGTGTTTTCGTGGAGAGCGTGCACGTATTTGGTTGGAATCAATGTCGTATTCGACGGAATGGGCCCAGCAATCGGCTCTGTTCTTGCACTTGTTAAGGCGGTAGCTGAAGCGGCCATAGTCTAGTCGAAGATGACAATGGTGTTCCGGCCACCAAGCTCCTTCTTGAGTTCTTCCGGCTGCTGCACCCGTCTGCCTCTAGCTAACCCCAGCCCCGCATCGTGCCAATGCATCGTATCACGCTGTATCACCTCCTCGCTATCGGATTATCACAAAGCCGCCTTCAACTTGATATGATAAATCCTAAAACCGAAATCACAATAGGTTGAAACCCAAAACGTTTCAACGGTTTTTCAAAACGATGGTAATAATACAAAAATGAGGCAAAAGATATTTTCTTTTTTGAAAGATGAAGAACTTTTTTTTCTTCTTTTTTTTGCATTTTCTTCTTCAGCCCAAGCCCTTCTCTTTCCCCTCACCCAAATCTTGCAGGGCCACGGTAGCTCGGCACTCTTCTCCGGCCGGATTAGGCCAGATCTAGTTAGATCTGGCCAAATCCGACTGTGGTCGCTAGTAGACCACAGTAGAGGCCGCTCGAAGGCGGCTACGACAGTGAAGCGGTGGCGAAAGGCTGCGGGCAGAGCCGACGAAGCCAGAGGTGGGCTGATGGCGAACAAGGCACGGCGGTGAGAGGCGACTGCTCAACCATGAGACAGGCGAGTAATGCAATGGAAGAAGAGGCGCGATGACCGTCTTTTTACGATGATAAATTCAGTTGATATAGCGAAAAAGGGCACAAGGGGTATAAAAAAAATTGCCACTTCCTCAATTGATACTCGGATTTACAAGAAAAATAAAATAGGATAAATCTAAAATAAGATAATATTATTGATAATTTTTTTTTCTCTTGTTATATATTTAAACTATATATATAATTCTCTAATAAATTTAGAGTTCTACTTAGTGTAGACTAAAAATAGAATCCAGATTTCACTAAAAATTCTATTTAACATATTTTAAATAAAAATATCTAAATCCTATTTTTATTGGGATATAACTGTTATTGACTCGGACTGATAAATAAATCCTAATTTTGACTAACACAGATTCCAAAATTATCCAAAATAGTAAATAAGAGAACTGTAATAATTGATCTTAGCTTTTCAACGAATAGTTATTTGCTAGATTTAGATGAATATTTTAGGATATATAGCCTTCAGACTATACCTATATGAATTTTGACGAATCCTAATTGGAGTTGTAATTCAATTTGGAGTGAATATCTAATTTTACTGTAAAAAAATATTTGTCTTCAAGTCAAAACTTGAACTCTTTGTTATTACAGTTATATTCTCCTCAAATATTTTTCAATATAGAACTTGATGATGTAAACCAATAAGATTTCTTTGAGTAACGTCTTCGGTTTTTTAATCTCCTATTTTCCTTCGACATAACCACTTAAACTTTTGCAGAGTTTTCTTCAACTTTATTTGAAATAAAATTTTGTACATACCCATTTATGATTTGTTGTCATGAAATAAAAGTATTTTTCACAAATTTATTGATAATTACTATAATAATACAAATATATAATTATAAATTTTCAATTTTGCCTATTGATAACTCATGTAAGAATTTCTTTCAATTATTCAAGAGAATTGGCTTTTGATGAATTCAGAGAATAGTCTTGAGTAGTACAATCAATATTTTCATAAATAGAAAACTCTTAGTTGCAGACTTCAAAATTGTCAATTGATTCATATGAATTCTCATTGATAACTTTTTGAAAATTTTCTGTAATATCCAAAGCCACTTTCATATGATCTTCTAACTTATCAAAGAAAGAATCTTTGGGGCCTTCGATAAGTTCTCACTAATATGTTTATCTTCCACATGATCCACAACCTTTTTTTCGACTTGATAATTCAATACTAGAGGAAAATGACTAAGATGTGGATTTAACACTTGATGGTTGTCTCCATCAATTTCAATTGTGAAAGCCCTTGGATAAGAGATATGTCTTATTTAATTTTGATTCTTTTTTAAGAACTTTATGTTGAATGGTTTAAGCGTTTTTGGTCACAAGTGGATTTTTGGCTTGCCTTCACAAGTTCTTTGAATTTGAATTTGCTCCCACCAAGACGAAACATAATCATCAAGCTTATATTCAACAATTTTCACATTCTTTTTTTCAGAAATCTCCATTAGCTTAAAGAATTTCTGAATTTTAATTTTTCAATTTAATCCATCCAAAAAAATAAATTCTCATTACCATAAAAATATGAAATATTTACCTCACCAAGGTATTGGTTTTTTTGAATAGCTTCGTATGTTGATCTCCAAGATGTTAAACTGCGAGCCTCTTCAATGATCAATTGACGAATTTAATTCTTAGTTTCAATCTGTTTTAAAGTTTCATACTTCCTATTAATAGAAGTAAGAAAGCCTTGTTTAATCAAATTTTGAATTTGATAATTCCCTATATCACAATCCATGGAGTTGTTGTCACCAACTACAATCAATAGAGCTGAGCTTAGGAATAACGTCACTCTGATACCACTTGATACAGCAGGAGAGGGAGTATGAGGGATAGAAAGAAAATCATCGTTTTCTCACAATGATAAATCCACTTTATGCAAAGGGAGAGGACACGAGAGATATGAAAAATATCACGGTTTTCTCATCACAATAGACATTTAAATCCATAAGTAAGATAAAAAAGAACAAACCAAAAATAAGATAATATTATTGATAAAATTTTTTTTTTCTGTTATTACAGACTTAGGTTGTATATATAACCCTCTAATAAATTTAGACTCCTACTTGATGTAAACTAAAAATAGGACTCAGATTTCACTAAAAATTATACTTAATATATTATAAATAAAAATATTTAAATCCTATTTCTTATTGAGTTAGGATTGTTATTGACTCGGATCACTGGTCGACCTAAACTTTGATTTTTCACCCTTTATTTTTTGAATTGGACCTCACTCACCATGAATTGGGCTCAAATTCTAACCCTAATTCTTGCCAAACTCAAAATAGGAGTTTAGTTGTAAAAATGATCTAAACAGTAATAACTTCTTTTAGTCAAAGTGTTTTTGTTAGCCTAGGGCATTGGTGATAACTTCTTTTGATCAAAGTGTTTCTATTAGCTTGGAGGCATTGGCCATAACTTTTTCTGGCTCAAGTGTTTTCATTAGCCTGGAGGCATTGGCAATAATTTTTCTTAGTTGATGTGTTTCCTTTAGTCTGGGATGTTGGTGATAACTTCTTTTGGTCGAAACATTTCTATTAGCTTAATAGCATTGGTGATAATGTTTTTGGGTTTGGTAGTATTATCTACTACTTGTGAAGTTAGGCATGGCCTTAGAGTACTATCAAAGACTTTTGTAGCATATTCAATGAGACCTAGTTTGATCTTTTTTATTTCTCTTTGAACTTACTTTGGTTCAAGTCAAGCTGGTAGCGTCACCCGTAGTTTATGGGGTTAGGTATAGCAATCTCAACTTTCTAATAAATGATTATTTATTAAATTTAAATAAATATTTTAGAAAATATAGCCTTGACAAATTTTAATAAAAATTGAAGTTCTAAGTTGGAATGCATGTCTAATTTTACTGTAAAGAGGAATCTAGTTGTTCTGTATCAGCGAGGCACAGAAAGGAGCTCCGGAGCATAGCCAAGCAGTGGGCTGCGGACTGGGACAGCGGCGGAGGAGGCGGTGTTGTGTCACCAGTGTGGGTCTGGGTGGGCTGCAGGCGGTAGGTGGAGCTCGACTAGACGAGTGAGAGGGAGAGCCAGTGCGGGTCACCGGGGAACGGAGGCACAGGGCTCCGACTAGTGGCGGAGGTGAGGTGAGCATGCACAGGAGCAAGTCATGCAGGCACAAGCCAGAGTCCGGACTGGCGGCAAGCTCGGGAGCATGCTACACGGGCGGAGGCCTGGAGGCTGTGTGGGAGAAGATGGGCAGCGGTGGTAAGGAATAACAATTACCCGGTGTAGGTGATTCCGGCCGGTGAAAGGTCATGGGTGGACACGAGACGCAGAGCTCGCGGTGGAGTAGGGTTCTGGTGTGGCGCGACTTCGAGGCATGCAGGGACGGCTTCAGGCAATATCTACATAGGAGAGGCGGTCAGGGTGGGGCTGAGTGCCTTGATATCCCTGCGGAAAAGGAGGAGGGTAGACAGAGAGAAGAAGAAGGGAAACTAAGCTAAGTCCGAATTTTCACCTGACCTTGATGAATTCTCCGATGATGGCTTTTGATCCCTTCTTTGTTCTTACTTTGTCTCTCTTTTTTTTTGCAGGTCCCCAATTTTGTAGGCTTCCTTCAAGAAGATTTAGGACCAAATCTTTGATTGATTTAATTTTGGAATGATATGAAATTGTGATATTTGACTGAATTTATATTTCTATATTTTTTGATTGGCATGTAATTTATTGATTAAGATTTATTTTTTTAATAAAAAAATAAATATTTATATCATTTTTTGAAATTGAATTTTGAAAGGTGTTATTTGCAAATTTTTTTGGAAAATTTAGACTAGAATATAATTTTGTAAGTTCTAGAGATTTTTTTGCAAAAAAAATTATTTATAAAATATTGAATTTTTTAGGATTTTTTTAAAAATAAAATTTAGGTTTGTTTGTAAATAAAAACTTTCAGGAGGTTTATTTATAAAAATTAAAAAATTTTAGAAGTTTATTTGGGAATATAAAATTTTGAGGGTTTTATTCGTAAATCTTAGATTTTTTTAGGATTGATTTTGAAATTTTAAAATTTTCAAGGATTTTTTCGTAAAACTTCTATTTCAGTGATTTATTTGTAAGAAAAGTCCGATCAGGGATTTATTTGTAAAATTTTGATATTCTTTATTTTAGTCAAATTTTTGGATGAATTCTAGGTTTGATTTTGGTTCAAATATTTGACAAATACAATTCAGTTTAGTTTGATTTCGAATTTTTAAAAAATTCAAGTCCAAATTAAACTCAATTTTTAGTCAAATTTGATCGCAATTTTGGTTCAATTGAAACTCACATTTGGATTATAATTCAGTAACGTTTAATTCTGCATTTTGACTGAATTTTGATTATGTCTAATTTTTTGCCAAAAACGATTCAAACATATAGCTTATATTTACTTTTGAGTGCTGGTAAGTAGCACATAAATATTGAAAAAAGGTGTATATCTCGACATAAGAGAAGATGGTAGATTAATACTTTTGTGTATTTTTTGCATACTTGCTTTTCATGTTTTCTAGGTGTATGTTCTGGCATAAGAGAAGCTTGTACGCTTGAGTTCTTGTTGTGTGTCACTTGGAGACAATATTTTAGGCACTTGTTAGGTAGATTTGTACGGCATTCATAGTGTTAGGCTTCCTGCATTCCATTATTAATAGCTACTTTATGTCTTAAGATAGCCTACTTTCTTTTCTTAGAATCAGTGAATGCTGCAGCTATCTTGATTTCGTTTGTGCATGAGTGTTGTGAAACAACTTTATTTTATTTCTAAATGACTGCTTATTGAAATAAATCATAGAGGTCTTGTGACTGTTTCCTTTGTTCTGCTTGGTTGGCATTGAATTTGGTTTTCTTCTTTGGTATAATTTCTATTAAGTACATTACTACATTTTTTTGAGCAAGAACTCATCCATCTGGACAAGGCTGAAAGGTTTGTTTGGTATCATGGACCATTTTGGCTGGACTGCATTGTGTTAATTGAATTTAATTTTGACACTTGAGCCAAATCGAGTTTATTTGGGCTCTGTTAGAAATGGTTAGAAAATTATCATATGTTTGTATGTGTTGGTTTTTGTTTTATATGTGAATACATATAGTTCTGGTTTTGGGCAAGGATAACATGTAATTATGCTTCAGTTATTAGATATTTGACCTCCAGGTTTGTTCAAGTTTGTATAATATGAATTTTGATTTCGTCCATTAGATCCTTTAACATGCGAAGTAGTCCAATTCTGAATGGAACTTGAATCAAACTAGGTTTATTCAAATTTTGTTTTCATTTACAGCCTTGATTGGTGCGTACTTACTTTTGCTATCCTTTTTTTCAAGTAACTGCACGTATGACTTCACCATGAAAACAAAAGTGAGATAATGAATGTTGTCTTGTGTGATCCTAGATTCTTAGAAGTATTCTATCTAGCTGTAGATCATAACAATTGTGTACTTTTTATTTTGTAGCTTTTGTAGGTTATATGTGTATATTTACGTGTCATTGATGGTTTCATTAATACATATTTCTCCATCAGGCTAAGAAATAATGATAGACTGGCAAGTAAAATGATATATAAGATGGACACTAACCATGGTATTCTTTTGAGAACTACCAGTGATGGTAGTTATAATTCCAGCATTTTAGCTCATTTGTGATTCATTCTTCAAATTTTAGGACTGGCTTATGATTAAAAGGGTTTCACTGAGCTAAACAGTAGTTACATGTTTTTGCAATATACTATTCAGGGGAAATTAGTTCATGATGTAAACTTAAAGTTAGGCTTTTTGTGTACCACATATTAGATAATAATATATTGTCAATAGGGAAGCTTCAAAATGCTTTCAATTTATAAATGTTCCTTGAATAGTTCCTAGAGTTTTGTAACTATTCACTTAAAGAGATTGTGTTTGCTCAAGACATAAGATATATTAATCTCAACCAAAAGCATAGTAAACCTGTAATTATATGTATATGAAATTTTATGTGCTCTATGTTTTTCTTATTTTACTTTTTGCAGGTTGATGGTATGGATGCTCTTGCAGTAAAGCAAGCATGCAAATTTGCTAAAGAACATGCTTTGAAGAATGGACCAATTGTTAGTATCTTCATCAATATTTTTTAACTATCATTTTGTTCATTTCCTGTTAATGTTGATATACATCTTCAGTGTATTTTTGTATTTTGATCTTTCCGATAATATGCCGATAATAAAATGAGATGCTTTATAAATTTGTCAATTTAAGCTTTTGCAGTGTCGAGTTTTTGGTGAAGGTCTTAATTATAGGCTTGTAATCTCTTCTTATCTTGTGTACAGATTCTAGAGATGGACAGCTATCGGTATCATGGCCACTCTATGTCAGATCCTGGTAGCACCTAAGGTACCCGTGATGAAATTAGTGGTGTGGGACAGGTTGTTTGGGCTCAAAACTTTTAGTTAGTGCACACTAAGAAATGTTGTATTGGGGCCCTCAATCTTGCTGAATGTACAATGTTATCTACAGGAACGTGATCCAATTGAAAGGATTAGAAAGTTGACATTGTCTCATGAGCTAGCCAGCGCCTCTGAGCCCAAGGTTTCAATTCTGACAGTTGTCTAAGCCCTGTATTGACTCAGACTATGGATCTGTTCATTATTTTTTTATCCAAGTGCTACTTTGGTTTCTAATTATTGTTGGTGTAATATGCCTGCAGGACATGGAAAAGCAAATCAGGAAGGATGTAGATGAGGCTGTTGCAAAGGCCAGGGTAAATTCTGTTTCGAAGTCAACTAAATTTTCACTATTGAACTAATACACCATCCTTTTTACTGTGATGTTGCCCATTCTAATTATCAACTCTTATTTTTCTTCTCTATGTACTTCTTTTTCAGGAGAGCCCAATGCCTGATCTTTCTGAGCTATTTACCAATGTGTATGTGAAAGGTCTTGGCTTGGAGGTAAGCTAGTCATGCTATCATTCAATGCATCATGTTTCATACCAATATTTAGTATTTTGAATTGCAGTATGCACATGCATCCTGTCAAGGTTCTGTGTAGTGCATTCGCTACTGTTTCAAAATTTTAAAAGTAAAAAAAAAAAGTGATTGATATATCACAAGTTCTATAATATCATAAATAAGTAAAAAAAAATACATAAACATGGATGAAAGACTCTGGGTCACGCTAATCAATACTTGTGGATAAAAACTTCATATCGCTCAGCTGCTTCTTTGGGTGCTTTGACAATTTCTTGCAGTTTTGGTTATTGTAATATTTGAAGTGATAAACACCCTTAATGAAGAGTTAAAGTTGCCACTAGCAAGGGATATCGACCATGACCACGCAAACAAAACTGATGTGAGATTAGGAGTGAAATCTGAATCTATTAACTTTATGATCGCACTCGCACGTGAAAAAGACAATGGAAATGAAAATTGGATGTAGGTTCTAGATGATGAGCTGATAATGGTGAAAAAAAGAGGTCCATCTCCTACTTAAACAAAAGAGAGACAAGATTTACGAAGTTGTGCCAGATCTTGTAGAATAGTTTGATGTTTTGCTTAATTGTGCTTTTACAACCTTGAAGAAAGCAATGAGGATAAATTAGGTATGTTCAAGTTTTCATGGAGGATCATACCAAATTTGAGCATGTGTAAAGGGCATTTATATGTCATCTGAATATACAGGAGCTGGAAAGCGGTAGGACGTTCTTTAGAATAAAATGTAAAATGGACATTCTGAAAGCGCAAGACATTTTTAAAATGGACAAACTTGCAAAAATTGAACTGCAAAATGATTCTTTGTATGTCAAAACCCGTAATTATTTTTGAAGTCTTGCCATAGTCTTTCTAACATGTTTATTTGGTTAACAATGATGTTCTGAAATATTCTGACTCAAATAATTCCTAAATCGAGTGTTCCTGATCCTGCAATTCAAACAAGTTAAATAGCTATAAAATAGTATTTAACGTTGTGCTTTGACAATAAAAGGCCTTTTGTATGGCTATAGACTGCATGTGTGTGCCTAATTTGTGTATTTCTTGTCTCATTGCTTGTGGATTTTCTCGCACTCAGCTTGAGATTCAGTTTGTACTTTGCACGCTGTTTAGCCCAATTGTGTCCTACTTGCAGTCATTTGGCGCAGATCGGAAGGAGGTGAGAGCTGTTCTTTCGCTGGGAAATAGTTAGTCAATTGAGGAAATAAGGTGGATTTGAGGGGGTTATGACAGTTGTTGGTCCATCTCAACATTTTGTTTGACGTATAGATTGGCAAAATGCCCTTTTTCTCGTTAAAAATTCATCAGTTAATCTAATTTGAATACTCGAGGGGCATATTCATCGGTTAATCGCATGTGCATGTGCCTACGACTTGCAACTCTTCCTGCTACTCTAAGCTTTGTGCTAGTTCGGCATTCCAGGGATTCGAAGCTCCCTCCAGGCAACTCCCCAGCACCACCTGGCCGGATCACTACCGCATCTTTGCCTGGCGGAGCTTGCAAAAACATACGGCCTAGCAATGCACCTAAAGCTAAGGGAGGTGTCCGCCGTTGTCATCTCGTCCGGGGAGGCTCTCAAGAAGATGACAGTTCTTCGCCGACGAACCTCTCAAGATCTGTTCAGGGCGGGGACTGACATCACGTCCAACATAATGGCTTGAGCCATGTCGACCTTGGTGAGGAATCCTGAGGCGATGAGCAGAGCACATGAAGACAGAGTGACTCAGGAGGAAGTTAATAGATTGAAGCACTTGAAGTTGGTCATCAAAGAAACTCTTGAGATTGCATTTGCCTGCACCACTAAATCTTCGCCAATGCCCAAACATAAGTCCAACTAAATGCTGACAAACAAGAACAACGTTTCATACGTGGACTTATATATAATAATTTATTTTTTACTAATTTAAAGCTTGGAGAAGACGGGCTTGCGCTTCTGAAGCCTGGCGGCGACGGCCTCCTGGAGGTCACGTGATATCAGCATGCCGGCGTTCCAAGTGGCCACGTAGTCCAGGCCCTTCTCCACCGTCAGATCCCTGCTCCGCAGCATCACCGTCTTCGTCCCCATCACCGCCAGCGCCGACTTCTCGGCTAACCCTGAACGAACTCCCGCCAAACAAACATTTCCAATGTAATAATAGGAAAATATAAAGAAAATAATCATTTATAAGGCTAAATATTACAAATTACATCATTAGTGATAAACTATCTATTGTCAAATATTTTTGCAAAAGATTACGTCCAAATTCTTTCAATCATTTTGTAAAGATAATCTCCGATGCGATTTAGAAAAAAAATAAATAAATCAATATTTGATGCGATGATACAATTTTTCAGATTTCCCCAAAAAAATGATACAAAATTTCACCTATTTTCGTTATTTTTCAGCCTAAATTATCCATTTAGTGTTCAGAAAATAATTAATAATAGATGACCAAGAAATTTAGCCTGATATCAAATATAATTCACATAGAAATTCAGTTGTCGATGAAATTCAACCTTGGTTCCAATTAATTTAATGGGTATATACAGGGAAAAAAGGAATTGACGAGATTACCCTTGGCCAAGGCGAAGACGCCGTCCTCCAGCGCAGCGGGGTCGGCGAAGACCCTGGAGACGAGACCCATCGTCCGGGCCTCGTCGGCGGCGAGCCTCCTCCCAGTGAGCGCGAGGTCCATCGCGTTCCCGAACCCCACGATCGACGGCAGGCGCTGCAGTGTCCCGAGGTCCGCCACCAGCCCCATGTCCACCTCCTTCACCTCGAAGTACGCCCCGGCTTCGCAGCACCTCACGTCGCACGCCGTCGCCAGATCCACCCCACCGCCCACGCATGCGCCCTGGATCGCCGCCACAACCGGCTTCCGGCACTTCTCCACCACCGTGACCGCCGCCTGGAGGTCCAGGATCCGGCGCCGGAGCTGCTCGGCCGCGGTGGCGCGATCGTCGTCAGAGGAGGAGGAAGACATGGAGGCGAGGGCGGAGAGGTCGATGCCGGCGCAGAAGTGGGGGCCACGGGCAGAGATGACGATGGCGCGGGCGGAGTGGAGTCGGTCGAGGAGGGCGAGGGCGCGGGGGAGCTCGGAGAAGAAGGGGAGGGGGAGGGCGTTGCGCTGGGCCGGCCGGTTTAGGTAGATGAACCAGACCGGCGCCTCCAGGTCCGGCTGGACAACCTCGATCGACGAGAAGCCCTTGCGGAGCTCCGCCGCCACCTCCGCCACCGTTGGATCCATTGCTCTTTCTCCTCCGCTGTTGCTTCTGATGTATCAGAATCGGGGACATTTGAGATTGTTCAAGGAAAATTTGAGTTTTGCAGATTCCATCTCAGCCGTTGATTTCTGAATCAATGGAATCCATTCCACAAGTTATATAAAAAAATCCTTCTGTTTTCTTTTCATTTTTATGTTCTCTGTTTATTATAATAAGCTTAATATTAATTATACATATTTATGAGTTTCTAAAGTGAGTGACATGTTACCAACACGAAGTAATTTAATTTTCTGTCAACTTCAATTTTTCAAAACAATTTTACCTGAAAAAACCCAATCAAAAGAGCTGAAAACAAAACGAAAGAAGACAAATATTTCTATGAAAAAATAAGCTTTCTTTTAAACAGAGTAAGGAACATATATAAGGAACAAACCAAATTAAGCTTCATTTTAAACATTAATCTACAAAAGAATATATCAGCTCAATGACAACACTATCATCTATCTACATGTGGGAGTTGTTCTGTGATGCATCATGCCTTGTGTTTTCCCGCATTTTCTCAACTATATGCCTCCCCTTCTCCTCTAGATGTCGTCGCTTTTCTTCGAACTTCTCCCCCATCTTCTTCCCCAGATCCATCATCCTTGCTCTCCTGCTCCCAGTTTTCTTTGGTTTCATTTCTTCAGGATACACTGCTTTTTGTTCCTCCTCCAAAGCCAAGGATCCGGCTGATGACAACTCATTAGAATCCACTTCCCCATGGTTGTTTTCTTGCGGTTTGTCGTCCCTTAACAATGGCACTCTCAGATTGTCTAATGTTTGGCCTGCTTGAGATGTGCTAGGCTCAGAAAGTGCTACATCGGGTTGCTCCTGATCGTGTATTAAATTCTTTACTTTCTCGACTTCGGCATCAAGGCTAGTTTTGTTACTGCAATCTGGCTTGTCCTTGACCTCCTCAGGTTCAGGGTTCACTGCTTCAGCTTCTGATGTGTTGCAGTCCTGAGTACTCCATATGAATGGGGCAACACTCCGTGAAACCCAGTCATCTTTTTCTGCTAACATCCATGGAATGCATATGGATTCACAGTTTGGAAGAACTATAGTTTCACGAATTACTGCCTGAAAGGAGAACAACCGTGTCGGAAACATAGCAACAAGAAGGCTTATATTGGACAAAATGATGTATATGAACCATTCTACAGAAAAAACAGATGCATAAGAAATCTCTTTTTCAAGGAATTGTCTATGAACATATTGATAAATAGAGAGAACTTAATTTACCTTTACACGATTGGTAATAAGCAAAGCAATGTGACTGCTGGTGATTTTGCGATCCCCAATTGCAGATTCCAACTTCAAGGATATTTCTGGCATGGATGTGAATGCAAACCACAGGTGATCAGAAGGAGGTGGTTTAATGTGCAGGCGCAATGTTCCTCGTAGTGATGAAATCTTTAAAGCCAGAGAAAGTGGAACCTGTCGAAGAAAGGAAGGAGTTCAGCATGGTCCAAGATCTAGCTCAACTAAATATGTTGCAGTTCCATCAAAGCATATAAAGAAAAAGAGTCAAATCGAATGTAGAATTGTTACTAAAATAATAATCATGCCATTGTACTTGAAGTGATCCAAGTTACAATTACCCAACAAAGAGGTTGAAGTTGCACCAGAAATTAGTGTATCACTTGTAAATTATGTTAAACAGAACTACAGTAAGTCTTCTAACAAGAGTTTGTGAATCGTTTAACTTAATGCAATCTGTTTTCTTTGCATTTCAAGCACTGTCAAAGCACTGATTGCAGCTTCATTCACTAATCTGCAATTACTGGAGTGCAAGGAAGAAAAGAAATGCTCAGTGGAGCAATGAGTGAAAACACCAAGCCTTCTCATTACACTTAGCTGCAAAGTATTACTCCCATCTTTGAAACATGATGAGGTTACGTCTTACAAACCTGTGAAACCTGGTCTGCAATAGAATGAATGATTGCCTTCCATCTTGACACGTAACTTGCTTTCCAGCTCATGGATTTTGATTGCTTCAGCCCATCTGAAACATAAGGGCATTAGATCACTATGTATACTGCTGTGACAATACCTCACAGTGAATTGTGCTTTAAGAGGCTTGTTTCTTCCTTAATCAAATCAATTTTCCTTAAAAAAATTGTCATTTCTGCATATATATGCTATGAACTTGCACATATACCCCAATAAACTTTAGAGGGTATATATGAAATTTCACCCAATGTAGGTGGTGCATATACAAAAATTCCAAAAGTTACCTCCCAACGGAACATAGGATCAGACGATGATACATAATGTCTTCATAAAAGGTGCAGTTTATAGCTAATTGAAGGAAAACATGCAATTTAGAACTTGTACACAATAAAAAGATGAGAACACATAGCCCATAAGAAAACAGTTGCTGGCCTATTTAAATAAAATAAACCGTGGCTTGCGCGGCAAAATGGAATCAAATTGTTAGTATGAAATCATTACCCATTTTATCCCCATCATCCCGACTCTCCATCCGATCATTTGTGGTGCCACAGTGCTTTAATTGATTGCCATAATATTCAATGCCCTCGAGAAGATCGGAAGTCACTTCCCCAGAAGAGCTTTGTTCTGAATTTGTATCCATGATGTCTTTTTGCAACTCCAGTGCACCAACTTCAAGCCTTGTCTCAATGTCCAATACCATACCCCCTAAATACTCCAGATCAACTTCAACAGCCCAGACGTCATTCAAGTCAACCGGAATAACTTTTATACTATGTATATAAGGTGGAAGGTTGCCAATATTGAAGCCACTGCATGTCACGTCACCAATATAACTAGGAGTTCTTGTGCTAGATAGTCCTCTCTGCTTGGAAAAAAAGAAGCATATTAAACTTCTGCATGGAAATAAATGAAACAAAATAAAACAAAATGTACAAATAACCTGGATGCGTGCTTTTATGAAACTGTTTATTTCATCATTTCTTTTGGCATCAAAAAATAACCTTGAAAACAATAAATTCCAGCACAGAGTACCATCATCACCAATAAATTTCTCCTCAATAATTGCATCTGAAAAGACTGGAATCTGACTTTTATTGCCCAGTGGAATGGAAGAGCCCAACACAATTTGTACAAGATCTTGCAAGGAACTGTTTGAGCTCTTGTCGGACAATGCCTTTACTGATCCATTAGTTGAAGCCAACTCATTTAAAGAGTTGGATCTGATATCCATATATCTTTCCCCGCGAGTAGATGAAGAAGCTAAGTTTGCTTTATATTCAGTACCATATTTTGATGACTTCTTTGCAAGTCTTTTGAGAAAATGGCGAACTCTAGAAGAGGATCCATCTATCTTATTTGTCTTCTCAGAGAACTCACCAAGTAAAGCAGAGGGCTTAAGGAAGGAAGGGTATTCTGTATTTAATGATGTTAGATAGAGTTGGAAATCTTCCGTCAGCTGCAAATACCACTTCAGTCTTTTATAATCAGGACAAGATGCAAGACGTAGTGCTTTGCACCATGATTCCTTCTCCCAAGAAGTGTCAAGATATATATAACATATTTTGCTTCCCTTGTATATTTCAGAGTTCTTGCTTTCCAATTTAATTGGATACCTTTTGGCCCTGTCATATGAAAAAAAACACAGATAATGGTTCCCATTAAAATATAGCTAGAGTTCATCTGCAATCTTGTGCAACTGTCTGGGATGCGTCTATGCTCATAAAAAATAAGGCAATGACCATACCAGCATGCAGTAAATCAATAAGATGCCCCAAAAGAATAATACAATAAACATGCATATTTAGCTTGACATCTGAAGGATACCACATGCAATATTATAGCATGAGCACCATATGCAATGTGCATCAGTGTGAGTGTGGCAAATGTGTATCTGAAGGAAAGAAGCATTCAAGGAACCATCTGTATGTATTTGTAATTCTGAACAGATAATCCAATTTAAGATAAGCCTCATTAACTCAGGTAGCCAATGAAATACTCAGGAAACACCTCTCAAATATAGCTCACCATTTACGGGAAGATAGATCTGAAGCAGAAACAGCTACAATTGTACAATCCAAGAGTCCAATAGTTACTTGAGAACCATCTGAGTCAGACAAAATGAGTGAATGATCTTTAATTTTGGCAGTTTTTTTCACAGGGGAAACCTCCAAAATGTCCTTCTTCTTTTGCTCCTTGGTCCCTCTTGTCAGTGGTTCGTTTACAACAACCTTTGGAATCTTTTCAGGCTCCAATACCCAAACTGTACCCTGAAACAAGACAATGAGAAGTTCAGCCAATGACCATCACAAATAACCAAATACATCTCCAAATGTAAAATGTACTAACTCAGACAAAACTAAACATATATTGCACTTTAATTCAAGTGAACTAGCATGATGACATGGTCCTCACATTAAAGGTGGAATTTTCATACTCTACCAAAAAGCAATGTAACTATAAGGATATTTAGGGCATGAGGCCTAAAGAAGTAAGGTATCCAAAATACCTGGACAGCACTAGGCAGAAACTCTCCAAGATGCCTAGGTATTCATATTTAAAAAATTATGTATGGAAATTTTTATTTATAAATCTAGGCAACCATTTGGAAGCGAAGTGGCAACCTAGGCACCCACACGGATGCCTCAGTACTAGCTTAAAGCCAGGCAGATGCTTACACTACAAACTATTAATCACCGGTTGCCCAAGTTGACTGTGTTGGCTAAATTGGATATATGCACAACAATTGGAGAGTTATAGTACAATTTAGTGAGACACATGCACAAACTCAATCTAGCCATGTGCAACAATTTGTGATAAAATATCAAAACTTCTAGTTAGCAACAAAAAAAAAATCCAAAGAAAATATAGGCATGATATCTTCGTCTAATTCTGGACAGAAACGAAACCAAATTTATCCACATCCGATATCACAACACATTTTTATCACATTACAGCATCAAGGCTTCTTCCCCATTGCTATCAATGCCAGAATACTAAACTCATGTCCACAATACCTCCGTCAAAACCATAGATTCAAAGAGACTCAGCCCACAGAGAAAATCAAGCACCTGCTTGTTCAAGAGGAAGGGGAGGGATTGCTCGCCGTCGAAGTCCCGTGCGGCGGGGTGCTTGTCCTCCGCCAGCAGCGGCCTCTTGCGGCCGCTCAGCCGGTTGAGGAAGAGGAGGAGAAAGGAGGCCTCGGCGGCAACCACCGCGAGGGCGCCAAGGACGAAGCCAAGAAGGAGGGCAAGCAGCATCGCTGGAAGCTCGAGGGAGGAAGGGATTGGAGGTGGATGGGATTGTTCGATCGCGAGGTGTTCAACGTTTTGCCTGTGAAGGAATTTGGGGGAGACGAGGAAGAAGGAAAAGAATAGGATGGAGCTGGATCAATTTCTCGTCGGTGCCACGCCATACGCTGATGGTAGGCCCGTGTTGTCCTCCGTGTGGGCCCGGGCTCCCGGAATTTTTAAACATTTCAGATTAGCCCCAGTAGAATGTCAGTTTTATGACGTACGGTTTGCGTAAGGTATCTTTACGTGTTCGCCCCTGATATTTGTCAGATTTATATGTTCACTCCCAATATTTCAACAAATTAGGTTTTAACATTTTTCACTTCTACGATTAAAAAACTTTCTTTATTGGACTAAATCATCAGGGGCTCTTAGTTGATAAAAAAAAAAAAATAAGACGTAACACATCATTTTCAAAAAGTCAACCGCAACAACTACAACATATGAATATAATTAGAAAAGACATGTATAAAAAATTTTATTTTTCTATGCATACGGGAAATATAAAAATATTTTTTATATTCAACGTAGTTAACATAATAATTTAAATCAATCAGAACTTGCCATGTAAATTGAGCAATACAAATGATTTTATGAACTTCCAAGTGATTTTTACTATTTTCTAGACTTTTTGGATTTTTTTTATTAGATTTTAACTTTTAGGAATTTTTCGTGATATTTTGAATTTTCGAGATGTTTTTTGTGATTTTTTGTACTTTCAGGAGTTTTTTTAATTTTTAAACATTCAAAATTTTTTTGTAATTTTTTGAACTTAGGGATTTTGTAATTTTATATATTTTAGGGGTTGTATAATCTTCTATACTTTTAGAAAATTTTCTGTGATTTTTAAAACTTTACTTTTTTGTGATTTTCTATATTTTTAAAATTTTTGTCATTTTTCTATACTATTAATATATTTTCAATTTCTATACTTTCAAGGGGTTTTAGTGATTTTCTATTACTTTCATGAATTTTTCTATAATTTTCTAAATTTTTAAAGGATTTTTTATAATTTTTTTCATTTTCCAGGGGTTTTGTGGTTTTCTATACTTTTAAAGATTTTTTGTAATTGTCTAACATTTTACTCTTTCTGATTTTTATATTTTTTTAGATTTTTTATAATTTTTTATATTT
Source organism: Trichopus zeylanicus subsp. travancoricus (assembly GCA_005019695.1). Classification (NCBI taxonomy): domain Eukaryota; kingdom Viridiplantae; phylum Streptophyta; class Magnoliopsida; order Dioscoreales; family Dioscoreaceae; genus Trichopus; species Trichopus zeylanicus. The sequence continues at coordinate 695,980 of RXID01022599.1, forward strand.
TTAAGGGTTGTTGTGATTTTCTATACTTTCAAAAAGTTTTCTATGATTTTATGAATTTTTAAAAAATTTTTTTATCTTTTTCCGTGTGTTAGGAAGTTTTTACGAATTTTCTGCATTTTGGATTTTTATAATTTTTTAAATTTTTATTATATTATTAGCAATTTTCTTAACTTTAAGAATTCTTTATAAAAAATATATTTTATTTAAAGATATATGGAATAAGTGTATAATGGTAATTTTAATATTTTTCATTAGTTTTAACACCGTTTAACCAGAGAAATTTTTTTAAACAAATTTAAAGGTACACGAGATATCGTAATTTTTCTAGAGATATAAAAAAAAATGCCACTACTTTATAGGGATATATAGCAAATTTTTCCAAACTAAATCTTAATATTTGGGGCTTTAGGGGTATCTATGCCAATATCAATCTTTCAAGGGTATAAAGGTGATTCTCTTATTCTCTTTTTATTGTGGAGGTAGAAGATAAGACTCATTTGGATTGGTTAGAAGGTTTTAAGATAATTTCAATTTGCTTAAAAGATCATAAAACACTATATTTAAACATCCATTTCTAACAAAAACAGTCTAACAAATAAGAATAAACAAAAAAAATTAAAAAATTTGAGGCTTTTTCATGAAAACCCATATGTTTTATGCTTATTACAAGAAGGCAAAAAAAATTGCATCAAACCATCAATCTGCATTATATTGTAATGATGGATAAGGAATACCAAAAAATATTCTGAGGCAACTGTTTTTGGCCTTAGTTGCTAACCAAAATGCCCTCTCCATGGAGAGTTATTTTCTATCAGCGATGCTGCCCGATATATGTTTGTTAATCATTTGTAGAGCTACCATTAGAAGGACATTTTAGTTATTTAATATATATATATATATATATATATAATAATTTTTTAGAATATTTTTCAAATATCTTGCTAATTATTATAAGATAACAGAAAGTAGCTATGCCTCACAGGTAAGAGGTTGCAGTTTGTAATCATCCTTGGAATGTAGATAAGTTAAAGCTCAGTTAGACTTACATCCAAAAATATATTTCATTTTGAACAAAAACCGAAGAAAATTAAAAATAAACATGATTTTCTATATTTTTTTTCCACCCTTAGCATCGCGGTAAGACAGTTGCCCTCCAAGTGAAGTGACATGAATTCGAATCTCAAAAAATAATGAAATTCAAGAATTATATCCAACTCTCTCCAAAATCACAAGTTCCTTCAAGTGGAGCACAAATATTTGTTACATATTTGAAAGCAACAAACACTTGAACGAACGATTCCAAATGATTGATACCTTTCTTTTGCCAATTTGCCTTCATCAGATCCTCCCATGCAACAGAGGAGAACATTGCTTCATTGACATCAACCATTCACTCCAAGCCAATAGATTTCAATCCCAAAGCACAAAATTAAAATCCCTATTCTCCAAATTCAACTCAATTATTGAAAGGCATCTCCCTTTAGCCTAATGTTTCAAGAACCTCTTAAAGTAAACTGGATAGGAAGAAAAAAAAGGCAGATTACAGACATGGTGACGAAATCAGAATCTCAGCCTTCTTTTTGCGAAATATTGAAAAGCATAAATTGAGACCTTTTTCTTCTTCTTCTTTTTTCTGTTCACATTCTAAACTTGGAAGCTAACAAAATGATTCATTTCATTCAGTAACTAGGCCTCAAACACAGAACAATTACTTGGTTCCAAAAGAAAGTCTACAAGAAACAGTGAAAATTCAAAAACGAGCGCGCAGTCTTTCAGAATGGAAGAAATTAGCACAAAAGACCAATACCTTTTAGATTCACTCAGCATCAGCCCCTACTTGAAAGTCAAGCATCTGCAAACCCCGCAAAGCACTCCACCGAGGTGAACAAGCTCTCATGGTGGAATTCAGGAGTCATGACGAAAGAAGACAGGTATCTATTCACATACAGTGAGCAGCAAAGTAACTGAAATCATGGTGAGGTACTCGAAGCTGCTTCAACCATGAGTCCGCAGCATTGAAGAGGCTGATGACCCTTTCGTGGTCTGAAGTTTCAGGGTCCATCCATACAGTCCCCTGCATTTTGTAAGTGGCCAACCCAAATGGTGGAAGTGAGATGAACTCTCTTCCATCGTTTATCTTCTTCCTGGTTTTTTCTGCTATACTACAGCACATGTCTTTCTCCGTGTCTCCAGTTATATTGTCTGCATCATGAATACGAGCATAGATAGTTAGTCGGAAACATTGTCTATTTCAGACATGAATCAGAAGAATCAATCAAAAACTATTTACCAAACTCAAACAAATATAGTTGTGGCAAGATAACTAGTAAAATTTTAGCCACCATTGGAACAAATTAAGGTAGTAATTACAGATTAAAAGATTTCTTTGTCTATACATAATGTAATGCAGAAATCTTTGAAGTTGGTTTTTTTTTTTTTGTGATGAGAAGCAATGACAGCAATTCCTTAAATTGTATGAAACTTGTACCAGAAAAGGCAAAAAAGAAGATAGACAACTGCAGAAAGTACCAATTATAAGAATTATGTTTCGTCCCCCAATAGCAATCAGTACATAAGCATGGGGCAGAGGTTCCATTCTTATCAAAAAAGACAACTGCCAAATTACATCCATAAAGATTGTGATCAATAAGTAACTTTCTACACAGAATATAGATAACAAATGTTTTTAAACTACATAATATGTATCATGGTGAAACAAGTAGATTTTCTCGCAAAACATTTCATCGTCACTTATTTTTCAGAAAAACTTAAAACCTATATGCAACTGCACATTAAGAAATGAGATTCAATGCAATCCAAGGCCTAGTTACCAATTTTATGAGTATAGGATACAGAGGAGTGTTCTTCGTTCCGGATTTTAGCATTATGGCATGTTGAGAATCATACAAACATAATCATTTTCTGCGGTCATGTATTGATCATGGATGCAAGCAAGTGGTGATGGCTACTGAAGATCAATGAGACAGCTTTAAGGAGAAGAAAAGGTAGTAAAGTTTTCTGATGAGTAGTTATGCGGAAATGATATCAGTGTATGCTCGTTACTCTTCTTCTTTCGGTTTTTTTCTTTTTTGCAAAAATGCAACCTTTTTTCTTTTGGGTGTTCTAAACATGACAACCTACCTTGGAAAGATGCAGAGATGGTATGATATGTTAGAAAGCAAGCAGACAAATCCGTCACGTTCCTCTTCATTGGAATATGATAAATAGGATACCTAATTCACAAAAAGTAGAATAAGTGAGCAAACATAAACATATTGATTGTCCTCTTTCCATGAAAAATTATGACACATAATTAGCACAATAAAAGCCATCCAGGCTTTAATGAACAAAACACATGTGAAGCTGATATAACCTACAACTATTAAATTTTCTGTACGGGAATAAGAAATACAGTAAATATGGGAATACCAGGCAACTGACATCCAACTAGCAGGTGAAAGCTCCACACTCTTCAGAGATTTCAGGCCGGGATAATGTCGAGCCATTTCATTTACCTGGCATACAAAATTATCATAAAATCAGTGAAACACGTGGCTTCAGCAATATCAAGATATCTTTGTTCTTCAAATCTTGTAAAATGACATTTCACAAACCAGAAGTAGAAAGTTTACTCACTCCATACCTTGACCATGAGAGGTACCCTTCCATGAGGAGCAGCATTTTCAACATAGTGAAGGTACAAATGCCCAAGTCGGTCCTTTCCTGGCCAAAGACCATCCAGGTCGGTGCTTGAGTCATCAGACCCAGCATCCCAAGATCTAGATAACTTCTCACTCTCACTGTCATCACTCCAAGAATCCGTCTCGCTATCATCCCCAGTATTCCTAAAGCAACAAAAAGCATAAATACAGCTCAATTTTTGGCCAATTTCCTTAATGTTATCACTGAAAGATAATCGCAGTGTCACATGGCATTTGATCGCAGACCTAGATACGGCTACTGGTTTACTGGTGTAAATTTGGATGGCAGACAGATAAGGCACATAATACTGGACAACAGTCTCGCCATTGTTGAGAACAATTGGAACACCAGCTCCGTAGGCACTCCACTCATTGTAATGGTTCCATAGGTCAGCAAGGGTGAAGCACTCGATCGTGTCCTTGCCAACCGGAGGCCATAGCTCACTCACATCTTGAAAACAAGACTGAAATTACAATTAACACGATTAGAGCGAAAAAATTGCAGAACTAAAACAGGGAAAATTGCAAAATTGGTATTGAGCCAAACCCTCAAGAGAAACTGAAAATTCAGACAAAAAACCAGATAAAACTAATGGGATGTCAACCCGATGCTCCAAAACTAACTATACCAGGAAATACTCTCAAAATTTCCAAAAAGGCAAGATATCCTTCATTGCATTAACATATTTTGGATTACATGCAACAGAAAAGGTAACAGCAAAATCAAGTATATATTAAAAATTTCAGCTTCGGAAATGAAGTAAATTTAAACCATATCAGTATTGATAATAGATAAACAGACAAAAAATCCGTCAAAGTAATCAGAAATATATTTTCCTTTCTCAGCTGAAGAAGAGCCCAGAGTCATAACCGCTTAGGATTTCAGAAACAAAACAGAAACAGAAAAATCAGAACAAGCAGAAACAGAAAAACCAAATTAGAACAGAGAACAAAAACAAGGATCAATCTAAGCACAACCATGAATGCAGCTGCTATTGAAATCAAAGAAAAGAATGAAAAAAAGGTGGAATTTTACCATGGGAATCGAGAAAGAGTGCACGGAGGGCGTGGTCCTGCTAAGAAAACACTGCAAATTAGAGTGCCTTCGTCTAAAAATACCTCCAGCCATCTCTTCTAATGATCTCCGCGACAAACACCAATCTATATCTCCTTCTCTACTTCACCGAATATCTTCAAATACTCCAAGAAACCAAGATCAAAAGCATAAATGAACAGGCTTTCCTCCTCTCTACTGTTCTCTGAATCCCTTAAGAATAAGTGAAGCCCGGATAATCTACATAAACCGATCAACATGGGATTCGGATTCGCGACAATTGGCAATTTTAGAAAGCTTCCGCTTTTTCCCCATCAATGCCCATTTGCCCACCAAATCAGTCAAATCCTTCCAAATATAAAGCTCAAAAAGTGATCCACAAGCGAGAAAAAAGAGAAATATAAGGAAGATAAAAAAAAGATACAGCTGGATTTTCCCACCCAAATCCTTGCAAACTACCTCTTTCACTTCATAACTGCTACCATTCACGCCCAAACCACTCCTGAACCCCAAAACTAACTCAAAACTGATCGAGAGACACGAAAAAGGCCAAAAACAAAGAAAAAAATTCAGAAAGTTCCCGCCTTAACTCCACCACTGGCCGTCCACAGCTCAATCCAATCCGGCGATTCCGAATATACACCGAAAGGGCGATCCAAAAGCGGAAGAAAATGCGGAAAATGGAAGAGAATCAGAAGGAAGCAGAAGAGAAAGGGAGAGCACTTGGACAGAATAAGCGAGCTTCTCCAAAGGCCTGTTCGCTCGTAATGAAGCCCGACGGGAGACATGGCTGTGTATTTATTATTTATTGATGGGGGAAGCTGAAGACGGTCAGTTACATATAACCCCTACATTTTTATAATTATATTTCAGTCCATATTAGTATTCTCTAATTTATGTACTGTACTTATAGCACATGTTACTCTTTATTTACAGTAGTATTATAATAATTATAGTTATATCAGCATATTTTTTTAATCATAACCGACTTAAGTATAAAAATTATGTTATTATAGATATAAAAATAAGTACTAAAAATATAAAAATAGTGTAAAATATAGAAATCATGTGATCAGTTAGAATTTTTTATAAATTAAAAATTCTCTGGAGTATTAAAAATTTTTTAAAAAATCAAAAAAGTAGTTTTCAGAAAATTGAGAAATTCTCAGGGATTATAGAGAATTTTTTCACATTTTAATTTAAAATAAAGTTATTCGGGCATTATTTATATATTTAGGCAGTTTTTTTATAATGAACAGTGGAATAGAAACCCTTTGTTATGGGGAGTCCAATATAATTATGCAGATTTTTTGGGCTTATATGTAATTATGGGGAATTTTAAACTACATTCAGACTCCTTTGTTTTTTGGTTTCTCAATAATTGGGAACCAAATGTGGAGTTATTATTTTTTTGACCACACGAATAATAAGCTAAGAAGAATAAGTCATTTTTTTATTTTTTTGATAAAATTAATTAGAAGAATAAGTCATTTTAATTCTTGGACACCTTCTTTTCTTTTTTAAATTTCTTTCTGAAAAGAATATTCACTCGCTTACAATACATTTAAAGGAAAATCACAAAAGAGTCCCTGAAATACTTTAAAATTTTAATATGGGAATTGTCATTAACTAGGACAATCAAAAGTGATCGTTTATATTAATCAACGCTCCTGAACGAGAGTATCCCATGTCCGAACCCTAGAAATGTTATTAAAATTATATTATTTTTTGATATAATTAATTATATAGAAACAAAATTTCCCAGATTAACAAATTTTTTGAAAAAGAAAATAACTACAGTACATAAATGTCAATTTTAGGGAATTATGAAGGTTTTATAACTCGGTATCGGTTTCAGTTTCGGGACCCAGAGAAACCGATATGTTTCGGCTGTTTCTATCGTTTTGGTTTCAGTTTCGGCCGTTTCGGTTTCGGTTTCGGCCGAAAGATTTTTTTAAATTATTAATTGGGTGTTGACCAGAGTTTGACTATATTTTAACTGTTACTGGGACTAAATACGATAAAAATATTAAAAAAAACTTGAAACAATTTGAATTAAATTTTGAAGAAAATTAGGAATGAATTTATACTTAATTTTACCATAATATTAAATATTATTTTAATTAATTAATATTAATTTTGATAGTTAGTCACTGATATAGTCTACTTTTAATATATATTAGTGTATTAAAAAACATACAAGAAATAATATGAATATGATTAAAAGTAAAAAATTAACATAAGCACATTTAACTTTTCATTAAAATGTACTTTACACATACATAATTTATAAATTCTAAGATAATACAACTAATCATCATAATCATCATCAGTTGAGATTGGAACATTTGGATATGGAATTACAAATTCAGTACCTAGATGATCCGGATGAGCATTTGTAGGCATATGAGACAGAACAACTAGCTCTGCGCGATCTCGTGGTAGCGGTTCTGAAGTATAACCATACATCGAAGGTCCAAAATGAAAATTATATTTTAACTAAAATTTAACTTTATTTCAATTATTTTTTAACTTCAAATTAAAAAATTATAATATGTTTAAAAATTTTAAAAAATAATGAATAATTACGTGAATAATATTATGTACGTGAACAGTATCTGACAGAAACCGATAAGGACGTCAAAATCAAATTAGCGATAGTGCTGGCCCCAGTGTAAGGCCGGCCTCATCTTGCGGGAGTACGGGTCAAGTCGGTGAGGGCGCGAGATAGGCGAGGGAGCGGCGGTAAATTAGCAAGTGCGCAGGGCTCTTGGGCTCAGACACAAAGCGGACGCGAGGTCCTCCCCCCGCCCCCCCACCACCCCCCCGAGCCCGATGAGCTCGAGCCCGCACGCTCTCCCGCCCGAGTTCGTGGTGAAGATGAACAATAATGAACAGTAATAAATAGTAAACCCTAACCAAAATTCAAAATAAGATTTCGATTCGAGACCGGCCGAAACTGCAAACCATGAGAATTATCTCATATTTGGACTCTATTGCCTTGTCATTTTGAATGGATTTGGTGGAACTACGCTTGGTCTATGAGCCCATACGGGTTCCATTTGGTCTCGACTCGTGCAGTTGTGAGTCACAATTTTTTTTTCCTAGAATTTTTTTTTAAAAGTCACCTACTTATTGGAAATTTACAAAATTTATCTACCTTTTTACAAAAAATCATCTTAATTAAAATATTTAAAGAATATTTTATTTTAGTTTAATTTTATCAATTAAATTATTTTTATTTAATTTTATTTTCTACAAGTGGTTCATAATTATCGAACGATCGATTTAATAAAATAGAATTTTAAATTTTTGATTTTATAAAATCGGATGACTGATCTCTCATAAAAATTAAAATAAGATAAGTTATTTTTCTATCAACTTAATATTTTTAAACTAAAATCAAATCGGAATAATTTAGATTTTTTAATTAATTGTAATTGATAAAATTGAATTAAAATAAAATATTTTTAAATATCTTAATTGATATAATTTTATGTAAATTTGTAGTATAAGATGAGTAATTTTTTACTAAAAAAGATAAGGCATGTGATTTTTCTCAAATTTACAGTAAGACAGGTGATTACTTGCTAAATTTTCTCCAACCATGTGCAATCTATCATGAACTTAAATTAATAAATAATTTTGAATTCTAAGGGGATCCGGTGCTAACAACGAGCAAGAAAAAAGAACATAGCAAATGATTTTTTAATTTAAGAAGATTGAAAGTTTTTAATGATAATAAAAAGATTAAAAATTAGGAGTCATTGTTGATACCTTATTAATCTCTAAACAATATGGCTAGCAACTACATGAAACGTGACCTACCCAACTTGGAAGCATATCAAGGCGGCACGTGCCATTGAGATGAAATCTTGAAAAATATATCTAGAGATCATTGACTAATCTTAGTGTCAATTTCATTATCTTTGACTAAAAACAAGATTTAGGTTTCAATCTGATTCAGTTGATTTCCAGTATGGGACCATCTGAGAGATCTCTATAGTTAATTAGGGTTCTTACAAGAATACTAGAATTCCTGAAATTTTGGAATTTCAAATTAAGCCCGTATTTATTTTGTTTTATTTTCCGTATTTTGAGAATTTAGAAGGAAATTAAGAGATCATTAAAATTTAATATGAGAATTTAAGATTCAGATAATAAAAATCGAACGTATATAAGACATTGTTTGGTTTGGGATCGAGATTAAGATCAGGATTTTTCAGAATTATTTTTTTTTATAAAATTAATATTACTTATTTTACACTGTTATTAAATTAAATTATTATAAAAAAATAAATAGTTTTTCAAACTTTAAATTATTATAAGATAAATTTTAATTTTAAAAAAAATAATTTATAAAAATGATTTGCTAATTTTGATCTTGATTCTAAAATAAACAGTGCCTAAAATAGATTCTATAACATGGCATGCTATAAAATTTTGTGAGCTATAATTTGTGATGCCATTATTTCAACTTTGACTGTGGGATTGCACATGACTTGGTATTTTCAGTGTGACTTCGACAAGGGAAACATAGCAATCTGCTGCTTAGGTTCTGTAACAAATCTACCAGTCTTCAATGGCCACCAAATAGTCAAATGATTCAAGTTCTAAGGATAGGCTTTCATGTACATTTAATTAGGGGTTGCATGCGCTTGAGCTGAGCTGAGGCATATTAAATTTTGTTAACTTTTGTATTAAATTCGTTTAACATCCTGTTAAATTTATAATAGGTTCGTTAAAATTGTTAAGATCGGCTAATGTATATATTCATTGCTTCTAATAATATATTAAAATAATATTTAAAAATAAATTTCTATACTTTATTAGTAAAGTGTTATCTAAATAGACTCCTAATAGATTTCCAACAAAATTTTTAAATAAATTTAAAATTTAAAGTCCATTGAATATTTTGAATAAATTTTAAAAACATTTTTAGTGGACTCGGGGCCTTTGAGTCTAGTAAATTTACTGTCCTAGGACAGTCCTAAAACTAATGACACTATCGACTTGAATAATTTTTAAGGTGGTAGGTCTAGACATCAATATTCAACATTGATATTATCAATATTTGAATCCTACGGAGAAAAACATTTACACTGATATCGATCAATACCGTGGTTTACACAATTAGACAGCGTAGATGAACGCTTTTGACTACGTTGAAGCAATATATCATGAACATAATAACTAATGATCTCTTCCAATGACATAGGATATCGGACTCCTGGGTTCCGTTTGAATCAAAATTAAAATTAGTGAATTATTTTTATAAATTAATATATTTTTTTATTAAAATTAATGTTTCAATAATTTAAAGTTCGAAAAACTTATTTAATTTTTTATAATAATTTAATTTAATAATAATATAAAATAAACAATAAACTGATTTTAATTTTGATTTTGATTTCAAAACAGACATGTACGGCATTAAAAAAAAAAAAAAGAAGATGTACATAGAATTTGACCGTTTAAAAAGAAAATTAATTTCTTCTCGGATCTCGGCAGAGACCAGAGACCTTCTAGACATGGATTGAAGACCGAGACCATGACAAATATCTTCGTTCGATGATTCGATCGAGCCTAACGAAAACTGACCGCATGGTTTGAAGGAGTACAAAGTAATTCGAGGAGGGATCCTGAGAAAACTCGTTCAACATTTGGAATGGTCAAATGACGTAAGATTTAATTTTGAGTATTCGAGCTCGAGGAAGGTTCGACGGATGCATTGAGATCAACAACAACACCGTCTTTTTTTTTTTTTTTTTTCCTTTTTTTAAAACCATTTTTGGGTTGAAATTTTTTCCACCGAAAAGCAGGATAAATCACCTCAGTCCTCAGCTAACCCTTATTATCTTTTATTTTTTTTTTTAATTTTTAAGAATGACGTCAAATTTATCTTCATTTTTTATGAGGAAAATTCTTTCTGGACACCTTGAATTTTACCAACAAGAACAGCCTAATTTTCTGATTTCTAGAGCAAGGCTCTTCTTCCTCTCTGCTAAAGTCTCTCTTTTTTGTTTGAAAATTTTCATAATTATATATAACTCCTCGGTGATTAAATAATTATATAACGCTATCTAAAATTTGACACCTTCCACAAAACCTTGCAAGCCGTGTTTGTTTTCGAGGTAGATTCTCTGCGGGCTTAAAATATTGCACGTCTAACCCTGTCGGTCATATCATGTCTCGTCCAATTTTTTTAATATATAAATTGTAAACAAATTATTAATGAGTTGTATTTTAGTTGATTAAATTTTTTTAGTTCTTAATTCAAGAGATTTGGATTCAAATCTTGACAAAAAATTTTTTTTTAAAAAAAGTAAAAAATTTATAAATACTTGAAAAATCTGAAAAAATAAATAATAATAGAAAATAATATTCATAAAAATCAGAAAATATTTGTAACTATAAAAAATTTTGAAAAAACTTAAAAAAATTAAAAATTGTTCATATTTAAATATATATGATATCATTAAAAGATATACTTGACCTCAATATATAATATTATATATATATATATATAACGATTTTCTGAAGAGTAGAAAGCTGTAGGAGGTTTGTGACTTGTCCTTTGACTAGTTAAAAGAACAACCCAACTCAATTTATCCAACTTTTGATTCTCGGATTTTGATATTTTTTTTTAAAAAAATTTTACAGATTGGACCGTGTCGGCACAGTCCGATATATGAGTTATGCGAAATACAATTTAAATATTGTAAATTTTGGATCGTATCAAGTACAATTCATAACATGTCGTGCTGAACCGATCCACCGACCAAAAACCCATTTTGACACCTCTATATACAATTCTCCTTCGAAGCAGAGCTCACACTCTCCATGTTCATCACCATCCATCCACCTCCCATTTCCTGCAAACCAGTAGTTACCTCACGCAAAACATTCCTCCCAACCTCCCTATAAAACCAGAGCCGTTTCCAACACTTACTGCACCAACCAACAAAAGCTTAATCAATGAAGACTTATTCCTTGGTGCTCATGGCCCTCCTCCTCCTCGCTGCCACCGCCGCCGCTGGCTCAAGCTCTCCTGAGATGCTGAACTACGACCCGACGAGTGTCGGGCGCGGAGAAGGAAGGAGATCTGAGAAGGCGCCGGGGGTGAAGGGTTGCCTGAGCCAGGAGCTCTGCGAGAGAAAGAGGGCGGCCTGCATGAAGGCATGCATCGACGTGCATGGCGATGGCATGGAGCAGAAGAACTTGTCCGCGAAGTGCGCCCTCAAGTGCAAGAAGTGTGTCCCTGACTGTTAAGGCATTGGCTTTGAATGCTTGGAATAAGAGTACTTCCTCTGTTTGCTGGGAATTTCTGGTTGATCTTTAGATTTTGTTTCAGAAATAAAGGTAGAATGGTAGTTGATGGAAATTGGAAAGGGCCTTTTCGCAATAAAGAGCTTCTTTTGCAAATAGAGATAATACAGGGGGTTATCTGAAAGTATATAGCCTGGGAGGGGTGTTTCTGCAAAAATTAATAATAACAAGATAAATTTATAAATAAAACATAATACAGGGGGGCATTTGGAAAACCCTCGATGGAACCTGGCTATACCAACTTCCTTTTGTAACAAGATAAACAGAAAATACTCTACAATGCACACTCTAAAAGGATCTAAAAGAAATATCTTGCATGGTACAAAATCTAATATGACGTACAAACAAGGTCCAGAATGCAGGTGAACAATCTGAAACCCAGAATGAAACATAATCTTTATCTTTTTCCATGGAGACTTCGTCAAGAACAGAATACATTAAATGCCTTCAAATAATACCAATCAGGCAATCAACATTTACAGGTATCAACTGTAAATACTAGAAAGAAGTCCTGTTACAAAGGGCAACGGAGGTGCTATCAGGTAAGTTTAGCATTTCAAACTCCCAGGAAGAGCCCACAAGACGTGCTGCAACTTGACTTTCTTGGTGCCGTGGCTTAAGTCTTGCATAGTAGCTACGTTAGCAATATACAAGCTATAAATTAACGGTAGTCAATTAGTTGCTGCTGTTGATGGAGCACGGCATCCAAATGGGCTTATTAAGTTGCTCTTCCAAAGCAGCTTAAACTTTGATTTTACAAGGTGTACTGGTGAGGAGTAAAAGAATAGTTTCTGATAATTGTACACGTGTATACTGTCAGTCATCACACTTCCTGAAGAGCAAGATTCAGTTCCTGTGCAATCTTTGCGACAGACCCACCTCTTCTGTTAAAATCATAAACAGTTGGCAACAATAATCTTCATGTATATAATTCAACATTGTACTTCAAGTTGGATTTCAATTATACAATAGCAAGAACATAACTATGACCTATTCAATGTAAAGAAGTAAGGGAATCACCTTGTAAGAGCAGGGACAAAACGCTTGACTTTCTCCAGCTCAATAAAGCATAGATTGCACCGCTCCAGCCTGGTATAGCAAAAATGATGCAAAGTTCAAACTGAAATTCATTTTAGCTGTTCTTCATTTGAGAGCACAAGAGAAACAGGACCTTTGTTCTCCTTGAAGGTCTACACCAACAGATGGGCCAGCTGATAAAGTTGAATGGATCACAGGTCCAAAGATTTTGATAAGTTTCAACAACATTTCCAAGGAAACACCTAGATGCCTGAACAACAGTAGAATGTTTAGCAATGGGCAATTTATTTAACTCTAATTACAGTCGCACAACACTGTAACTTAATAGAATATTTTTTCAGCAACTAGGAAAAACAAATAACTGGCTCCGCTTTTATGGAAAACCACTAAGAATAAGAAGTCAATACAAATTATAAGAACCTTCAAAAGTAGCAACTTTAGCTTTCTGAAAATTGCATGGAGAAACTCAAAATAGCAAATGACCTGAGCACGTTTGAATTTTAAAGAATTCAGCTATATTTTGAGCTTTATTCAGAAAAGAAGAGTCAAGAATATTGACTGGGATAAGATGCAACAATACCCTTTTCTTTTGGAACATAATTAGGATAAAAGCAAAACATGCTAACAACAATATGCAGTTACAATACAGGAAAAGTGATATACTCAAAGCATCCCTAATATTTTCAAGATTCCATTGAAATAGACAGTCTACCTGTGATGACTATATTCATAAAAAAATAATAATAATTTATTTACGCATGCTAAGAACATGCTCAAGCATACCTATCCATCTTACTCTCCAGAAGGCTTGTGAGTACTTGAAGGAGATAAGTGCATAAATCCAGAGTTATGATATCAACTTTGTCCACAAGGACACTAACAACATCAGCAGATACCTGCAATATGGATTATGAACATAAAAGCCAGTTCTCTATTGATCAACAGAAAGAGGTCCGTACAATACATACAGCATGATCAGACATTTTTTCCATTGCATTGATTACCCCTCTGATGTCATTTCTGTCCCAAAGCCGGTGAACCACCTGCAAGTTATTTATATTCTCAAATGAGATAGAACGGGAAGTTATAGATGTTGATGACAACAGACTATTGATGGATAAAAATTACAGGATATGCACCCTATACAACATTCTGAATAATAAGAAAGCAGGTGGAGCTCAAAAGAAACTGGTGCTCTCCTTGTAAGCAAGCAGTCAACACCCATAGAAATCTGAAACGTAGGGATTAAGAGCAGAAGATGCAGGAAATGACAGTTGGGACAAAGACAATTTGATTAAAGTTAACAAAACCCTGGACAGAGGGCTATTAAGCAGGTGCTAAAAACAAAGCAAAATAAAAAAGAAAATCATGAAAACTGATTCTGGGCTAAAATTATTGATTCTGTTATATTTTAGTTAATACTAATTGATTGTGGCCTCTGCAGAAGGCTAGAGATTCATTGTGCTTTTGTTTTCAAAGTCAATAGTAGCTTTGCTTTAGAACAAAGAAACGACCCAGAATGCAGTACATGTACAAAGAGGTTACAGAGGTGTGCTAAGGCACATCATCCCGACTCTTGTTTATTTGCTTGACAATGAAACAAGCCCAAAGGTAACAGTTAAAGCCATCACCAATTTGCTTGTAAATGAAACAAGACCAAAGGTAACACTTAAAAAAATTGCCGCCAACTTGTGGAGGTGAGGACTACAGATCATAGGTCCATTGTTTTGGTTTTCATCACCTTCTGTCATGTTAAATATGGCAGAAAATTCAACATTCAAAAGTACCTGTAATTTTCTCAAGCGAGTTTGCACTGAATTCAAGAATTGCTCATGGTGTTCTGTCAAATCAGCAATACAATCTTCATCACTAGCAGACACTGCTTCCTTTTGAGTCAATAATGAGCGGCCTCTCTGTTCACATTCATGCAAGGTATGAATGCATTAGGGCCAACGAAGGAAAGTTCATGCTGGCAGATAATCCAAATTATTGGGAATCGTGAAGGAATAAGCAAGAAAAATGATTCAAAAACAAGAAAGATACAGAGAATTGAGACCAGGTTCCCAAGTTCTGATAGTAGAGTTCTTCAAACCAATGACAATTGCCTAGTTTCAATAATCAACCTAACCATGCAACCATCTGGTTTTCTTCAACAAAAGTTTCCTGTTGATGAAAAGACGAGATGCACTTTTCAAACCAAATTTCTGTGATTAAAAGAACAAATTTCCTGTGATATTAACAAGAATCAAAGAAATGAAGGACAGTTCTTTTTTATGATCTGAAAATTTTGAATGGAATGGATCTTAAACCAACAGCATATGGATTGAAATTTCTGCTACCTCTGAGGATTTAGCAATAGCCTCATATCTGTACATAAGTGACCACCACAACTTGAAAGGTAAATTAATATATATAGGAAAAAGAATTTAAACAAACATACCATGGTGTACGTGATGTTATTGGAAGAAACCATTGCATTAGAAGAACTGCTAGGAGTGGGACCTTCAAAGCTGGGAGGTTGTTCTCTCCTTTCCCAACTTGCAACAAGCGAGCGAGTTCTTCCTGAAAAGAATGCAGAAATCAACAATGCTACTATCCCAGATCTTACCAAAAGGAGCATTTAACAGGAAGCAGAAAAAAATGTACCTCCTCTTGAAACTTCCATAGAGCTTGCATCACTTCGCTTCTGCACTCTAGTGTCAACTGGAAAACAGAAAACAAGAATGTACGCAAGTGAGCTGGCTTTTGTTTTATTTTATTTCTCTTAAATTATAGGTGTCTTAGTGAAATTGTAGGAAGAAAATCATCAAGCTAGAAATGCCATATTATGAGATAAAGGGTGCTACTCAGTGGAAAGCAAAACAGCTAAGTATCATAGTTTACATAACCAAGAATGTCAGTAGCAGCTGCCATGTACCTTCATGTGTCCACTGCATCATGAGTTATCAGGAAATATACTTGAATTTACATGAATACATAAATAATCCATGTAGATACACAACCTTGTTTCTCACATGTAGTTGTAAATAGGTGAAGGAAGGAATATGTGGATTTTGGAGATCAAAAAGACAAAATGCAAATAAGGCCAAATCAAATATGCAAAAAAGAGCAAGCTACCATAAAGCTGATTAATGATAGTGATGAAAATTTGAAGGGTACTCAACTTCTTAACATCCAAGTGGCCTCAACATGGTCTAAAAACCGAAAAAAGGTCCAGAAACCAGAAAGAAAGGCCAGATCTTAACAGTCAAAGGTCTATTAAATGAGTGCATAAGCTACCAAGTCTAGATAAAAGCAGGTAATATGATTAAAAGGGAAACAAACCTCAGCAGTGAAAGGACAACATGGCGAAAACAATATAGATAGACAACATTATAGTGTAATGATCAATTTTGACCATTAGATAATATGATTAATTGTGAAACATAATTGCCTATGACAATTGCTAAGAAACTATGCCAGGATAAGATGACAAGAAGATATAGCTAACCATGACAGAGAAATTTAATTATGCAAACAAATGTTACGAAATCTGCTTTCAAAATAAGTTTTTGAGAGTCTAAACATACAATTTTCTTGGCGGTAACTTGGGCTTGGCTCTGCGAATACATTTCCTTCAGGTTTCCCAGCTCCTATTGATGTAACATCAGCAACATTTCTTTCACCAACAGTGACTGCCTGGTTTACCATGCTTACAGCAGAAACAAAATCTTGTCCACCAATTTCATTTAGTTTGGTAATTTTGTTGTTAATGGAAATGGATTGAATAGGAACACTTTCTCTATCGGGATCATCTTGAGAAGAAGGAAACTTATTTCGAAAATCAGTTAACTTCGACTGAACATTGTACGTTGGAATTCTTCCTCCAGTTTCCTTTCTAGAATCCGTGGATGCGTCAGATCTGAAACTATTTCTGGGGACAACTACAGGAGCTACACTAGTTTCCTTTCTAGAATCTGTGGAAACTTCAGATCTGAAGCTGTTTCTTGGGACAATAACAGGTGCTACATCAGACTTGTTAAAGGTCTGAACATTGGCTGTCCCCTGAGTCTTTGAAACGCTCCTCTTTAATGTTGCGACAGTTGCAGCTGAATTCACTGATGTCACCCTTGGAGCAGTATTTAATCCAATTCTTTGAGGAGTGGTAGGTACACTTCCACTTGCTTCAGTTGCAAAGAATTAAATAAAAATCAGTACCATTTCATGCAGTTTAAGAATATTGAAATAAATGAATCAAAACAGAGAAATACAAGCCTACTTGCTGTTGATTTTGTCTCCTTAGTCGCAGGTTCTGAATATTGAGAAATCGACAATCTACCCATACCAGTCTTCATAGTGCTCTCAGCTTGCACAGATGAAACACTCAGGGTAGATTTTGATTCAGAATGACCATTTGATCTCACAACATTAGCAACTGCATATGGCTCAACGCGCTGCAACGCATAGAAATTTTAATGTTCACATTGTACCTATCCTTCCAGAAAAACAAAAACTATCACACTTGATGCACTTGAAAGTACAAAGTAGAAGCATACCGAGAGGTCTACAACCCATACACCAACACAACTTTGGTTATAAGAGCATCCCAGAAGTTTGCCCTCATGAATGTTCAGATCTGACAATCTAGACCATCCAACATCAACGGCATCATGACATCTCACTGGTTCCCATGAAAAAACCTGTGCAAATTAGACCAAAATTTCTTATGCAAATAAAAGATCACGCATCCTACTTTAGTGATAAAAGAAACAGCAGTGAAGCATACCTTGAGACTTTCATGCAATCCACAAAGCAAAATTCTCCCATCTGAGTTGAAGGTCATAGAACGCACGCCAGATGTCTGGGATTCAAGTAAGAAGCATCTTAGAAGGCTTAACCATTATTAGGAAGACAGAAATTCTGACGTAACCCAACAAGTCCTCATATGTAGGTTACTGAAAATTTTTGAGCATGAAAACAGCTGCCCTCTGATGAGAGCTTTTAAAAAGTAAATCTAGAAGAAAAGGCAAAGCCACAAGTTTCACAGTGGAGACCTAGTTGAACTTTGAAAGTTTTCCTGCTACTCAAAAATAAAATCTTTTGAAAAATGAGTCAACAAAACAAAAGAATACTAATAATAATACAAAAAATTATCAGAAGTTGATGTAATTAGTGGAGCCATCTTTTGAATTTAAGGAATAAAACTTAACAATTATTCTGAAACATGTATATATTTTTGGTGAGAACACAAAAGAGCATGAAGCCCATGCTATGTTTTTGAAAGTGAGGAAGGATACCCAAATTCAACTCAACAAAAATACATCTGAAAGTAAAGAGGATTGAACCGTTACTTAGGAGTTATGAAGAGCAAAACCTAGACTAATAGACTTTTCTAGACCAGCAACAATTAAATATGAAGGAGTGAAACCAGGGACTAACTTTAATCCCATTTTCTTCAAGCCCATTGCTAGGAAACAAACACCACAATATGGAGAATGGCTGTACTTCTCTTTTTTGCAGAGGCTAAAATATCCCAAGGGCATCAATAGACCTATCCTCATCTAGTAATTTGAAGAAAGCCAGGTGTATCCATATCCACTCTTAAGTTAAATTCTGAAGAAGATTGTCAAATGTAATGCCATATATATCTCTGTAATCAACTAGGAGAACCTAGAATAAACAGGCATACTTGGCATCATTCTTGACGCCCTCTTGTAATCCACCATCAAAGTTGTAAAAAGAGCTTCATGTTGAAAAGCACATTTACCTTCCTTCTATCGCATTGACTCTAGACCGTATTGTCCTACGTGTTGAAAGGAGCAACATGATATAGTGAACTGTCAGTTCTTACATATCCATCAACATGGTTATCATCCCAACGGTTTGGACAAGAATAATCTCAAATTGCATAAGTATAACCAGCTACAAGGGGTTGCTATTATTCAAATTCAATGTATAACATGTATGGAAAAAATAATCACAACTGGCACTTGCAATCCACCTAAAACCTAATACATCTTAAATAACCACCATCTTATATACCAATCGAGATTGATGGCAGCAAATGCATGATATAGAATAGCAATCTATTGTCAGCAATTTTAGTAATGGTGCATTTAAGAAAACCCAAAGAACAATCAGACTGTCAAAGAGGAAAAGCTAGACAAAGCTTCAGAAGAAATATTTCCAAAGAATTCATAAAGAAACATAAAAGAAGATTTTACATGATACCTCAGGCCCAGCAGATCCAATCAGCTCAAAGGTTTCAAGGTCCCAGAATTTAACAGTCTTATCTGCTGAACCTGCAGAACATTGAAAACATAAATTCAGCCATCTCTATTGCATATTTGAACATACAAGCCGAAAACAAAACTTCTTAAGTACTGAAATCTCTTCCCAATGACAACTGAGTCCAGCATACCAAAACCAGGCTTATAATTAGACGTATAGTAGACACATACTAAACTGAAGGTTGTGGAAGAAACATAAAAATGTGAATAGAAATTTCAAACCTCAACATAGTGATATTCAGTCCTATAGATTCTGCATATCTATGACTATAGCCAAAGTTATGTGTGGACCCAGCCTAACACAAATGTTACCAAAGTTAGCAGCTTAGAATAAGATGATAACTAGAAAATTGATTAGCAGGAAGGTGCTCTGATTAATCAAATGGCAAACTCCAACCTGAACTTTATCAAGGCTTTTCGTAACACTATACAAGAAATCTACTAGCGAAACATGAGAGAGAAAAAGCCTCACAATTGGAACCCAGCAATAAATAACCACCACAACTGCAATTAACAAAGAACAGTTATCAAAATGTTAACATGCATCTTGGTATTCAGAATAGATGGATTCACGTTATAATAATACCAAAATCTTCCTTGAACTGGGACAATTAGTTGTGAAATCTAAGCTTCTGTCTAATAAAGAGTAACCTATCAGTATCAGGATTGTCATTAAGGACACATAATTCACACAAAACTAGGCTGAGTTCAAAAGGTAGACATTTTCTTTCCAAGAATTAAACCCACATGTTTCCTCCACTGAATGCTCACTAACATTTAAAATTTATGTCATCTCTTCCGATAATACGCAACTCAGTACTAAATTTTCACATTATTAAGGAAGCAACTATCCCCATGCTTTGGCAATTGTACATGTTGCGCATACAACCATGAAAATCACTCCTCAGTTGCCATGACTTTGGATATCATTTTTTGACTTCCAACTTCAGCAAATCATTCAGGTGCCTATTAAAGGGAAAAAAAATCATCATTGTTCTCTATTTTGACCAACCTTCCACCAGATGATGCCCAGAAATTTGTGCGACATGAGGTTAATGCATTATCAAATTCTCGTGCATTTTGTCTGAAACTGACTTATCATTCTACATGATAAAGTAACAAATAACGGATATACGGATATGCTTATTCCTTGACCTCCATTCCTACAGAATACCACCAAGCGTGCTGCAGGTTCAACATTTTTCTCTTTTTAGTGGTTCAGATTTGGACCAGTTTATCTAGGCTTAGAAGTCTGTGATGACTTTGGAGTTTCTTTGAGCTCTAGTTTCGCCATGGAACTATTTATGCTGTTTGGTGATTCTTTTTTATTAATGGAGTCCTATGTTTACCAAAAAAAAAAAAAGTTGAAGCCTTCCCTCCCTCATTTCCCTCCATTTATTGAAAAAGCAGTATAAACACCGCATACACCCAAAGTAAATGGATGAATATGCTAATATGACTAACCTGTTGCCAAAAGAAACTCATGAGGATGAAAATCTATGCACTGAATTTGACCCTCGTGACATTTGAAATCATGTAGCAGCTTCCCAGCAGTAAGGTCCCAGATCTGTCCGCAGACAGGATTTAAAGGAATTAATGGGCAATGAATCACCAGCAATAAAAAAATTTGATCAAGCCAGTATCCCAATCAATGGTCCAGATTGAAAAAACTAAAAGTGTTCCATAACACATTACCTTCACGACATTGTCCTCACCACCAGAGACAACCCATCGTCCATCTGGTGTGAACCTAATAGCATTAACCCCTCTCGTATGACCTTTGTATGTATGAATGCATCCTTTCCTTTTGATATCCCAAATTTTGAGGTTTGTATCAAGTGAACCAGAAGCAAAGAACTCCCCAAATGGATGGAAGTCAACCGATATACAGTTTGATCTATGACCTGTTAATGTACGAACAACTGCAACCAACAAATGCATAGCAATTCAACTTCAAGAAAGTAGTCCTGAATTTTTCTTTCTTAACTTAAACCGAATTTATTCATCTGGCAAATGGCAACAACAAGGTGCATACTCTTTGCCTCCTCCAAATCCCACAACTTTATAGTCCCACTAGCTGCTCCGGCGGCAACCAACACTTCGGAAGAATCAAAACTAACTGATTCAACTGCACTCGCATGTCCAGATAAACTCTATAATAACCAACACAAAAATGCACTAACAGTCAGACTCCGCGATCAACTGCTATTGTAAAAAACTTTAAATTCCCAAAGGGCGCATAAGAAGGAACCTACCAATATGGCATTGGGCTTGCCAATGGCCCAAAGATTAACCTTATGGTCCTCTCCTCCGGTGACGAGGACCCTCGACGTTCTCCTCCCGATCTTGAGGCAATTCACATTCGACGAATGGGCTACAAACTCCTCTAGATTAAACTCCAGTGAAGGCATCCCAAATCTCCAATCTTTGCGCAAGAAACACTCAAAAAAAAAATCCAATTTTTCAGCCAGAAAAAGAACCAAAAACCGCATACAAAACCCTAGAACCAGTTCCGTAAAAATTCAAGAAAAAGAAGGATACGGAGCTTGTAGGCGCGCTTGGCGGTGGCCATGAGGGCGGCTTGACTTCTTCTTCCTCCTTCGCTTCCCCTCCTCGTCCGGGATCCAAAAGAACTCGAGAAATCGATTCCCTCTCATCTCAGATCGGACCCATTCGGCCCGGGGCGGATCTCGAAGCTGCGGCTCGGCATTTCCCTCCTTTGGATTCGCGCGCACGGAGGTAGAGAGAGGTCAGCGAGGCGTCAAGACGCGATCTTTGATGGAGCTCCGCCACTCAGGCACCAGTGCAGAGGAGGAGGAGACGAGAGAAATCACGTAGCTTTGGATTCAGAGATGACGAAGGCGGAGAAGGGAGAAAGGCGAGAACTTTCTCGATTTGATGTGGATTTCTGTGTTCCAACTCTGATTTTGTAGTTTCTCTTTCTTTTTTTCCTGATTTTTCACTCTTTTTTCCGCCCTTCTTCGGGTCTCTCTCTCTCCCTCCCTCTCTAGCCTATGTTTTCTGTCCAAAATTCTGAAAGGATTTAAATAAAAAAGAAACTGGAATATTTGTTGCATATACATCCCTGCAACCTTTTGTATTTTCGTCCGACTCCCTGCAACTATTTTATTTGCACATAACTCCCTGTAATCTTATTGTATATTATCTAACACAATTAAGGTTTGTTTATTTCTTCCAAAATTTGTTTGAATTAGCGAAGTTCTTCCAAAAATTTGCTGAACTAGACGCAAAATTTAAAAAAATGAATCTAACAATATTAGATGGTATATTTCCAAAATTATTCAGAAAGAACATGCAAATAAGGAAAATTATAAGGAGATATATGCACAAAATTATTTTTTAAAAAAAAAAAAAAAAAAATTCTCTCCAGGAGGAGACTCTGAGCTTGTGAGAGAAATGGGGAGTGGGGCTGGTGTTGGATCTTGTTCCTTTGATAGCACTAACCAGCTAACCATTATTTTAATTTTGTTTGAACAATTTTAACAATTTTAAGGATTATTAATTTCTTTTTGAATCGGAAAAAAAATTACAAAGAGAAACTTGCAAAAATAATTCTAACGAGGTGTTCAATTAAAATTTTCGATGCTGATATTGCAAGAATTGTTAAAATAGTTTTTATGTGTGGAGCTGGCCACACGAATAATTGATGAAGATTAGGTGAGAAGAAGAGAATACGAGTGTGCGAGCCGAAATGAGTTGAAATGGGTCCAATCAAATGGTTGGACCGTCCCAATCCAGTTCAGCCCTCTGCTGCTAAGCCTAATCCAACATCGCCTTACCTTCCTCCAATGACGCGAGAATAGCAAACGTGATCATCATAATTTTATAATATCATTTTAAATTTAAATATTTATATAGTTCATTGAATTTTTTTTTTTTTGTTTCGATTTTAATTTGATTTTATTTTAGTATTAGTTGACAACTACGAGCGACGAAAATAATCGATGAAAAATACGCTAGAGCATTTAATTAGGTTATGATCATTAACAATGCACCATTAAGGTTGCTATCAAATTGGAAGAAGAATTGAGATGAAAGGTATGTGTAAGGTGCCACCTCGATTGGTAGCAAAAATTAAATTAAAGCAATCCCATCATGGTGTGGCTTTCAAACTCACTTTCTCGTTAGGCCCGGGCACTATTCGGTTCAAACCATATAAACCAATCCAACCTAAATCGAATAATTAATTCGGTTCCAATTATTCGATTTTCGATTCGGTTTGATTTTGAAAAATAAAAAATAAAAAATTTAATTTTTTTTTTTTGTTTCGATTTTTTATTTTAAAAAATTATAAAAATTGAACCGAACCGAATTACATATTAATATTGATTTTAATTTTAATTTTTTATTTTAATTTAAATATAATTAAATTTAAATTTAAAAATAAAATCGATTTAAATTTTCGGTTGTCGGTTTAAACCGAATCGAACCGAATATTTCGATTTGATTTTAATTTAATTTTTACAATATTCGGTTCGATTTGATTTTTGAATTTTTAAAATCGAAAATTTCAATTCTATTTATTCGATTCGATTTTGAACCAAATGTACAATCTACTCGCGGTGAATTGGACAGGTTTGGATTCAGTCACAAAACAACGACACTCTGTTTTAATCTCTAACCATGAATCTAAAATCAATCCAAATGTTTAGATCCTCATAATTCTCAATTATATAAACAAAAATATATTAATATATAAATAAAAAAATCATTGGAGAGTGCTAATATCTTTTGTAAAGGGGTCATTAGTGTTGGCATCGGCGGCGATCACATGGAGAGGGTGGCGAGTCATGTGGCCTGCCGTGAGAGTTAATCGTAGGATTAAATTAGACAAAGCACGTTATTATGTGGATTAATTATTTTTTGTCGAAGCCAAATGAGAAAGGCTCATGAGCGCACAATCTCCTCTTTTCATCCATTCCTTTTCGTTATGGTCCACAACTATTTATTGTCTATGCTTTTCAAAAGCAAATAACGTGTTCTTTGTCTCCTTAGATATTTTTAAATTTGCTAAAGAGCAAAAAAAATTTTAAAAAAAGTATGGTATTATAAAAAAGAAAAGCACAGGGTTTTTTGTGATGATTTCCAAAATTGGGTGTTCTTTCTGAAAAATAAAGATATTGGGGGTTCTTAGCAGTTTCAACAAAATATCAGGGGTTTTATGAAAACTTCCCCTCACATTTCAGTTCGATATACTCGTCTCCGTTCTCCTATTTCGCCGGCGATCTCGAGCTGCGATCATGGCATGGATTCCGATCGCCATCGCAGCGGCGATCTCTCTGTGGCCGATCTCGCTGATCCGAATCCTCCATGCCTCCTATCCCTGCGTGCCCTCGAAGCCCTCGTTCCTCGACACTGGTGAGCCCTTGGATCTCCATACCGATCCTCATTTACCCTTATCCTTTATTTCTTTTTGGTTTTTCCCTCGCCGAATCCTTCTTCGCTTCCATTAGGATCGAATGGTACAAGAAGGAGGAGGAACGTGTTGCTTGTTGTGGCCCATCCCGACGACGAGTCCATGTAAGTCTTCTTTCCCTGAATTGGAAGCTCGTTCCAGCGATTCGAGTGCTTTTGTTTTCCTTTATTTTGGAAAACTTGCAGTAAGAGGGAAATTTTTGTTGCTTACTATGTTTTATACTGCTATGTTGTTAGGTTTTTTGCTCCGACGCTGCTTTTTTTGGCTTCGGAAGGCCAAAATCTTCATGTTTTGTGCCTTTCCACGGGTAATGTTCGTTTCTGGTTCATGATTTGAAGCTGTAATCGTGCTCATTGAACTTTGGGGTAGCATTTGTTTTCATTGTCTTTTATCAAATAACACGAATGATTACTGCAGTAAAATCATATGGTCCACAGTTAAGCAATTGGAACTTAGTAGAATCTAAATCAGAAACAATGTGCAGGGATTTGAGTCGAGAGAGATGCTATTAAAAGCTGAAATTCGTGGTGAAGCTAATTTGAGATTCTTGATTGCTTAAATGCTTCTAATCCCTGTCTCATAGGTAATGCTGATGGTAAGGGAAATATTCGGAAGGAGGAGTTTTACAGGGCATGTGCCATTCTCAAGGTAGTTTTTTGTGTTCTTTTCCTGCAAGAAGATCATTGTTGATAGTTCTCAGTTGAGCTTGGGCAGTCCTTGTAAAGTAGAAATTTCTTGGCAGGTTCCACTGCAGCAAATTAAAATCTTGGATCATCCGAAATTACAAGTAAGTAAGCCTTTCATCTACTAATTTTCATTGTAGAAAGTTTTAACTATGATTTGTGAGAGTTACCTCTGATATTTTGATTAGCTGTTCCAAACTCTAGGATGGCTTTGATAAACATTGGGAACATCAACTACTGGTAACCATTATCCAAGAGGAAATCCAAATGCAGGCCATTGACATAGTAAGAGTTGCTTATTGAACCTTTACTTGCTTGGTTGACTTTTTTTGCATCTTTTCAAAATTTTGTCTAACTCGCTTCTATATTGTTCATGCCTTTGAGAGCTTTGAGGCCTTACGCTCATGTTCCTTCTGATTTTTTACTTGCAATATTTGTTGAAACTATTCTACTTCATATTTATACTTAGAAGTAGGTTGCAGCCACCATTTTAGTTTTTCTTTTTAAGTTTTGAGTGTTGATAGTTGATTCATTTTTCTCTTTCTCTTTCTTTTTTGAAAGCAGCAGATATATGTCTAACATTATTTAATTTTCCTTTTAGGTGATTACTTTTGATAACTTTGGGGTTTCAGGTCATCCAAATCATCAAGATGTTCATCATGGAGTATGGTTAGTCAAATACTTTTGGGTTTTAACTATTGGAGTTTAAAATGGACATTTATCAAACACAAAGGAGTTGCTTCTATGTCTATTTTTTTGTTACCTGGTTTGTACTTTGTGATTCCTTTTCATCTTCTTTTTGTCTAACATTTGTTAATGTTTTCTAAATTGGCTTGTAAACAGCAAGGTCCTGTGCGATGATTCTGGTAGAAATGTTGAAGCATGGGAACTTGTATGGTTATTCTTTCATTTGTCTGGAACTTATGTATACTTTCATAAAATGCACAACATTAGATATTTTTATTTAACTCCTTTTTTTCTAAAAATTGGTTGCTCCATCATGGCACTTTTTATTACAAATTTTCAGGTCAGTACAAGCATTTTTCGCAAGTATACTGGACCTGTAGATATCTGGTTGTCAACTCTTTTCTCTCTCTTGTACCCAAGAGGCCTAATATGTTGTTTTCTAAATAATCGTCCAAGCAAAAGCTATCATGCAATGGCTGAACATGCTAGCCAATGGGTTTGGTATATATCTTCCCCAGCATTTCTTATGGTAACTAGAATTTCAATACAAAGTGCTTAAGCGAATAGTCGGTCTAGAGAAATAGCTTTATTTTATCAACCTCTGCACACTTACTGATGCATGAAATTTTGCTAGCTTTGTCTATCATTGAGACCCATTTTTATTGCTTTTTATTTTAGCTTGCCAGGGCAACATGAATTTATCAAACCAACCACTGAGTCAATTTAACTTGCTATTATCTTCTTGCATGCCATATAATACAGATCTGATTTCACACAGACCTTTCTTCGACTTCTGGTTTCTTGCTAATAGCTTCACATGATTTTCCTGCAGGTTCCGGAAGCTTTTTGTGGTATTGTCTAGTTATACATACATGAATACACTCAGGAGAATCAACGTTTAGCACAACATTGGGCAACAGCCGTTCATTACCTTTACGTCAATTTTTGAACTTGTACCAATATCTTCTTGGTAATAAATCTATATAAGTAATGTTTTCATGCAGCCGCGTTGAATCTGAATTTGTACAGCATCATATCCTCTTCATGAAGTGCAAGTTCATGCTTGCAAATACTCTGTATTGGTATTTCTTCTAGTGGAAAACTATTGAGTTTCAAGCTTTTGAGTGCTTGTCTGGGATAACCATTGCCGAACTCGAAACAGAAATTGAGATTTTAAGAAACCTTCAATTGATGATTGTTAAAAGCAAAAGAGGCAAGCCAAAAAAACCCATATCCAGTAATTTGAATTCAGTTTTCTGCCAACCAGCGGTCGTCAAATATGAACTATAATCCAAGGCTCAAGACACATGTAATTCAGGCACTCCTATGTTATTTAGAAAATAGACCGATATATAATTATAGTCAAGCTAATGTGAAAACTATTATGATACAAGATGAAAAAAATTGAAAAATAAAATTTTGGAATTTTAGTTATGCACATACATATAGACCTTATATCACCCATACTTATACATGTTGAAACAGAAAAAGAATCATATGAATTGCCCTATATGCAAACAATGATGCACAAAATTTTCTTTAGTATGGAACCGAATGGAACGCGAAACATGTCAGCTGGGATACTTCTGATGCCATCATATGAGCCCTCAGGAAAGAACGCATCACCTGAACACGAGATTAACCAAATCCATGAAAGCCTGTGGAGCTGTAGGAACCCAAAAGCTTTGGCAGCCTTGCAACTGCAACAAAGCAGGAAACCAAGGAAAAGACAGAAGCAAGGGCAAAGGCGGGGATGTTCCCTCCTCCAAAAAGAGCATCCCAGGGACCAGAACCAAGGGCTACAATGATCTGCAAGTAAGATATAACCAATGTCACGCAAATTTGTCCGTAAGAAGTTCTTACAAAAAGACTTCTACGTTAGTATTTAATGCATTCTTATTATGTTTTGACATTTGCCAGGATGTTTCATGATTTATTCTTGGACTGATAGTTCTACTATTGAACTACATACAGCTGAAAGTGGGCCAAACACAACAAAAGACTTGGATCAGGTTGAGTTTTCCTGTAAGATGTTTTATTTCAAACCCTAGAGCTTCCCTCAAACTAATCTGTATTGTCAGTACATGATATGTTTGAAATGACAGTTACTTAAATGACATTAAACAAACAAAAGAAGCCCTGGTTTCCTTAAGAACTCAATGAAATCTGAAATAAATCACATACGAATAAAATTTCATTTCTTATTGACTTTTGAAAATTGCATGAACCTTTAATCTATGCAACTACCATATTTCATATATTGTCTTATTTCCCAACTACTAATATATGAAGCTGTTGCGTACAGGAACAGCCTAGCCTAAAACTTTTGTTTCCAATATAATGTAACTAACCCATGCAAATATTAAGGTGCAAGACATCAAATGGAAAGCTTTAAGAACAGAATAGGTAAGGGGAGTAACAGTTATTGCAATGGAAGGATAATACTTCTACCATTTGATATTTACATACCTGAGGAATAACAATCGCAAGATTTAGCACTCCAGTAGCCAATCCTGCAGAACAACAAAAAACCGGTCAGGACCAGAACCAGACTGAAAGCTAGGGATATTGGGTTAAGTGTGACTGCACCTTGTCCACCTCCTGTATCAGCTGTCAACTCTGCTGTCATAGAGAATGGTACACTATATGTAATCTGCAACAAGGCACAAAATCATAATTCTGATGCTTTAGCCAAAAAGAATGGAAGCCAATATTTCACAACAGACTGATGCTCACCGCAAGAGGAAATCCCAGAAGTGAGAATATAACCAAAGCTACAACTTTAACTGCTTTGTTGGCTCCAATAATATGCTGGATGCCAGGAGATTTTTCATTAATGGACCACAGGCTTATTATTGCTGTGGCTGCCATGCAGACAAACACAATAAAGTTGCAGAGTGCCCATACGAACCTTGCACCCATTCTTCGACACATTGGCTCAAGAAGGAAAGAGCTTACCAAAAGAACAACCTGATCAGGAGTATTGAATTACTTCAAACTTACTGCTGATATAAATTAGTGGATGTGCGGCTATAACATCTTGATTGAAGAAGTTTGTGAATTCTTACTGAATTTAAGAGCAAACCAAATGCACCTTCTCTGACACCATTTTGATAAGCTTCCTCTTCGAGTCCAGTTGCTTTTGGATTGCCACGATAGACTTCGCGTCCCATCCAATCAGTATCAAAAAGAAAAAAGGGAAACCATGACAACTGCATGAAAATATCAGAGTTTTTAATAGCAATAAGCAAAAGAAGAAAAAATTATCAACAGAGAATTAGGAGTAATTTTCCTAATAGAATGGAATTTTAGTTAAATAGCACAATCAAATTTGTATTGATCAAAATATTTCATCTATGCAGAACCACATACCCAAGTAAGAGCCATTACAAGAAGCACTGAATGCATCCCAGGTGGTAGATGCCTCAAACTTGTCAGAAGCTTGATCAAAACTGCTCCTGGTCCATCGTTAAAGGCTTCCATTTCGTCACTTTTCACATTATGGTCTAAATCAACTGGATCCTCAGAGTGGGCTTTTTCAACCACCAGATCTACTCTTGAACTTTGACCATTATCAAGCTTTCCTGAGTCATTCTTTGACATTATACGGCCATGTTGCTGATTATCTTTCAGAAGGGGTGCAGAATCAGATATTCGGCATGCTGGCTTTGCTTCTAGTGGGACTTCCCTAGCAAAATATAGTGTAACAAATGTACAGAACATGAGGAACACCTGCATATGAAAAAAAATAAGAAAGCTGAGAGCTACAATGTGAATGAAAGATGCCACTAGAAATGGAATAGAAAGATATGGGTGTTGTTTGAAGCCTAGAAGCCATACAAGGCAAAAAGCAAAAGATTGTAATAATTCGAGTCCATCTAATTAATGTTTATATCAGAAGTACTTAATAAAGTGACAGCATGTTTAAATCTTCAGTATTCAGAAGAATAACTTTAAACAATCTCAATTCTCAATTTAAGATGCCCAAAATAGATGTAACTACAGTCAGTATAAGATTTAAACCATGAACAAGGAAGATCATTTGGAGCTAAATTTAGTCTTCAAGACATAAGCAAAATTATTTTTTCACCCTTTTCATGTGGACAATAATGCCCACACTCGAACATCATAAAAATGCTGGAGATTTTATAGGACTTTATATTGTGAGATGAATATGCTTCAGCCAACAATCTAACACATGACGTCCAAATTATCTTTTCTTATGACTCAAAAGATGCAGCAAATTGGCAAAGTTGAAAACACGAAAAGGACCAAGTGCTAAATAGCTGGTTCAAATTTGGCTTTTTTTTTGTTAATGAAGAAGTAAGAGAGGCACTACATTAGATCCGAACATCTTAATTAACCAAGATAACTATCAAAGGGCTCAACCAACCTAACCATGCCTGCCAGTGATCATCTGGTCAGATCCTGTCATCGATGCCTGACCCAAATAAACTACTCCCAATAATCTCATGTAGCTACATATAACTCTTTATATTGTCTATAATTGTATACCACTACCAGTAATCTTCACCCTATGCATAGATTCTACCATAATTACAAAGAATGCAGGGAGTTCAAGAGTGTTCCGAGGACTTTCTCAAGAGAACAATTGGCAGACAGATGGGATTGTGCATAATATTCACACGGACACTACTGCGCCATACAAAGAACATTTTCCCTGCTGATTTAATAAAGCTTTGCTCCAGTCCAAGAATATCACAACAATAACAATAGGAAAAGCATGTTCCATAAAGGAGTTGAGTTGTATTGTTGATAAATTTGCCATCATAAGATGTTAAACACAATAGATCGGTTAAGTTATGCCTCATGACCAAGAAGCAAGTAAATATAGAAAAGCATTAATATGACACATACTCACCACAGCAACTAAAAAGGCTGCCTTCAAATTTCCACAGGCTTCACAGCAAGCTTTTGTAGTCAAAAAAGGAAACCATCTGCTCAGCAGAATTAGATAAATAGTTCAATAAGTTTGAAAACAAGAACAAAGAAAACTAAGCATTCTTAGGCCCATCATTTGAAGGCAACTTTCACAATTCGTGCCACAAGCTTATTTTATGCCGTGGAAGGTTTCAAAAATGAAACTAGAACTCTCACCATCATCATATTTTTTAGCAAACAACCATTATTCATTTATTTGTTCAGTACATCCAGCCAAAAGATTTAACATGGGGCCCTTTGGGATATAAATAAATATACCTATGCCAATGTCCATTGGCACCAGACAAAAATCCAAGAATATTTCCAAGAGCCATCCATGAGCAGAATATTGCATTTGCTGAATTGCACTGGTCAGGTCCTAAATTAAAATATCAGTATGGATTTAGGGATTTGCATCTTGATGGAAAAGACATGAGGGAAAAGTAACTTAACAGATCAGTATATCTTCAAATGACCTGGAAGTCGGCACTTACCAGAGAGATCAGCAAGAAGAGCTCGAGCTGGACCCTGCCATTGATTAAAAGCTAACCATCAAAAGCAGTAATGAAGTGGCAATTCTCAAAAAAGGATGCAATAATATGGGGGCTAACTAGGCTCAAGTCATTTAGAACCTACTAGAGCTAAGCCAAAGACGATTAGGCACAACCCATTTATAGAATTTTTTTATGACTGCATCACTAAATTTTAAGCCGTGCCTACCAATGGGTACCCAAAAGAAAATACTTGTCAAACATCATGTGCAAAAATAAATAGTTAGTAAAAGTCTTACTTGAACTGTGTTGTTCGCAAGGTCCAGCATCCAAAAACCAATCACAAATATAGCAGCTGCTCGCCATCGAGGGCCTTTATAACTCCTGTTTTCATGATAAACTAGTTAAATTTTAAAGATTTATAGTATATTCATAGTTGAAGTGACAAGACTTACTGACAATCTTCATCAGTATCACCCAGAAAGTATCCAATGTCTGCAGCAAATCCAATTAAGATGACCTAAATTATAAACAGAATTCATATGATCAGAGAAAGAGAGCACATGAACAAGTTAAAAAAACCATCAAAGATAATTCAACACTCACAGCAAAAGAGATCATCAGTGATCCAGCCAATATAAATGGTCGCCGCCTTCCAAATTTCAAGGTGCATTTATCACTCCAAATACCAACACACGGTTGAACCTGGTAAAAGAAAGACACAACAAGGATGCTTTGGTAACAGATGTTTCTGTCAACCAGATATAATTTCCATGCAATTCCAATCTCTCATGTGAAACATCGTCTATATGCCATAGATGCATTACATACAGATAGATATGTACACATTAATGATTGAAGTTTCCAAGGCATAATTAGCTTGTAACTTGTTGCGATTAACTGGTACCTAGTTACTATAGCACATATTCACTAATCAGAATGGATAATCCAAACAGCTCTGATGGTGATTTCACAAAAATGCACATAACTAAAAGCTAACTGTTTTGGATTTTGCATTAGGTAGCAAGATGATGAAGAGATTCTCAGTAATGTGGAAAACTTAGTCCATTTTGAAAAATATCTGGATTGAAACAACAAGAATTATATTCAATAACAGATGATGCCAAAATAACAAGCTGAACATCTAATGGGTAATGCACATACACATATTCAAGACAAAAAAAAGCAAATGATTCACCGCATAAGCAGTTATGACAACATTTTGATACCTATACAGTCGAATCCCTTCAGAGAGCATTCTAAAATTCACTATGATTTAACACAGTACAAAAGAAAACCCTTGGCAAAAATTCATAAGCTAATAATCTACAGATACTTACAATGAAGCCCGTAATGGGTCCACAGAGCCAAATGAATGATGAAAATGCATGCTTTATTCCTAGTGTCTGCAAGAAAAATAACCAGCCAGGAATCAGCACCAACTTCTCCTACTTCAAAATGATTACTCAAGATCATGAAGGCAAACTGGAGAAATAAGTATTATTACGAGAAACTAAAAATAAAAACGTCACTTAAAACAGACAAGAAGTCGATGAATAAGCTCCCAAACAACAACATTCTCAAAAGTGATTCATCTTAACAAGGTAAACACTGATCTATAAATTTCATATCCAAACGAACAGAATTTCAGTAAATCTCTGCATAACCAGGAAAACAGTTATCCATAAATTATTCATATCAAACAAGAACAGTTTCACAAAATCTTCTAATGCTCGACATTCGAGAATCACATCCCAATCACTCGACATATCACAAAATTCAATCGGATCTTACCTGAATATAAGGCGTCAAGAGCGAAAGCTGCAAGGCCCAGCCGAATTGCACTCCAGCGGCGACGGTGCAAATGAGCACCAGCGTCTTCAAGCTGCTCCTGGGCTTCACCGGGGTAGAAGCATCCGGCGACAAGGGGGAAGGGTCTTCACCGGAGCGGCGACGGTGTCCGAGATCGTAGATCTCGCCAGAAGAGTCACCGTTGAGGCGAGAAAGCTCCACCTCCGCCGCGTTGAGGTGCCGGTAGGGCACACGGAAGGAGACAGCTTCCATGGAGATCGATGAATGGAAGGAGATCAGAAGATCAAGGAGAGCATCGCCGGGGATGGGCGGAAGAGGTCGCGGGATCTGGGGAGGAGTGATCAGCGAGATCTGGAGCAGTGCGTGGGAAAGAAGTGGCCGATAGGGAGGGAGATGTGGAGGGGTTCTCAGGGTCTCGTGTCAGGCTCGTGCGAGTTGCTTCGTAGACTTGTTTTTCGAACTTGGCTGCTGGCGTTGGCGTCCGACTCGGTGGGAGACTTTTGGGTGTTGAACTTGGGTTCACGAAGTGGCGCATGCGAGATGTAGTGTGGGTGTTGGATCGGCCGTTCATTGTGCCTCGGAAAAGGTGCGCGTAAAGATACAAATAATTTCAAAATTTTGGGGGGGATTCAGATAATTTTGAAGGTTTTCAAGGACATATAAACAAGTTTCCCAAATTTATACAACTTTTGCGCTAATTAAAAATACATCCCCTGATATTTTGGTAATTACTTTTTTACCAAAATAATTTATAGAATTCACTAAAATAATTCATATTTGGCTTCATATTGAATTAGAATTCGCATTATCTCATTTTCAAGGTTGAATATTTTCCGTCCATCGATTGACATTCTACATTACATGATTAAAAATTTCTCAAACAATATTAACTTTCGCCAAATTATATATGACTCAAAAAATTCAGGTCATATGTAATTATGCCAAATCATAGAGGACTAAATGTTAAAAGATGGATGCTGAAAAATCAATTTATGTCCTTTGACCTCAAAATAAGAAATATTATCTTTGCCACAGTACACTGTCCTCTTCATTGGATTCTATTCAAAGACAAAGTAAAGAAAAATTACAGGATAGGCATGGTATGGTAAAATACTTGACAGCATCCAAAGCATAAATAATTTGTTAGCAATAATCTGATTCCATATGGCACTCTCTAACCCTGGTTGATTACATCAGTAGACTAATGAGAACAGGAAAAAAAAAATACTGTGTTTTGATTTCTGGAAAAAGCCTGGGAGGATGATGCTTGACAAAGAATACTAGTTTCCAGTGTCTATTCCGGATGGAAATGCTCTGTAAGATCTACATGCCTGGACTGAGCCATATCCCTGGCAAGTGAATAAAAAAGGCATAATCATAAATGAACTCGCTTGAGTGAAAACAGAAAAATTCAAAGCTTGAATTTACACAATTCCACTGCATGAAAGAAAGAACACCAAGTTAGCAGAAAAGAAAAATACATACAAGGTACACAATATGTCAGGCAAAGTTTCGGTTTCCAATATTTTGCAGGCAAGAGTATCATAAAATTTCTATTGACCTGATCTAGCGCATCGTTTGGAAGGTGGTACATTAGTATACATAAATCAGTCTTGTGACTTATCAGTTTATCATGCTCCTCAAACACAGAAAGATCCAAGTGTCTTGGACTGCCCTATCCGAAAGGAAAAGATGACAAATTAGCATAAATGTTAGATCAGCATGTCAATTCAATAACATGTAACCTATACTAAAATATTATAAAAATGAGAAGATGACTTCTTTGACCATTTTTCTCCCAAAAGTTAAATGACATATTTTCATATAATATTCCACCATTTATTTTGGCAGTTTTCAACTGTTAGTAAGAATGGTTTGTCGATTTGTGTTTTGCAAACAAGCATTATATGGAAAGCAAAGTACCTGTAACCTGTTGCATTAGGTTTTGTACTCATGGACACGCATCCACTTTGTAGATGACCACTTATTCCCTTTAATCACAGGGCATCCGCCTAAAAGGGCAAGAATGACAATAGATGGAAACTAAATGAGATGAGGACTTAATCCAAAATAGAATTTCTTTATGGCAGAAAAATAGAACTAGCTAACCATGCAAACTTGATGGATCAACAGTAGCATCCGGCTTCATGCTCCAAAAGAGTAATGCATCTCTCATCTTTGGCTTAACTGAAAGTCCCTTCTTTCCACACTCTGATAGCTCACTGTACCATGGTAAGGAACTGCTGTTTACTTTGGCAGAAGGGAAGACAGTTTCACCACCTTCTTCAACATCAGACCTGTAACAGTATCAAAATAGTTTAACAAAAGGAAAAGGCTAAAATCTCCATTAACGAAGATAAATATGCTTCATAGCAACTAAGAAGTTGAGACATACAAATACATGAGGACAGTAGCTATTCTCTGACCCCCATTCACAGTGTTGAATTCATCTTGAAAGTAGTCGTAGTGAGGTTCATATTTCTGTCCAACTTCATAATGAAGAATTTGAAGCCCCTCACCATGCTCTGCAAGAAAAGAAATCCATCAACTGTTAACAACTGAAGAAAAAGGATCAAATTATAATGCTTAAAGAAACAACAGTGGGATGATCTCTGTTATCAAAATACGCATTAGGCCATATAACTAGCAAGACCATAAAGCCCCGTTTGGTTTGGAATAAGCCTCGAGATCATCCTTTTTCAAAATTACCTTTTTTCTTATAAAATTAATATTATTTATTTTACACTGTTATTAAATTAAATTATTATAAAAAATTAAATAGTTTTTCGAACTTTAAATTATTGAAACGTTAATTTTGATAAAAAAATATTAGTTTACAAAAATAATTCACTAGTCTTGATCTTGATCATAATCTTAATCCCGAACCAAACGATGCCTAAGGTATCTGTTAAAACAAAGAAATTCACACAAAAATTTCTTGGCAAAGTTAAAGTTCCACTTCCACTAGTATAGTTTGAATCAGCAATGCAGCAGTCACAACACGTTAACTTACGGAGGTACATACATGCATATCATGCAAGCGGATAAATGGTCTTAGTAAAGTAAGAAAGTTCTGTTCATGTGTAGCATACCACATCATAGACATTTCCATCATCATAACTGAAAACCCAAACTATACAAGAAGAAACCCAACGCTACAATCTAGGTCTGCTAACTCTGTTTATTAAGTGTGCATGACTAAGAAACAATACATCAAATACAATACACTTCAATTTGCCTTATGTTCAATCTAAGCCATATTAATGCACCTATTGTCTATGTTAAGTTATTTACCCATAAATCCTATGATTTTCGTTAAGAAAATCTATAGCTAGAGATTTATGCAATGCAATGAATAAGTGGATGCATCTTCAAGAGTAGTTTTTCCTTGCTAAAAATACATTGTAGCATATAACATGAAGATCTGTAATTACCAACAAGGTGCATGATGCCCAATAGATCGGGCCCAAGGAACAATATAATACATATGCAAATAGTTAAAAAACATCCAATTTTCAGTTTATTTTTTAGATTTTGTCCATACAAGTTTCATCGGATAATACATGCATCTTTATCTATGTATGTCTTCAACAACTGCCTAACTTTTGAAAAATAAATGAAAATTGTAGCACAAACTGCACACAAATTCATAACTATGTGAGACTCCCATACCTACAGGAATGAAGATGAAATCTGCTATTCTTTTCTCAATGGCACGGATAGTTTTGTCTCGCCCTCTTTTTAGAAAAGTGCCTGAGCTTGTGCGGACCCTGCACATTGTACACTATGAAAATGATTTTTTTTTTTGCCTTGCCTATCAATTTTTCACAGCAAATGTAGCATGAAACTTCAATATCAAACCTGCTGTCTTTGCTTTTTCCAGTAGCACTATCAACCACTGTAGACTTCTCCATATGAGGTTTTGCTAGTTCAATTAGGTACTCACACTCCTCCTTAGACTGAATGAATAACACCCATTATCAGAGGTTATTATCAGAATTCTTTGCAAATATGAAAGTTGGAATGGTTCAACCTATAAAACCGCAATGAATAACAGTGTGGAGATGAGCACCATAATGTCAATTCAAATAACAAAACAAGTGGAACTCATGGATTATCACTATATGTTAAACAGTAGTCAGGAAAAAGTATTGATTTAATTGATTTTACCATTCCATAAATATAGGATCAGTATCTTTGATCAAACAAGAGGATGCCATAAAATGAATACAAGGGAGATACAACGTAACAGAAAACTAAACGACAATGATAAGCTATAATTCCAATGGGCCCCCTTAGTAATGGCAGTCTACAAGTATAGATCTAACATATTACACCACAAAGTTTTCATTCGGACAAAATAGAGCGTGATACTTATGCCACTTATGCCTTTTTTTTTTGAAGAAAATATATCTAGCACCATCAAAACGAGAAACTCCAGACACAGATGCATCAAAAGGAACTTGCTCATTTCTCCTATGACTTAATTCGTACTGTCAGAAAAAAAAACTCACAAAAACAAATCACAATATGGAGCAACTTGCCAATATGGTACATTAAATGAGTAATTAATGAAAATTTGAAAACTCAAATCTAAAACCTTCCTTTTTTCCCATCGAGATACGTTCATTTCATGCACATCTAGCAGAACAACTATGTGGGCTCACTTTTTCCCATTACCGAAAAGCAAACCAATTATAAAGCAAAAATCCTCTCTGCAGATTACGGAAGAATTGAACAACAAAAACAGAAGGAGTCCAAAAGAGATCAACCAGAAAATTGTGGTAGATGAAAGCCCGGGGCTCCCACGATATCACCTCCGCCCAAGGCTCTGCTCTCGTATCCATCGCGTGCCTACCAAAAAATCAACCCAGATTCAGAGATCCAACACCAAACCAGATCGGAAAAAGAGGGCAAAAAGGAAAAAATCGGAAGCCTTACGCCTCGTAGGCGGATCGGTGGGAGGGGTGGGAGTCGTCGGGGGAGGCGGGGAGGGAGACGATGCCGAGAGCGAGGAGGAGGAGGAAGACGACGAAGACCATGAGCAGCATTCCCAGCACCAGCGTGTAGGGCGACGACCTCCGGCCAGGGTACGCGCGAGTGTGCCGCGTGGCGCGCGCCATTCGAGAGAGGAGCCTGGTGGAGACTGGGGAGGGTGAGCTCGATCGGATCCGGCGAGGAGGAGGAAGATGAGCTTGGAGCTTGAAGGACGTGGAAGAAGAAAAGCAGCTGTGCGCCGTGGGAGCAGGTGGTAGGGGACCCGAAAAGTCGTCTGGTAAGTGCGTTTTGGCATCTACTGTACCAGGATATCTGGGCTCCAGCCCAGACCGGCCCGGGCAATTAATTATAATAAATTATTTGCATAAAACTCTGATACTTTGTTGAAACTTGAAATTAGGAAAACGCATTATTTTTATATTTTCAAGTAGCACCTATATTTCTGTCTTTTTATAAAATATGTGGGAAATTTTCTTATATATCATTAAACATCATGATATTTCTCTTATGCTCCTCTAAAAATTATAATGTTTTGTATGTTTTTAAAAAGTAATTTTTTTCAAATGTCCCATTAAATTTTTGTATATTCCTAAAAAAAATTATTTTAAAAGAAGACAACTTTTAAAAGATATGCAAAAAATTACAAGTTTTACATAAATATAAAAAAAAATATAGGAGATTATAATTTATACACAGGTATAGAAAAAAATTATGTTTTATAGAGAAAATTTTACCAAATATTTTTGGTATTTTATTAGGAAAAATGATTATTGTGATGGATTGTCATGTCACATAAATAGAGAGCAAATCAAATAATTTCTTTGGATATTTGGAAATGGAAAATGATATATTTCTTGTGCTATATTAAAAATCTATATAAATTATTATGAAGTGTTTGGTTTGAGAAAATTTTTTTAGTCAACTATTTAGTCTCAATTTGAAAAAAAAATTGACTAAAAGTACTATTTTAATACGAAGTCATCTCATTTTTATAAATCCTTAATGATTATATGAACGGTGTTTTTTAAAGTAATTATATATAACACAACAAAAAAGTGCAAGAGATGAAAAAGGAGATTATTATTCTTCAGGCATGATAAATTATTAAATTCATAAGAAAGATAGAGAGAAAATAATTTTTTAAAAAAAATTATCGACGAGAATTTTTTTCGTTATAATCTTGAGGCTATATATATATATATAGCTTTTAAATAAACTTCAAAATTTATCTTGAAATAGATTAAAATAAGAGTTAAATTTCAATACTAATTATGAATAATTTATTCTAAATAATAAGGTGTGACTCTTATTCTATATTAAGTTATAATTATTACAAACTTGAACTAAAAAATAAATATTAATTTTGACCCACATAGGTATTAAATAATAAAATTATGGGATTTGACGTTCGCTTTTCAATGAATCATCAATTATCTAATTTGAATGAATATTATGTAAAATATCACTTCTTACTTGCAATTATATCAATTGTGGCCAATTCAAATTGGAGTTAGAATTTAATTTTAACATTGGCCTCTGATTCTACAGTAAAAAAATATAATTATCCTACATCAATATGTTTATGAAAATAATTTTTAAAAGCTTAAATAAATCATAACGTCTAAACGAATGCCATGAAAAAAAAAAAGAATTTGTGGCTAATCATACATGTAAATCTCAAAAAAATTATTAAATAATTATTACTTTATTTATATTGTAGTTTTCTTTTATGTTGATTGTAATCCAAATTTAACTGTTCGTAATAAAAAAATAGCAAAAATTGTTTAAATACTCCTATAAAATAGTGTTATTTCTCATATATTTCAGTAAAAATTGTAATATTTTGTATATCTTTGAAAAAAAATTTCTTTCTCAAATACCTCTCTAACTAAACAATATTAATTTTGACCACTAAAACTAACAAAATA
The DNA here is from genome assembly GCA_005019695.1 of Trichopus zeylanicus subsp. travancoricus. NCBI lineage: Eukaryota > Viridiplantae > Streptophyta > Magnoliopsida > Dioscoreales > Dioscoreaceae > Trichopus > Trichopus zeylanicus. The sequence goes on from RXID01022599.1 coordinate 736,348, forward strand.
ATATTAAAATTCTACTACATAATTATTTCATACATCTACATAAAATATATTTTTTTAATAATTTTTTAAAATTTAAAAATCGCTAAAAATCTGATAAATATTCAGAAAAATTATAAAAAAAGTTTGAAAATAAAAAAATTATAAAAAAATCATTGAAAATATAGAAAAAGCCCCTTAAAAGTTTAGAAAATTATAAAAAATCTTTTAAAGTATAAAAAAGTCACAAAAAATGTCCAACAATATAGAAAATTATAAAAAAAAACACTGAAGATACAAAAAATCACAACAAATACTGAAAGTTTAAAAAATTATAAGAAAATTATAGAAAATTATTGAAAGTATAAAATGTCAAAAACATTTCTAAAGGTATAGAAAAGCATTAAATACCTGAAAATAAAATAAATTATAAAAAATCCTTGAAAGTTCAAAAAATTATAGAAAAATCCTAAAAATCTAAAAATTTCTGAAAACCACCTAAGTATAAAAATCAAAGAAAAATTTTGAAAGTATAGAAAATCATAAAAAAACCATGAAAATATAGAAAATTACAAAAAATCCGTAAAAAGTTTAAAAATTACAAAAAAAATTTAAAAGCATGAAAACCCATAAAATCCAAAAAAATATGCAAAATCACGAAAATTGAAAGTTCAGAAAATTACACAAAAAATATCTAAAAGTTAAGAAAATCACATAAAAACTTTTGAAATTCCAGAAATTCACAAAAAACCTTTGGAAAGTTTAAAATACTATAAAAATCCTGAAACATTAAAAATTAGAAAAAATCCTTAGAAGTACAAAAAAAATTACAGAAAACCCCCCTCAAAGTTTATAAAATCATAAAAAGCCTAAAAGTTTAAAATATTATAAAAAACTCTGGAACTTTCGAAAATCACATAAAATTCATGAAATTTCAAAAAATTCATGAAACTTACTAAATGAGCATGGTTTTGATGGATGCTATATATTTACTGGCAATTTTATTATTTTTATAGAAATATACATGATTAAATCAATCGTGATATTTTTTATAAATATATAGTGGTAATTTTATAAACTTTCAGTGGGTTTTCTGCTATTTTTTGAAGTTTTGTACATTTTATGTAATTTTCCAAAGTTCCAAGTAATAATTTGAATTTTTAGGAATTTTTGTGATTTATAAACTTTAAGATTTTTTTGTACTTTTGGGATTTATTTTATTTTATTTTAAGTTCTAGGGTTTTTCATGATATTTTGAACTTTCAAAAAAAATGATTTTCTTTACTTTCAAATTTTTTTTGCAATTTTCTGAATTTTTATAGATTTTTCTTGTAATTTTTTGATTTTATATATTTTTAGGGGTTTTATGATTTTCGTACATTCAATTTTTTTGTAATTTTAAATCTTTGTGATTTTTTGTGATTTTTTATATTTTCGTATATTTTTATAATTTTTTATACTTCCAATATTTTTCTTTATTTTTATACTTTTAGAAGTTTTTTTAGTGGTTTTTTATACTTATAGAGTTTCCTGTAATTTTTTGAACTTTCAAGGACTTTTTGTGCTTTATTTTATTTTTAGGGGTTTTTTGATTTTCTATACTATTAGGGTTTTTTCTATAACTTTTAAACTTTCAGTATCTATTGAGATTTTTTGTATTTTCAGGATTTTATAATTTCTGCATTTTTTGTGTTTTTGTAATTGTTTATATTTTTAGAGATTTAGCTATAATTTTATGAAATTTTAAATATTTTTTTAATATATTTTTTACAATTTTATTTTCTAATAAATTTTTAACTTTGAGATTTTTTTATAAAAATATATATTTCATATAGATATATAAAATAAAGACACAATGATAATTTTAATATCATTCAATTAATTTTAATGATCAAAATTAATACCATCTAATTAGAGAAATATTTGAGGAAAAATTTTTTAGAGTATATAGGATATTGTAACTTTTATAGAAATATAAAAAAGTACCACTATTTTATAAAGGTGTATAAGATATTTTTCATAAAAAATAAGTTTATTAAGTTATAATAGATCCATAATTATAAGATAAGTCCGTAATTTATGAATGTTGTTCCAAATCTTGAGTTCATCGTCCTTCACGCAGAAGAAGTGAGCACAATAATCCGGGGAATGCTTGGTGTATGATTTGCTAGCCATTGATCAATAAACAATAGTGATTCAGGGGGTTTCATCGCATATCAAATATTACAGGGACTTCTATGTATAATATTGCGGTGTCAAATAGACGGTCAAGTAAATGGTTTGCAGAACATTTCCCCGTGGTTACGGGCTGAAGGGTATTCTGGTAAATTTGCCTCCCAACTCCATCAGGCGGCCGCCAATCCCATCCCTCTGCCAGCGCGAGAGCGCTAGACCAACAAGAAAACCAACAAACCCTCGATCTCCATTCCTCCGATTTCCGATCTCGCGATGTCGTCCTCCTTCGACGCCTACGCCGACGGTGACGAGGTGGCACCTGCTCCGCCGGTGGCCTCCTCCCGCCCCTTCGACGACGACGGGTACCTCGGGTACGACCCCCGCCTTCCCTCCCAGCGATTCGACTCCTCCGCCTTTGCCGCCGAAGAGGAGACCCCCAAGGACTACCCAGCCGACGGCTTCGGCGACGTCCCCGTCGAGAGCAACTTCCCGCCTTCGCCGGAGGCGTTCGGATACCGGCCAGAGCCCCATCCCGAATTTTCCTCGTCGCCGTTTGAGATGCCGGAGGCCAACGGGGTGGCGGATCATGGCGAGATCTTCTCTGATGGGCCCATGCTGCCACCACCGAGCGAGATGCAGCGGGAGGAAGGGTTTCTGTTGCGGGAGTGGCGCCGGTGAGGGTTTTTTTTGTTAGATCTGGTTTTTGGAGATTCTCATTTTATAGATCTTTGATGATGTTGGTGATTGTGTTTTTTTCGATCTTGAATGGGTTTTTCTCGATCTGTTTTCTCTAGATCTAAGTTTTAGTTGTTTTTCCGATGAGAGTAAATCCAGTTAATTGATGAAAATGAGTTTTTTTAATTGCGCTTTGCGATTCTCTCTGCTTGTCTCACTAGGAATCAACATGGAATTTCAATTGATCCCTCGATATATTGAATTGAATTAGCATAGATTCTGATTATCGATGCGCTTTGGCTTTCAAAGAGGGATTTTCCAGGAATCCTTAATTGATGTGATTTCTCATTTTCTATTGATTTTGGATCAAATTGTAGTATGATGCCCAGTCTATGTTTTGGTGATTGTGTTTTTCGGAGCTATCTCTATGCACTAAGGCTGTATATGGTCTTTCAAAATTTTACTAAGATATTTATACAGGTACTGAGATTAAGATGTTTGAGGGCAACTTTTTTATTGCATTCTAAAGTTTGAGAGATTGTTAAATTGTCAAAAATGTGGATGGTTATTTAGCAGAATATTTAAAGTCAACCATTTGTCCAACTAATAGAGTTGTTTTTTATGTTGCGTAAAAATCATCTATAGCACCATTAAACAAGCATTTGTTATGCTTCGGATAAACGACATCACTTGTGTACTATTTGATGACCATGACTTTCTTCTCAACAATTGATTGATAGAGGAAATGCTTCTTTGTGTGAACTGTTTGATCTGTCTTGTTAGTTGATCATTATGACAGGAAGAAATGTTTAGATTAGTAAGAACCCTTTCACGACACAAGGAAACTGCAGCTTGGCATTCCACTTAATTGGGCTGTACCTTCTTATTAGATATGTTCATTTGAATTGGATAAATATTAAAAGAGATTGTTTTAAAATGCATTCCATACTCTTGCCTAGGTGGCCATCTTTGCATAGATGTCACCTGCATATGTAGTCAACTATGAGCTCATGTTTTTAATTTTCTATTATATACACTGTAGCAGTGTACGTTCATATCATTCTTCTTCATTACTAATTAAATATTAGACTTGGCTTGTTGGTTTTAGCATTATCAAAGTGGATCCTAGGCCTAGTTGTTTACTCGCACTATGCTGCATATAATTTTTATGCACTGAGGAATAATAGGTGATATTTTTTGCAGCCAAGTATAGACATTTTCTATACATTAATTTGTTTTATTATGTATCGTTGTAAACACTTCATTTTGATGATTTACTGGAATTAAATTGGATTGGAACCTGATCAATAGAACTTGTATTTGCCTTGAATCTTATTAACCTGCGCTTATTAAAGTTTTCCATCTATTTCTGTAACTTCTTGATTTATGGTACATTTTACTTGAACTTTTTCGTCCCCATGTCGTAGTTTTCATTTTTATTCATTCAACAGCATGTATGGGGCCTTTGAGTGCTTGAATACTGTATGTCAGTTAGGTTGTTCCGTGATTACCTGCATTTTCATACAAAATTTTGAACTTCCATAAAAAGAGAAAAAGACGGTTGTGCCTTGAAGCTTCTCTACAAGCGTGCCATGTTCTTTTTTCCCCATTCCTTTGTTGAACAAAACTTGGAGTTGGAGCTCTAGCTACTCTCATCCATCAAAAGTGAATACCAAATAAACATATCACCACCCTTTTAACCAACTTCAACATTCTACCAAACATTGCCTACATGTTTTCTTAAGTTTCAGGTTTTATTTTTATATTTTTGGACAATAGTGGTTTGGTTTTGGGGTAGTGATTCATATCTTGTAGCTGACCTTGATAATGTTGATTATGAGGTTTGACCGTCATAAGATAGCAAAACTATACTTGGTGAATGACAAAATAGGTTATAAATGTATTTTCAGACTCATTCAGCAGCACTTGGTAAGAAATACATCATTCCTGCATCCTAGTATGGTGCTCTATAAAAAGGTAGATATGCTGAAGTGGCAATGTCAAAGAATTAGCTTAGCTTGCATTAATGGATCCATTCATTCATGCTGTTGTGATTGCTTACACTATCTGTTAAATAGGCTGTGGTTCTTGAGGAAGAAACAGGTCGGAGAACCCATTTTTTTATCATGTGTGTTTTCAGTCAAGAATGTGTATTCTTGCAAGTTTTCTTACTTTTTCGTTGCTTCCAATGATCTCAATTTTTTCTCAAAATACAGCCAAAATGCTGAAGTTCTCAATGGAAAGGAGGAAAGAGAGAAGGAAATAAGAGAGGAAATCTACAAGGAAGCTGAGGAGTACAAGGTGGCTTTTCATGAGAGAAGAAAAGTGAACTGTGAAACAAACAAGATTCACAACAGAGAGAGGGAAAAGGTTAGTCATCTGCTTCTACTTCACAGGGCTCCAATTTTTTTATGCTCCAAACCACTTCACCTTGGTAGTCTTTGCTTGGCACCAGCTGTTCCTGGCCAATCAGGAGAAATTCCATGCGACTGCTGACAAACAGTACTGGAAGGCGATCACAGAGCTCATACCAAATGAGGTGCCCAACATCGAGAAGAAGAGAGGGAAGAAAGATCAGGAGAAGAAGCCATCAATTGTTGTCATTCAGGGCCCGAAGCCAGGCAAGCCAACCGACCTCTTGAGGATGCGGCAAATACTTCTGAAATTGAAGCACAACCCACTGCCCCACATGATTCCTCCACCCCCACCTGCAACCACACTGGCCAAGGATGGATCTCCTGCAGCAAATGGTGCTGGTGGAAAGAAACAGGTAACTGCAGCCACACCAGCAGTAGAAATTGCAACACCCAAAGCTGAGGTAGTGGCAGTGTAGATGCGTGTGGTTGGACCGACAATGGGACATTTTCATTAGCTACATTATGTATTTTTGCCATTATGGAGTTTGTTATATGTTTACAGTTCACAGATTTGCATTGGTGTGTTCTTTTTCTGTATGAACTGTTTTCCAAATTCACCAGCATTTTTTTTATTTACTATGTAATAGAGTCAGAATTATTGTTGCAGCACTTGGTTATCTCGTTATAGCAAGTATATTTTTTCCTTTTGTGATTATGATTGAAAATGTTAATTTATTTTGTTTTATTTATTTAGTGTTACAGCCCTAGTTGTTTGCAAGAGGACAAACTTTATGTAGCCCCTATTTATCTGCAATCAAGGGGTGACCTTGAAGCAATGAAGTTGCTGAATTAACATTTTGACAACAAACAACATTATTAAGAGTTATAAATCAAATAAAAAACTTTTTAATAGCAAGAAAAAGCAAGCATGAGCTTCATGACCTCGAGTCACTTGCATAGCAATTTTAAAGACAGTACAACTCTCAGACTCCACCACTACAGTTGGAATGATACAATCTGCAGCCAAGATGCTTCAAATAAAAAACAGAAATAGGCTCTTGACGCAAGGCTCCAGCTATCTCAATCCTAACAGTGGAGCGTCAACAAACAGAATTAGAACTCTAGTAACATCAGGTGCTTGAAATCAAGCAAATGAGAGATACAAATGCATTGGTAAAACTAATTTACCACCCTCCACTAGTGAAGCCTTCAAAAATCAATTAATGGAGATCCATAGGAGTCTAATGAGTGCACGTTTGAGATATCGGAGAGCCTTTGCCGTGGGGTTGCAGTGGAGATGGACGCCATATCAACCTCAAGAGTAGTGATATTCTTCCGCTTTTGTGTTTCCAGCTTCAATTTCTCGTCTGATGACTCTGGAATTGGGCTCAGGACCTGCTGCTGATTCTGTTGTGGCAGTGATATCATAGCTTGTGCTTCTTCCACCACAGATGTGCTGTCATCAGTAGCATATAGTATCTTCTGGATTGCACCAATCTATGAATAGCAGTGTCATGTAGACAATCCATTTAGGATGTAAACAATCTTAATTTCATGACTTATCAAGTTAATCAAAGATTAAAAACTTGCTAATTTTTATTATATTAGCATGGCATGGGATGTCCTTTCTCAGAAGTTTTGAATCAAGGTTATTCTCCCTACATGTTTTTTCGATCTTACATTCTAATGTCAACAAAATAAATACTCCATGCAATTTCTGGAAACTAATCAAATAGAAGAATCCTCCTAAAAGCAAATATAAGATAGTTGTTAAAGGAATTAGAGGGGAGCAAGTTTGTTCTTACTGGCAAATACTCTATATCAGGAGTCTGGCACAACAATTCAATATCCCTCAGTTTCCCAAAGTAAAAGTCCCTCTCCTTCTCAAGACTATCCACAAAAAGCTTGAGCTCAGTGATCTGCACATGGCTCCAATTGTTTGAGTTCTGTAATCCTACAAATGGATTAAAAACATATAAATAGCATTACCTGCTCATCATAAGATTGTGCAGCAACATTAAAAGCAGGTTTTGTGGTCTTTTGTGCTGCATTTGCAGGATTGCCATCATTCTTACGACTAGGATGAGAATTTTGGGCCTTTGTAGAAACAGATGATGATTTGGTAGAAACTTGTGCAGGTACTGCTCTCTTGTTTGTCTCCTTTCCTCCTTTAGATGCATCTCTTCTCTCCAAAGGATTGTAACTAACAACAAAAATAGACATAGACAACAGAGATAAGAGCAAATGGAAGTATACAAGTAGTACAGGTAAAAATGAGGATTTGAATGACGTCTCAACAGAAAAAGACAAGAAAGAGGTGAAATTACTTCTGCAAGACACCACCATTGACTGAATCACAGTATCTCTTCATCCATTGCATGAACTCTAGATTATCAAGAGGCCTTCCTTTCACAAGCTTGTTCACCTCAATATGCTGCAATAAAATTAAAACAAATGACATTAACCAGAGTCACAAACTAACAATCCTCCAAGCCAATGATATTAGTGGTTTACAATAAAGTAAGAAAATTGTAAATACTAGAAAATCATATGTCTTGTGTGTAAATGGAAACCAAGTATAACTAATAACTGTACATGTGTAAAATTGCTAATTGACTAATTCATGCTTGAATGCAGCACAATCTATTAAAAGTTCCAAACAAATTCTGCTTCAAGTTGGCCAGTGGAAGGAAACCCTTGCCGAACTACAATCAGGTAATGATCTGATTTGGTCAAAAATCAAAGAAAACGAGACCAGAATTCTATATCTAATTGAGCGAATCTGATATGTGATGTGTTGTAGACTGGATTGAGTTATGTGATGTACTCTTGATTTTTGGCACACAAGGAACAGAATCTGAACTCTTCAAAAATGACCAAGATAACAATCTAAAAATACAAATCAGGAGAACAAAAAGATTCCAATCTTACGTAATTAGCCCCTAAAATCTCCCAAAAACAAACATTTTCATTCCGTCGGAGCTTCATTTAATTCCAGATCCAAAGAATTATCCACTTCTATGGTGACTAACCAAGTTAATTCTTCGAAACTCGGACTCCACGACATAAAACAATGTCTAATTTTCCTTCAAAATCGAAACACGCAGTCCAATTAAGAGAAAAACAACCAAAATCACCAAGCCACGATCTCACAAACAAAAAGAAAGACAGAAGGCCAAGAATTGGTTCAAACCTTGGTGATCTTGAGCTTGTTAAAAACATCCTGCAGAACCTTATAGTTCTGGATCATCTCATACTCGCTCTTTGCCTCAAAGTTCACCTTGTGCATGGGCACCACCCCCGGGTGCACCGCGTCCATCAGCTGACAGTGCACCGCCCCAGACGCCGCCTTCAAATTCGCCATTCCCCACCAAAAAACCAATCAAAACCTCAAAAACTCAAACAGAATGTGCAGAATTAAGTCGGATCCGAGAGAATTGCTCACCTCTTCTACTTTGGAGAGGTTGAGTTGGAGCGTGGAGTTGATCCAGGCGAGGATCTCGTTCCTCCCCACGAAGTAGGCCGAGTCCATCATCCCGATCTTCGTCGCCGCCATGGATTTCCTTCGTCTCCGGCGCTGGATTTCGAAATTGGGATTTGGGATTTGGGGGTTTTAGGGTTTTCCGGAATTTATAAGGATTTGGAGGAAAAATGGGGAAGGAGAGAGCGGGACAATGCGAAATTCAAATTTTGGGGTTTCGGACAAGCCGGGCCTGGACCGAAATACCGGACCGGACCGAACCGGAATTTCCGGCTCATGTTAACGGTAATATTTTTTTGGGAGAATTATTAAAAACTTCTGAAAATTTTTAAATTTCTTAATCAATTTCTGATATTTTCAAATGTTTTAGAAGCGTCTAAAATTTTTGAAATTCAAAATTAATCCATGAATTAGTTAATTTTTTAAATAAAAGAGTGAATTTATCACTATTTATAAATATTTAATTTTATATATAAGACATAATATTTATAAATAATGACAAGTTTACGTATTTATTTAAAAATTTAATTAATATATTTATTTTTGCATGTACACCGCTCATTTATATTTTTGTATTTGCACTGGACTTGGTGGGGAATGCAAACAAAAATATCGGGGTATATACAAAATATTTTTGTATTATTGCGAACGTCATATTTAGCATTGCTAGCAATGAAAATGTATATCAGAGGTAAATATTTGTAATTTTCAGCGGTTTTATGGGGCGTTTGGAACGGGGTCAAGGCTAGGCTGACTCCGTCTTAACTAAATTATCTTCCAAACATCAAAAATTAGACCACATTAAGATTATTTTATTTATTTAAATTTTAACAATGTTTTGACTAAAATATCCTCACTTGATCTGAATTGTCAGATCTCGATCCAACGGTTCAAATCGGGACAGCCAAATACCCTCACTTGATCTGAACCGTCGGATCGAGATCCGACCGGCTCAGATCGAGAAACAGCCAAACCCTAACTATATCACACCCCCCCCCCCACCCCAAACGCCGCCGCCGACGACGCAGCAGTCGCCGCACGAGTCTTCCCCTCCCCTGCCGACAACGCAACAATCGGCGCACGTGTCTGCTCCTTCTCCGCCGACGCAGCCGACGCCAGACAAGTCTCCGCGAGCGAGCTCGGGCGGCGGGCTCCGCAGGCGAGCTCGGCGGCGAGGAAGATGAACAGTACTGTCAGGGCATTTTTGTCAAAAAAAAAATTTAACCATCTGTTAGCCAGATCAGGAACCAAACAGGATTTACTTAATCGCATTAGCGTTTTACACTTTACCCCTTCTTTTAACCTTAATCTTGACCTTGATCCGTTCCAAACAGGCCCTTATAGAGTACAGGTGTAACTTGAGTTGTGGGTGCCTTTGCACAATTTCCTAAGTTTAAGGATATATATGCAAAAATCTCTTTTTAATTGATATTTTGCGTGAAAAATGTACACTAATAGGTGAAATTTAGTTCATAAAAAGATTATATGCACAATTTTAGTGGGTTTCTAAGGATTTTTTTTCCATAAAATTCACATTATTGTTCAATAGAGTTTAAAAAAAGGTTAAAAATATATAAAATATAATCTTTTTAAAAGCATTTATGGAAACGAAATATAAGTACCAAGTTATTTTTATGTGTCGAAATGTGTTTCTAGCCGGACGAGATCCCATCGAATTGAATAAAAAAAGACTGAAAATTATATGGGTCACTATTTTTAAACTAAATTCAACTTTTTATATAAATATATTAATGTTGGAGGTTTGGTATGCAAATATTGAATAGTTCTGCAATTTTTCACAATAAAATAATAACATGGGTGGTTTTTTGAATAAATCCACCTATTAAATATATACTAAAATTACGACAATAACCTTCTTCGCTAATATGATCCCATTGATTCCATTAGGGGCTGTTTGGATCAATTCCAAACTATTTGAATTAGAGGAATTAGGAGATTAAGGATTCAATTTTTCTAATTTCAATCTAGGTGTTAATTTAAATTCGAGATTGAGATTATCAAAGTTTACAATTTCGGATTGAATTGACTGGGTTCCATCAACACGTGGGAACAATAATTTCATCTAAAAATTGACGAGGAATTCTTAATTCCTTATCCTATTCTAGCTTTTGCTTCCATCACTGTCTCCGATCGATTTTTTTTACCGTGTGTGCTTCTTTCTTCTTCGCTACTTGGATCCCCAAATCCCATCTCTCTAAAGCTTCTTCTTGACTTTGATTTTGATCTTGATTATTATCTAATCTATGTCGATTCTTTGTAGCATGCATCCCCGCCGATGATCACAGCAGGCATCCTTGCCGGAGATCAGAGCAGGCGTCGAGCTCCAAGTACTGCATCCTATATTCTTCTCGATTTTTCCCCTTTTTGATCTTCAATCTCTAATCTGCGCTGATCCTCTACAACATGCATCCCGCCGGTGATAGCAGCAAGCATCCTCGCAAGAGATCGGAGCAGGCGCCGAGCTCTAGATTCTACATCCTATATTATTCTCAGTTTTTTCCATCTTCAATCTGCGTCGATCCTTTGCAGCAAGCATCATCGCCAGTGATCGTAGTAGGCATCATCACCGGAGATCAGAGCAAGCACCAAACTCCAAGTACTACATCCTATATTATTCTCAGTTTTCTCCGTCTCCGATCTTTGATCTTTGATATATGCCAATCCTCTGCAGCATGCATCCCCACCGGTGATTGCAACAAGCATCCTCGCCGGAGATCGAAGCAAGCGTCGAGCTCCAGGTATTGCATCCTATATTCTTCTCAATTTTCTCCATCTCCAATCTTTGATTTTCGATCTATGTTGATCCTCTGCAGCAAGCATCCCCACCAGTGATAACAGCAAGCATCCTCGCCAGAGATCAAAGTAAGTGTCAAGCACCAAGTACTACGTTCTATATTCTTCTCAGTTTTTTCCATCTCCGATCTCCGATCTTTGATTTGTGCCGATCCTCTACAACATGCATCCCCGCCGATGATCGCATCAAGCATCCTTACCGAAGATTAGAGTAGACACTGAGCTCCAGGTACTAGATCCTATAGTCTTCTCAATTCTCCCCATCTTCAATCTTCGTTCTTTGATCTGCACCAATCATCCGCATCAGGCATCCTCATCAGTGATTGCAGTAGGCATCATCACCGGAGATCGCCACAAGCGCTAAGCTCTAGGTACTGCATCCTACATTCATCTTAGTTCTCCCCATCTCTGATCTTCGATCTTTGATCTGTGCTGATCTATCATCAAAATTTTTGACCTATGTCGATCTATCACCAAAACCTTCTTTGCCATCACACTGGTGCATCTTCTATCCTTAACAATTTAGATCCTTGGATCCCATCCTTTATAGCTTTCCCTTGTCTCTGGTCTCTACTTATATTTGATATGCACTGATCCAAATAGATTATAATCTCTAGTTGAAAAATTGCATTTACAGGTGGAAGCTAATCAACATTCAGGTGGAAGAGTATTCGGCTTATTTTAGTAAAATGTTCATGACTTTGGAAAATACTCATGTATTAAAATTGGTTAGGTTCAATTCATGTAGGTTCATAATTTTGAAAAATAGTTATGTATGAAAAATGGCTAGATTTAGATCATATAAGTTTATGATTTTGAAAAGTAGTCATGCATAAAAAATGGTTAGATTCAGTTCCTTGTAGCATTGTGAATCCTTATGAGTTTAGTTTTAACTGTAATCATATCTTTAGCTCCTAACCTATAATGTCTTTTTTTTAACTTGATATCAATTTGATAATAAGCAAGTGTATGCCAAACTTAAATTTATTATTGTTTAGTAATTTTGACTAATAGATGATAATGAGGATTTAGAATTGTTAAACATTCAAGCTGGTGGCTTTATTGTTATAGTAGTTGTGTGTATCATAATTCAATTATTAAGGATAAGAAAAAGAGCTCGTTTAAGTATTGAATCGATTATCAATAGAAAGATACTTAGAAAAGGTATATTTAAGCATATGCTACGTGGCGGGAGAAGTAATTTTTGGGAGTACTTGAAAATGAATCTTTCGATATTTTTAAATTTGGCCAACATGTTAATAGACTGTAATATTCTGCATGACACACGATATATAATTGTTGAGAAATAACTTGCAATATTTTTGTATTATATTAATTTTCATTCAAGGAACAGGAATATGAAGATAGTGTTCATGTATTCAGGTGAGACAATTAGTCGATATTTTAACATGTGCTTGCGAGCTATATATGAAATTCGAGATGAATTCATGTCTCAGGCAATCTCCCAACCAATACAATAATTCTGAACAATCCTAATTATTATTCGTAGTTCAAGGTATATAATTGATAATGATTTATTTTTATAAGAAATGAAATATATGTTTTATTTTTTACTATTTATATCGTGTAGGATTACATTGATTTGATTGAGGGAACACATATTCCTGCAAAAATTTCATCTAACATGGTTGCACATTTTCGAGAGCGTAAAAGCATCACACAAAAATATACTAGTAACAACTGCTGTTGAACTTAAGATTTCTTTATGTCGTGGTCAGTTAGGAGAAATCAGCGAATGACTTCACTATTCTGAAAAATGCTATTACCCGACCTATGCCTAGTGGACTGAGACAAATAGAAGGTAAGATTTGTATGTTATAAATAGTTTAACCTTTGACCATATTTTATTTTGATTATATTATACTAGTTTTAGACAAATACTATCTTGTCGATGTTGGGTATACGATAATGGCTAGTTTTATAATACCATATAAAAGTATCAGGTACCATATGAAAAAACATGTCAGACGTACACCACAAAATACAAAAGAGTTATTTAATTACCGAATGCATCATTAAGGTCCAAAATTAAACGTACTTTTGAGATATTGAAGAACTAATTCAGCATACTGGTCAAGACTTCGTTCTTTCCATTCAGAACTCAGGATGATTTGGTTTTGGCATGTTGTGTCTTATACAACTACATCATTGTACTTGATTTTTATGATGAATTGCTAAACAAAGAACCTGTAGAATCGATGTTAGATGAAGATAAAGATAGTTTTTATGAAGAAGAAGAGTCGTTGTATATAGGTTCCACTCTCAGGGAGCAATGCGAAGAAAACCAGAAGTGGGTTCAATTAAGGGATTAATTAGCCACTAAAATGTGGGAGGATTACAATAATAACTAGGTTTCTACCTTATGTAAACAAGTGTTTTATTATATTATTTGTGTTTTGAGCTTTCTATAACGAGTTATTTGACACTCGTTTATTGACTGTTATTTGTATTACTATTTGATATAACTCTATACATCTTTATTTGTTGAAAAAGTTTTTTTTTTTGCAAGGGATGGAGTTTTTCAATATTGAAGATGTTGACTCCCAATCAATGACTGACTTAATGAGTCAGGATTTGAGTCTTGCTATTACTGAAACATAAAAGAATGCAGAAGAAATCCAGAGTGCAAAATCATCAATGACACATAAATCTCACGAGATTTGGTCAAAGAGGAAATTAGGGGTGAGCAAAACCGGTTAACCGGACCGGTTTTGCTCATTTGAGAACCGGAACTGGATTCCGGTTCTCAAAAAATTGAGAACCGGAACCGTACCGGTTTGGATGAAGAACCGGTTTTCCGGTTCCGGTTCTAAACCGGTTCTAAAACCGGTTAACCGGATCTCCGGCGATGCGATGACCGGCGAGGGCGAGGCGGCGTCGCTGTGAGCGCGGGGGCGAGCGCGAAGGCGAGGCGGCGTCGCTGCTAGCTCGGGGGCGAGGCGAGGGCGAGGCCGAGGCGGCGTCGTCGCGTTGCTGCGAGCTCGGGGGCGAGGCGAGGCCGAGGCCGAGGCGGCGTCGCCGCGTTGCTCCGAGCTCGGGGGCGAGGTGAGGGCGAGGCCGAGGTCGAGGCCGAGGCCGAGGCGGCGGCGGCGGCGCGTTGCTGCGAGCGCAGGGTCGAGGCGAGGGCGAGGCCAAGACGGCGGCAGCGGCGCGTTGCTGCGAGCGCAGGGGCGAGGCGAGGGCGAGGCGAGGCCGAGGCGCGGAGGCGACGCAAGGGTTAGGGTTGGGGTTAGGGTTAGGGTTTTATATATAAAGAGGAAAACCGGTACGGTTCCGGTTAACCGGTTTTTCAGAGAACGAATAACCGGAACCGGAACCGGAAAACCGATTCTGTGAAATTTCATAATCGGAACCGTACCGGTTTGCACTGATAACTGGTTTTTCAGTACGGTTCGGTTAACCGATTTTCCAGTTTTTTTTTCTCACCCCTAGAGAAAATCTCAGTTTCTCATTAGATTTCTTGCTGAGTAAGTGTATGTCGGGCTAAAGCAAGATAACGGTTTCAAGCAGCCCATGTTCGTGATAGCTACTACTGTTATTAATACTCAATTCAATAGTAATTTTACTGCTGATAATGTAGATGGTCATTATAAAACCTTGAAGAACATGCAGCGATAATTATTAAGTTAAGATATTACAACGAGGTGGGTTGGAATAACACCAATAAGATGATCACTGCTAGTGGGTAAGTATATCTCGACATTAAAAGTGTAAGCCAAAATAAAAACTTGTTATACAAAATTACAAAATTATCTTTAAAATATTACATATTTACATATTTGACCAAAAAAAATTATGCATAAGGTTAAAGATTATGATCGATTTCTGAACAAGCTAATTTTGTTATATGATGAGTTGCTTCTTATCTATGAAATGGATTCTGCTACTGGTAGTTTGGTGAAATCATGCTACTATGATTTTGGATAGGAGCCAAGTAGAGATGTAGAGGTGGAAGAGCAATAAATGGTAGGAGATGTTGATTTTGATGTTTCTGGTGATTCTAGGCAAAGTACATACACAGTTTGGGTAAGAAATAATGTCATAACCAATTCTAAATGTAACATACAAGCAACTAGTTCTCGTGATAGCTTCAAGGCATGAAAACGGAAGGGGAACACACTGAACAATTAATTTGGTTGCAGAGTTAATGGAGGGCGTGTACGAGGTTACATGCGCCATTAAATCAACTTCAAGATATTCGTAAAAGAAAAATTTGTACTCTATATTAAACAAATTCAGATGATGTTTTAGCATGTCGTTCTTCCAGATTGCCTATAGGTACTTACACGGTGATGATACCGCTGGCATGACTTTCGTGAAAGGCATGGACGACGACGTTAGGGTTAAATAATTATAAAAATTTCTCAACCAACAATTGTGATATGATATTTTATTATAAGTATATTTTGAATTTATTAATTTTATCTATATTAATGATAAAACTTAATTATTGACTTTGACATATTGTAACTTTTTATATACTATGATTATCTATTTTATGCTCTATATATTATGGTTCTATATGCATATGTTATATTCTTTCTTTAAAAATTGACCATATGTCTATTTCTGAGTTGTATGTTATATTTTAGATATTGATTGTGTGTCTATATATTAAATATTATATGTGGGCTTATTTTTATGTTATATGTTGATGCCTGTAAATTTTGATACTTATAAATTAACTATTTCTAATTTTTAAAATATTTTATTGATTGAATATTTTTTTAAAAAAATTATCCTATTTTTTCTTAACTTGTCAAATATTATAAATATGCAATCCTAATATTATTTATTTTTTAACTAGA
The DNA here is from genome assembly GCA_005019695.1 of Trichopus zeylanicus subsp. travancoricus. Classification (NCBI taxonomy): domain Eukaryota; kingdom Viridiplantae; phylum Streptophyta; class Magnoliopsida; order Dioscoreales; family Dioscoreaceae; genus Trichopus; species Trichopus zeylanicus. The sequence continues at coordinate 752,655 of RXID01022599.1, forward strand.
AAAATATGTCTAATTAATTTACTAATTTAATATTAATATTTATTTTAAAATTAAATATAGATAAAATTTAAAATAGGGGTAATTTCACCCATTTGAAATTGGATGATCATATTTTTAGTTTCAAATATAGCCAAATACTAAAATTTCAAGAATTAACGGAATTCACTCATTTCTATTTACATTCTAAATAACTAAATTTACGAAATTAAAAGAATTGACAATTTCTTTTATTTATTATAAAAGTGTATTCAAATATTAGAATTTATCAATTCGATTGATTCTCTTAATTTTTAATTCTTCCAATTTTTCAAAATTAACTAAATTAACAATTCAGCTAATTTAAAATTGGGAATTAAACCAAACCGGCCCTTAGTAATTTCCTTCATCTCCAGTGTCCAATACGAACACAGGCAGGCAAAAAAACACTTGGCGCCGAAAACCAGAAACCGAACTCGCGCGAAGCAGGGGCACCCATTAGCTAGATCCGCTGTTATTCTCCAAACAGTATTCTAGTCAATTTTGCCTCGAGATCTAGAACAAACGGCCAAGATCCTCTTGAAGTTTCCAAACTGTCGAGAACCAAACAGTGAGGCTTCTCCCACTCCCCGCCCTCCGTTTGGGGGATTAGGGTTTCGGGTTTAAGTTGACTTGTTTGGGAGATCGAATTGGATGAGGAGACTTGAAGACATTGCCGGGTTCGATGCGGCGGTCGTTCAAGGATTCGATTAAGGTTCTCGAGGCTGACATCCAGCACGCGAATACGCTGTGAGTGGATGAGATTTTGATTATTTTTTTTTCTGGACATGGATTTGGTTGTATGTTTTGTTTGTGATTTGGTGGTTTTTTAGAGCATTTAAAGCTGTTTTTATGGGAAATTTTGGTTCTTTCGTCGATTTTGTCGCTTCAGATTGCTCAAAGGTGGAATTCTTGCACTAGAGCTAGCAATTTGCCTTTTTTAGTTATGCATTATTCTTGTAGTGGAGCATTAAGCAATAGCTGCTTGGTTTCATTACAGGATTTTTTTTTCCGTTCTGGGAAAGGTTGACTTTGTTTGCAAAAGTATATCTTTTTGAGCATTTAAAGCTGTTTTTTTGGGGAAATTCCGGTGTTTGCTGCTTGGAGTGTTCCCATCTCATTCCTTCACATGATGTAGCATGTTTTATATGAAAGCACTGGAGGAGTTTTGATTATGTAATGAGAAGTTGTGAGGTGGCAAACACTGCTTGATTACAGAATGATAATCTCTGCTCTTCTGGGCAGCTTTGTTTTGCTTAAATCGTTTAAGAAGTATCCTGGTCGATGAACAAGAAACCTCAAGCTCTGTAAATTCGAGATGAATTATGTACTGAAGAATGTATGTGTTCGTGGCCTAGATGAGTGTATACATGCCATTTTTTGTTTGAATTTAGAGGCACAGTGGCTTGTTTCGATGGTGTTAAGTAGAAGGAATCCTGAGATTTTGTTGTCCCTGTGTTAGCTCCTTGAATATATGGAGAAGATCAGCCTTTTATAATTTTCGGATTTAATTTCTCATTAGTGAACCTACTTTATGGAAAACACATCTCCATGGATGACATAGTGGTATGTGGTTTGTATTCTACTTTTTTCCTGCTAGCATAGTTTCTTTGGTGTTGGACTTTCCCTTAATTGTGTTTTGTTGCATTTCATAGTGCTGCAGAAATTTCTAGGGACGATGGAGTGTGCCTACAAATGCGATTATCATATAGTCCAGCAGCGCCCTTGTTCCTTTTTTTAGTCCAGTGGGCTGACTGTAATCTTGCTGGAGCAGTTGGGTTGCTAAGAATACTGATATATAAGGTGAGTTTTTCCACCCTTTTTCTCAGATGAAGATGCAGAAAATGCATAACCGCTTGATGTTGATTTTCATTTCCAACTTTGTCATTTTCTCTTGAGCAGTAACCTATTTGATATGCAGGTTTATGCTAATGGCACAACAACTATGTCAACTCATGAAAGGAAAGCAAGTATCAAAGATTTCTATGGTAAATAGATTTGCCTATCCTTTACTTCATGATCAGCTATTTGGTTTATCTCTTGGTTCTAATGTGCTTTTTCTGGGCAGCTGTGATTTTCCCGTCATTGATGCAACAACATAGAGGAATCACTCATATGGAAAATAAAAAACAAAAGGCATTATGTATGAAAATGTACAGCAGAAGGGACGACAATATTAGGTGTCACTTTTCAGAAATAGACCCTGAAAGGGAAGGAGAATGTGATATCTGCATGGAGCTAAACAGCAAGATTGTGCTACCTAATTGTGCTCATTCTATGTGCACAAAATGCTACCAGGATTGGTAACTCTCTAACCCCATTCTTATAGCATGCCTGATTGGTTTGATGTTCTTATGATATTATTATCTGGCTGTGGGAGGCCTTTTAGTCGTGTTGGTCTTAACTATTCCTATTCCTATTGATTGATAAGTGAGTTGGAGGCACATATTTCTGTTCCAGCGTTTAACATTTACGTTTGCCATATTTCTGTCTTTTTTCTTTTTCCCATTGATGGACCTTTTTCTTTCTTTTTTTTTTTTTTTTAGGTAAGATTAGTGGGGAATCTGATTTGGCTGCTGCCCGTGAAAAGGCAGCTACCAGTCTGGAACCTTGACTTGGAAATCAAGGGCCCAGATTGTTCTTTGCCTCACAGGGGTAGCAACCGAAACCATTGCCAACTAGTGGACCCTTTGGCATCCACATGTGAACGACAACATGGCTTATAGGATGAGGATAATGTTGAAAATTTGAAATTTGAATTGCCTTTTGCATTGTTGTAAACTTGTAGCAATCTTTTGTTGCTTTTATTTCAGGGTTAAATTCAATTTGTGATGTTTACTTGGTCACATCAGTTCCTGTCTTCAACATTCTAAAGATCATTCTGTCTAATGCTTGGGCTGTCAATGCAGGAATTCTAAGTCACAGTCATGCCCATTCTGCCGTAGCAGCCTAAAGACCATAAGCTCAGAAGATTTGTGGGTTTGTATTGATAGCAGAGATATGGTTGACATGGCATTAGTGTCAAGGGAGAACCTGAAGCGCTTGTTCCTGTACATAGAGAAGCTGCCTCCAGTAATCCCAGATGTTTTGTTGCCTATGATTCTCATGTAGAAGTAACCTTAAGTTGTATGAATTCTTTCTGCTTCAAACATGGTGTTAATGATTCTCGAACTGTTGTCAATTTTTGTGCAGTCAAGCTCCTCTGTAAAGCAAGCAATTGAATTGTTGCTCCATCTGTGCCGTTTACTGTGTACATTTCCCTCTTATATGGTTTGAGAAAAAAAAATTGTGTTTCTTCAAAGCAAAATTATTCAGTGCTTTCAGTTCACAATGATGTGGTACTCTCAGACTAATCATAACCTGCCATGGAAAGTTATATAGTGTATTAAATCATTTAGAAGAACGTCCAAGATTCAGTCAATTGCCACGACCAATGCGAAAATTTTATATTCTTTTCAATGTTTCCGTGTGCTGATGCGTATTAAATTATTTACTGGATCTTTTTCCAGTGAAGTTTGTTTCGATTGTCTGCGTTCCGCTCGAAACATCTGAATTGAGCTCTGCCCACACCAAGGCGATAACAAAATTTACCTTAGCAATACATGGTGAACATCATCTACTTCAAATTAAAGAAAGGTTTTCTATTTGATTTAGCCCGTGTCCATTTTTTTTTTAATTCGTATTTTCATAAACTTGTTACGATTCGGCTTTGGTGGCGCTGACTGAGCTTGATGTTTTTCAATTCTGCCCTTGTTGCGTGTGAAAAAAAGTTGGAGATGATCGTGTTCCCGTCTCCAATATTCCCGTGCGTGCTCTCCGACGGTACTTTAATCATCATCTTTGTTTCCAACTCCTCTTCTTTTGAAGACCATCTCGATCCTCTTTCCATCTTCGTCCCCATATTGTGTTTCTCTCGTTGTTCTTGTGCATGCTCTAACGAAACTCTGGTTGTCATCTTCTTCTTTGACTCTCCTTAACATTCTTCACATTCCGGTGTCACCATTTTTCCTTCAAATCCCCTCTATTGCACTGCTCTTTCTCAAACTCTCCTCCATCGTCTTTGATTTTGTTCACTGGCTCTAATTTCTTTCACCAAAATGTGACCTCCTTCTGGCCTCATTTCATACTATCAAGCGTTAGACTACTTTTCCTCTAGTCACCTATTGCTGCTTTCACTATATCATTTGCTCTTAGTCTCGATCGCCATCAATTTGAATATTGTGATTTCCTCTCGATGTTGATATATAAAAAGTTTTGAGAGTTTATGACATATTATATTTAATGTTCTTATTATAATATATTTATTTTATGGCATCATGTATTTACCTATGGGTATAAGTATTTATGTTTGAAATTGAATGTAATCAATATTTAGTTATAGTGTATTCATTTCACATACTAAAAATACTCATGTCTCAAGTCTAATATATTTATTTTTCTACACATTTATTTATTTTCAATTTTAATTGTTACTGATTTGAGACTCGTAATTCTTTTTAGGTATAAAAGTATAGGGAGACTTGAGAGTTTATGAACATAATGCACTCAATTTTTTTTATATTATATTCATTTTATGATATAATTTTTTCACATGTATAATTATTCGTGTTTGATATAAAATATATTTAATTTTTAGTTATAATGTATTTATTTTACATACTTAAGGTGCTTATGTCTCGCGTATAAGGTATTCATTTTTTTATACATATATATTCATTTATATAGAGTGGTCTAAGGTTTCATGATTGAAAATGGGACCAAAAAAATGTCACAACTTAATAAAAAGAATAGAGTCCATGAGTGAAATCAAAAGTGAAAAATAGGAGTCTAAAAAAGAGTGGTACAATGAAGAAGAGTTAGAGAAGTGGTGGCGTTGAAATGCGAAGAACATGAAAAGTGGAGTCAAAAATAGAGATGAAGATTGGAATTTTGCCAAAAAGTACATATAAAACTATCAAAAAAAAAATAAGAATGAAAGAAGATTATGGAAAGGGGAGTCATAGAATGAAATGACCATTAAAGCATAGTTAGAAAGGCTAACAAAAATGGAAAGGAGAGTGGAGATGAGACTAATGCCATATTTGATATTTTGTTCGCATGCAAAACAATTGAAGGATTGAAACAAACTAAGTTTTTAAAAGTACATACCAAAAGAAAAAATTAGACAAGGTGTTGGAATCGGATTTAAGAAAATAGGATCAATTATATATAATTTCTTAAACTTGCTAATTTTATATTTATTCTCCAGATATAAAAAAGTACATATAACTCCTTAAAATATTGACAAATTATATATTTTTTATTGAAACTTAAAAAATTACATATAAATCCATGGAATTTTTTTCGAATTATATATTTCTACTCAAAACTTAAAAAATTATAATTTTCCTTGGGTTCTTGATATATTGAAAAATCTTTTTCGAATGTAAATTTATTATTAAAATTAATAATATTTAGAAAATATGTATCATTTGATATCATTTAAGTCAAAAATAAAAAATAAAAATACTTCCAATCGAATGTAGATTAACATAATAGAGAACATGAATAAAAAAACTAGTTCCAAATATAGTTTATATTAGGTCTTAAATATGACCTAAATTGTGCCTAGTTCTAATTAAGATCAAGAGTGAAATGAGTTTAAATTAGGTTATGGTAAAATTAGTATTTTACATCTTAGATTTAAATTTTATTTGAGATCAGACTAAAATAGATTTAAACCGAATTAAGGACAAAATAGTAATTTTATGTATTAGGTTGAAATTTAATATGAGATAAACTTTTCAATTGAATAAATTTTTTTTTGTAATAATGACATAACTATCAAAATATTTTTTAACCAAATCAGAAGTATATTTGTTTTTTTACTTCAATTTGAATGACGTTAAATAATATATATTCTTTAAATATTTTTAATTCTAATGATAAACATATACCCAATAAAAATATTATAATATTAATAATATAAAAAATATTTAAAATTTAAGTTTGGAGAATAAATATGTAATTTAAGAATTTTTTGAGAAATTATATATAATTTCTCAAATTTCAAGGAAAATATATAATTTAAAAAGATTTTACGGAATTATATATAATTTTTTAAGTTTAGAAGGAGTTATATGTAATTAATCCGAAAAATAACTGTGAATTATAAGTAATTTTCCCGTAGTTTATTGGTGATTTTAAAATACCCAAAAAATTTAAAAATTGATAGGTCCGGCCCGGCTCGTTAATACATCGCGTCCACCTTTCCCGCCGGTTTCGTTGAAAATGAAAATTAAAAACCAGGGTCCCGATCTTTCCATTCCCCTGTCTCTCCCCTGGCTGCAAATCTTCATTTAGATTTATTTCTCGTGTGCTATATGCTCCAAAGTTTCGTCTTGCATCCATCGAAATCCTTGTGTGGTAACTTCCTCGAACATCAAGCTCTTTTCTGTTTCTTTGGTGTTCTTGGGCTGATTATTCATTATAGAAATATCTTATCAAATTTTTTATGATAGGTGATATTCTTGTTTCTGTTTCAATCTTCTGAGTTTCAATGACTTGAATATTTTATTTTCCAAAAAAAAAAAAAACTTGAGTTGAATATTTTCACTAGATTACCTGTATCTGTTGTACATCATTAAACTCCCCCAAGTTATTGATAATCAAATTCAGATGTGCCCGAAAATTCTTATCGCCATCCTTGTACGCGCAAAAATTACTCTACTCATATATTTATACATTTGTCAAATGTATCTGTAGATATCACTCTTCAAAACATGAAATGATTGTCCAAAATTTGGCCCTAATCCAATGTAATATGTATTTTCTAGAGCTTGTCTGTGAATCATGACAATCCAAACAAAAATCAGAATAATCCAAACATAGAACAAAATGCAACTGATTCCTTATTGCTGCCTATCAATTTCTATAATGCATTGTTGTTCTTGTTTGAGTATAAACTTACCATCTCGATTTTCTATTGCAGATTTCAGCAGTTGTCTTGCTCCTGCTGTGGACTGCAACCCTCCTACATAATGCAGTCTGGCTGAAGATACTAGCCATCGCCTACTTTTTTGGCTCCTTCCTCAACCACAACCTCTTCCTTGCCATCCACGAGCTCAGCCACAACCTTGCCTTCTCCACTCCCTCCTAGAACCGCTGGCTTGGAATCCTTGCGAACCTCCCCATCGACGTATCCATGTCCATCACCTTCCAAAAGTTCCACCTGGAGCACCACCGTTTCCAGGGCATCGATGGTATGGACATAGACATCCGGAGCTACACAGAGGCCCACGCAGTCACTAACGCACCAAAGCCATCTGGGTCGTGTGCGAGCTCTCCTTCTATGCTTTGCACCCACTCTGTCTTGAGCCTAAGCTCTGTTATATGAATTAGTTCCACATAAGATATTAGATTAATAGAGTCCAATATATATTATGAAAAATGTTTATTCTTATGAACTTAAGTTTTTTATATAGTTTGATATCCGACTCACTCTATTGGTTTGATTTAACATTCTTTCAACTCCCCAATAAGTAATATTAGAGTTTTAAATTTGAAGTTGTGTAAATTCTTAAAATTGAAATTACCGTGATGATGTGACTGAATTGACTTGCATGTTAGTTTCATGACAAAGACTGATGAGCACGTGGGTGCAAACACCGGAGTCAACATGAGGGCGTGAGCTCCAGATGTCGATGTGAGGGCATGGATCACATGATGGAAATAGTCGAGTAAAAAAGTTCTTGATTAAGAGTGTTAAAATTAATGTAGTCAAATCGCACATAAAACTGTTGCGGAAAATATCGATGTCCATCACAATTCATGATATAGAGGAAGAACAGAAAAGAGGAAAAGATAACAGACAAGAGATATATGTGGCGAAGACGATCCAAAAAATATTGTATTGATGAGAAGAAAAAGATAAGATTACAACGATGGAGACGAAACTCCAATATCACTAACTCTTACAAAAGACTAAGTAGCCTAACCGTTATAAAACGTCTTGAGAGTATTGATCTATATTTTTCTCTCTCACTCTATATAAAAACCCTTACATCAATGGTGTATTTATAGATGTGGCATAATGATGTTTGAGTCAAAGTATAATACTGATTCAAATAAGACTTCTACTAATTTAAATCTTCTAGTAGAAAAAAAATCTAGATAAGGATTAGGTCCACTAAATAACTTCATAATATAATTAAGACTATTCGGAAAATCCGGATTCGAGAGACAATAAAGCCAACATAAAACGAGAAATTGTTATAATATTAAGTGTGATGAATTAGTATCACATTATATATTAGATAGATAGAATCCAATATATATAATGAAAAAGACCTATATTTCATGATGTTAAACTTTTAGAATGATTTGATATTCGGTTCGCTGTATTAATTTGATTTAACACTCTTTTGACTCTCCAATAAAACCCCCGGAATCATGGGAGTTCACTAACCTTGCAATCCAACTAGCTCTTGATTTCTCCATGTTCTGCTTCTGGAGATGAAAATCCTTTGCTTATCTGATTCTCTCTACATTTGTGGGTGGCGGGATGCTCCCGATGGCTGCCGACTTCATCTCAGAACTCTACGTCTTCAGCTCCGACCAGGAGACATATTGGTACTATGGGCCGATGAATTCGATGACATGGCATGTGGGGTATCACAATGAGCACCATGATTTCCCTAGGATTCCAGGGAGCACGCTGCTGCACAAGGTGAAGGAGATAGCACCCGAGTACTATGAGAATTTAAAATCTTATAGTTCATGGAGCCAAGTGATCTGCATGTACATCATCAACAGGGTTGTAGGGCCCTTCGGTACGATGAAGAGGAATGCTTCAAAGGGTGGCTGCCCTACAGAGAAGGATGATTATAGGTGTTGAGATTTCTTTTTTCCCCCCTTTATTCTTCATTTTTGGTTGCAGATGCGGTACTTTTTGGTTTTTAATGGAGACTTTAGGAATTTTTTATGATTGCGGTGACAGATTCATTGACTGAGCTAATTTAATGTCATATTTGATGACCAATTTTCCATCTTTATTAAATTTAATTGGTTCTTACTTTTGTCTTTTCCTTTTAATAAATAGGGCTTGAATGTTAACAGGGATCGCACGTGAGTTCTCTATGAGTTGATAATTCAGTAAATCAAACACAAGGTTCTGGATAAAACTAAACTTTGAATTGCAGATCAACCCCTCAGATATTTTTTTTCCTTTTATGGCAACAGGTTGTAATATGTTCAATTAGCTATTTAAAATGGTCATCAAGATTTATTTTTTCTCAGGAGGAAAAGATAAACTAAATTTTATTTTTTGTTGAACCCTCTCTATTCTCCCACATATAATATATTTTATGTAGATTGCTCCAATTGATCCTCTTTTAGCATTAAGCACTCCTAATTTCTTCAATTTCTTATAACATAAGATATTGTTATAAGATTAATTAAGATTAATTATTTTACATTATTAGTAAATTAAATTATTATAAAAAATAATTACTTTTTTAAATTTTAAAATATTATAGAGTTAATTTTGATAAAAAAGTAATAAAAAAATAGTTCACTAATTTTAATTTTGATTTTAAACTCAATTCGTTATTAAACAAGCCCTAAACATATATATGTGGATCAAAATGATTTTTCATAAAAGACAAGGATAAAATGGGAAAAACTATCTATGCACTGCATGAATTATGCCAAGAAGAGGGTTTTTTAAATCTGAAAATCATTATTTATAGCTAAATAAGTTTTTGCATTTACGACAATAAAAATATAGTGAAATAAGAAACGATAAATATTTTTGTAAGAAAATATTAAAAAGGCTAATAAGCAATTTCTGAAGGAGAGATTTTTTTGCAAAAGAAAATACATATTTTAGTGAAAATGCGGAAAACAAGTTTTAATTTTTTGCAAGCGACGGCTAACAATTTTGGTTTCTCCACAAAAAAGCCACAAACTACAACCCTTTTTTATTTGCAAATTTCGCCCGAATTTTCTTGTATTTAATTTCTTAAAAAACTACTTGGCATAATTTTTTTTTTTGAATTTTTAATAAACAAATATATGTTTTATACGAGAATTATTTTTTATCACTATTAGCAAAAAAATTGATTGCTTTATATTATAAATTGATAAAAAATTACCTTAATTAAAATATTTATTTTTTTAAAATTTAATTTAATTTTACTAATTAAAGTTAATATAAAAAGAAAAAATTATACGTATTTGGTTTTGGTTCAAATAATTATTAAATAAATATAAAAATAACTAGTTTATTTTAGTTTTTACAAAATATCAATTATTTGATAATATAAAATTTAAAATTAAAAATTTAATTTTATTAAACCAATTGTTGGTAAGTATGAAGTAGTTGTCGGAAATAAAATTAAATAAAAATAATTAATTTTTATATTAATTTCATTAGTAAAATAAAAATAAAATAAAATAAATTTGAAATATTTTTATACAAATTTATAATATAAAGTGAATAAAAATAGTTTATTTTTCATAAATTCAGATATTTTAAAAATTCAAAAGCAAAAGCTTTTGAACAGTAAAAAAATTCAGAGGATATTTTAAAAAGGAACGTTAGAAGTGCTTTACAATTTCAACAATGTTTTGGGTTTTTTGGCAAAACCATGAGAAAAAACAGAAATAAAAAAACCTATCGGTGGTCGCAAAAGACGGAGACGCTCGCTCCCTTCCATCCCTGCCAAAAAAAGCCTCCTTTTCAATTTCGCAGGAAGCCGCGACCTCCCTTCCCCTTCCTCCTTCTCCTCCTCGCCTCACCGGAGAGCTCAACGGCGACCGGATCCACCACCACCACCGACAGCTAGCGACAAACCCAGCTCTTCTTGTCCGGTATGTTCCCCAGGGATTGGACCCCGCCGTGCGGGAGTTGCTGCACCAAGAAATACGCCTCCCTCGTCCAGATCCCATGTCCGTAATCCCATGACAAGGAATGTTTGTTGCCAAATTTTTATTTTTGCAAGCAGCGGTTGATTTGATTGCTCGCGTTCGTTTATTTGGGCGATGTGTTTTGATAATTGGAATTAAGAGGTTGTAGGCTGTCTGATTTTGTTTGTTTGTTTTGCAGGGAGAGTCTTTTGCAAGAAGGGTTGCAATGCTGATGGGGACACATGGGAAGAATGTTAGCAAAATCCTTAATTCATCATTGTTTCTTTGTTCAAATTGCTGCTAACTTGCTGTGGTTTTTTGATAATTTGGTTCATCCATAATTCTGGATCACAATATTAAATTTGATGTTATTTTTTTGGATTGATTTTAGCTCAAACCTAGTTTGAAAAACAACAGGCGAGATTGCATGTATTCTAGAGTGAATTGCCTGTTTTCTATCCTCGTCTTTGTTTTAGGGCATATGCCTTTTGCCTCTAAATTTGTTTCTTTTTATCACCTTGCCTCTGAATTTGCTAAACAATGAAAAATAGGGCACTCAAGCATCATTAAGATGCAACTTTAGTTCTCCATATAATGAGTTTCTTATCAATGTATAGCATGAGTTATTCTCAGTTGCACATTTGTCTTTTCTTCTTTCTTCTCATGTGGAAGCCCATTTTATTTGTAAGTTGAATGCTTCCTAAATATGCATCGTCCATGTTTGAAATTATTGATTGCATTTGAAACTTTTATCCATCCTTTTTTATGAAAACTTATTTCCATCTTTTGCAAGGGTTTTTAGTTTTTCATTGTTACAAGTAATTTTGATAGATATCTTCCACCTAATAGGCCTGGGGGAGTGCAACGAGATATGTTATAAAGATCCAGTCTTAAAAGATCAACAATGGAGTGCATACATCGACAGATCTCCAGGACAAGATAATTATTCATTGGTTAGTGTCACAATTACATTCCTGGCGTTTTTTATTCTCCCAGAAGTCCTTTATTTGTTTAATATGACAAACTTACATACAAACTTATTTGGTTTTTGATTTGATCAGTGGGTTTATGTAGATAGACAAAGTTTGTTCTATTGAGTATATTGCTAGAAGGAAGCTCCACAAACTGAACATATGCTCATAGTTGTGAGGAATAACGACTTATATTGGTTGACAAGCTCACTAGCAAAAGGCTAATTATGTCCATATTAGCATAGTGCCCATAGAAGGCCACACAATGCCATGTGTATAGAGACAAATTGCCTTTGAAATGCTATTCATGTAGAGACCCAATGTAAGCTGTATTAGTGAAATTACTATGGTGGGTTATAAGTTGAAGATATGTGGAAAGGGGAGTCAATTGTAGAATTACAAATCATCTTTTGCGAATCAGAATAAGAGTTAAAGTTGGCCAGAATTGGTAATTATGTGAAAGTGGTTTAGTTCCTTCTTCGGGACGTGGTTTACATATATACACCAGTGGGTTTTGGTGTGCCTAGAGTCCTAACATTTGCTTGGGGTTGATGTCAACGTATATATACTGTATTGATAAAGCTTTAGGTGAGTTATATAGTTACAATTGATCCTTACAATTTCTGTGGGAATGATCTCAAGTTACTACTAGGGACAGGCATGCATGCTTAGGGATTGAGGCAAAGGCCATCATGGTTGGTCTAGAGGCTGTTAAGTAGATGACAAATATCTTCAAGCTTGTGGTCCATTTTGCTTCAAATCATCGCTAGGTCATAGGTGTACTAGCCAACTTTCTCCACAAGAAAGGGTTTCCTACATGTTGCAGATTATCTTGCTAAGGAGGTCATGGTAAGAACTGAGATTCTTAGACTTCACTTGTAACTTGCTTTAAACTGACACTTGTGCCCTCTCTACCAAAAACTTTAATGATCATAACCATTGCATAGGATGAAGCACGCCAGACATGCATGATGCAAATTCATATCAATGTTCTGTTATGCAGTTAATATAATATGGATCCATAAGTATATATAGTCCTGGGAACCTTGATTCTTCAAGAATGGTAGCTTTAGTGTTGGTCCATTTGTGATTTAGTTAATTTTCTGTTTTCAAGGTTCTTCAAACATGTATAGCGGAGGTCAAAACATATTTTCTATGTTTTGTGCAACTCTATGTATGGATCTCCTTGGAAATTTTCTGTAGAAATTTTTGCATTCTAAACATCATATTTAGCTATATGCTTCGTTTTTGAGGAAATTCTTTAGCTTTGTCCTTTTTATAGGTCGTTTCCACCATACTGCATAATTATGTTTTATTCTGATATCCGAGAAAAGGAAAAGTTTGTAGCTCATGAATTGCAAACTTCCTTGCATATTCTGGTTTTCAAATGCTACGCCATGTTGACCATTCTATTTCTCCTTTATGATTTGTATTTTTCCTCTATTTATGCAACTAAACAAATGCTCTTTTTCTTGCCTGAAGTGTAGCTCTTGTCTGTTGCAATGCAGGTCTTATTAGAGTTTTGAATTTTTATTTCCATCCTTTTCAACTTGAGCCAATAATGATTGAATTTGTGTCATATTGTAAGCTCCTAGTGTTTGTAAGGTGGGTTTAATACCCGTACAGGACTCCACAAGTACATCTGGACATGGCCCTAGACCTCTGGTTTGGACATGTAGGTCAGACCTGCTCTATGGTTCACATTGATTGGGCTGAAATCCAGCTGAAAATGACAACCATAATTAGAACCTTATTTATTGTTTGTTAGAAGAAATGTGCAATGTCATAGTTGAATTTGCTGCTTGAACACTTCTATTGTCGTTGTCTTTATTTGATGCATTTTGTTTTTGAACACAGGAGTGCTTCCATGCCTGTGTTGCTGGCTGTGGTTTCAAAGTAAGTAATCTTCAACAGGTTTTTCGCAGAGTTTTTCTTACATCGACAAAACATACTGGTTTTTTATCAGGCTTCTTTAGATTTTTTATCCAATGAAAAAACCAAGCTGGTAGGCATTTCCAGTTTCATATGGACACTTGTCTCAATCCCTTAGAATTCTTATCATTAGATCAGATAATTTGGGATCATGGATCGGGTTAAATCTATAGTATTATACTAAATGGGTTAATCTGAATCCGATTCGTTTATTAAATGGGTCAATTTTCTAAACCCGAATCCGATCGGATTTTTAAATGGATAATCCGACCCGATCCAAATTGACCTATTTATTAAACGGATCGAGTTTGAGTCATGGTTCGATTTGACCCGAATTAATCTATTTAATTAAATATGTTATAATTTGACTCGACTTGAATTGATTTAATTTTTTGAATTAATTTGAATTTATCCAAATTAAGCTAAGGCAATCCAATATGTTTAATTAACATTAATAATTTTAACATAATTAAAATAATAACATTTTTAAAAATTAATTATAATAATAAATATTTAATTTATAAATAACAATTTAAAGAATTGCTAAATAATTTTGTAAAATAAAATATTAAATAATTTTAATTAGTTTAATTGGTAAATGAATTGAATCGATCTGATTTGACCTGATTCATTTATAACTTGATAAATAAAGGAGTCAATCAAATCATAAACGGGTTACACAAATTAATCCGATTATGATTTGAATTTTTTGGATTATAATCGGATCAACTTGAATCGATTATAACAAACCCAAATCCGCTTAAATCAAATCAAATCATATATTGCCATGTCAATTTGTTACAAGAATCACGATTTGCTATTTAGCTCTCAATAATTAATTAACCTAGAAAAGTCTTAAAAATTTCATTAAATTATGTGCTCCTATTTAAACTGTGTCCTTTTTTTCTCCTATACTTTTGATTCTGACACCCAATGTTAATGATCATACAACATTGTTCTCCTATTTTGCTTTGATCATACAAACATTGTTCTCCTATTTTGCTTTCTTATCATAAATAACAGTGAGTATCTACAAACAAATTGTCATTCAAACTTGTCCTTCACTTCATGGAGATGCGTTTAGTCAATAAATAAAAAAAGCTTTCTTTGTTATATTCCAAATTGCTGCTTGATGTGATTATCAAATCTTATCACACATCATATTTACAATAAATGATTAGATCAAGGTCCTAACAAGCAAATTATCATTTAAACTTGGTCTTTAGTAAACCAAGATCATTCTAGAAGCTTATTCTGTATGTTTGGTGTGATGCAGTTTGAGGTCTCATCTGAGAAAGTTAATCAGGTCCAACCGAATAGGCCACCTAAGCCTCCCGTTGCAAGCAAGCCACGGCCACCATCATTGATTCCAGAGCAGTTCATCACTCCAGATGATGTGCCTTGCACATCAGCATAACATTCTGGACAAAATAACGATACAATTTTGACAACCGACCATACAATTTTCAAACATTTATTGACAGAAAGAGAGATGAGTTGGCAAATCATGTCATCTTCATCAAATCCTTTATTTTGGTCAGAGGCAGCTTCTAACATAAGCAGTGTTATATTTATTTTTCTTTTGAGCAGATGAGATGTTACAGCAACCAGGCTTGCTGGACTCGCATGAATTCTCAATTCCCATTGTATCATGAAAACTAGAAGATGATCATGGCTCATACTTGATCAATCTGATAATGATATCATCAATTTTTGACATAAATATCTGCGTTTGTTTTTACATGGATTGGTTGCACGGATCAACATCGATCATACTTCTCTTTCTATGCAATCAATTACTCATTTTTTATTTCTATCAGTTGGCATATATTTTGGGATTTTGTATTATACTTGGTTGTTAATTTATATGTTTGATGATAATTATGCAAATGAATTTTCTTATTTCTTGTTTCGGCAAGATTGTTAAGGGTACTAAATCCGATTGTTCAAAAAAAAAATATATATATAAATGAATTTTTTTATAAATTACTTGTCTTATTATAAATTTATAAAAAATTACTCATTTTATCACTATTATTAAAATATCACTCATTTTATATTATAAATTTATAAAAAATGACATCGATTAAAATATTTTAAAAATAATTCATGTTAATTTCATTTTAATAATTAAATTAATATAAAAAAAATTAATTATTTTTATTTGATTTTTTTTGGATACTTGGTTCATAATTATTGGACAATTAGTCTAATAAAATTAAATTTTAAATTCTCAGCTTTATAATATTGAACAATTGATTTTTTATAAAATTTAAATAATATAAATTATTTTTAAATATTAATTGAATAGTTGTCCAAACTAAAATTAAATAAGGATAATTGGGTCTTTTTTGATTAATTTTAATTGTTAAAATTGAATTAGAATAAACTATTTTTTTTTAAAAAATAGTTTATTTAATATGATTTTTTGTAAATTTATCATATAATTTAGTGTTTTTTTGTTAATAATAAGATAGATATTTTTTCACAAACTCACAATAAGATAAGTGATTTTTTTATTAAAAATTTTATACATATTTGATGACTATTATGTATGTTATGTGGGTATTATGTAATCATCGTATAAGCTAGTACACTTCATCAATATATGGCTTAAGTAACAAAATCAAGGGTCATTTATTGATGAATTTTAATTTTTAGGGTAAACATTAGATTAAGGGTTAGCTGTAATTAAGTCAATCACAGTGAGAAAATGAAATAACAAAACAATCAAGGGGTCTAGAGTAAAGAGTTCGTTAGTTAATATCTAACCTGTAATAACCAAGGGACATAGGGATTTAATTGAAATTAGACACTTTTTGATCTTTTCCGCATCATGGACCCGTCTCTCACCTCTCTCTTTCCCCGCCGCCGCGCCCGCCGCTCAAATACCCTAAGAGACCTCGCATTCCACTCCAGATCTCAAATCCCTTGGGTTTTCGATGGCGAAGAAGGAGAGGCAGTCGAATGTGTCCGGGAAGCCGAAGCACTCTCTGGACGTGAACCGAAGCAATGGCGGCGCCGGCGTCGACAAGGGCACGCGCACGGCGGCCACGGTGCGCCGGCTCAAGATGTACGGGTCCCGTCCCAAGCGCGACAGCAAGGGCAAGGTCCTCAAGCACGAGCTCCAGTCCAAGGAGCTTCCTAACACCCGCATCGTCCCAGATCGCCGCTGGTTTGGTGCGTCCCCTCTTTCTTGCAAATATATTTATCCTTTATGTGGTTTTAGTTTGATTCTCTAGTTCAAGCTGCGGTTCCGTCGACATGGTCTCTCTGCTAAATTCGCTGACTTTTTAATTTCTCTGGAAGAAGTCGCTGAAATTGCTTTCTCTCCATTATACTGTTCTAGTTTGTTATCCGATTCAAGCTTGAGATGCTTTGACTTGGTATGTGCAGTAAATTTGTGGAATTTTTTTGTTTATTCCGAAAGTTCACGAAAGTTGGTTTGGAGGTAATTTTTGGTTTAGGCTTTGTTGATATTTGATTTCATTGGATATGACTTGGGTTTTACTTTAAAAATGATAAAATTCTCGATTTAAATTGTTTGTAGATGTGCCTTGAATATATGCGGAAAATATAAAGAAAATTATCTGGAAATATGTTTGTCTGAGCTAAATTTGTTCATCTCTTGTTTTTTTTTGTAAAGTTCTAATTTGATTCTCCCATTCAAGCTTGGGTTTTGTTTATTTCCTTAAAAAATAATTTCCTTGTGTTTTGTTTGGATGGATGGATTTTGCTCTTATGTTTTGTGGGACTGTGATATCACCTTTTGTGGTTTGTGTTTTGATTGTTCTCAGGCAAAATTCTTGCTAGTTATGCTGTAAATACATGTGGAAAATACCAAGAAAACTTTCAGGAAGTATTGTTTGTGATCTCCTGGGTAGACGATGAGGTTAATAAGTTTCTTTTTTTTTTTTCAAGCAAAGATGCTTTATAATTTGATACCTGATTTTAGTCTGATTTTTTGGGTAGCTTATTTTTAAACAAATTCTGACATTTGAGTGTTTCGTTCTATTTTGAGCTCTTATTTATTGGGTTGGGGTGCACTGGTTTTTGCAGGTAACACACGAGTTGTTAATCAAAAAGAACTTCAGTTCTTCCGTGAGGAGCTGCAAAACAGGCTCTCCAGTAATTATAATGTGATTCTGAAGGAAAGGAAATTACCTCTGTCTCTGCTAAACGATCACCAGAAGGTATGAAAACTATTGTCGTCTGCATACATTTTGAGTGCCCAGATTTACTGAACCATAGGTGTTACATTGTATTTGTGCATTACTTGTTTATTTTGGTTGGATTTTGTTATTCCATCTTGCTGCCAATCTGCTAAATCACTGTAATTTTCCATTTTTCTGAAACTTGGCCCAACATTTTCTTTGTATCTTTATTTATCTTGTTATATTGTAAATTTGCCTCTGCATTATCTATGGAGTTTAAGTGTTCTAAATTTCTATTCTCTCTTTAAGTTCTTTTTTAATCACAGTTTGCAGTATGACTTGTTATACATTGAAAAATGCCAGTTCCTGAAAATTTCATAAATGATGGTTAATTGGATGTAATCAATCTTACATCTTTTGGTTTTGTCCCAGCAAGCAAAGGCACATCTGCTAGATACTGAACCATTTCAGGATGCATTTGGGCCAAAGAGGAAAAGGAAACGGCCAAAGCTTTTGGCATGTGATTATGAATCTCTAGTGAAGAAAGCAGATGTGTCCCAAGGTACTTTTATTCATGCCTATTTCACATGATATTTAATAAAAGCAGATGAAGATAAATGAAGACAATAGAATAATGCAGGGCCTAATTTGTTTTATTGCCTCTTGATATTATCATGATGCCACTACATAGCAGTAGTCATTGATTGAATGATCAAGAATTTGAGCTTCAACTCATTCTGAGATATTTAAATTGTCTCATTTGTGTTTGCTATTGTTTTACTGAGGAGTTTGCTATGCCATAATATTTTTTCATTATACTGTACCTTAATCTCTTTTTGCTATTACTGATGGGTTTAAACAAGTATGAAATCTACGAAGCCTTGCCATTTTATTTTTATTTAGAATTTGGTGGTCATTTTTTTCTTGAAAGATATGTCTGAATGGTTTCTTGTTTCTGTATTATCATAAGCTTTAAATTTTCAAAAGAACAAAAATACTATAATCTGAATGTCCTGCCTTTGGACAAATCTCCTCTAGGTACAAACTGACACTGGACAATTCTATCTGGTTAAAATTGCCAAAAGACAAACTCTGCTTTCTGGTTGTGTTACACATTCAGAGTCTTGAGATTTTCCAAATATAGTGTAGTTTTTCTATTTATTGGTCCATGGAGTCGTCTGAACTAAGTGCTTGCCATTCAATCAATAAATGTGCGCAGTTGTTTTTTCAGATAACTTTGAGCAAAAATCTGCTACCAAAAGTGGGGCGGTAAATGAAGAAGATGGCTTTAGAGATTTGGTACGGCATTCAATGTTTGACAAGGGGCAGAGCAAGCGCATATGGGGGGAACTATACAAGGTTGTTGATTCTTCAGATGTAGTTGTTCAGGTTAGTTACAGTTATTGTGTAATCATGTATATATTATTCTAGAAACACATCCAATCATCAGTTGCAGTCATAGCCTTGAGTAATTTTTGCTTATTTCTTCAGTAATTTTTGCTTATTTCTCATCTAATTTAGTGCCACAACCATCAAATTTCTACAGGTTTTAGATGCTAGGGATCCGCATGGGACCAGGTGCCACCACTTGGAGAGGCATTTGAAGGAACACTGTAAGCACAAGCATATGGTTCTTTTGCTAAACAAGGTATTCCATAGCTGTGACCTGTTAAGAGAACTTCCTTAATAATTAGGGTCATATTTTTTGTTTGTCTAAAGCAATTTGGAGCTGAATGTTTTTTTTCCTAGTGTGATCTCATACCTGCATGGGCTACAAAAGGCTGGTTGCGGCAGTTATCAAAAGAATATCCTACTTTGGCATTCCATGCAAGCATTAATAAATCTTTTGGCAAGGTTCAAGTGATTTTTTTTTTTTTTTTGCAATTTTCTTGTTTTTTTTTTTATGGTTTCTGACTGCCTATTCATTTGCTACAGGGTTCTCTTCTTTCAGTATTGAGGCAGTTTGCCCGTTTAAACAGTGACAAGCAAGCTATATCAGTGGGATTTGTTGGATATCCAAATGTTGGCAAATCATCTGTTATTAATACACTGCGCACAAAGAATGTAAGCTCATGGGTGGACATTTTAGTTACCGAGAATGCTGATGAATATTTCCATTTGAAAATGATTTTGAATTCTCTCAGTTATGTTTTGTTCTCAATTTTGTCATGTTTCTTTGCCCCTTCATAAAGATGGAACAAACTTCAACGTATAATTATTGCTGTTTCATTAGAAACTTTGCCGCTGTGCTCATTAAATTTGTTGAAACACAGTACCTAATTGCTAGTCCAAGATGCATGGATAGATAATCCTATTCCTTGAAGACAAGTAATTGACATAATTGATCTCAATTTTTTACCTTAGGTATGCAAAGTGGCTCCCATTCCTGGGGAAACTAAAGTCTGGCAATACATTACTCTCACCAAGCGGATCTTTTTGATTGACTGCCCTGGTGTTGTTTACCAGAATAACGACTCAGAAACAGATATTGTCCTTAAGGGTGTGGTATGTATATTGTGCTTTTAATATCTATCTATGAATCCTTTTCTTTAAGCCATGCTTACAAAATTTTATCTGCTTCTAATATTTGCCAACTCAACCAGATGGACTTCAAATTGTCATGGATAAGTTCCCTGTAGATGAATTTATGGAACACATATTTTATATTTTTCGTGCAATGTTGCATTTTTTTTTTCCGTTGAGAAATCCATTGTGATTCATTTCTTGTAACTAGGTCCGGGTTGAGAATTTGGAAGATGCTTCTGAGCATATAGGAGAAGTCCTGAAACGTGTAAAGAAGGAACATCTGCGAAGAGCTTACAAGATAGAAGATTGGTATGTTCTTTTATTGCCCATCATATATGTTTCCAAATGACAACTTCCTAATCATTGTCTTACAGTTGTCAATGATTAACAAATTAAGCCTCAACTAAATTACGAATGATCTTTTTGTGAGAGCTCAGACCAAAAGATGAAGTAATGATAATTGGGCTACTTATTGCATAGTTGCTATCTCTGTAATAACTGATATTGCTATTGTATTCCTGTAAAATCCAAAATTGTGCTTGTAAAAATGTCTGGACGGAGTTCGGTTGTTGAATTGATTAATATCAGGAATCAGACATTGGAAGGCCAAAATTCCGCAGATGTGATTTCACAAAATTTGCATCTGATGCAGTGTCCTTTTAACCCAAGTGATTCAAATATGAGAGTTATTTGGTCATTTGTAGTATTTATGGTAATTTAGTCTTGGTCAAGGATGGAATACAGCTCCAAGGTATATATGAAAATTTTTTAGGTTTGTTGGTGCACATGTGCAAGTAGGATGTTTACAAGGACGCATTTGCTATTAGACATGTTTTGGGGATACTTGTAAAAAAGTGTCTGGAGGTTTTTCTTTCATAATTGTTCTTGATATGTAATTCTCCTCCTCTCACTGCAGAGGTTATGGTTATGGCAGTGAAGTAGCTGGTTCATTAATGATTCTGCTTTATTCTGTATTTTCTGGATATATTTATGCATGACCTGTTACAAAAGAGGCAGTAGTCAATATATGTGGAACTGTAGATGTTGCTCATCACAAGAGCAAAGCCATTTCCTTCAACATATATCTTCCTATGTCTTGGTTCATTAGGCTGTGATTACTCACACACGACTTCCTGTTGCTGTCCTTTGTATGCACAAATGTTAATGTGTTTTCCTGATCTGCTCACCGGTTCTTTCAGGGTTGATGAGAATGACTTCCTTGTGCAGCTATGCAAATTGACTGGAAAACTTCTGAAGGTATTACATTTATTCACCTCAACACCAAATTCCAGATTTAGTTGAGGCATCTATCGATTCCTTCAATGTTATTCTGGGGCAAATACATGAAACAATGTTAGTTGTGGCTGAGAAACCAATTGGTTGAGTTGTTTTACAGGGCGGGGAGCCTGATCTAATGACTCTGGCAAAAATGGTCCTACAAGACTGGCAGAGAGGAAGGATACCCTTCTTTGTTCCCCCACCACTAGAACAAGATGGTGAAGGCAATGAACAGCAGAAACCTAATTCTTCTGATGAAACTGAAGAGCCAAAAATAAGCTCAGATCGGCATGCAGCGGCCATGAAAGCGATTGCTGGCATCATCTCATCCCAGCAACTAAAGCATGTGCCTGCCCAGAAAGACTTTGGTGAAGAGGAGTTGGATCAGGAAGATCAACAGCTGCTGCCAGTTGACGCTGAGCAATCAAGTGAATAAACCAAATATTACCCTCAAATGTTAAATTTCTTAAATGATCAGGTCCTGAATATGCTTCATCCATTATGTACCTATTTATATTTGCATGAGCTCTGTAGTTCCTTGAGCCTTTTTGTGGGTGGGGAGTTTGTGTTTGTATCACAATAAGTAGGGTGTTCGTTACTTATTCCTCTTCCAGCAGACAATTATTGATTTAAAGAATACCCAAAAAGTGTTGCATTGTGGTTATATTTACTTAGGAGAGAATTGATGAGTAGATAAATTTGATCAATTGTTAATGAGCCCACAGTTTGTTGAAGAGTGGGCTCTCCCCAAATATCAGGCGTACCAGGGTGAAATTGCAGACACTTAAGGCTAGGAGTGGGATCTGCAGCTGTCGGATTCTTCAAGGCATGCAAAGAAAAAGCAAAGAAAAAGTCCCCGGGTTCCTTTTTTGGGTTGAAAATGCCCTAGGTTTATATTTTGGAAGAAAACTGTGCATCAGAAAAGCAAATAATTAACTGCAGGTTGCAACCAGAAAAAAAAAATACTGAGAAAGAAAGGAAAAGAAATAACATTGCATCCAGCTTGCAGCTTTCAACGTACAACTATCCTTGGGAAATCTAGCCAACAATAATTGACCTGTGGTTCTTGATTCTCAGACCAAAAATGTGAAAAATATAGTTTCTCTGTCCGTATAAGATGCTTTTCCTGAGTGATCCTGTAGGTACTCTTTCGTCCAGCATCCTGTAATAACAAGTTTTCGTTAAACAGTTATAGGCAGGAAAAAAAAAATATTTGACACGGCTTTTCTAACAATATAAAACAAGGCCACAAACAATGGTATAGACAATCAAATAACTTAGAAAATGACAATAATTTATCTGTCATGAAAGATTATACCAACATTTTGACACCATCTGTTGAGTTGAGAGAATTTGTTTAAAGAAAGGCAAGAAGAGGAATTAATATATGACTCAATATCTGAAGTTAGCTAATGAAATAATTGATTATTTTGATTTGCAAATACTAACTCAAGAAACTGAAAAGAACCATGTTCCATTTACCTCTCCTACTAGTGGAATGATGAAGCAAATACCTACAGAGAGAAAAAAATACTATAGAACACTAGCACATTATGTATAAGGTGATCACCATGTTTCAACAACAAAAGTTAATTGGCAAAATATGAAAATAACTGCTAGATAAAAATGAACTCCAAAGTCGAAAGAAGGAAACAAGAATTATGTGAAATTGCTAGCGATGATGGGATTCTCCAACGGAAATAACAAGTCTAAAAAGATAAAAAGATTGGATAAAGTTGTTCATGCCTGTCTTTTGTAAAAGGTGTTCTCACCTCAATCAGGTATCTTTCTTGGGGTTATGTCATCATCAATCTGAGTGATTGATGAACTTCACCTTATAGAGTTGAGTTTAGAGCAGAAGCTTCATAGAGACGTCTTCTAAAATAATCTGCAGAAGAAGATTATTTTATGATGGTGTCATAATGTCTTGGTATTTAGCATAGTAAAAAAAGGGTGTCAGAGATATTATTGAGAATGCAGTCTGAGATAATAACCAGGGAATTCAATTAGCAAGACAAATAATATTGTCTTGGATATCATATGCTAAATGAGTAACATGTACTAAATTAGCTGCATTGAAGAGTTACCCTGCACAAGCAGTTCAATCCTCAGGGCGCTTTGAGTCCTCGTGCAGAAACCACCAAGGACCTGTTTTCCAACCTAATCTGCAGAGCAAAACAGTTTGTTCAAGACAATAAAACCATTTTTTTTTTGCCATGGAAAAAGCAAAAAAGAAAGGGCCCAAGTTGAAAGGATGATTGCTTTTGTAATTCCAGGTAGTAGTCAGAGATGAGATAATTTCTTGGTAATATATGATAAATGGTGTACCGAAACTAAATTTGAACCCATAGCAAAAGTGTGTTACTTGGACAAACTTATTTCTAGACTCCATCAAGTTGCAACTTACAACAGTGCTTAGTTCATACAACATGAACAGGAAATAGTACATGGAGAACAGGCATTCAGTTATGAATATGTGTAATCAGTGTGACAGGCCAGCCAAAGAGAAGACTGATAGAGCAAGAATGATAGAACCAAACAGATGATCTAGGATACAAGTCAATGTCATTGTGCGTTGTGCAAAAGCATCATTTCGAAACACAATAGAAGATCCATAAGTAACATCAGCCCTTGCTATGTGGTTCAGAGTGTCTCAGAGGGAACAATATATATGCAAGTCTAATAAACAGAAGATAACAGACGGGAAGAAAAAAGCTTGCATATAATTTACACTGCTTAAATTAGCCTAATGCAGATGCAAACCACTGATAAATTGCAACTCCAGTTGGATCAAGCAAATCAAGTTTGAGTACTTGCATTAGCCTGAACTGATTAAGGATTTTGTAATTCAGATCAATCAATTTATTTATTGATGGGGCATTTTGATATAAGAGTTTTTAGCAAGTAACCACCTCCATTATTGCACATTTGCGAACAACCACCTATTCTATCACTATTAGTAAAAAACCATTCATCTTATACGATAAATTAACAAAAAGTCATTTCTAGCAAAATATTCAAAAAATATTCTATTTTAGTTAGATTTTATCAATTAAAATTAATATAAGAAGTTCAAATGATTCCAGTTTGATTTTAGTTTAAATAATATTAAATTGATATAAAAAATAACTTATATTATTTTAATTTTTATGAGAATTGTCCGATTTTATAAAATTGAGAATTTAAAATTCAGTTTTGTTAAATTGTTTGTTCGATAATTATGAACTGACTGTTCAAAATAAAACCGAATAAAAACAATTTAATCTTTTATATTCATTTAATTGATAAAATTAAATTTTAAAAAATATTTTTTAAATATTTTAATTGATGTGTTTTTTTTGCAAATTTGTACCATAAGGTTAGTACTTTTTTACTAATAATAATAAGATAGGTGGTTTTCCACAAATTCATATTAAGGTAGGTGGTTATTGGCTAAAAAACTTTTGATATAATTATATCATTAGGTTGAAGTTTCAAATTTGTGGGTTTTGTTAGCCAATAAAGCAGTTTTACAGTCTTCTACAAGGCTAGTTAGACCATTTTGTTGAACACTCCTAAAAGGACTGGAACTTCATAAAGTCTTGTTTGAAGGTCAATGAGGCAGCTTACGATCTTGTTTCAGGCCAAACAAAGGAGCTCCATTGTAACAGACATCATTATCTCAATGAATCAAATTCTAGTTGGATATCTATAGAGGCATGTTATGGCTTTAATTTATCTACTGTCCATCTCTTTCACTGTCATTGCTTTTAGATTATGTTATGCCACACAAACATATTCCATAAGATAAAACACAAGGAATGGGAGCTCTTGCTAATGAGAAAGGAGAAGAATAATAACAATGAGAATGGCTGTTACGAAAGATGACCACAACTTGTGGTGGTCATCATTGTTGTCAATAGAATGATTGACAGAAGAAAACCACCCATACATAATAACATAAGATTTGATACTTATAGTTACAGTGTACTGTCAGACATGAAGGACTGGATAAAATGATGCAAGCTCCATAGTTAATGTGGAAAAAAACAAGGCGAAAGCTATTTATAAATGACAGGAATAAGCTCAACATAATACTTGTGCTGACCTCTAAATTAAAACAGCCTCACACAATGTGAAAAGTGCAACAGACATAAACAATAACCCAGGTACACTTAACATGCAAAGATAGCAGAAATGAGCTCTAGTATTTAAGATGCCTTAAGATGCATAAATAGACCAAGAGAAAACCATGGGAGATAATGGTATATACCTTGTAATTCCTGCAGTCATGCGCAAACCCATAAGAAGTGTCAAGCCAAGCCAAACACCCTTAAGGCCAAAGAATGATGGAGCATATAGCAAACATACCGATGAAATTGCTCCAACTGTCATCTAGACAACCAATTATGATAAATGCCATAGCAAAAAATTGATGAATTCTTATCTCAACTCATTGATTGTATATGAAAGATGATGAGTTATTGAACTAAAACTTACCATAGAATAAGCTGCATATGAAAAATCTGAAATGCCATAATGCAGACCATCAAAAATAAAAGCAAGAGCAGTAATTGGTTGAGTGACACTGACGAACTGTAACAAATTCATACCATAAATTGTAGCCTTAGAAAACAAATCCAAAAAAGAGTATTCAGATCAAATCTAAAATGCGTACCAGAACACCGCTCTTAACAATGTTAAGCACTTCTGCATCCTTTGTGAAAAATTCAGCAATATTACTGAATGATGCACACAGGGCTACAGCCATCGCTATGCCAGCAAAGACTCCTATCTGATAAAAAAATAAATGGCAAAACATAAAATTCAGTTAGTTAAATAATTCCCCAAAAAAATAAAATTGACCACACAATGACTTCTAATGGTTCCAAACAGCAACAAAATACTTTAGCTTGAATCACCTTTAAGACGTAATATGTAACCTCTTTCACACTTTCATAATCGCATTTTGCGAAAGAGCTGGCAACCAGTGCCTAAAAATGTACAAGAATAGTTTAGCAATTGTATATCCAGAGGAAGAGAATCACAAAAAATTAAGACTACTCAGTATGCACCTAAGTGATCAAATGCAAAGAAGAAGATATATCACTCTAAACAAATGACAGAATTGTCGAGTCATTTCTAATTAGTCATTTGGTATATCTAGCATTAGAAAATGATCAAGATATTTAACTTAGATCAGCTGAGACCTCCCTTCGACAAACCAATAAACCTCCCCTTTGACTGTGGACAGAAGAAGCAGAACTCAAGCTACAAGGCAAAGGGGTTGGGTGGAGTGAGTAGGGCAAATGATGCTGGCTCCAAATAAAATTACTTCACAAAAAAATGAGTAGTGTTTGAGCAAATTTCACAAACTAAAAAAAATGAATACATCAGAGCCACCAATCTTAATTCTATTTCTTCCATCCCATACACTTATCGTGAAGCATTAACACGTCTGGGGTAGTTTGCTCATGAGTAAATCCCCTACAGACAACTTCTCAATTAAGTTTGATATGTGATAAAGAAAATTTTAATATTTGTGCTTGAGATTTTGCAATTAATGCATGAATTGCAAAATGTATCAATAATAATTTGTATATTTCTCCCACCTAATTAACAATCATCATAAAGAATATATGTCAAACATTTTAAAAAAATGATTATGATTGTTTTTGAATTTTGTTTGGTGATTGGGTTCCCAATAGAGTCAGTTGAACTCTTAGTAATTTTCATGCCTTTTTTAACCAACAAATAAATCAAAGCAAAACTGTTCTTTGTTTGCACTTGAAGTTCTTGTGTACATTACAATAAAAATACATGCGAGTGAGCATTATTAGGGGATGATAAGAACACAACACACTGCATACCTGTGCAGAAACAGCGAGTGCATCTGACATGAGAGATACAGCTAACCATATCTGCAGACATATCTGATGAGCGGCCATAGCCAATGGACCTTGTCGAGCAGCCATTGATGTTCCAAAGGTCATGGTGAATAGGAGTGATAGAGTCCTTCCAAGCATATAGCCTCCTAAAAATCAAATCTTAATTCGTAACTTGCATCATTGCTGGTTTGCAGTAGATGCCATATTCAGAATTATAGGACAAAGCAGAGAAAAAGTTATTGGTATCCCTATAGTAGATGTTGCTATTCACCTGTGGCACCAAATAAGACACAGCTATCTATTGCAATATTCAGATTCATATTGAATTGTGCATGATATATTCAATGTGCATGTGGTCAAGCTGCATAGGTCAATCATCAGCCTATTTGAAATGATCTTTCAAATCATCTAGTAACTAGTTATTCACAACAACTATACTTACCTGATTTCATATAGCTGCTGAATTGTAGATCTCTGAACTTAGGAGGTAGAAGAACAGCCCTTTTACTGAGATACCACATAAGCAAAAGGGTTGTAATATACCTGAAACAATCATTTGAGCCAATCAATTGATGATTTTGCAAATCAAACATTCAGAAGTTGTCTATGAGTGATGCAAAAAACTGATCTAATTGCACGCATTTATGCTTTCAATATTCTATCAATAGTGATGGTGTAGACATAATAAAATTAGATTAGCTTTGGCATTTTAGACATGGTGGAGCTAAATTACACTGAAGCCTAATGCTTACCATGATTGTTATATCAATTCTGAGCAAATAATGAGTGGTAATCTTAAATTATTAAACAAAGTTTGAAGGAATGCAGGAATAGAAAGATCTGGTATGAAGTCCACGGTTCTACAATTCCTTCATTTCATGGAAACAAGCGTCGTAAAGAGTGCATTTTTGGTTACATATATAACCACCCAAAAATACTAGCAGTAAAAAAAATCAGAAGATTATCATCTCAGATAGATCATACCAAAGAATAAAAAGATAATGAAAAGGGTATAAAGTGTTTTAACGGCTAGAAAATTTAAGGCTCAGAACTACTCACATGGGACTCAAATTTACTAGTATAGTTGCATATTAAATACCCTTCTATACTTGAGAAAACTGGATTCATCATTGCCCAATAAATGAGTCCAAAAACCGATTCAGATTCTGTCTCGAAGAAGAAAGCCAACTTAGTGAAAAATAGGTCATTAGTAAAGCCTGAGTAGGAGTTGTATTTGCATAGGTCTCTCATCTATATAAAGGATTTGATACTAAGTTATGCTATGATGTATTATTTTCTCTCAAAATCAATAGAGCTCTTTCTGTCTTCATTACTATGAAACCCTAGATCCACATTTATGAAACCTTAAATTTTCTAACATGGTATCAATGGTTTAGGTACATAATAGCCCCCAGTACAAGTCCTAGTTTCCAAAACCATGCCAGAACTGATAAAAGATAGCAAGACATTTGTGGCCCTTAGATATAACTTTGGGTTTCAAATAGCCTCAATATGACTAGCTGGATCCAATAACTATTTTCAGTAAACCAAAGTTGTACATGTCTTTTTCCGAGTAAAAAAAAAAAAGAGGTCATATATTGAAGAAGACTCATATAAAAAACCAACAAAAATTTGGCTGAGAAGATGGTCAAATGATGATCTTAGTTTGGAGCAACATTAACCCAATAGTCAACACCAACATGATGGATTCTGACACAGCAAGATATGTTTGAGAAAAGGCTAGAAATCTATTATGGTGAGGACAATATCTCAAGGATCTTTGAGATAAGAACCAAACATGCTGATAAATCTTTGAGGAAACACTCTGTCAAGATAAAGAGCTTCTAAAGTGAACTGAATGTATGTCAACCTTCTACATCTAATATTGAAAAACAAAACCAATACAAGAAGGAATATAAAGTAGCTCTCTTTTTGGCTACTCTATATAGAAAGTATGAACTCATCAAAAATCAATTCATGTCAAAAAAATATATACCGCAATAAGTAATATGTATGCAAGGTTGTAGAGGGCAAATATATAACTTATAAGTTACAATACCAATTTTGAATTAGCAGTTGCAACCACCAATAACAACAAAGGTTTTGGGAGAGGGGAACCCAGCACATGTGGAGTCTACTCAGGAAAAGAACCAGAAAGAGACAGAGCCAATCTCAAGCATACCTATTGTGGAAGAACCAATCATACAGTAAAATAACGTTGGGTTTTGCATTCTCCCACAGCATATTTTACACAAATATGAAGACTACATCAAGAGTATCATGAGAGCACAAATACTTCAAAACAAGAGTCTAGTCCAAAAATAATAAATTTAAAACTTAATAGAGAAAATATGATTAAGTGATGCACGACAGAAAATATTGTTAGTCTCAACCAACATAAGAATTAAATAAGCACAAATGTTAGATCAGTAGCTCAATCCTAGCAAGTAATCCAATCTCTTTTTTGCGCTTTCTAAAGCTAATTCATATATCATTTTCACTTTTATGCTTAGCCCTTCTTGCCCTTTATTGAAAACTCAAGTTTCACCTTTCTTGATATGAGAAAGATGCCCTCAAAAAATTTCCCATAGTTCACTTAGTTAGGTGAAACTGGAGCCAGAAGGGGAGAATCTTTCCTATCACTAATTATGGAGTTTTGATTGACATCGCGCTTCCTGCTTCTAGCCTTGTTATGGATCATTGATTTAGAAATCACTAATCACATGATAATCCCAAGCTTTTCTCACCCTTATCCGATATACCAAAAGTCAAACATGTACTCCTAACTAATAGAGAATATACTCTAGTGAAAGGTAGACGGAATATACAGATTAAATTCCTGAACTTTTTCTCAGCCCTTCTTATTAGCAAATTCCCTTACAACTTACTTTTAGAAAGTTAGTTAACAAAAGTCCTAAATTATTATGTAACCTTTTACCTTTTTCATTGTGTTTTTAAGACCTTCACACAAAAAAAATGATTAATAGAGAAATTGAAGATCTTTTAGATTCTAGTGGAAAGCAAAACAGAGCCTATACAACTAAAAATGAAGATTTGCTTTTGAGGTATTATATATTAGGCCACTAACTCTTTTTTAAACTTAAGATTATATTCTCTCGGTATAAATCTCATTCTAAATCTATTTGTGAAACCTATAAACTTGCCAAATATCACACAAGTTTTTTTTTTTCTCGTATTAACAAAAGAAATTTGCAATTTTTCTCTTGATTAATAGTGATATACTTCTCTAGATAGTTTCAAGTACTTTGTGAACTTCGTTGATGACTTCTCTAAAATAACATACTCCATCTAATGAAAAACAAGATTAATGTTAGTTATATGTTTAAGCTGTTCTATAAAAAGGTGCAAAATCAATTTAATACTACTGTAAATACCTTAAAAGCTGACAATAGAGAGACATATCTCTCTAATGAATTTCAAGGTTATCTTCAAACAATGGGGTCTCTTTCCAAACCTGCTGTTCAGACACATCACAATAAAATAGTGTGTTGGAAAGAAACAAATAGATATTTTTTTGGATGTAGCTAAAGCCATTATGTTCCAAAAACTTTAGAGAGATACTGTATAAACAGCATGCTCTTACTAAAAAAATAACAAAAGTCCTTTCTAGATTTTATATTCACAAAATGAAGTGTTTCACATAAAATCTAGAATGTTTTGAGTGTTTACTTTGTTCAAGACAAAATATTAACAAAATTAACTACAATGAAAAGTCATAAATTATGTGTTCTTTAAATATTCTAAAATTCACAAAAGTTACAAGTGATATGATCCTATAAAACATAAAAAATATATCTCCATAAATATTTTTTTTAGAGGATATTCCATCTTTTAGTGAAAGTAGTAAAAACCTAATTTTCTTTGACAATGATCCCATTTACAACTCAATATCTCTATTTGAACATGTTCTACCTATACCTGTTTATGACTAACCCTCTATAATGCATAAACGAGAGAATAACAAAAAATTTGACATTGTTTATTTCAAAAGACAGAAGAAAAATTTTAAATCAAGAAGTCAATTTACCAATCGTTATTTGAAAAGGTCTAATGCAGACACCAACTTAAGAACACCTAATTAAAAACTCAGGTGCACATCTTATTTAGGTAGGATGTTGACTTACAATAATATTGAGAAAAGAATGAACGATGTGTAAATATCCTATAAACTAGTTTGTTTCCTATGAAAATTGTCCCCTAGCTTTAGTCATTTTACCTTAGCAATCCCCACAATATTTCTATCAAAAATAGTGATAGAGGCTCTAAGAGATCTTAGACAGAGAAAAATCATGAAAGTTGAAATAGGTGAACTACATTAAAAATGAAACCTGAAAGCTAATATCTCTACTAGATGAGAAGAAATCAATAGGATGCAAATGAATATACACAACGAAATACAAACTAGATGATAATATAGACATATATAAGACTAGATTTGTGACAAAATATTTTACACAAGCTTATGGTATAAATTATTTTAACACTTTTCACCAATGAAAAAATTAAATTATGTAAGAACTATATTATTACTAAACATGAACATGAGGTGGAATCTCTTCTACATGGATGTGAATAATGCATTTTGTCATGGATTCTCAAGTTGGAAATATATATAACAAAACAACCAACCTTTACACATTAGTGGACAACAACTAGTTTGTAAACTAAAAAGGTCCTTGTATAACCTTAAACAATCATCCAATGCTTGGTTTGACAGGTCCAACACAACTTTAACAAATCATAGATTTTGTAGAAGCCAACCAAACTCTTCTATCTTCAATAAAGAACAAGAAGGTAGAAAAATTATACTTTTAGTAGATGATATTATTGTGATAGGTAATAATTCAAAAGAGATCAACAAGCTCAAAAAATTTCTCAATACAATTTGAAATAAAGGACCTTAGTAAATTTCATTTCTTTCTCGGAATATAAGTCACATACTCATCTAAAGAATTGCTTTTATCATAAAAAAATATACATTGGATTTATAGACATAAACAAATTTATTGAGAGGCAATAGTTTAAAAAATCCCATGGATCTAAATACAAAACTATATTTAAAAATAAGTATTGAAATTAACAACTCAGAACAATTCAGAAGACTAGTTGAGAAGCTCATATATATGACCATAATTAGGTCATATATTACATTTATTATAAGAAACGTCTATCAATTCATATAGTCTGCAAAAAAATCACACATGAAAGCTGTGAACAAGATATTGAGGTATCTAAAAGGAACACCAAATCTAGGATTACATTACAAGAAGCATGGTAAAATAAATATACAATATTATACAAATGTAAACTGGATTAACTCAATCTTTGACAAGAAATCAACTTCAGAAATTTGTAAATTTGTTGGAGGAAATTTAATCATATAGAAGAATAAAAAACAAAGAATAATTGTAAGATCTCGCACAAAAGCTAAGCACAAAGCTTTAACTCAAGAAATATATAAGGTCCTCTGGCTTTACTCATTCTTAAAAGAGTTGGGATATCCAATAAAAGAGTCTACAAAGTATTTTGTGACAATTAGTCAATTTTAAACATTACTAATAACCATGTGTTTTATGTAAAGACAAAAAATATTGAACTTGATTTTCATTTTATCAGAAAGAAGATATTAAAAAAGCAGATGAAAATACAATACACACTAATAAAAGTACAACTAATACTTAATAAAGCATCGAGAAAAAATTGCTTCACAAAGAATATTTTCAATTCGGACATATTTGTGTGGCTCCACAAAGGAGAACTTCATTACTCTAGTATCTAAACAATAGAGACAATACTCTAATAGAGAGGATAGTGTGGTAATATGATAAAAAAACTCAAACTACTCAAAACAGATATTATCAAATGATGTAAAGCTAACTTTGTAATGTTAATGCTATAAACAAAAACCTTCTAGATAACATATCAAAACTAGAGAAGACAGAAGGAGGTGAATTTGTCTGAAAAAAAACTGGACAATCTGATAAATTTTAAATTGGAGTTTGAGAATGTTCTAAAAAAGAAGAGGTATTGTGAAAATAAAAGTCGAAAATAACATTGATACAAAAAAGAGGCTCTAATACAATTTTTTTTATAGAATTGCAAGCAATAGAAGAAGAGTAAGATAAAAGCTAAATGGGAAAACTATACCTTATTAAGACTGAGCTGGAAGATTTAAAAGCTGAATTCTTTGAAGATGAAATAAAAGGGCTATTTGGGGTATGGTCGAACTAAAAATCTTTCATATATGATGATTTTCCATCTTATTCTATAAAAAATTTGGGATGTGATTAAAGAGGATATAAAGATGATATTTACTGACTTATATCATCACAAATTCTTCATAGAAAAAGCAAATTTTGCCTTAACTACCTTCTTACCCGAGAAAGAATGTGATAATTTTTTAAAAGATTTCAGATCCATTTGCTTACAAAACTATATGCTGAAAATTTTTACAAAAATACTAATTGAGAGATTGAAGAAAAGGATTAGTGGACTAATAGATCCTACCCAAACTGCATTTATTCCTAATATATATATATTGGAGAGTGTAGTTATAGCTTACAAAGTCATTTTCCAATGTACAAAATAGAAAATTAATGGTGCAATATTGAAACTAAATTTCAAAATGGCATATGATAACGTGGAATAATTTTTCCTCTTGAAACTACTAAAAGCTAGAAGTTTTGGGGATAAGTGGACCATATAGATTAAAGAAATTTTATAGACAATCAACATCTCCATACTCCTAAATGGGACTCCCCATGGGAGCATACTCAATAGCAAAGAGATAAAGTAAGAAAATCTACTATCTCTATACCTCTTTATTGTAGTTACTAATTGTCTCCATAGAGTCCTATATGTAGCTTAAGATGCTGGACTAATCGGAAGCATTTCTGGGGTCCTTGATTTATACTAAACAAATGATACATTAATTTTTGGAGAAACAGTGACTAATCAATTTTTAAATATGGCATGCTTGTTATATATGTTTGAAGGCCTGTCGAGGATAAAAATTAATTTTCATAAAAGTTCAATAGTTAAACTTGGAAACTATTCTTAAGAAACAGGTGATAAGTTGGCCGAGATTATGAACTGTAAGAGTAAGGAACTTACTTTTAAATACTTGAACCTATTTATAAAAGACAGAGACTTGAATAGAACTAAATGACTATCAGTAATCAATTAAGTAGAGAAAAAACTTGAAAACTAAAAAGATAAGACTCATCAATGGGTGGAAGACTTGTGCTATAAAATTCTGTCTTGTCGTCTACTCCTATATACTGGATAACCTTTTATTAACTGCCAAAATGAGTCCTTAAAACACTTGATTAAATTAGAGTCTAAAGGGGAGAAGAAATATTATATGCCCAGCTGGGGTTTGATATGCAAAAAAAAGGCATAATAGTGGTATGGCAATTCAGGATTCTATGGCTTTCAATTAATCTCTACTTATAAAGTGGTGGTGGAAGCTCTTTACTGATATAGAAAATCCCTAAAAAAATATGATTTTGATCAATTATTATAGAGCAGAAGTATCTTCTCTACACATCCATAACCCCAAAATATGTTATGTTTTCTAGAAAGAAATTCTGAATATAAAAAATTAATTATTGGTCAGTGTTGATCCTGTGCTTGGAGATGGAAAAATCATACTTCTCTGGATAGATAGATGGATAAATGGGTCTAGCCTTGAAATGTTGTATCCTACCATTACTTTATATGCAAAAAAATCCACTTGTGATTATTGCAAACGCCAGGAATCAAGGCACTTTGATTTAGAGAAAAGCTCCTCCTGAAATCAGATTCTTTGAAGATGAAATCAGAAGCTATATACATGCAGTCTTAAGCCAAGAGAAAGACAATCTGATGTGGAGATGAGAGAAAACTTTCTCTGTTAAGTCTGCATATAATTTTCTTATTGAAAGTGGAATGATTTCCTAATTTCCTGCGAATATCTGGAAACTACTCTATCCTATGAAAGTCAAAAGCTTTTCATGATTGTTATTCCGTAACAAGGTCCTCACAATGGACAACCTGGAAAGAAGAGGATGGAAGGATCCTCAACGCCTTTGTGTGTTGTGTAATGACCATGCTGAAAAAATAGACCACCTCTTCTGTACCTACTCTTTCTCAACCATGATATAACAAGCAATCTTATGCAGTCTTAAGACCATGAAAAAATGGACAATAGACAAATTTATTAGATATAGATGGCATTTGACTCCTCCATTTTTAAATGATTTTAGTGTCTCTTATTCACAAATCAATTCGAAAATTAACGATATAGAAGCAGCATCCCTTATTTGACTACTCAAGACAGAAGAGGGGAGAATGAACAGAGTATTTCTGTTTCAGCAGTACCAAAACACATAAGTCATATCTCATGTATAGTTTGAACTAAGCAATAAAATGGCATGGAAAGACTATGGGCAATTAGGGCATACTGAGAGGCAATAGTTGCAATAGCAGCTCCAGTTAAACCAAATTCGAAACTGTAAACAAGTACTGGAAGTAATATGACAGATGAAAGATTGCCTATTCCTGCACAAAGATCAATATTATGAGCCCTTCAGAATAAATAAAAATTACCAGGAAAATGACATATGTCAACCTAAGCAAGAACATGGAAGTCAAGAAAGTTTTCACCAAAAGTGATCATAATTACATCCAGTTTTTAGAAGAAACTAAGATAAAACTTCATAATTTGACCACAGGAAATTTTAGGTTCTTTCTGTTAAATCCACTTGGAAAAGAAGGGTGTTGAAGCAGATTCAGTTAAATCCTTAACATGGCACATCCATAGGTCCATGAAGTCAACTTTGCCATCATTGAGGGAAAAACATTTGTCATTGCTCAAGTTGGGTAGTTCATTTATCATGCAAGCAGAAGTAATTGAGTAAATTGATGTCATTCTCCCTTCCACAAAATCATGAACCCAAAATCACTTCTAAGTAACCTAATGAAGCCACCACCAGGATGACCAATGCTAAAATCATCTGTGATAACCATGGCATCGAGCTGGTTGGTGCCAAAGGCCAAGTTCATATCTGAATTTATTGGGACAGGTACCTTAGTTTAGTTTTTAGCCTACATGATACATGCCCTCAAGGTTGGTGGACTTCCCTATACTAAACCTTGATCAAGTCTGCCTTTGTCTATATTTTTTAACATCTGAAATAATCATGCAAGACTTTATAAGAATGCACAAGTTAAACAGGCCAGATTTTCTAAAACTAAAGAAAACTATCAATCTAGGTCTCACAGAAAGAATGTTTTGCACATAATAAAACGGCCCTATGATACAAAAAACCAATATTTAGTTATCAAA
This sequence comes from Trichopus zeylanicus subsp. travancoricus, assembly GCA_005019695.1. Taxonomy (NCBI): domain Eukaryota; kingdom Viridiplantae; phylum Streptophyta; class Magnoliopsida; order Dioscoreales; family Dioscoreaceae; genus Trichopus; species Trichopus zeylanicus. The sequence continues at coordinate 789,634 of RXID01022599.1, forward strand.
ATTGTATTTACATCAATAACCATTTCAATGAAAAATTGTTCCTTTTCCATCTAACACAGGTTACAACTGAATCTCCAACAAAAGGCACAATTAATTGGTAAATTAACCTTCTTTTGTGCAAATTTCATTTATGAGTTAACCTGATCATATTAAATTCTAATACTGAATAGCTCCAGAATCAACATTACTCTGTACATCTACAACCTATGGACAAAATCACAGTGGTGTTGATATGAGAGATAATCCTCAGAAGCAGCGAGAACTATAAAGCTAATACATTTTGCATCCTCAGTGCATTTGTGGTTCCATACAAATATGAGGAACTCAGGGAAGATTAAAAATCGACCAATTAATAACCAACAATGTTGAAGCAAACTGACATCACAGTGGTGGTTATGGTGAGAAAACCAACATCTTGTTTTGTGCTAACAATAGCATGAGATGGTAATAAAATAGAGGGATATGAGTCAAGTAATTAGTCTAGGCACAAGAATACCATAATAGTAAACAATATCAATGTGATTCAAGCTGAGATATATCTGCAAATAGTATTCTTGAGCAATAATAATAGAAAAAGCAGCAAGTCCATCAGGATCCCTACAAATAATGAATTGTGCAAATGCATCACTAGGATTAAGCCATCTAGAGAGAAGTAGAACCTAAGTGTAAAAACACTTGCCTACACAAAGCAGAGGTGTCTTTGTATCTTTAAAGCCACGAAAGATTCCTTGAACAGCCAAAGACAGTACAACTGCAGGAGCCCCTAGGGCCCTTAGACAAAGAAATTGTTGTGATGGCAAGTACATTGGTGAAGTCTGCTCAGGAAAAGAACTTGTCAACAATCCCCAGTTGGCAAATAGAACTCTATGTAAAAGACAGATGATAAAATCTTGAATAATTATAAGCCCATTAATGGATGAAATGAAGAACCTCTATCATAATTTCTGAATAAAAATGTTGAACCAAGATAAGTATGCTGGTTTAAAACACATTTCTGTCCTACGTTAATCTTTTTTTTTTATACTTACAGGTGATATTCCCATCAAGCTGAGAAAAATATCAGCTCCGACAAATAAAGCTAAAGCTTCAATGGTACCGATTGCAGCAGCTAAAAGTAAAGCTGTGGATACAGAGGGTAACTTCATCCTTTCTTCCGAATCATTTGATATTTGGCCAGCCTCAGAATCTTCACCATAAGAGCTCCCATCTGTGGATCAATTTATAAGAAGACAGTAATGCAGGAGCATGATGAATTTCAGAATTTGCATTCTCTATATAACAACGACCAAGATAGGATAATTATGAAAACAATCTGTGTTGTAAACCTACAAACCAACTACCTGAAATATGTTCTCCAGTGACACTTTTTGAAATGTCTTCTGCTACAAAAGAAGTTGTTACACTAAGAAGAGGAACATTAAAGATTTTTGATATGATATTGAAGACTGATATTGAAACCCCAGCTGAAGCCAACTCCACAGGACCTGTAAGCCAACCAGTCAGAAGACTGCGAAATCAATACTTGACAGTTGAAAAGGTCATCTAAACGCATCAAGAACATATGAGACAAACTATTTTTCTTTTTTTTTTTGTTGCTAATCAAATTAATATTTGGTACACACGTGGAATAACCATGCATATGTATAATGCACAAAGAAATGTATGGTAAAAGTAAGAGAACAAATAAGATGACATTGTGGATGAGTTACCTAATCTACCAATATAGGCTGTCTCCAATAGTTGTGCCAGTGGATCAAGAGCCTGTCCGACAACTGCTGGTAATGCAAGAAATAGGAGTTCACTTTTGATGCTCCCTGAGTTCAGCCAATCAAAAGGACTTCTGACCAACTTACTGAACAACCAATTAAACTTTGTAAGGGCACGTTACATTTTCTTAAGACATCATACTAGAAGAACATATAATTTAGGGCAACAAAATGCTCAAATGGAGACAGCAATAAGAACACATGGAACAATCATCATCACCTTACTAAACAGCAATGCTACAATCGATCAACTTAAGAAAAAACATATCAAACACAGAAATTTTCTTCCTCATTCTCTCTTTTATAGGCAAAATTAGGAATTGTGATGAGGTCATACAAACAAGTTACAGCATACCAAATTTTTTTTCATTGCTATTAATCAGACAAATTTATGAGAAATTCCAAAACAAAATAACCCAAATAGGTTAGGGGCCATACGATTTCTTTCATACTGCTAATTAGCCAGTAAATTTAGAATATTTTTTCATGTTCATAAATAAAGACAAGTGTTAAAAAACCAAAAAGACTGGTATCATACGACTTACTATATATCATCCTCATGCACCAAAGGATGTTTAGTCTTATGGGCATTACCAACGTAGGGACCAATGACTTTTCTACGTGTGGTCACAGGAAAAGAGAACAATTTTGCATATTCAGAAGACAGACAGGAATTCTTCAGAGTGCTGCTCGTGGCAACTCCCTTGATATCCTTTGGCTTCGGATCCACTGAAAATCTAGCAACAGCAGAGCACTTTCTTCTTCTATTTCCTCTTCCATCACAAACTCCAGCAGCCAAATCGAGTAAGAGCCTATTTTGCTGTATAGCCTTCATTGCAATGAGATCCTTCTGTAGCAACCACAATCGTGTCAATTGACATATTCGGAATGGAGGATTACAACTCTAGATATACTACATTTTCAAAGTTCATAGAAAACAACTACCAAGTTCACTAAATAGAATTACAAAAACAAAAAAAAAAAAAAAAAAAAACAATCCTTCTTCGGCACCCAATCCATTACACAGTCAATGCGAAGTCCGCCATGAGAAGATCCTCCCCGCTAAAACTCACAACTTGTTCGATGTAAGAACATTCAAACAAGCAAATAGAACATCACTAGACATTAAAACAAACACATTTCTGATAGTAATTGAACTGCTCACGGACTCGATAATCATTTCTTGAAGAATTCGCGACACTACTTCCAAACAGCAACATCATCATCGGACAATATGTTTTGCCCAAAAAATTACAACCAGAAAAATCATTTTTCGCCAGAAACCAGATGAATCGCTTCGAACTTTAGTATTCGGGATTGAAGCAAAACGATAAAGAATTGAAAAAAGAACGGGAATCAGTACCGATTAAACGAGAAGTGGAAGTGGGCGAAGGGATTTGGAAGGAAAATGGAAGAATTGGAGAAACCTAGAAGCTTGGCGTGCAAGAATTGGATTGGAGGCGGGCACGAGAGTTGAGAGAGGAACCCCTGCCGCGAATACGTTAAGCGAAGCACATGGTTTCTGTTGTTGCTTGGTTTCTGTGCGGAGGGCGGAATTTTTCTCGGATTATTACATGCATTCGTGTCGGACCCCCCCAAAATAATCCGAATCCGATACCAGGATTTCTATAAAAGAATTTTTTTATTTTTTGAATTTATTATGATTATTATTATTACTTTTAAAAAAATTATTTTTTGAAAAAATAATCCGAATTCGATACTTATGATCAAGGTTTAAAATCAGATTTCGGTATCCATACTGGTGGTTACTGAAACTGATCCGGATCGAAATTTCAGCGATAATAATTCCCAGTCTTGTTTCTTTTTTATTGACAAAAAAAAATTTAAAAAACTAAAAAAAAATGTCTATAACTAGTTTGATAATCTGTAGATAAATCTTGGAGACATCATCCAGTGAAATCAACATGGTGTACCTAAATATCCTGTAAGAGTTTCAGGACATTTCTTCTACAAAATAAAAAAAATAACGAAATCGAAAACATTCGATTTTGGTTGATATTTAGAACTCTGCTCATGAGCTCTCTTATCAGTTCTTTTTTACTTTATAATGATGGTTTGCAACAATGTTTCTATATGCCATATTTCTGTATGACATAATAAATCGATCCAACCAGTAGTGCCCATTTAAATTTTATTAAAGAACAGAATTTGGTTCGAATTCATTCTTCTAATTATCGGCAATAAACCATTGATTGCTTATTATTGTAGCCAATTATTTTGCTTGAATTTTTATGTGAACAGTTCTAAAAAATCATTAAAAAAATTATTATTTTGTGAAATAATTTAGCATTCAACTTATTTTTCCTGAAAACGTTTGACCCTGGTCCAACTCCAACTGCGAGCTTACCATGTACCAGATATAGCACACGGCACTTTTATGGCCAATTAATTGCACACTCTTGAAGTGTCAGCAAACTCGAACAAAATCGATCATTGCCTGCATGTAGTTTTCCATGGTTGCCGAAAAAAACTTGCAACAACAGTGCTCACAGCTTGTTAATAAATCACAACCTCAAGACTACATTACAGTGTGTATATGTATCAATGGAGGAATGAATGGCCTCCGAGCCTCGAAACCCTAGATGTTCTCTCCGGGTGGCAACTCAGCCAGCTTCGGAGGACCGCCAAGCACTCTTTCCATGTCAAAGCGGACTTCAATGTTGCGGATGCTGTAGCCAACGACCATCAGCCAATACAACAGTTTTGCAAGTTCCGGAGCACTTGTTTCTGTTAAAGATGTCTGCAAGGAACAAGTACGCAGCTCATAAGCATCACAAAATTGGAAACAAATTCCTAAAACGTGCACAGCATCTATGATAATGAATTTCATTTGCCAACCAGGAAATCCTCAAAAAAAAAAAAAGGCTGAGGATCAGCAATAAGGCCATGAGCTTATCTAGAATCAGCCTGGTAAATTACTACCAGTCACCTAATATCCTCATGGTCAGTACAATGGTAGCTTGAGTTTCTTGGCATCAAATCTAATTTGGTGCCATATGGAAGCAAATATTTTCCACCAACCAAAAACCCCCAAAAAACAAAATCTGGCATTTCTCACTCTGAACATCGAAATGAATGTGAAACTTAACTAGTTTTGTTGGAAAGCGAACTTCAACTTCACTCTTGATAATTCTTTAGGTCAGAAGGTATTAAAACACAACAAACACATAAGCAGAAACATAAGTACATCACCAAAGATATCTCACACTAGCAGTCCCAATTCCATTAGAACAATTGAAGTCTTAAAACTCTATTTCTTGTTGATAGAAAGTTTGTTCGATAGCAGAAAAAGTAGCACAAAAGAAAGAAAAAAGGTGAAAAATCAGACCTTCATTTGTGCAGGATCAGAAACTACTAAAAGGCGCTTTATGAAGGCATTCATTGCAAAAACAACATCTTCCCCAGCACTACTAGTAAGCTCCTGCATACACCACATTCGGTAAATTACCATTGCCAAGGCCCAATGTTCACATCTACCATTAACTCAGAAACAGTAAAACTATAGAGTTGACAAAGAAATCTTAGAATAATTCTAAAGATGACAGGCACAGGCACATTAATTAGGGCAGTTGAAAAATAAGAAAGGCCCAATGGAAACTTTTCCACGGGTTAATCTTTTCACATACTTGTCTAGGATAGAATGGAAAAAAGAGAACAAATTTGATGTAGCTCTTTGCAATCCTCAGCGATACATCTGTACGGTGGCTGCACTTATAACTTCAGAAAAGAGGTCTCTGTAGACAAGATTTTTTCTAAGTTGGGCCTTACAAATAAAAATGACAAGAGCTTTGCACTCTCTTTCCAGCTCATAATGTACAAAAAGAGATTTAAAAATCCATCAAAAGCAGTCAAGAAAATTGGAACTGCTCTGGTTAACAAAATAGCAACATGCCATGCCATGAGAGACTCTGCTTTTACTTAATTGAAAATAGAACCATATGGCAAATTTAGGCCTATCAGAACCTGGGAAATATCATCATACATGTCCTATAAAACCCCATAAAACATGAGAATCTCTCCAGTCTGATGGATTACTGAAAAACCAAATTGATGCACAATATCCAAAAGGTTCCATACATTGCAACTGGATCAAGAAATGAAAATTTCGTAGTCGAGGTAAATCTTAATACTATTATGAAATTTTCCATAGAAATGCATGCAGAATTATCAGTAAAAATTCAATTCATTGGATAATATAGGATAGTAGGTAAACATAAAAGCAACATGCTACCAAAGATAGGTATGGAATAGAGAATAAAAAAGATTTAACCATGTTAAGCAACATTACTTTTATATTTTGAGGTTCAAGGGATTTCAGATACTCCAGAAGTTCATTCTGTCCATTTTCAGCTTTCCTTGCCACTTGACGATTGAGTTCCTCGATTTCTGCTTCAAGAAATTCTATGTATTTCAAGGCATCCATCTTCTCTGGGCCTGAGACTTTATTCCACCTGATAACTTCTCCTGTCACCTTTTTCTGTGTGCCTGGCGCATAGTCAGATGCCTCCTACAAAGAGGACATGTGATGTAATTCCCAACAAGACTCCAACATCAGCCATGATGAAGTCGTTTAAAAATATTAGTATCAGAAAAAGTCAAAAGTGCTAAGTATACAAATATATAGTCTTCATAGCTCATATAATGTTTATCACTACACTAAATATGATGCCGTTAATAGGAACTTAAGAAGTCAACTTCAATTAGAAGATATGCATCGTGCAGAAGCACTAATGTTATGGTCCAACAGCTATTCCATGTTGCTTCAGGAAAGACAGCAGAGTCCAATTTAGAAACAAAACTTGGTCTCTGTGAGTCATAAACTCTTAGGAGATGTATTATGTGCAGTATCATGGTCTAACAAATTACCATCCAACTGCGATCTGATCAGAAAAAAGCATCCTTTCCACTTGCCTGACCAAAAGAAAAATGCTTAAATCCGTCTAACATCTATTGATGCAATCTTACACCTTTTTGATCTTTCAAACAGGGAAAGCAACTTTTAGGGCTTTCTTGAGAAGAGAATGGGCCTCAAGAAGGGGCCTAACATGAGCTGCAAAACCAATAAGAACACAAGATTCATGTGTGAACTAACATATTCTTACAAACTACTTCCAAACCATGATTTGAGCAGAAGACACATCATTTCAATACCCAATTTAGTCATTGGCTTTAACCAAAGAAAAAGGTTTGAACTAACTGACCACTGACCTTATGCCATCATTATACTTTTTTGAGCATTAAAATCAGCGAAAACAATAATTTAGGGTTTTCTTGGGAAGTAATGACCCGAAGAAATGGGCATTTTGATAGCATGTTCTCACTAAAATCTGAAGACAATCCAAAAATAAAAGAAGTTAAGATTCTCTAGTCAAGCAAAATTAAATGCAGGTTCTGATTCTTGCAGCAAGAATATGAAATAGGCTAACCTAAAATGGAATAGGTTGCATGGCATAAGATTTTCTCTTCTCACATAAAAAAAATCAAGAACTACTGCCAAATGCAGTAGAACCTTTTGAAAAATTGACCATAAGGTCATCCTAAGCTGTATGAATTTGCCTAGTCGGACGGAAGCTTGTTAACATAAATATTGCTTTCCAGTACCATGGATCTTAAAGATTTCTGGAAAAGCTTAAACAAGAAACTGACCATTCAACAAAAGCCACTACAATACAGATGCATGTCTTGCATAACCCAATCAAAGGTATCAAATAGGAACGGAAGCTTCTGGTAGTAGCAGTAGATTTTTGTTCTGAAATTCAAATCTGAACAAAAAGTCCTCCCAGCATAGGCATTAGTATGGAATAGGCACATAAACATCTTCTTCAATACTTAACTAATGTCCACATTAGTGATAACCACAAAGTACCTTATCTTCTTTTGGATCAGGAAGTGCTACTTGCTCCAAACTTTGCTGTAGTTCCAGACGATATTGTGCATTCCTAAACATGTAGCCAGTCATCATAACACTGAACATGAGCTGTGCCAGGTTTTCAGCAACCTGAACTAAACAGCAGATGCATCAGAATCATCTGGAGTATTTACTCATGCAAATAAAACTAAGGCCAAAATAGATGCACATCTACTTAAAGGATAGATGTTCGCCATATTACTGAAAATAAACGTCTGAACTTTGTTCCATCTTACCGTGGTAACAGTTACTGCAAAAAATTGAGGGGGAAGTGATCCAATCATATTTGTTACAGTTTGGCGCATTGCTTCAACAATCTCCATAGAAACAAACCCCAAATTGTGTGTCAGTGGAGAGAAAGGGGACTTTAGAAGTAGCATAAGTTTCTATCTCAGGAAATGCTTGCACATGCATCCAAATGGCATTCTTAATCCACTAAAAGTTTCAGGACTCTCACCTGCTGTGGCGCCCTTTTGATGAACAACTCCATGAACTCTGGCTGCACATTTTTGACGTACTCCAAGAGGATCTCTCTCCTACCCTTGGGCTGAGAAAGGTAGCAAACAACACTTAAGCAATCTCAACCAGAAAGACGTTAGGATCGTCATAGATTTATCTCTTCCATAGAAGATGACCCTAGCAAACAAAACAATATTTAGCAAGAATGGCCTACAAAAAACTGTTTGTAATGAATATAAAAAAGTAACCAAAAAAAAAAAAAACTCAGGCAGAAGCAGAATTATGTTAAAGAATTCTGTCTTGCTGGATTTCATACACTAATCCTGATGCAAAAAATAAGATAGAAGAATCAACAAAAATTTATTTATGGGCTAGGTAAGGCAAATAAAAGGCCTTCAGTGGACCTCTTAATAAAAGAAAATACATATATTATATGTAAAGACGTTCTCCCCATCACCGACACTCTCACAACTGCGACACTCACAACTGCTGAATTCTTGTTTGCCAAAAAAATTTTACGCATATTCCTTTTCTTCCACAATTCCAACCAACAACCCGATGAGATAAGTTAAACCAAATGGAATGGTGTATTAATTAAATACTGTTCACAAAGTCTTCATGATTTGAGCAGTTTCGCAAGAGATTAACATGATGGCTGGTTAAACAATTGTATGGTTCAGCTGTAACAATAATTTTTAAAATTGTCAAATAGTAAAATGTGATTCACAACGGATATCGCTAACCAATGACACTGAATAAGGATCCACTTTAACACTTGGAAACTAAAGTTAAAAAATAACTAAATTAATTCCGCTCATCACCAAAAAAACACAGTAATCGCGATTACAAACACAGTTAGCCAAGCTATAAACCTGTAACTAAATTCAAATTACCAAACATGAAATTAAACTTTCCAATGAAAGCAACCGAAAATTTCAGAACAGTAACGAAAAAAATCTAAAATTTCTAAGGAAGCCAGCACGAAAAACCAGAGCTCAAGACAGATTGCATCACTCCTAGCTCACAGCCCATGGATAAAAACCACAAAAGAGCTAAAGTTAGGGGCTTTATTACCAGATTGCCATTGGGGGCCTTGGGATCGGCCCCGTTGGCTTCTTTCTCGGCGCCAGAGGCCCTCGGCAGCGTCAGGCGGCAGCTCCGGCGGCTCCGGTTGACGGGAAAGGAGATTGAGGGGCGGGGAAGACGGCGCCGGAGAGAGGAGGAGAGGATTGGGCGTGAGGAGGAAGGATATGGGGCCGCGAGCGTCCTCGGCGCAGAGAACGAAGACATGAGCTCGATCTGCTACCAGTGTGATTTACCTCCTCTCCCTCGAGACGAGAATTTCACAAGGAATTGGCGGAGTAGATGGGACATTGAAAGGCATTTTTATTTATTATTATTATTTTTTAAAAAAGACGTTTTTCTTGTTTTTCCCGTTTCTTTGGTTATTTTGCAATTACCTCCTTGAATTTGAAGTATTCACAAAAAAGTCCCATTTAATCCCCTATATTGTTCTTATATTTGTATTTTCGACAATTTGAGCAGTATAAACCCAATTTTTCATTCAAAATAGTAATCGTGTTCTTAAAAGTTTTAGCATATTTCTATTTGGACTGTATTTTGAGCCATAAAATTGACGCCTGAGACACAAAATGTAAAGCAGACATCTAATCAAAATCTATATTATATTTCAACTCGGGAATGATGTCCCTACCTCTTTCTCTTTCGTGGTGGATTAAATTGGCAATCAATTTACATTTCCATATAGAGCAACACGTGGAAACCTAGCACAGTGAATGGCTTCCAAGACGAGAGCGAGCTTCCAGGCTCCAGCAACCAACCAAAGGGAATCACCATTTCTAGCAAGAGTAGAAAGCCATGGACCGATGGAACGAGTCCTTAGAAGAACCTTTTCCCTAGATTTTTCTCCGGTGAAGATGATTGCAGGATGGAGGTTATTAGAGATGTAAAAATGGGCCGTAGACTGGTGGGCTGATCCGACTTGGTTTTTTTTGGGTTATGAACTGTATCTATAGAATTCGGGTCGTACCCGATGTTTCATTTGCATGGCAGACATAGTCCGCGGCACAATTGGATTGGACAAGATACAGTATGCAGGGCGATACGATGTGACTCGTGAAATTTTTTTTTTTTATAAATCAAAATTTTTGAAAGATTTGAAATATAAATCACTTTCTAAATTTGTAGAAGTTGTTTATCCAATGAAAGCGAAATTTAGAAAAATATTTTGAAACTGTTAATCCTATATTTTCTCTCGCTACCATATTAGATCCATGAGTTAATCTTTCAGGTTTTGAAATGTTAGTTGATGAGTATTATGATAATATGTATTTTTTATAGATATAGCATGATATAAATAATATCTTAAGAAATTATCGTATGATATGTATAGTGTTTATCAAACACGATATAATAGTTCATCTCATTCTGCTTCATCAAAACATGTCATAGACTATTCTAAATCAAAATCTTATATGTTTTCTATTTTGCAAAGAAAGAAACAAAAATCGATTTCGATTTCTTCCTCATATAATAAAGTGGTTCTATATGAAAGTTAAAGTGTGGACTTTTTGACTGATGAAGATGCTGAGAAATTTGATATATCATCATGGTGGAAAGCACATGCAAGTAGACATCTAGTGCTTTCTATCATGGCTTGTGATTTATTAAGTGTTCCAGTATCTACAGTTGTATCAAAATCTTATTTTCGTGCATGAAAAAAGTATTAAATGATAAGAGAATCTAATTAACACCTGAAGCTTTAGAGGTATGCATATGCATAAAGGATTCGCATAATGCTGAAAAAACAAATCCAAAGATTTGGTGAAAGTTCAATTGATAAGGAGATTCAAAAAATTGAAGAAATAGAATATACTAATATTGAAGGTTGAGGTTTATTTTTGAAAAATGATAATAGTAAGTTGGAAATATATAGGTATGTATTATTATATTTTTATTTATTTATTATAATTTTGTTGAATTATCTTACTAACACCTCTAAGCTTACACTTATGGAGCTAGGCTACTCAATTTCGAATAAGCTAAGCTCTTATCAAGGAGGAAAAGAATGTTAGGGGAGTTTAAAAGTGTCAAATTATATAATAGATTAAACACCAAACTATCCCAAAAATCTAAATTCATGATATATGGATCTTTTTCACTATATATATTGGACTCTATCTATCAAATATTTGATGTAGAACTAATTTATCACACTTGATATTATTATAAATTTTTCTTTTATGTGTGATTTGACCACATCATTTTTTTAATACTCTTAATAAAAAATTCTTTTACTTGATCAGTTCCACCATATGACTCATACAATTTTTGATTTTGTAAAAGAGACTAATATACAACTCGACTTAGTTACATTATTACGATAATTTTGGTCTTAAAAGTTTATACAGTTTCAAAATTGAAACTCTGATACCATTTATTGGGAGAGTCAAAGAGTGTTAAATCAGATCAATATAGTAGGTTGAATATCAAATTATCCCAAAAATCTAAACTCATTATATATGAGTTTTTTACTATATATATTAAACTTTATATATCCAATATCCGATATGGAACTAATCCATTATACCTGACATTATCACAATTTTTTCCTTTAGACGTGATCTAACCACATTAATTTTTTAATACTCTTAATTAATAACTCTTTAACTTTACAAGTTTTACCTATGATTCATACTAACGAGTTTTGTCATAATTTTTTATTTTTTAAAATCGACTAACATACAAATTAACTTAGTCGTATCATCACTATAATTTCAATCTTAAGAGTTTACACAACTTCAAAATTGAAGTTTTGATACCATTTGTTGGGGGAATTCAAGAGTATTAAATCGAGTCAATATAGTCAATCAGATATCAAATTATCCTAAAAACCTAAGCTTATGGGATATTATCTCTCTTAAAAAAATAAAATAAAAAGTTAAGACAAAAAATTCATTAGTATGGGTTATACGATAAAATTCGTAAAATTAAATTTACCATGATGATGCAATTGAATTAAGTCAAATATTAATCTTTCTAAAAAAAATAAAATCAAAAATTAAAATAAAAAACCATTAATATGGGTCATATGTAGTAAGAACAATTAGAATCAAGAATTTAAGTATCATAGTAACAATCAAAATTAGAACTAATAAAAAGAATAATACCATAATCATTATCAGAAATCCCTTCAGCAACTAATATTTGTCTTTTGGCTCATTTTTTAGATTGTGATTTTTTTCTTTTTTTACTTTGAACTTTCAACACTCTTTAATGACATGTTCTATCTTCTTACAGTGTTTGTAACTTTTTTCTTTGAATTTGGATCTAGAATGACCTAACTTTGATTTTTCTTTGGTACGACATTTGGCAATTAGTGTTTTTAAGTGTAACTCATCCCCTTCAATCTTTTTCAAATATTCATTAGATAGAAAGGTAATAAAAATATTGTCAAATTTTAAATTTTCATCATATATGATAGTAGTTTTCAAATTTTTATGAAAAATAGGTAAAAACGATAATAAAATAATTACCTTATTTTTATCTTTAATTTTAATATAAATATTTCATCAAGAAACAAATAGATCTTCATATTTGATATTTTTTAATGTGCTTCTTGACCCTTATTAAATAAAAATTACACGAATTCTTATTTGGCAAATATGAAGTTTTTATTTTTCATTGAATTTTTCTATATCAAATCGGATCAATATAATAAATAAGATATAAAATCATCCAAAAAACATGAACTCATAATATATAATTTTTTTTATTATATATATTAAATTTTTATTATCTAATATCTAATATCAAATTATCATAGGTGATATTATTATAGAGGAAGCCAATCCTTTGAGGTGCTTACGGATTCATCGGAGGAGAGAGATGTTGGTCACGCGCTTCGTTCTGTCAAAGCATTCGACGAGTAGCTAGTGTCATCTGTATCTATTGGTCTTTCCCATTCCAAATGCCTTGCATGGTGATGTTGGCCAGTTGAAGTTGAAGGAGAGGTGTCTGTCTCTAAATATGCGAGAGAATGGGCACTCGGTGAGTAGTAAAGGTGATCGTCACAATTATATCAGGAAAATAATGACAAGAATATCACTTTGTTGTACGAATAGAACAGCGGCGGCAGGAGGCAGAGGCAGCAGCCAGCGCTACCGCCTGTTTCCGAGGGTGGAGGCGGGACATCGACGCGCCCACACCACACGTGCGCCCTTCTAGGGACGGAGGCGAGGTCCAGGTTCAGGAGGGTCTGCGTCTTCTACGGCAGTAGCAGCGGCAAGCGCGTCTGCTACCGCGACGTCGCGCTGGAGGACTCTAGCTCTTCTTTTCTTCATTTTGGGTTTTAGTTAGGGCTCTCCTGATCTGGGGATTTGTTTTCAGTTGGAGAGGAAGGTGGATTTAGTCTACCGATGACGAAAGCGTCGGTTGCTCCGCCGCCGTCCACCGCGGCGGTGGTGATGTCCGGGGGTTGGAAATTTAGAAAAATTCCAGTTTTCTTGTTTTTTCTTTGGAAAAAAGACCGGATTTTTCTCGGAATTTTGATGGGTTTTTCCTTTTTAGGATCATTCCGACTTCAGAAAACCCTGATGAACAAAGAGGCACCTTTTTTAATATTTTCTTATTATTTTGAAATTGAGTGTCGTAAAATTTCTATGTTTAGAGAAGATTATCGGCGACGGGGGAGGTGAAAGCGCGGGCGAGCATGCACCAGAAGGTGGAGATGTCGCACAACTCCGATGCCTTCATCTCTCTCCCAGGTTTCTTCTCTTAATCTCCATTTTTTTTTCTCTCTTCGATTTCTATGCCAATACAACCTAAAAATTCGATCTTTTTGGCATGGTCTGTAATTTCGTCCGAAATGACTCGATTTCGGTTGGTTCCGAATTGAAATTTTATTTTAAGTTTCGATTAAGATTATTGTTTATAGTTACTGTTTATCTTTACCAAGCGCAGGCGGGAGCGCGCCAGTGGGAGCACGTGCGGGCTCGAGCGCGCGGGCCGGAGCTCGCCGGGCTCGCACTCGCTAGTCTGTCGCCGCTCCCTCTCCTATCTCGCGCCCTCACCGACCTGACCCATACTCCTGCAAGATGAAGTTGCCCTTACACTGAGATCAGCGCTATCGCCAATTTGATTTCGACGTTCTTATCGGTTTCTATCAGATACTGTTCACGTACATAATATTATTCACGTAATTATTTATTATTTTTAAAAAATTTTAAACATATTATAATTTTTTAATTTGAAGTTAAAAAATAATTGAAATAAAGTTAAATTTTAGTCAAAATATAATTTTCTTTTTGGACATTCGATATATGGTTATACTTCAAAAACGCTGCCACGAGATCGCGCAAAGCTAGTTGTTCTGTCTCATATGTCTACAAATACTCGTCCGGATCATCCAGGTACTGAATTTGTAATTCCACACCCAGATATTCCAAACTCAACTGATGATGATTATGATGATTAGTTATATTATCTTAAAATTTATAAATTATGTATGTGTGAAGTACAATTTAATGAAAAGTTAAATGTGCTTATGTTAATTTTAACTTTTAATCATATTCATATTATTTCTTATATGTTTTTTTAATACACTAATATATATTAAAAGTAGACTATATCAGTGACTAACTATCAAAATTAATATTAATTAACTAAAATAATATTTAATATTATGGTAAAATTAAGTAGAAATTCATTCCTAATTTTTCAAATTTTTCCAAATTTTTTTAAATATTTTATCGTATTTTTAATTTGAAGTCAAAATACAGTCAAAATATAGTCAAACTCTGGTCAATACCCAATTAATAATTTAAAAAAGTCTTTCGGCCAAAACTGAAACCGAAAAGGCCAAAACGGTCGAAACATATCGGTTTCATTGGGTCTCGAAATCAAAATTGATACCGAATTATAAAACCTTGCTGGGGGATAAGGAACCTTGGAAGAAAGGCGATCGCTCGTCCACACCAAACCCGTACGCCATTCCCATGATAAAATTCCCACCTTTACAGCAAATTCAAAAGCTTATAATGGATTTCATTGCAGGTGGGCTTGCTGAATGTGGTGGGGTACCGCAACTCGGTGTCGGCCTTCATCGACAAGGCGTTCGACGACCGCTTCACCAAGCCGTTCCAGCGCCAGATCATCGTCTCCGCCCCCACTGCCCGAGACCTCGTCCAGAAGCTCGAGGTACTTTCCGTTGATGCTAAAAGTCTCGAGCTAAAATGAAAGAATTGATATGAAACCTTGGGTGATGAAGCAGCAGGACGTACCGGCGGCGGGGATGCTGCAGTGGGAGATTGAGCAGGCGGGCCACAAGTGTCCTCTCCAGCAGAGATTGCTCCCCAAAAGATCAAAGATGAGACTTTTTTTTTAGCTGTGTCTTTCTTTTTTTTTTTCAGATTTTTTTTTGGCTGGCTACATAATCACTGATGAAAAATAGATCAACACGAGGAATGTGGTAAAAATTATTTCTTAGCATTAACTTTTTCTATAATCAAAATTATCTATTTTAATTTTAATGGAATATGGTCTATATCTTTTCCAACTTTTGCTTCAAAAAAAATTAATTTTTTTTGAGAAAGTTTCAATAAAAATCTACTCGTCCAAAAGGAAACTATTTCCTTTTTAGCATAAAAACAGTTTATTTAATATTATAATTTTCATCATTAAAATTTGGCAGGATTTTATTAGGGGTGAGCAAAAAAATCGAAAAACCGGTATACCGAACAGTACCGGTTGAGAATCATACCGAAAAATCGGTTCTCAAACCAAACCGGTACGGTTCCGGTTCTTAATTTAACAGAATCGGAAAACCAGTTCCGGTTCTAGTTCTGCATTATCTAAAAAATCGGTGAATCAAAATCGTACCGGTTTATCTATATATATATATTCAATCTCAAAACCCTAATCCTAACCCTAATCCCTGCGCCACCTCGCCCTCGCCTCGCCCTTGCAGTCGCAGCAACGTGTCGACGCCGCCTCAGCCTCACCCTCGCCCTCGCCCCCGAGCT
Organism: Trichopus zeylanicus subsp. travancoricus; assembly: GCA_005019695.1. Lineage (NCBI taxonomy): Eukaryota > Viridiplantae > Streptophyta > Magnoliopsida > Dioscoreales > Dioscoreaceae > Trichopus > Trichopus zeylanicus. The sequence continues at coordinate 805,830 of RXID01022599.1, forward strand.
CGCAGCGACGCCGCCTCGCCTTCGCGCTCGCCCCCGCGCTCACAACGACGCCGCCTCGCTCTCGTCCTTACCGGTCGTCGCGACGCCGAAGCTCCGGTATACCGATTTTAGAACCGGTTTAGAATCGGAACTGAAAAATCGGTTCTTTACCTAAATCGGTATGATTCCGGTTCTCAATTTTTTGAGAACCGAAATTCAATTTCGATTCTAAAATGAGTAAAATCGATACAGTTAATCGATTTTGCTCACTCTTAAATTTTATCCATTATCTTGTCAACTTCTTATACAAGGCAAATATTATATTTTATCTAGTCAAACTACTTCAACCCTAACTTCATATTATCATTCCTACTCAATCTCTTAATAGTAATTAATTAGTTCTAATATTTATTTAGATACAGGAATTAGGTACTAAAAGAATTAGATGCTTCCCATAAACCCAGGCAAGACAAACTCATAAGCTGACCAAGTTCCAATGAACACTTCCTGGAAAGAAACAATTCCATAATAATAAGGGTTTTTTGCATTTTCACCCATGGAAAGTTGGAAAATTATGCGCGCACCCGTGTAAATGAAGAAATCGCATATATACCCATGTAATAAACTAAAATTGTATTTGTACACCTCTTGATGTATTTCTGTGTTAGTAATGATGTTGAAGAATCGCGTTTTCAAATGTTTTTTTCTGCGCTGCTTCAACGAATTTTGGGGAAGTTCCTTTGGGACCCCGTTTCCTTCTAAAAGGATTCGTGTGGAAATTTTAAAATTCTAGGTGCCTAATTACAAAATATTTAAATTTACAAATATTTTTGCTTGTCAAGGAATAACTCAAATATTATGGCACATCTTTTTCAACCCATTTAATAATCCACAAAACAAAGGCTTAACTGTCTTGAATAAGCAAGACTCCAGTGTCATATTATACTGATTTCGAAAGCAAGACATTTTTAGTTTTTAATTGCCTATTAATTCCCTAATTGATGTCAGCTTTATCGTTTTATTTTTTTTTATTATATTCCCTAAAAATGACTCAAATTGCACCTATAATTCTCAAAAAAAAATCATAATTACTTATTTACTCTTGAAATTTTAATTATTTTAAATGATATCGATATTATTAATTTTCATCAGTGTTCGTTTGAATTAATGTGAAATCAATATGAGAAAATGAGATGATAGTCATCTCAAAATCAATTATTTTTTTAAAAAAAAAGTTGTCAAAAATCTATATTATTTTTATGCAACATATTCAAGAAAGAAGAGAGAAAGAAATCCGTTAAATATCCGAATTAATTAAATAATAATCCACCAGCATGCCAAGTGCATAATTTAATGACCAAAGAAGCTTCACTGATCCTTAGTCAGAGAGAGTCCTCCGGCCGCATCCAACCTGACTAACGCACATATATATACATGCGACTTGACTGCTACGAAGGCGAGCTGAAGTGAATGGGATGAGATGGAGAAGGAAGACGGAGGAGAGCTAGAGCTGCCCGGGTTCCGATTCCATCCGACCGAGGAGGAGCTGCTGGAGTTCTACCTTCGGCGGATTGTCGCCGGGAAGCGGCTCCCCTTCGACATCATCGCCACCGTCGATCTCTACCGTCACGATCCCTGTGATCTCCCTGGTGCTCCTCTTCTCCTTTCCCTTTTTTTTTTTTCTTTTGGATTAGTTATAAATTAATTTATGAACTTTCAGAATTATATATAATATCGAGAATCTTATTTTGCTTGCATTTCGAAAAAAATTATAGAGACTAATATATATAAAATCAATTGTTTAACACTCCGCGCAGTATATTAATGAACATTTTTTGAATGAGCAGGATTGGCGAAGATGGGAGAGAAGGAGTGGTACTTCTTCGTGCCGAGGGACCGGAAGCAGGCGAGTGGCGGGAGGCCGAACCGGACGACGGCTAGAGGGTTCTGGAAGGCGACCGGGTCCGATCGGCCAATCCGCAGCGCGGCCGATCCCCGGCGGCTCATTGGGTTGAAGAAGACGCTCGTCTTCTACCGCGGAAGGGCCCCCCGCGGGACCAAGACCGAGTGGGTCATGAACGAGTATCGACTGCCGGATGCCACCCCACCACCAAAGGTTTACATTTAACCGCTTGTGATATTGTAAAATTACGAAATTTTTATCATTTGCTTGCCTTCTTCTTCATGATGAATTAACAAGACACCATTGACAATACTGTTAAAACAATAGGGGGACATAGTGTTGTGCAAGATCTACAGAAAGGCGATGTCGATGAAGGAGCTCGAGCAGCAGGCCGCGATGGAGACCGCCAAGGCCGCCTTGCCGTCTTACCAGGCAGTCTACGGCAGCATACTATCTTTCAACGATGATGACGAGGCGATAACAGAGCTGCTGCAGCAAGAGCGCAATGAATCGTCGTTAACTACAGTGCAGTGGACGACGGCGAGCATGCGAGAGGAGCAGTTGCCGAATAATAGCTTGGAAGACTACTGCATGGAGTGGATGGAGGATGGCTTCTTGTCTCAGCTGAGTAGTGTGAGTAGTACCCCTTGGATGGATCAGTGGTCGCCTTGTTCCGCTGCTTGGAATTTCTGAAACTCTAAAATGGAAGAGGAAGAAGGACATGAAGAAATGAGAGAAACAATGTGGATCACAGGGATTAGGAAAGGGTCGTAAGAATATTTGTTTTTCGTGAGGGTTATTTGCAAAATTTGAGGCCCGCTGTATAATTTCGACAATATACAAGGCATAATATGCAAAAGCCCCTAAATAGGTGTCAGAAATGTTAATGAAGACGTGCGGTTTGATTAATCACATACAAGTGCCAGAAATTCAATTCGAAAGTTATTTGTGTCACATTAAGGGCTCGTATATTTTGTTAAAAATGACGTACTGAAAAAATTTTGGTTCGAGGATTTAAAAATTAGGATTTTTTAGACTTTTAATTACTTCGAATAATTTAAATTTTTTTTATTTCAAAATACTCAATGAATCACCGGTTAAATATTTTAAATATATAGAGTATTTTGATTATTAAAAAATAAAATTTTTTATTAATAATATATTAAATATCTAAAATATTTTAATTATTAAAAATTTAAGATTAATTATAAAAATACCTTCTATTTTTGAAATATATCGATTATTAAATATTTAAAATTTGTGGAGTATTTAAAAAATATTTTTAGTTATTAAAAATTTGAAAATTAATTGAGATCATATACGACTTAACTGATGTGAGAATTTTTTTTTTCTGGACTTTGATTTTCAGTCATTTTGATCGTAAATCAAAATCTTTGAAATCAGAAATTTCATTTTTTTAAAAATTTAAAATATCTACAAAATAAATATTGGAATTTTTAAATTTTTAATATTTTAATTTATACAAGACTTTATTTTACTACAAAACAAACCTGCCCGAAATAAGATTATTCCAAAATTTTAAAGTTGGTTAATTAACATGATTAAGTGCAATAAATGCAATTTTGAAAATAAATAAAATGTTGAAGTTTGTTTTGTGATTCAACTTCAACCCCAAAAATCACAACGATTGAAATTTTTTGAGAAAATGAAATAACTGCACTTAATCATACTTGTTAAACAAACTTTTAATGTCCAAAACAATGTCTTTAATCGGGCCTGATTTTCCTCGGATCCGGAACGACCCGGGTTCCAGCCCTACACGCCGTGCCGCCTACCCGCCGTCCCGGCTACGCGCTTGATGTTAAGTCAAACACGATCCAGCCATTAAATATTAACAAGCGTCCGCCAGACGATAAAAGCCAAATAATTTGTTTATATAAATAACACTGAGAATCGTCCAAGTTAGGCGAGAGAAACGGAGCGAGATGAACGGAGAAGATGACGACTTCCTTCTTCCCATGGGATTTCAATTCCAGCCGGAGGAAGAAGTTCTGATCCAATTCTACCTCCACGCCAAGGTCTCCGGGAAGCCGCTCGAGAAGGTAGAGCTGATCACCACCGTTGATATCTACCGTCATGAACCCTGGGATCTCCCAGGTCGTCTCCCTCCTCCTCCTCCTCTTCTTTTTATTCTTCTTCTTCTTCTTCTTCTTCTTCTTCTTGATTTATATTCTTTGAATTCCAAACATATCTTATTCATTTCTTAATCAACAGCCTTGGCCAAACTTGGGGAGAAGGAATGGTACTTTTTCGTGCCGAAGGACAGGAACAATCTGAACGGCGGGAGGTCAAACCGGATGACATTCAGTGGGTTCTGGAAGGCCACAGGAACAGACCGGCCAATAGGAATCAAGCCAGTCATCGGGCTTAGGAAGACTCTGGTGTTCTACCGCGGGCGTTCCCGGACCGCCATCAAAACCAGCTGGATCATGTACGAATACCGCCTGCCTGAGACCAACCCGCCACCCGAGGTAGCGTGCAGGAATTCTCACATCGACATTCAAGGCTTCCTGTCTTGAGGATTAGGGTTTCGATTCTTTAGAATATTTAGACTGACAGAGATAAAAGAGGCCAAGCTTTCACTGGATTAATTCCTTCCTTTTTGTTTGACAAAACGAACAGGAGGACTGGGTAGTGTGCAAGGTTTTCCAAAAGCGAAGGCCAATGCGGAGGGAGTCGAATCAGCTAGCGGCGATGAAAGCTACCAAGAAGAAGGCACCGCGAAAAAGCGCCTCTGCTCGCACCTCGCCTCTTGAAGACGATAATTATTCCGAAATGTTATCCTTCGACAATAGCCATGAAGCACCGCAGCTAATCGGCGAATCTTCGTCAGCCTCACCACAGCCAAAGACAAGTGTTCCAGAGGATCTGTTGCCGCCGATCAATAGCTCAGAAGAAGGCCTCGTCGTGTCAATGCAGAGCCCCTTCTTACCTCCTCAGAATAATGCCGAAATGCGTCCTTTCGAGGATGGGACGAGACAGCTGCAGCCACAGAATCATCTGTTGACATTCCTCGGCTTCGATGATGCCCTGGAGACGACCGAGGATCACCATTCGGATCAGAACGATGGCGAAACGTGGTCCTTTGATGATTGGATGACAGAGCAGCCGGCAGCAGAGTTTGGCGAGACTTCGCTAGCCATGGCGAAGGAAACAACGAATGCTCCTGAGGATTTCGTTTTGAATGAGAACTATGACAACTTGTTATACCTGGAGACGACTGAGGATCGCCATTCGCATCAGAAAGATGGCGAAACGTGGTCCTTTGGTGATTGGATGACAGAGCAGCCGGCAGCAGAGTTTGGCGAGACTTCGCTAGCCATGGCACTGGAAACCACGAGTGCTTCTGGGGATTTCGTTTTGAATGAGAACTATGGCGATGATGGCATAGAGAAGCTGCCGCCTCTAGAGTTTGCTGATTCTATGACAGCCATGGAGAAGCCAACCACAAGTGCTCCTGAGGATTCGTTGAGCATCAATAGCCCTGAAGATAGCCTGAAGTGGGTGAGGGATTACCTCTCTAGTCTCAACCCCAGAGATTAGAATTTCTGAAACCCTAAATGTAACAGGAGGAAGAAGAGTATGGAGAAATGAGAAGCCTTTGATTTTTGGTTAAGGTAGGGGTGCGTGTGCCTCCGGATTTTCTCCTTTTTTTTCATATATGTTGGATGCGAAGCACCGTCGATCGTCGGCACCAAATGACGGTGGTAAGAATGCGTATGACGAGCGTGCTATGCAAATATTGAAATATGCAGGTGTTCTCCGTAATTTGGTCAAAAAATTGGACCACAGAAAGGATATCTTAAATCCTTGATAGCAATAAATGTAAAGGAAGGACAAAATTACAATAACGCGGTGGAAAATCAGAACCATCAAGGAGTTATATGTAAAAATATCCCTCGATGTAAGGGTGTTAGATGTAAAAGTACCTTTACAGAAAATTCAAGACAAAAAGTTCCAAATGGCCCATTATAATTGGAGTTCAACTGTGTACAGACTGCAAAGCTGCTGCTATCTTGCAAAGTTAATGGAATAACAGGCCTACAAAACTCAAACAGTACCAAGATTCCAAGACCTTTCTCTTCTAAACAAATATATGCAATAATATACATTTTCAACTAGTTTTTAACTCTTCGCACAACCCTGTTGCCTCCTTCAGAGTTGCAGTCTAATTCGGCATTTCTGTCTTGTCTCGGTCCTATTGATAACAGCCGCATCAGGTTCAATAGACATGATCAGTAATCTTAGACTTTATGTGTAAATCCTGAGATATGCACTGCAGGATTAAGGAACTTTAGCATTCCCCCTGGCAAACCTTAATTCCTGGGAGCGCATGTGAAGCTCTTCGTAAGCCTTCATGGAATCAGCTGTGAAGTTCTCCATGGCTTCAAAGACTCGTCTCAAGCTCAGCTGCAGATTGCTTTCCTCCCCAGCTCGGGGATGACGTGCATCACGTCCATACAAGGGATGGGAACTCTGGCCAGAAACTGAAACTAGTTTCTTGCTTTGCTCTTCTACTGCTCTCCGCATTTCCCGTTCATTCCTGTCCATAATTTTGAGTTCCCTGTTTGAATCCCCATCCATCATCATCTTCTGCCGCTGTTCGGTGCTGTGTTGTTCCCAGAGACGAAGGACATTAGCAGCCAAGACCTGCATGGTGTCAACTACTTCCTGTTCAGATACTGTATCTAGAGCTTGTGACCAGTAATTGCAGATTACAAACACTGGAGGAGCGCCTAATCTTCCAGGAGAGAAGGGCCCAATCCCATCAGATGTTACTCTGGGTGCATGCTGAATGCATTTCAGAAGCCAACTATTTAAGGATTTGACGAAGCTTTTCTGGGCATTAATCCAGGCAGAGAAGCAACAGACCCACTCTATCATCTTGAGTTCAAGTTGCTTTGTTGCCTCCATGTGAGCATTGCTGCACATACCATATGCTATAGAATCTAGGCTTGTGGCTGTTGAAATGGCTTGACATTGAGTCTGATGGCATTCCAGCATTATAGCCCACATCCTCATCACCCTGAACAGATATATTGCACATAAGAAATAAGCAACATTTCCACTATGGGAAAATCCTTCTTGAGAAAGGTTTATAAATTGCAACTAATTAATGTATTGCAACAGGCTTCTTGAGAAAAGAGTCCAATTATAAAGGGTGGTTAAGCCAAGCATGACCTTTCCCTTCAAAATTTTACTTCAGCTAAAGCAAACAGTTATATATGGCAATGGAATTAGTTTCTTTTTCAAAAGTGGAGTAAAAATATGTAATGCCCAAATCAGTCATAATGAAATCTCTCTTTGGTGCAGAAAATATTGAAGGACAATGATAAAACTGATTAATATTGATAATCAAACCTCATTTTTCAGATCAATTGCACTAGAATTATAGAGTGACAGACTGACATGCAAGAAAAGGAAATATAGAAGAATCAAATTCAAAGTTAATCCCCCCTGTCATGCAAAGAATAAATTTTCTATGCACATATTAACACCCAACATACAAGCTTTAAAACCACAGATTAAGGAGGGAATCACTCACATACCGTTGAATTACTTCACATATCTGTGGAAAAAGTTCTTCATTCCTGAGCTTATTTATCTTATTTGATATGGTTTGCACAACTTGAATTGCAATCCTTATCCTTATTGACAACTTCCTGACCATCTTCCCTGTAGATTCAACCTTTTGAGCATCAGCACCAGTTCTGTCAAAACGTTTTAGCCTATTGCAATACCTATCAAGAAGTATCCGCATCTTCTCCTCTGCCTACAGAAAGAACAATTGCGAATAATGAGCAAAACCAAACTGGAAGAAATACAGAGAGTACAGAAATAGTAAGTAATGCTTCTCCAAAGAACCATGCAACCATTCCCGCTGTTTTTTTTTTGTTTCAACAGGTGGAAATTTGAGAAATGTAGTAATTTGAAAACGTCATTAAGATTGCTAAAGTTAGAAAAGTCATTGTACATAATTTGTCTCAACAGTAAGTGATTGTTGACTAACATGTCCATAACCTTACAAAAAGCATGTAAGGAGGCACGTGCAATAACTAATGCCAGAGTAACAAAACATGTGTACCCAATTAAGGAAAGTGATTAGATTCTTCAAATTAATATTGTTCACTATTCAATTTAAACATTGATCTAGATGCTAGTAGTGGAACTTATTTCCAAAAAAATAAATGCTAGACATCACAAGTGCCAAAAAGACATGAATGGATGGCTTAAGCACACCTAAACAAACACAGTTCACAAAAAGACATAAAAAAGAAGGATCACATGGTTCTCCATAAAGAGCAATAAAAAATCCTTTCTCTCCTGTCAGTTTAGAATCTCTAACTCACTAATCCACATGCAAGAGCCTTAGAAATAACACCTTTTCCCTACCATTCACTAAAATATCAAATGCATTACATACCCTGACTTCTTCGTAGAGCTTCTTCTCCCAGATGAAGAGTTTCTGCAATGTGGATGAAAGGCTCCCAGACTCTATCTCCCTGACTTCAAAGAACTCTCCAATGCCACGATCAGAAAGGAAGGGCGCTGCATTTATCATTCAAAAATAAAAATCAGCAACTACACGTCTATTATTGGAACGCACTTTGTCAAACATCTAAAAGGCAATAAAAATGCACCATTTTTTGGGTGAAACTGAAGCTCCCCTGCTTCACTCATCCAGCACACCTCCTCCACCGACTTCGACGCCCGACCGAACTGTGCGACGATCTCCTCCACTGCCTCCGAAACGCCACGAGCTGCCAACGCAGCCACTTCCCGCCGCTCCTCCTGCCGCCTCCGCCCCTTCTCCTCGACGACATTCCTCTCCACCAACAGCCTCTTGCTCTCCCGGCCATTTCCAGTCTCCATCTTCCTCCTCTCGCGTTTCCAGTCCTCTCTAATGTCCGAAACCTCTCTGAAATCCGGAGCTGAGGCAGAAGCCGCATAAGCTGACCTCCTATCTGCGCCATAAACTTCCTTAACAACCTCCACCACCTCTACCTCCTCCTCCTCCAAGTCGTCGTCTTCTTCAAGCTCGGGAATCCCTTCCTCCTCCCTCACCTCCCTGGAACTCCGGCTCGGCGTGTAGGCTCCCGGCACGTAAGCAGCGTAGAAATTCTCATACGACCCAAATGGATCGAGGAAGTCCCATCCCACGGCCCTCGGCAGTGGAGGGGGTGGCGGCGTTGGAGGAGGCGGGGCAGCATTCGAAGAAGGCACCTGCCATTCCCGTGCCGCCTGCGCATTCAGATAAGGATAGGGATAAGGATAAGGATATGGATAAGAAGACGGATCGCAATCCTGGTCGTAGCCATAGGAGACGGGCCCGGAGCTCTGGTAGAGGACGGTATTGGAGGCCGGAGGCTGGTGGCGGGCGCAATGGACGGCGAGCTCCGGAGGGTGGGAAGGGGGGATGGGCTCGTCTTCGTCGCCGTCGTCGTCGGAGGGGTGGAAGGGGGAGATGGGCTCGTCGTCGGATTCGTCATCGGAAGGGGAGGGGAGGGAAGGGAGGAGATGGGATTGGAGGAAGAGGTGGAGGGCAGAGGAGAGGGAGAGGAGGGAGAGGGAGTAGGCGGAGTGGGCGCGGGTCAGGGCGTGGCGTCGGCGGAGGGCATCGGCGAGGAGGCGGTGGCGGTGGCGGCAGAGGGCGACGGGAGGAAGGTCGTCGAGCTTGGAGCCGGAGCAGCCCATTGGGGCGGAGCGAGGGTTCCGGCGAGGAGGAGGAAGAAGAAGAGGAGGTTTGGAATAAATAAAAGAAGGAGGTGGGTGGAGATGGTAAATGAAGGGGGAGGAGGACGACGACGACGACGAAATGGAATTAATTATTTATGGAGGGTGTTTTTATAACTTTTTTTAAATAGGAGAGAGAAGAGCCGGGGGAAAGAGAAGAGTGGCGTGACTCTGCGTGCGTCCCCGCGAGCGCGGATAAATGGGTTTCATTTATTTATGATGTGATAATTGTATTTAAGCCCTTAAAGTTTTGTGCTATTATGGATAAGCGCTTTAGCATGTATCAAATATATATTGTGTGTCTGATGTTTCAGTGATGATCGCTATTAGTGATTAAAAGTAAATATTAATTGTGGATGGATGTGTTTGAATGTATGATCGCTGCTCACCATAAAAAAAAATGTCGAATATTATATTATTCAAAAACTTAAACTAGTGAAATAAAAAATAAAAAATATTTATATTTAACATTATTTAATTAATTATTTAATATTTGACTAATTTATTATATCTAATACCTCTATAAATCAAAATATCGAGCAATAGTCTTCGTCGATAAGTAGGGCTGTGCATTCGGTTAAAACCGAACTGAACCGAACCGAATAAATTGAACCAAAATTTTCGAAATTTTGAAAATCCAAAACCGAACCGAACCGAACCGAATAGTATAAAAATCGAACCGAAATATTTCGGTTCGGTTCGGTTATAACCGAATTGCAAATCGAATTTTTACAGGACTCTGAATGAACGGACCTGGTCATTTGCATAAGGGGAAAAAAAAATAGTACAGAATATACATTATACATACCCCGCATCTGATCCTGATAGGCTGATACTCAGTCCAATTGCAAGTTTGCAAATTGCAACCCAATAAACAATCAGTTAATCTCAGTATCTCACATGTCACAATGGCACAACCGCACAAGCAGGAGCAAGACACTTCAAGACTTCAAGTGAATCAAGTCTTCAAGTTGCAGGAGCAGCACAGCAGGAGCAGCAGGAGGCTAGGAGCAGCAGCAGCAGCAGGACAATGTATAGTAGTAGACTAGCAGTCTAGTAGAAGCGGGCAAGCTGCAAAACACTTCAATAACTCAATTTCATGTAGCAAGACACTTCAAGACTTCAAGTGAATTAAGTCTTCAAGTTGCAGGAGCAGCACAGCAGGAGCAGCAGGAGGATAGGAGCAACAGTAGCAGGACAATGTATAGTAGCAGACTAGCAGTCTAGTAGAAGCGGGCAAGCTGCAACACACTTCAACAACTCAACTTCATGTAACAAAACACTTCAAGACTTCAAGTGAATCAAGTCTTCAAGTTGTAGAAGCAACACAGCAGGAGCAGCACAGCAGCAAGAGCAGTAGGACAATGTATAGTAGCAGTCTAGCAGAAGCGGGCAAGCTGCAAAACACTTTAACAGTTCAGCAGTTCAACTTCATGTAGCAAGACACTTCAAGACTTCCAAGTTCCAAGTCTTCAACAGTTCAACACTTCAACTTCATACTTGCAGGAGCAGACGAGCAATAAGACAATGTATATTGTATAGTAGCAGAAGCTGGCAAGCTGTACTGCTGCAGAAAACTTCAATAGTTCAACTTCATGCTTGCAGAGTTGCAGGACAATGTACAGTAGTAGGACAATCCTATAACTCTATAAGACTATAATATCATTCTTACAAGTCAAATAACTCAGCATCAGCAAGCTGTAAGACAACAACTGTAATTATGTGGTTCAGAATAAATATGATCAATTCAGTAATCAGTTAGCATTTGAACTTTGAAGGATTATATCATGCCAAATGGTCCATTAAGAAAAGCTTGAGAAATCTCCTGTAGTCTCATGTACAAAAGTAACAGAACAGAAGCTAGAACCAGAAGTTCCAACTTCCAAGCAGCATAACATTACTAGGGTGAAGCCAAAGAAGGAGACAATCGTCCAATTAGTCATTTGCCCACATGCGAGCATAACATATGGCAATGAGCCAATGATTCAACATCATCATCGCCTCAAACAGCTTATGAAAAATTCAACAAATATCATTGAAAAAACCATAAAATAATTCCAAAAGGGTCATACCGTCATATTCGCCTTATACCGTCATACCCACCATCCCTCTCTGGCTCTCCCTGTGAGCGAATGGTAGGTAGTGGTTGCCTTCACAGGCCATCCAAACAACCATGCCATTGCTACAAGCCTACAAAGTGAAGAGGACGAAGCGAGAGTAGGGGACCATTGGAACACCTCCCCATCAAAACACTAAAGACAAAAAAACCTCAAATAAAAGCAAAAATTCAAGAGGCTCAGATGGCTTTGATGCATCATCAAAAACGAAGATGTCTCCCCTCAAGCATCAACCTGCTCGGCTGCTCCTACAAAATAATAGTTGGATACATACTTGTCCCTGGATACTTGGATCATACTATTGAACCTAAAAAATATAGTAAAATATCATCACAGTAAAAGCAATTAAGAAAATATCAGGTAAGTAGGTAACTGGGTAAGGAACTAAGGACTGTAAGATCATAACTTCACACATGCACTGATGCTGTGATGCACATGAATGATAAGGATATATAAGAATGAATCTGCAAGAGATGACCATAGAAAGTTAGAAACATGAAAAGAAATGCATAAAAAATAAGTAAGTATATTCAAACCTTAAGATGACTTCTCAAAATTCAATGGTTGTGATGCCCAATTTCATCTTTATCAACTCTGAAATAAAAAAATCATTCAATGATTATTTGATCATAATAAAGAAATTACAATGCAATAATAAAAATATTAGCAATGCAAATCTTACCCTCTTGAATCTTTTCAAGGTCTTCCAAACTTTTCTCAACATTGATTTCTGTTTTTGAATTTTTAATCCAATTTTGAGTGCAAACGAGAGCTTGTACTAGTGTAGGAGTCAAAGAGCTACGAAAACGATCAAGTATGCACCCTCCTGTACTAAAAGCTGATTCAGAGGCCACTGTAGAGATAGGTATAGCAATATATCACGAGCCATATGTGACAAAATAGGAAATCTGCAGCTATTCACTTTCCAGAAGCCCAGAATATCAAAGTTTGGCTCAACTTTTTCAAGATCCTCTGACAAATACTTGTCTAGTTCAGACTTCATTTCATCACCCATGAAACTTTTTCTATACTCAGCAAATAGACTGCTTAAAATGTACTTACTTGATTGCTTTGGCATACTTGATCCTTCACCAGATGGCATTCCTCCCGGCTGTAGTCGTATTTTGTACTCTTTAAATATACAACTTCATGCAACTTTCTTCTTATCATAACACCTCTTTCACCTTCATACATTTTCTCAACTCCAAACTCAACATATTCTAATTTGCGTCTTGGATCAAAGACAGCAAGAACAAAGAGAAGCATATTAATCTTCTCTGTCTCACCCCAATACTTGTCATATTTGTCTTTCATCACAACAGCCATATCTTGGACTTTTGTATCACTACTGACTTTCCACAGATTCAAAAGAAGGTTAACTTGACAAATTTCATCAAAAAATAAATTACTTGTAATATACATAGAGGCAGAAACCGTAAGAGTCAACTCATAGAAATGCTCTAAGAATATAATAAGTCGCCTAACATTCTGCCAGTCAAAAGACAGAGGAGTTCCATCTTCATTATTAAGCTCATGACAGAAATTACTATCTTCCTCTTCAAATTTTTCAAAAGCCCGCTCAAAAGTTTGAGCTGCTTCAAGCATCATATAGGTAGAATTCCATCTTCTAGATATATCCAAACAAAGACATTTTCTGCTTTCAATTTTTTCAATTTTCACATATTCTTTGAATCTCTGCCATCTTACTGGAGAATATCTCACATATTTAATAGTAGATCTAACCCGAGCAATGAAATCTGTCATCTCTTTCAAACCATCTTTCACCACAAGATTAATGATATGTGTTATGCAACGCATATGAATATATTTTCCTTGTGCCAAACAAGTGCCCCAATTCAAAAATTTTTTCTTCAAATAGAAATAGCAGTATCATTTGAAGAGGTATTATCAACAGTAACAGTCAAAACATTATCAATTCCCCATTCAGAGAGGCATTTTTCAATTGCTTTTCCTATAACTTCACCCTTATAACTTGTAATTTTGCAAAAATTCAAAAGCTTTTTCTTCAAGTTCCAATCAATATCAATATAATGTGTTGTGATACACATATAGTTTATATTTTGAATTGAGGTCCAAGTATCAGTGATCAAACAAACTCTCTGTTTGGACTCTCTGAAATAGTGTTTCAACTTTACCTTTTCATCATGGTAGAGTTGAAAATAGTCTCTAGTCATAGTCCAACGTGAAGGCATTCGAAATCTAGGATAAACTTGAGACATAAAGTATTGAAAGCCTTCATGTTGCACAAAACTAAAAGGCAGTTCATCTACAACAATCATGTGTGCCAGTGTTTTTCTAATTTTTTCTTGATCAAACTTCCAGCTAGTTAGCACAGACTCATTTGCTACTTCTTTCTGAATAGGTTGCATAGCAAGTTGTATTTGATGTGTATCAACATTATATGGATATTGCTTGCATTGATTCATGTGATGTCTAAGAGAAGAAGTACCATTTTTTTTGAATCACAAAAAAATTCATTACCACAGTAGTTACATCTGGCTTTGGTTGACTTGCCCGAGTCTGTGAACTTTGTGTAATGCTCCCATACAGCTGATCGTGCTGTCATTCTCTTTCTCGGCATTGGAGGCTTTGTACTGCACGTAGATGCATTGCCCTCTTTTGAAACTTCGATAGCCATAGGCGTAGAACTTTTCTGAGAAGCAGAAATTGGCATTGGACTTAGAATAACTGGATTTGTGTTTGAAAGTTGCTGACTGTCATCCTCGTTCAACATCTGTCAATATAAAAATTACAGAATTACAGATTAAATCGTATGAAATCAAAAAATCCTAATTTAATTTCATAAAATTCAACCCTAACCTTACAATTTGATCCCGATGATGCCCTTGTAGAAAAATAAGATATTGAAGCTCAGAGCCTCAAAGGCTAATCACAGAGAGATATTGAGGCGTTGGGAGTCAGAGCCTCAGAGGAGGAGGGGGGGTCCGAGGGTGGACGAAAGCGATGCCACCGGGGATGAAGGAGAAGAAAAATCGGGAGTTCGGAACTGAGGATTTACTGATCTAACAATAAAATCGTATGAAATCAAAAAATCCTAATTTAATTTCACAAAAAATCAACCCTAAATTTCATAATTTCCGAAATACTCTCAACTTGCAGCTTAATCCGTTATAGAAAAATGAGAGATTGAAGCTCAGAGCGCGACCAAAGAGATATTGAGGGGTTGGAACTGAGAGTCAGAGCCTCAGAGGAGAGGAGGAGGGGGGTGGTCCGGGGGTGGACCGTGGACGAAAGGATTAACAATAAAATCGTATGAAATCAAAAAACCCTAATTTAATTTCACAAAAAATCAACCCTAAATACCCTCACCTTGCAGCTTAATCCGTTGTAAAAAAAATGAGAGATTAAAGCTCAGAGCGTCGATCAGAGAGATATTGAGGCGTCGGGATTCAGAGCCTCAGAGGAGGAGGGGGGTCCGGGGGTGGACGAAAGCGATGTCACCGACATGGCGCAGCACCGCAGCTGCAGGGATGAAGGAGAAGAAAAATCGTCAATTCGGAACTGAGGATTTACTGATCTAATAATAAAATCGTATGAAATCAAAAAACCTTAATTTAATTTCATAAAAAATCAACCCTAAATTTCATAATTTCCTAAATACGCTCACCTTGCAGCTTAATCCGTCGTAGAAAAATGAGAGATTGAAGCTCAGAACGTCGACCAGAGAGAGGCGTCGGAATTCAGAGCCTCAGAGGAGGAGGGGGGTCCGGGGGTGGACGAAAGCGATGTCACCGACACGACGCAGCACCGCAGCTACAGGGATGAAGGCGCAACACAGCAGGTTCGCAGCGGCGAGAGCGGCGAGAGCGAGAGGCAATCGGGAATTCGGGATTAGGGTTAGGGATGAAATGAGAGGTGAGAGCGAGAGCGGTGAACCGCTCTGAGAGAAAGCGATAATATATAGGGCTGTTTGAGCCGATTAGCTCAAAATCGAAATCTAACCGTAGTATATAAGTATATATATAATTCGGTTTGGTTCGGTTTTTACAGTTTTTCAAAATTAAAAACCGAAACCGAACCAAATTTTAAATTTTTTTTTTCAAAACCGAACCGAACCGAGAACCGAATAACCCGAACCGAATTGGTTATTCGGTTTTGGTTCGGCCGGTTAATTCGATTTTGACCGAATAATGCACAGCCCTATTGATAAGTGCCAGCAACAAGACAAATTATTACTGCATTATCAGAGTTAAAATGTACAAAAATAAATTTGTAGTTACATATTAGTCTTTCTCAAAAATTAATGATTAAACAAAAATTTATTTAATGATTAAGTCATACAATAAAATTAGTTAAATAAAAAAATTTTGATTAAAAATATAAAAAATTTAATGTGATCAAATCACATTTTAACAAAATATTATAGTATCTGAAATGATATATTAGTTTTAAATTACATGATTGAACAAATAAAATTTAATGTATATAATAAAAAAACTCATATTTTATAAACTTAGACTTTTAAGATAATTTGGATGAGAATCAGGAGCTGCCAAATTCAAATTAAAAATTTATATTTATTATTTCAAATATAATCTAATTCTCCTATAAAAAATGTGAGAAAACTTATTTTTATCATGCTTTTTATTTACACAGAAAAAATTATGTCAAGTATTCTAACAAATATAACATATAGTATAAATTTTTTTTTTGTCTTTAGATTTTTATTTCTTAAAAAAATATCTAAATAAATTTTAATTAATTCTTGTCTTTTTTATTTCATTACTTTTCTTCTTCCTTTTTCATAAATATTGCTTAAAGAAACAGCTAAAAAAATTTCAATTAATTTTTGTCATTTTTATTTCTCTATTTTTCTCATTTTTTTCCCATGAATTTATGGTTTTTATTTGAAAAATAGATATTTTTATTCTATCTATATATTCATGATTTTTTATTTAGGAGGGAGATGTTTTTTTATCCTATTTATAAATTCATAGTTTTCTATTTAGAATAGAGACTTTTTTTCATCCTTCTTTTTTTTAATGAATTTATGATTCAATATTTGGAAGAGATTTTTTTTATATTTTTGTCCTCTCAAATTAGATTTTGACGAAGGAAAATGGTAAAAAAGAAAGAGCAAACAACTTGTGAAAGTATTGTGACCATTGAATCCCTTTCCTTGTCCTAGATTATTATCATTATTTCTCATTCTCAATTTTCTTAATTTTATTTGATTTTAGGGTTTTCAAATAGCTTGCTGGGCTCTAGAAACTAATGATTATCGGAGTAAAAGAGTTTCATAAATATATGTTAAAATCTAGCAATAAAGATGAAAATTTTGACAACCACATCAATAGAATAGGTCCTCTTTGTTGGTTTTTTTTATATATTTTCAATTTTATTTGAATTTCAACAACAAAGATAAAGAGTTTTACAACCGTAGCGACAAAGATAAAGAGTTTTACAACCGTAGCGACTTTATCCCTTACAAAGGTCTCCTTTCTCACCGTCTTATTTCATAGTTTTGTTTATAGTTATTACATTTTTTTAAGTTTTGCATATTGAAATTAAAGAAAATCATGAAATATTGGTATGGCAATTTTTTTAAAAAAATTTCTTTGTAATTTATTGTACATTAGTTGATAATGATTCAATGAAGGTAGACTAGAAGAGCAATGACCTAACAACTTTGTGTTCCAAGTCAAGTTAAAAAAATATGGATTTCTCTTGTGATATAGTATTTTAATTTTTTATTACATACGATAAAAATGTAGTTTCTCACCTTTTTTTTTCTCAAATAAAAGAAATAAAGAGTCTTTTTTTTTTAAAATGCATACCCAAAAAAAAAAAGAAGCAAAGAAAATTTGGAGAAAAGAAAGATAAATGAGCAGTGGATTTAAATTTCATCATAATTGCCAGTGTGGAATAAAAGATTACGCTAACAGATCTCAAGTAAAATATGTTGGAGTTTGTCCAAAGCACGATTAGGACTAATTTCACATCCCAAAAAAAAAATCTCATTTTCACATAATTACAATGATAATTGAATTTACCATTTATTTTTGTTTCTGTTATCCACAAAATTTATTTTATTTTATTTTTTCTTTTTACATAAAAATGGGAATTAAAGCTTTATATAATGATGAACGTATCAGCCAGCCGATATGAGATGGAACGAAGGCATAAATGCAGGCACAGGATGCACAACCTGGAATGTCACAATACACCATGCAATGTGATTATGAATTTGTACCCAAATCTCGGGACTCTCCCCCGTTTCCTGGATCACTGCACTACATGCTGCTTCTCCTGCTCCAGCCTTAACTTCCCCCCACCAGAATCAATGTTAGCTCACCGTCTTCCTTCTCTTCTTCTTCTTCTTTGTCTATTTATTTTTCTTCATTTATATTATACTGGAACCTCAGTTTATTACCGTAGCTGCGGAATGGATTGGCTCAGAGACCCGAGCCCTTCAGGTGCTGAATCAATTGAAGATATTGACAAATTTTGATCGTATTTATCTACTCTGATCATGTTTGACCGAGATCGTGATCGAATCGAGCTTGAGCTTTAATTGAGCAGAACTCGAGATTATATATATATATATATATATCTATTTTATTGTTGCTTAGTGGATGATTTTGATTTTGTCCTCAATGTAGGTATATAGAGAAGAAGAAGGCTGAGACAAAGAAAAAGTAGAGAACCTTTCTTTTTGAAAGAAATGATCTCACGTGAGCCCAACATCACAATTGGGTCGACACAGCTTCTCCAGGCTTTCTAAAGAACCTCGTCTTTTGATTCAGAAAAAAGGATCTCGTGGAATCCATCTTTGATTCAGTGGAGATGCTGAGGATGCAAAGGCTTCAGCTTTTCAGCGCTTTTTCCTGCTAATATTTTTTTTTTCTCAAATTTTTTTTTTTTTTTTTTATTTAAAAAAAAGGCTCTCCTCTGGATGGCATTGTGCTTATTTTGGTTTCACGAGGTTTCTTGCAAATACCTGCTCGAAACATTCGTCACTCTTCGGATCGGGTACCGTCACATATCAAATTTAAAATTAATGAATTATTTTTATAAATTAATATTTTTTTAAAAAATAATAATTTAATTTAATTTAAATAACGATATAAAATAAAGAATATTAAATTTGTAAAAAAAATAATTTCGAAAAATACTAATCCGGATCATAATTTCAAATCGAACGGTGTTGCGGCATTTACAGGTCCCGTTTGATTTGGGGTCAGGATCAGAATCAGCTTGTTTCAGAATTTTTTTAAAATAAAATTAATATTTATTATTTTATATTATTATTAAATTAAATTATTATAAAAAATTAAATAGTTTTTTGAGTTTTAAATTATTGAAGTCTTAATTTTAATAAAAAAATATTAGTCTATAAAAATAATTCACTAATCTTGATCTTGACTTTAACCTCGACCCTCAACCGAACGGGCAAGTATTTCCTTGTAATTCTAATGGAATTTTTAACGGTCCACGGTCCCAATATTCTTAGTTTTCGGCTACAGAGTATAGCCCAGCCCACTAAAAAATGTGAAGGCCTGCTGGTTCATAGGCTCAATACAACTCCAATTATGTGGTGATATTAAATATTACTTGAATTATTTATCTTTTGAAAAATAATCCAAGTTAATTAGGGATATAAATGGGTCGAGTTTAAACGAGTTGACCTCAACTCGAGCTCGGACCAGCGCTCGTTCGGCTTGTTTAAACCGAGATGAGTTGAGCTCACCATCAACCCCTTTACAAGCATACTTAGAAACCATGACATTACATGAATCTAAATCTCTTTCGAGAAGTCTATCAAACACTACCGACGCACTGTCCATATCGCAAATTTTAATGAAGCAGAACTACAAGTAATATTTTAATCAGAAAAAAAATAATAATTTTACTCACAAAACCAAAGCAATCAACAAGAAAATTCATTAATCTCAATTAATTAAAAAAATCGACAAATCCTAGTGGTATAAGGAGGGCGGGGCCGGAACGGCGGCGCTTGGGAGGGCAGGGACACGCCGGAACAACGATGTGCAAGATCGGGTGCGATGCGCAGGGTTCCAGATGCTTCGAAATGGCGATGCTCGGTGCTGGAGATGTACCGAATCGATACGCGCAAGATCGGATCGTCGTGGACGCACGGACACATAAAAAAAATTAGGATTCGGAAGGAAAACTGAAAAAAAAAAAGAAAAGAAAAGTAAGTATGCTATATAGTATATACAATTATAATTTATATATACATTGAAGTTAGTTCTAGTTTTTTTATCAGAATTAGGCGACTTGTTTCCTAATGAGTCGAGTTGAACTTAGACTTGAACATCTAATCTAAATTAACACCTCTAAATTTAATAGTAAAAATAAAAATTAATTTTTTAATAATGATACATTGATAAATAAAATAAATGTTTAAAATTTTTTAAAAAAAATTGTAAAATAGATAAAATTACACTGCTATTCCCTCCTGTTTTTATTTTTGAGTTTTTTACCTATCACTTTCAATATATACTCAATTTATCAAATTTTTCATGTGATTTCAGTATTTTACATATATTTTCTTCTTTTTGAAATTAATTATTTAGAACACTTTGATTATTATTTAATCAAAATTTTCATCAAAAATTTTCTCTTATTTTCTTCATAATTTTATAATTTAACCATTCAAAAATTTATTCTTTTATTTTTTTGCTCTTCTTTCTTTCTCCTCTCGAGAGAAGTGACGTTGCCTAGTGGGTGATGCACAATGGCGCAACCAGTGCGAGCCCGAGTGTGGGCTCGATCTCACACTTGTGCTCTCGTGAGTGTGGGCTCGATCTCACACTTGCGCTCTCGTTGACCTCATGTCTTTGCTAATCTTGCACTCGCACTAATCGCTCTCGGAGAAAAAGAAAGAGGAGATAAAAATAAAAAAATTAACATAAAAAATAAATAATAAATTTTTGAGAAATTAAATTGTAAAATTATAAAGAATATTAAAAAAAATTATCAAAATTTTAGTTAAATAATAATCAAAAGATTGTAAATAATTAATTTTTTTAAAAAAGAAAATATTAATAAGTACTAAAATTGCAGTGAAATTTTAGTAAATTAAATATATTTTAAAAGATTGGAGGGAAAAAGTCTTTTATTTTTTTCTTTTTTTTTTTTCAGTGATTTTACAAGGCGGGAGTCAAAATATTCAAAATACAAACTCTAATATTAACTAAAATCCTGAAAACTATTTCACTGCCCCTCTCAACCTCTTCAATCCACTCCTCCCGCTCTCCCTTCTTCTCCGCCGCCTCCTTCCTCTCTGACCTCAAGGCCGCTGCGATCCCCACCACCACCGCCTCCGCCCCCGCAGCTGCCGCCACCATCGCCTCCCCTTCATCCGATCCAACCCTCGCAGGTGGCAATCGGGCCAGATCCTTCGCCGCCGCGGCGATCCGGCCCAGATCCCTCCCCTTCCTTCGCATCGATCTGGCAATGGAGGCCATCCTCGCCTCATCCGCACGCCTAATCGCGGCCTCCGCAGCGGATTGCATATCCCGGATCTCGACGATCTCGGATCTCAGAGTCCCGAACGCATCGGCGAGCCGGAGCGAGTCGTTGAGAAGCCGCTCCGTCCAGTCAGCGGAGCCGGAGGGTGGGCGGGGGAGGAGGAGGAGGTCGAGGAGAGAGGAGAGGAGGCGGTGGAGGAGGTGGAGGCCGGATGAGGGTTCGGGGTTGGGGTGGGACAGCCAGGCGCGGAGGAGGCGGAGATGGAGGTGGAGGTGGGAGACGGAGGGGTGCGATTGGGAGGGGAGGCTGGTGGAGCGGGCGTGGCCGGCGGGGCGGCGCTTGGGGGTGCCCGGCGGCATGCCAGGCAGGGAGAGCGAGCGGGCGAAGCCGGCGACCATGGTTCGATTGTGGTATGTGTTTCAACTTCCTCTTGTTCTTCGTCTTTTCGTCGGGGTTTGGGCTGCTCGGGGAAGAAGACGATCGGAGGTTTTATAGAGGGATATGTGCACGAGCTGGTGGTTGAGGTAGGGCGCGAGATCCAAGGATGAGGAGCGAGGACCGGTTCGTGCTTCCCTGGCAGGTGGGGACCAGGGGTTTTTCTGAGTGGAATTGCACTTGAAAATGGAAGTTTATCTACATTGCCAAGTGTCGGTTTTTGAAAATATTTTCTTTCAAAAAATGAGATTAATCCCGTCCGTCCATTACAGATCAAACTGCACAGATCCAGATCCAGAAAATATATTGAGCGCATTGAGGAAATAGAAAATTCAATATATTTTGTTTTGACTTGTCATTGCAGTCCAGTCCTTCTGGTTTAATCAAAACTGACACAAGCCGAATTTTTTTATTTATTCTTGAAAAAATTGTTCCGTGGTTTTAGTGGATTTTATTTTATTTTTTGAGATAAAGATTTTACTTATAAAAATATAAATTTAGATTATTATTTTTAAAGTTTTTTCTCTGTTCTTCCCGACTGTTATAACATCTGAAAATCATGTTACAGGTTAAAATACATGTTGATTATGTTGTGTTGATCGAATATGTACCTCACGGCCTATATTACTCGCGTTTTTTTTTTTTTCGATATCAATTTTATCTTCTCCTGATACTTAACACGGAAGACTCAGCCAACCGTTTGTGCCGCGGATGGCTGGTATTTGGGTGGTGGACTCCTTGAAGCAACAGAGAAAACAAGCTGGAGGCATGTGCTAGCGCGCCTACTCCTGGTCTTCTTCACCACCGAATGCAATCAATCAGCTAGCTGCAACGGCTACCACGTGGGTGCTTCCGCGCCCTCGGAGAGCCACGAGATCTGGGGGCGCCCCGCCGGCACAGCGGTGCCGTTGCGAAATGTATGGGCTCCGACCCAACATGACAATTGTGCTACAGTACTAGAAAACTCAGGTGTTCATTCAATATGCTGCTGCTGCATCTTGGACTTTGACCTGAACTTTCGTCTATTTGTTTGCTTGCTCGGAACGCGTTTTGTTTCTAAATCTGTAAGTTTCTCCAGCTCAAAACAACAACTTACGTCCGGAAACCCGCGTGTGGTTCCGGTTTCTCATGTTGCTCCTTTGGCCCCGGAATTACTGGGACGGGGAGAATCGGAAGAAACAGGATTCCGATTCAGTCTCTACCGACTTTGACCACACATCTGGGCCGTCCATTGTTGATCCAATGGTCTAAAGCTGTTAGATCATCAGGATTTGGGCTGTTTGGTTCATGGTTACGGTAGCAGGCTCCGGCCAACAGCTTAGCATTTTTTATTTTTTTTTTATTCTCCGCTGTGTTCACAATATACAACGCCCAAAATTTTTTTTTTATTGAAATTCAATTATAAATCCTAAAAGGCAATGCATAGGACTTTTAGATTACGAATGCGGCTATTTTTTGTATTCGTTTCGTAAAACACTAACAATTCTGGGCATACAAAATTAAATTCTGAATCTTTGTAACTAAGATTCTTGTTGCCTATTGCTCAATTGGTCTCTCTCAAGAATCGAGTCCCACAATTGTCATAGTTGTCATCTAATCCTTCTCAAGAACTACATTCATGTTGGCTTGGTGCTTCGGAAGAGTATCACATTGTCAAGAACTAATGGCTCATTTGGTTTGATTTTTGAAACTCGAAATTGAGGGAATAAAAGAAATTAAAGTCAATTTTTTTGTTTAATTTTTAAAATCAGAATCAAAAAAATCGGTTGATTTCTATAATGATTTTCGATTTCGGTTTTGGATTTCCTCACTTGGGATCGGGAAAATACCAATTTCAAAGGAAATTGGTTTGGGTTTCACTGCCAAATTCCCTCTTCTTTTTCAGGCTTTTCCGTGACTTCATAGTGGATTTCTAGCCATTTTCCCCCCTCGTCTTCGTGCTCAATTGCGGCCGTTCTTGATGGCGTCGAAGAACTTATCTTCATATTCGATTATGTCCGTGCTCGATCGTACCAAAAAACTTGTCTTCGTATTCGATTGCACCCGTGTTCGATCTTACCGAGGAGCTCGTCTTTTGTCAGGGATCGAGCAAATCAGCGCGGAGGAACTCCATTTGTGCCTTCTACGGTTAGCCGACGCAGATTGTCCTCGCTTTGGATCTTCTGTTATTGATCTACGACTGTCGGAGGACGATTGTGCCTTTTTTTCGTGGATCTACGGTCCTGGTCCGGCGGTGTTTCGGGGGATCGAATTTCTGGGATTAGGTTTTCCTTCCGTGAAACGAAGAAGATGAGTTCCGGCGCGGGAAGGGGCGGTCGTGGCAAGCCGAAGTCGTCAAAGTCCGTCTCTCGATCTCAGAAGGCTGGCCTCTAGTTCCCCGTCGGCAGGATCGCGCGGTTCCTCAAGGCTGGCAAGTACGCTGAGCGCGTCGGCGCGGGCGCTCCAGTCTATCTCTTCGCCGTCCTCGAGTACCTCGCCGCAGAGGTACAAATTCCCCCATTTTTTTTCTCTTGTTTTAGGGTTTTTCTTCTCTTTTGATCACGTGTGAGCCAGTTCTTCGCTTGTTTCTTTAGGTGTCGGAACTAGCAGGAAATGCTGCAAGGGATAACAAGAAGAACAGGATCGTGCCCAGGCACATACAGCTGGCGGTGAGGAACGATGAGAAGCTGGGCAAGCTTTTGGGCACGGTGACGATCGCCAATGGTGGAGTTTTACCTAACATTCATCACGATCTTTTGCCCGAGAAGGCGGGCAAGGGAAAGCGGGAGCTTGGTTCTGCGTCACAGGAGTTTTAGAATTAATGGCGTGGAGTTTGTATATCTTGCAAGAGGATTGGCATTTGGCTATTGATAATATATATTTATATAAATCTTCGTTTGTATAACTGATTAGAAAATTTTATTAATTATAAAAATTAAATTATCAAATTTTATATTAAATTTATTATATTTATATATAAATTATTATTTAGTGTAATACGTTAATTTTTAATTTTTATGTCAACCAAATATAAAATTTTAATAAATTAATAAAATTGATCAATTTTATTTGTCAATCAAATAATGAAATTTTAAAATTTATAAATTGATTAATTTTTAATTATATATAATAAATACTCATATAAATATTGAAATTATCTAATTTTTTCAAATTTTTAATTTTTCGTAATTAATTAAATTCCCTTGATTTTACGATACTTAAAAATCGAAATCGATCGAAATAGTCTCTAAACTCCTGTTATCTCGGTGCCTCTGAAAGTAGCTTGACTAAGTAGTAGTCATCCTTCGGACCGGACCATATTTCAACGACAGCCATTGGGGGTTGCATCGGCATAAAATTGGCGGAGTATCCACGTGAACGCATAAGGTGGTTGATGGACTGACCCGCGGCTTCACAAAATGGACGAGGCTTTAGTTGTTCATGCCAAAGTCTACCGGCTACTCTCCTGGTATGAGAAGCTTCTCACGGTAGATTAATCTCATTTCAAATAGTTGATTAAATAGTGTTAACTATATATAGTTGGTTGATCCAATCTATTAGCTTAAACTTGTGAAAGAGTATGGTGTCCAAATAGTAACGACCATAACCCATTTCGTACTTCGTTATTACATCACGTTGAGTTTATGCTACAAAAGATTAGGATCTTTTCGCTAAAAGATTATCATAAAAATAATCGTGATTAGCTAGTAATCCACATAAAACTTAGTGTAGTTGTGTTTGGATTCGAAAAAAGTTTTATCTTATTAATTTAAATAATATTTGGATGAATTCATGATCAAATAAAAATATTAACCACATTAGTGAACAATCTTTAATGTTAATATAGAGGAAAAGAAGCACATGAATATTATTGTAGAAAGCTGTTGTATTTGGCAGCTTTTGCAAATTCGAAACATTGTGTTTGAAGCTGTTCTTAACTGAGATTAATCAAATTAAGAATTATTATGACAGCTAATCAGCCAAATTGTTTATCATAACAACATTACAATGTTTTTCTTGCTGATAATTACTAAGCTTTGTAATCACAAATTCAACTAAATGCAAAAAAAAATGTATAAAAAAAGGAACCCAAAACAACATCAAGACAACAGGATGCCGGCCCGACAGAATCAGCAACTGCATCTATCTTGTCCTTCCCAACCGGCACTTGAATTCCCGGCTTTGGTTCGGTTTTTGATTTTTCCCACAACCAAACCAAAATACCACTTTCGATTTGTAGAATATTGTAAAAATTAAAACTAGACCAGTTTGGCTTGATACCTCTCCAAAACCGAGCCAGAGCCAAAACCGGGAATTTAAGCCTCGGTTAAAACTCCAGAGTATGGTATCACAATCACTGTCGCGTAGGAAAAAACACACTTAACCAGTACATCATGGATGCCATGAACCAACAAGGTCAAGGCCTAGTTCTATAACATATAAATATTTCTTATTAGACCTTCAAATCTATATATTGCAAAGGCTTTGTTTAAAATCGGCATCACCGCTGTGTTTCTAAGGTTGCAGACACCTTCACAGCCATGATCAACGCGAAGAAGCTTCTTCTTCAGATGGCAAGGAAGTGGCAGAGACTGTCTTCACTGAAGAGAAGTGCTTCGTCGTCGCTGAAACCCGAAGGAAACACGAAACCCGACGCCGGGCCTTGCTCGGCTGCCATCGCGAGCAGAGGCCATGTCTTCGTCTACACGAAGCGAAGGGTGGCGCTTCATGGTTCCTATTGAGTACTTGAGCAGCGACCTCTTCAGGCATCTTCTTGAGATGTCCGAGGAGGCGTTCGGGCTGCCGAGAGGCGGGCCGATCACGCTGCCCTGTGACGCGGCATGCATGGAGCATGTCGTGTCGGTTCTTCGGGCCTGGGCGTCGCGGTTTTCAGTGACTTCCGCCGCGGTAGCCGGACGACGACGGTGTGCGGCGTCGTCGTTGTTCCAGGAAGAAGGGAGACAGTCGCAGATGGTTGTTTATGTGTTTTGAGTGTGGCACTGGTATCTGATTTATCTGGTTGGTTTTGATTTGTTTTCCTATATTGAAACAATGTTTCTTTAAACGACATATTACAAAAGGGCAAAAAAAAAAATAAAAAATCAAATCAAATCAAATAATTACTATAAAATCACAGCACAAAAAAGAAATAATAATAAATTATCTCACCAATTGAATTGTGAATGGGAAGACAAGCAGGCAGGTCCAATCAATTATGAACATAAATTCTTACCAATTTATAGTAGAAGAGATGAACTTGGAATCATATTTGTCGAACCCTAAGTAGAAGTTTGCCTTCAAAGCCGAAGGCCAAGGCACATTAAGGGTCTCGTCATACAAACCGCATCAATAAGATTTTCCAAATATTATAACATCTCGAGTGGAGGATTAGATGAGAGCCCAACCTGTTTGTCTATGCCATTTTGGTTGCCGCAAAATGGTGCCTACCTTATCCTCTCCTCCATTCTTTTATATCTTTTTTTTTTATTTCCATTATATTGTCTTGATCTCTTTTTTTGCATTTTTAAGGAAAAAAAAAAAACCTCGCAGTGATGGGACATCTGGTTCTACCGTCAGAGACTAATCTCCGTGATTAGTCAGCTGATTAGAAATGGGAAAACACACGTTCTGGCCTTCGTTGCATAGAAGAAGAATAGTCCCCAAATGCATCCATGCAGTCCATGCTTCATTATCTGGATTTCTGAATATAAGTTTACTCTCGTATTCATATGCCAAATAAAAAAGAGTTTTTTTTTTATTTTTCTGATAATATATCATTAAATAGTCACCTAATTTTTTATATACTTCTCTTAAAATTATAATATTATGTATACCCCTGAAAGCATTTTGAAAGGTATATATGTGAAATTTTTTATTTTTTTAGGAATATACGAAATATGTCCTAAGAATATTTGTGAAAAAGTTTATATTTTTTATAAATATACAGAAATTTAGGTCATTTTTTGGATTATGCAGAAAAAACGAAAAAATAGATGTCCTGGTGGCCCTTTTTTCGGTGAAACTGTGTTATCATATTCCAAGTATTATTCCTTGTTTAGTTCCTCATTAGTTCGTATATTAAATGTCGTACCGATCCAACTTGCAGTCAACTCCACGATAATATACTAAGAATAAGTAAAAAGAATAAAGCAAGTTTCTCATTGCCATAAAATAAAATTTGGACCTTTTTCCACTTCTGCCGCTGGATGAGGCCCTATCATCTGCTGTTGTAGCCTGTCGAGCTAAAAGCGCCCGCTTGGATGCCTACCACTCCGTGTTAAGAGTTGTATTTCCTTTTATGTGAGCAATAAAAAGTTGGCAAGATTGTTATACTTCTCTTTTCCTCTATATTCTTGTGGGCTTGTGCGAGTTTGGCGGGCTGAGATGGACGAACCTTGGCGTCATCACGGACAAAATTTCAGGGTAGAAATTTGCCGGTGTGACAATGCCTAGATGCTTCGCCTAAGCGCCTAACTAATATGGATTAGTCTAATTGCTTATCGATTAATAGCTCTTGTCTAATTATCATTTTTCTTCTGACTTGTTTTACGTAAAATTTTTTTAAATAAATTCACCTAATCTCTCGCCGTTTGTCCAGAGATTTTAACTATCTTGTAGCGGTTTTCACACAGCGTAGCTAAAGAGAAATAAATAACTTGTATGCCAACCCATTGATAATCTCTAAAAATAAGTAAAATTAAATTAAAGAAAATAATGATCTAATCACGTTCCTTAACCAAAATATGATTTGCATAATAAAAACCTTAAAATATAATCCACCTCCCCTAGTTACACACTCCATGCTCTATCTAGTTAGGCCCGGGCTCAACCCAAGCCCAAAAAGGCCGGATTCCAGCTCCAACTTGGCCCCTATTTATTTATTAAAATTTCTAAAAGCCTGAAATTCCAAGCCGGAGCCCGTAGTTTTTGCAACAACCGGGCCAGCCCGGCCTATTGACGCCCTACAAACAGGGCATGCCCACGTACCCTTGCCCACCGAACATATGGAAAGCTCAATTTCAAGAGCTTTACTTCCCACCTGTATATATATATATATATATAAAGCTAAGCTTCTCTACGCGACCTCCATCCCTCCAAAACCCTAATTCATCGTCTTCTTACTTGGCTCGCCATGCTAACCCCAAAGAAGCTTCTAAGAATGGCAAGGAAATGGCGACACGCTGCGAAAAAGGCCGCTATTCCGAAAACAAGCAAAGGCCACTTCGCCGCTTACACGACGGACGGCCGGAGATTTGCCGTTCCGGTGGAGGTCCTGAGGAGCGAGGTCTTCAGGGAGCTGTTGAGGCTGGCGGAGGAGGAGTTCGGGCTCCCTGGAAGCCGCCCGATCACGCTGCCCTGCGACGCCAGCTTCATGGAGCAGGCACTGGAAATGGTTGGAAGCCGGGCGACGAAAGAGGCAGAGAAGAGGCCTCTCGGCTCGTTCATCGCGGCTCGATGTGCGGTTCATTCTGTTGTGGCATGTGGATCTAGCCAACAATATGCACTTCTGCACGGATGCTAGAACAGTGATGTGCAGATGTATGTGTTTTTGCGCAGAAAATTCAGGTAATCACGGTAGAGGAAAAAAAAAAAAAAAAAGACTTGTATTTTAATTACTTGTGAAAAACACCCTATCATTTTGCTTATTAGTGCAAAATTACCCAATGCTACCTACATGTGAAAGGACATTTTTGCCCCTATCTTCTTAACTTTGCAAAACTGACCTCAGACCAAAATGTCCAAAAATGTAAGGTGTTCTCCACAAATGGCGTAAGGCATTTTCAGCAAATACAAGAAAATATAAGGTGTTTCCTGCAAAATTCCCGAACAAACAAGTGCAGCCCAACATGCAAAGCCGCAAGCACCATGATTCTGAAATCTGTGCATAATTAAACCAAGAAAAGGACTAGCTAATCATCCTACATCATGGCAGTCTGTTGATAAATATCCATCATCTTGACATGACAAGTTGATTGAAAAAGTATAAATCAATCTCTCCCATCGATTGCTTTAGTGGGTAAAATGAAGCTTAAAGTTTTTGTCAGCAGGGGAAGAAACAAACAAGGCCAATTTACAATGACAATGAGATTGACTAGAATTTACATGGACAATGGCAGAAGCATTCTTCGTTTTCCATTCCGGTTTTGCCTTACTTGCTTTGTTATTTTCATACAAACATAAATAAGTGTCACGACACATACTAGAGAAAAGGCGAGCCTCATGTACCTGAAATACAAAGAAACTGCTGACAAAACGAGCATTGCAAAGATCAACAGCTCCCATATGACAGCAATGACATCCACCCTGCATTGCAGCAAATAAAGACATTTGCAGCATTAGGGCTCTTGCACATTGAATAAAAACCATCAAAATACAATTCCATTTGTTCTCTACAAAAGAATACTAATTGGACATGTTCATACATTGTCAGAAATAGTTTTCCAAAAAATTATTCTTAGTTATTTTAGTATCATGAAAAACGATTGCCATCAATCACTACGCAGAACATAGTTTGAAAATAAAATGCAAAGAGAAGTTCTGAGAGAGATGTTCATCAAATTAGGTAGCATGGAATGTGTGACAGGATGACCCCACCATGATATCATTACTGTATAGGAAGAAATAAATGCCAGTTTACATGGATATGACACAATATGTCCTCTGAGCAATAACAAGAAGCAGCATTAGCAGGACTTGCACCTGAGAGGGCTTGCCCAGATAATATTATGTGAAACACAACATCTAAATGTCAGAAAAAATTTTTGATAAACAACATTGGGCAGCAATTTCGTCAAGTCTGGTGATAAATCAGTATATCAAAACAAACCTCACAAAGTCCTGTAATATTATGAGTTCTATTTCATCAAACATTTCCTAGTCAATCTCATTGCACGCCATTTACTACATTGTTAAAATCCACTCTTGATTTGGAATGCACCATTATTCCCAGTATTACATTGAACTAAATTCTGTTTGTATGGGTAGACAATAACATCAACAAAGAAGAAAGGAGGTGTGACCTCTTAGTAAGATAATTAGTATTCCAAAAAATACTCCAAATTTGGTTCCCAAAAGATGTCATATAGATAATGATCTATATAGCAGCTAAAGGAAATAAATGACAGATTTCAATTAGGGCTGAAGGTACAACTATGAACTAGCAAATTCAATGAACACTGGTTATATGACCAGAGTACAACAAATTTTACAATGAAACTATTAAAAACATTGCTGATGATACTCAAGTGGAAAATTTTCAGGTGTGAAGAAAGCTTGACAAGTTTGATCAAATGGCATGTATAGAAAAGGTAAACCATCCTTCTCCTGCTGTCTACCTTAAATAGGACGAGGAACTGATGCACAAGTAGTAGTCTGAATGTCTAATTTCAGTATTATAATGGTTTTAGGGCTGCAATCTGAGCTAAACTGACGTGAAGTTTGTAGAGCAGTTGTCTAAAAGTACACGTGTTTTATTGTTATTACAGGTCCATATATACATCAGGCAAAGCTACACAGTGGCCATAAAACGACTACATCAAGCTGATGCACAAAAGGACAGTTTGAAACTCCTAATAGAGATGCCTGCTGATAGGGATTCATACTGACGTGCAAGAAAAAAATGAAAAGGCAGTTATAGTGGCATGCTAACATTTAGTGACGAACTAGGTGAACAACCTTCAAGACAAAATGGAGAATTGGGGAAGTAATAGTTATAAGGAGCACCAGCTAAAATTGTCCTGATGTCTAACTTAATGAGAAGAGGAACGGAAAGTTTCCCAAGCATGACAAGATGGCTTCAGAATTTAGTGGATGATTTTGAGAACTAGGACCCATAATTTGTGTTTTTATGGGGCAAAATATTTTTTTTTAAATGATATCATTATCTTAAAAGATGAGGATATAAGCAAGTATATGACTAATCTAATTTATGACCAAAAACTATGTTTTTTAAATTTGAGTCCACAGTTACTTGATTGAGATATTCAATAAAACAAATCAATCAGATGTCAAACACCATTTATTTTTCCATAATTATTAAACCCCATGCTTTTTGGCCATTAGCTTGGCGAAGTGAAAGCAGGGAAAAAAAATTTATTCATAGTTACTTTAGCATCATCAAAAATGTCACCAATCAATCACTTACGCACCACATGATTGAAATCAAACATTACTAGAAGTTCTGAGAGAAAGATATTTTATCATATCAGACTATCAATGTGTTGACCATGTGACCACACCATCACATGGTTGCAAATCAAGTAAGAAAGAAATGCTGCCTATTAATATAAATATATAAAGACACAAAATGTCCTCTGTCAGCAAATATTGGAAGGACTCGTAACCAATTTGTGGCCAATATAAAAAAAAAAGGCAGTGAAATTTTAAAACCTGCTCAGATGCATATGCATGGTAGTCTTGTACATAGTAGGCTAGAATGCAATGCAGCTATAAATAGGTACAAGCAATTTGGATTTGATTAGTGCTAATTGGCAGTATTTCATTCTATCTAGTAACAAGCCAGGCTATTGAGGCAAGTTATATCCCTCTATAGGTGCATAACCATTAAAGCAAGTGGTGAGTGGTAAATGTCTGTGCATCATCAAGGGGCAACACTTGAAAGTGTGGCATCCTCATTTCTAACTTAGAATAATAAGAGAAGACAAACTTAACATTTGAATGGTTGAGATAGAAAATAAGAATTGTTTGGTTGCAGAGGATATGTTCACCGCTGGACTCATGCGAGAAGTCGGGTTTCTTGAACTTTAATGGATAATTCTGAAACAAGGGACACATGATTCCAAATTTTCAAGGATAAGATAAACTTTCTTATAGTAAATATGTCATTTTAAAATTTCAGGTTTATATATTCGCCTATTGACATATATCAAACTAATCAAATATTAACATCATCATTCCTTCCAAAATTCAACCTTGACGGCATGATATCAAAAACAAATATCCTATGTAAGCACATAATGGCTATGACAAATGATGAAAAATGAATTAAAAGCCTTAAATTCCAAAATAGATAGCAACCATGAAGCATAATCGCGCACAGAAGCCTCATCTGCGGAGCTAGTGTGATCTCTAAACAGAGTTCACCATTAATCCCCGAACTGACGCAATATTTCTCAGGCAAATCAGACAACAAACACATAACGAAACAGAAACAATTCAACAAGAAAAAGAGAAGCCCTAGAAGACATCTACCTAGAGGAGACGTTGGCGGTGGAGGAGAAGAAGGCGAGGGAGGTCCACTCGTCCTTGGACCGGATCTGGTACTCCCTCAACTGCTCCGCCATGTTCGACCGTGTTATCATCTCCGCTCCGATCGAATTCTCCCTCCAAAGCCTCCGATTCGGCTTAATTTCTCGGCGCTTTTAGAAGGAGATGCCACCGGCGGTCGATCGCCGGCAGCGAGCGGAGCCGGCGTCAGGAAATTGCAGCGAAGGTGTTTGGGGAAATGCAAAGACGACGACGAGGGGGCAGCCGTTAATGGCGCGCTTGATGGCGCCGTAACAGAACTGCGGTTCGGCTCTTATTCGGGTTCTGCTCGGTGCAGGTTTGGACCAAAACCGAAACCACGTTTTTGTGTTGGTTCTAAACCAATCCTTGTCGGATCTGATATTTCTATTTTTACTTTTTTCGCTTTTAATTAGATTTTTAACATGGAAATCACTAAATTGATTTATTTAAACATATTTAGCGAGAAAGTGATTAATATTCTTGTTCATCGATCCATAAAAATTTGGCCAGATAACGTACCGCCACTTTTAACTTAATATACTCCGGTCATCATCCCCATTCCAATATTGGTTTAATAAATCACAATAAATAAATTTGACTTTTGGGTGTATTTAACAATAATAATTAGTGGCCAGACTGCTAACAATACGATAGTTATTTCTCTAATTTACTTTCAATATTTTTCTGTTGCATTCATGTGATCGTAAGCCGCTCATCATTGTTCCAATGTTCCACTCAAAACTTATTATTTAAAAAACATCCTCAAGCGAGGTTCATAATTTGCCGCATATTAATTAATTAATTAGTTAATTAATGACAAACTTTACATCACATGACTAATTAGTACCAATAAAGTCCACGCCTTTTGCTGCGCCATCGCTTTGTTTTGTATTCCGTAATTTTGTATTTAAACCCCCGCGGCGCCGTCATTATTCCATCACGACCCTTCCGTGGTTTTCCAAAAGTGCCCTCCGTTACACGATAAAGAGATCGTTTGCTTCAATAAAGTCATAATCGAATCGCGATAATCCTTTTTTTTTTTTTGAAAATTTAGTAAGCTGAGTTAAATATTTAAAATTTTAAACGGAGATTTAGATAATTGAATTTGTAAAATATTTAAGTTGTTGCTGTTTTGGACACGGGCTCATATCGAAATATTTTAGTCGATATCGGCTAATATTTCAGCGAAAATATTTCAATTTTAGCCATAAAACGAAATGTTTAATTTTGAATTTTAGTTTTAAATTTTAAAAATATATTATTTATATTTATATATTATAATTATATTATAAATTCTTAATTGTTAAGTTTTTAATTGGGTCTCACTTTAGACTTGGATTCAAATATAACAAAGTGCAAAGTTTAAATTTTCACATATTTTTTATTTTTTATTTTAATTAATATTTTTAAAAAATTATATATAAATTTTTTTTAAATTTTTTAAAGTAAAATTTAATTTAAAAAATTAAAAAATAATTTAACCAAAATCAAAACAAAATCGAAACCATCGAAACAACAAAGCCGAAACCAAAATTTAAAAGCTGACATCATAAGTTGCACTAGGCACGACAAAAATGTACGGTATAATGCAACGCGTGGCAAAGCCTAGACTAAGATGGTCCCGGCTAGATTCCATGCTATTTATTGCCCATAAATTTGCAACTAAAATAAATAATGCGAAGCCAAGGCATCAATCAATCATTCAAAATCAGAACTAGATCTAGGACTATGTGATGGTCAATTCTTCTTTGTATTTTTTCGGAGAAATTGGAACAAGCGGCCACTTATTGAATCGAATTGAATCGACAGTTTTTTTTGGGTAATGAATTAAATTGAAGAGTCCATTTAATTTTTGGTGCAAACTTCTACTTCTCAATTATGGACCTTCAAACATATACTAGAAGTTCAAAAGGCACATTGAAATCAACACGAAGCAATTAATTACTTCCCTTGGAGGGGTTTATTTGCATAATAAACCCCCTTTGTTGTTTATAGATTTTCATGTATACACCCCTAAACCTATTTGAAATTATATGTTTATTTTTATTAAAAATTACAGTTATTTTTTTTCCTGAAATTTAAAAAATTTGCACAAATATTCTGTGACAAACTTCTACCACTAACATGATAAACACTTTTATACCTATACGCTGAGAACTTCATATCCAAAATTTTTAGATATTTCTTTTTTGACAATAATGTTGATATATGAGAGCAAAATTGACTTTTCATTTTTTAGTATGTTTTTAATTCAAAAATATTCATTTTATATCGACAAAACTCTGACAATGATTGAGACACGAGTCTTTTGTGTAATTTTTAAAAATTTAAAGAAAATAAGAGTAATTTTGAATTTTTTTTATAAAGCGATATGTATAATTTCAGGGGTTTTTAAGGAATATAAGCAACAAATTCTTAGTCTTTAGGTCAGGACGAGACTTTAATAGAACTCCCACTTTTATTATTTTTTGAAAAAAATTGAGAAATATATAAGAGATGATTCATATGCATTTTTAATATTTTGAAGCCATTTTATTTTAAATTGCAATTTGATGAATTTTCAGTTTAAACAACCAAGTGAAAAATAAGTAGATAATTGTCCACAAAGTAAATCTATTATACCTCATTAAATGCTCGTTTTCTGGGCTAAATTTATTTTATTTTCCAAAAAACAATGATCATGACATTCGCGAATATGTTGGATTCCATGGATTTGAATGCAAATTGTCTCCACCAAAATCCAAATCAAACCTCCAAATCTACTCCCATGGATTCTAGTCAACCACATCATCCGACGTGGCATATGACGTGGCAATTCGCCGGCCCAATGAGAAAAGGAAAAGAATTCAAAATAAGAAGAAAACCGAGAAAAAAGTAGCTGCTGTCGGATCAGTACAGAGGGAAGAGCCAGAACGAGAAGACCTGCTCCGCTCTCTCCCCCTCCTCCTACCCATGTTCGTGGCGAGCGGCGGACATGGACGCCGGATCTAGGGCTTCCACTCCGGCGGAGATGGACCCAGGACGGCACTCGGACGAGGATGCCTCCGACCGCTGCGGCAGCTACAGCCTCAGCGCCGACGTCAGCGACTGCGAGTCCTCCTCTGACTTCTCGTCCCGCGCCTCCTTCCCCTCCGCCCCCGTCGCTACCGCATCTGCCGCTGCGCTGGCTCCCGATCTGGTCTTCTTGCAGGCCGAGCCCCCCGGATCCGAGGCCGATCTCTCCGGTTTGTCCCCCTTTTCCTCCCGATCTTCCTCCATTGTCGAGTTCCGACGAGCTTTGGTTTTTGTTTGTAGAGGTGGAGATGATGAAGGAGCGGTTCGCGAAGCTGTTGCTTGGCGAGGACATGTCCGGCGGCGGCAAAGGCGTCTGCACCGCTCTCGCTATCTCCAACGCCGTCACCAATCTCTCCGGTGTGGTTTTTGTGTCTCTTTTACCTGATTTTTCTCGAAATTTTGTTTAAATTTTGCTGAGTTTGCTGGATGATGGGGTCAGCGACTGTGTTTGGGGAGCTATGGCGGCTGGAACCGCTGGCGGAGCAGAAGAAATCGTTGTGGCGGCGGGAAATGGAGTGGCTGCTATGCGTGAGTGACTACATTGTGGAGCTGAGCCCATCGTTGCAGGAGTTCCCTGGGGGCGGGAGCTTCGAGGTGATGGTCTCGCGGCCACGGTCAGATCTTCACATGAACCTCCCGGCGCTCAAGAAGCTCGACGCGATGCTTCTGGGGATGCTGGACGGTTTCCGGGAGACAGAATTTTGGTATGTGGATCGGGGTTTTTTGGTTGCAGACGGGGAGGGGGATGGTAGCGGAGCGTGCCCATCTTCATCATTCGGGAGGCATTCTTTGAGGCAGGAGGATAAGTGGTGGCTCCCGTGCCCGAGAGTCCCGAAGAATGGGTTGTCGGAGGATGGAAGGAAGAAGTTGCAGCAGTGCAGGGATTGTGCGAATCAGATACTCAAGGCAGCTATGGCGATTAATAGTGGAGTGCTGGCGGAGATGGAAATCCCTGATGTCTACCTTGAGGCATTACCAAAGGTATGAGCTCAGAAAATATTTCTATCTAGATCATTTTTTTCATTTTGTAGCGCATTTCTCTGGTTGTTAAATTTTAGAACAGGGAATTTTTTGCTTGAATGTTGTTGTGGATGGTATTCACGCTTGAAAATGGTTGTTAGATGTTTTATCATTGTTGGTGCAAATTGTATGTGCTTATCACTGGGAACAAGTATGGTTCTGAGTGAAGCACCTGAGGTATCGTTCAATTTAGAGTTGCAATTCAGACATGAGAGTATCTTGGACAACATCAGGAACATACTTTTGTTGAGCTTGGTTAGGGTTAGTATTAACCTTCACCATAGCCTGGCAGTCTGTCTGTTTAACCTTGTACGTGAACATTTATTCTCTTTCTGATCTTTGTCTTAGTTTCAGCTGGCCATGACCAAGCCTAAACCTTTAGTTGAAATTATGTTTTGGGCCAATTTCAACCTGTATCAGATCAAAAATTGAAGTACTAGATATAAAAATAATATTCAGCCACAAGCCACTTTCAGTTGACTTGCTTTTGGGGCAGGATATATCAGTTATCTCTTTCGTAAGCTATTAGGCTTCCTTATTGGATTGAGTGGGTTGGACTTCAGGACTTTCTTGCATCTTGTTAAGGTTAATAGTCATATGTAAAACTCCAAACCGAGCTCAAGTCAGCCCTTGGCCTTGTTTGGAATCATAGGATTCACCTTGGCTCCTTTTTTGGAAGTGTCTGATCATTGTTTGATTTCTGCATGCAAAATTTTCCATTTTGACCGATTAGGGTCCTGATTCCAGCCTTGAAGGGGCTTTTGAAAGGTATACATCTGCAACCATCCATTTCTATTCACTCACGTGCATTCTTCTCATGATTTTCAATGTGTAGGGTGGGAAAAATTGAGCTTTATGATTTGCTTCGCTTTACATGCAAATTTCATTCATACTTTTGGAAGGAGAGGAACCGATGAGGGAGGCAAAGTAGCATGCAATTATTTAGAAAGGAGTTTGTTTCTCATACTACCCTATATTGGCTTTGGGCATTTTTTCTTTGTTCAGATGGATTTAGGAGCCATGTCTATGTCCATTTTATGGAACTGCATTAAACCCGTACGGTTCTCTTGCACAGTCAGGTTCTATTAGATCTGCTTCCTTTCGTTTTATGATTTTGACTTTGTGACCTGTTCTGATCTTGCATTCTCACCTGTACTATTTGCATATGCTTGTCTTGCTTTATGCTCTATGGAGCACCAATTGTGGTTTGAGAAGGCTTCACTAGGATAATGAACTCATCTGAATGGTTATTGTCCCTATATTCTTGGCTTAGGCAGCTGCAGGATATGGAAGAGCTTGGTTTATAACTTAAAAGGGTTGGGACTGAATGTAGACTATATCAAGAATCAGGTTTGTTCTGTCCGTTGTAATCCTTTGGGGTGCATTTGGATCGTGATTACTGGTTAGGAAATGCTATGATTGTGATTAGCCTGAGTAACACTTCCTCTGCTAATCCTACTATTTGCTAGGGTCACCTTTGTTGACATGATCCAAACATGCAATCAGCAGCAAGTCTTCCTGCAAGAGGCTGGACAAGTGCTGACAGATGACTGTTGATTATGGGAACTTTATTTAATTTCTGAAGTTCAAATCATATTCATTGCAAATTGAGATATTGTGCTGAAGAATATATTTTGTTTATTCAATTTGTTTACTTTGATCATGGTAAATATTCTGTCAATGTTGGATTATCTAATCTCACTGATTGTGTCCTTTGTTAAAAGCTAAATTACCATTTCTAACTGGTGAGAAAATATTTAGGTGTTGACTTTCTTTGTCAATCCCTCTCTTCCTGTTTTGAAGGAATACTCTTTTGTCAATCTCACCATTAGCGTTTTCCTTTGATTTGTTTACCCTGCAGAGTGGAAAGTCCTGTTTAGGTGAGACTATCTACCGCCATATAACAGCTGATCAATTTTCTCCAGAATCTATTCTTGACTGCTTAGACCTCTCATCTGAGCATCAGACTTTGGAAATAGCAAATCGGATTGAAGCAGCCATGCATGTATGGAGGCTTAAAACTCAGAAAAAACATTCACACCAATCAAAAGGAAAGAAATCATCTTGGAGTGGAAAGGTCAAAGGTCTTGTTAATGATGCAGAGCACAATCAATTTCTGGCACAACGTGCTGACTGCCTTCTGCAGAGTCTAAGGCGTCGATACCCTGGTTTACCACAGACTGCATTGGATATGAACAAGATCCAATATAACAAGGTCTATCTTTTATTTGGTATCTTTTTCATCTCAAATAAACCGGCTGTTATGCACTAAAAATGCAGCAGAGGTTTCTGTATGTTTAGCCCTGCTATACCATGAAAATGGACCACCATAAAATAGCACATATCATTTTTGTGCATTTTGCATGGGTATATGTATGAACATAGAGCGATAAATTTTTTCTCTGTCAAGATAAATTTGGTATTTACAATGCATAAAGCAAATATAAATTTTAAGCAGAAGCCAATTATAGGATGAATCTTTTGCAAATTTTAAAGAATATATTAAATATCAGAATCCTGAGGGGTATTTTTGCAAATGTTGGTTTTTTTATGGCATATCTGCAGTTTATTTTTGGTTAAAAGGAAGAGAAACTCAATTAACCATAAATTGTAAATGATCACAAGTTATTCACTGTAACTATGTGATTTTCCTGAATTAGTAAACTGATACCTATTTTTGTTTATGAAAAATCAACTGTGCAGGATGTAGGGCAGTCTATCCTTGAGAGCTACTCGAGGGTCATGGAGAGCTTGGCTTTCAACATAATGGCAAGAATCGATGACTTGATCTATGTAGATGATGCAACAAAGAAATGTTCTGCTTCGGCAGAAGCAGCATCACTCTTCAATCCAGGAGGCTTGGGAGGGCTCCCCATTCAGAAGAGGATCTCACCCAGCCCCTTCTCGGTCCAGAACACACCCTACATATCACCCTTGGCTACCCCCACGCTGTGTTCGTCCACACCACTTGCTAGCAGCCCCAGTAGACCTCAGCTGCCTCTGAGCAAGGACGTCATCCAAGGGCAGCAAGACGGGAAAACAAGAAAGACTGTTTCAGGTGATCTGGAGCGGGTTTGGTCATACACGGGAAACTTGAGCTCTCGACGAGATTCGGGCGATGCACCGGAGAGGGACTGAGCTCATTCAGTACCCAGTTCAGATTTTGTAAATTCTTTTAGATGTACAAGTTGCATAGTTCCTAGCTTCCACTGTTCTAGTTTGGATACTGATCATGTTTAGTTGGTGCAATGGATAGGAAAATGTGGAACCTTGAATCCATTAATTTTTTTAAGGGTATATCACTCGAGAAAGTTTTTTGCTTAGCTTGTGTGCATGCTCGTGTGACAGAAAATATTGCCTAGACTTTTGGGTCCTTTTTGGGGATCAAGTTTCCAGCATTAAGTAGTTATATAATTTTAAACAAAATTAGAAAATCAGAAGTTTTGGGGTCCTTTTCTCATTAAAAAAATAACTTGCTTTATTTATTTTGTTATTTATAAATAATTTTTCATATTTATAGCATGAAAAACATTTTGTCCAAATGTCCCTGAATTCTTCACAATTACATCTAGCCCACTGGTTTTTTGCAATGCTCACAGATAATTTTCAACACGTAACTCCTTGGGCACGCGTTGATTTGGTGTCAGTAACCGTCTTTCGTAGGTAAGAATTATGAAGTCCAGGCTTTAATGTATTTTATTTATAGTTTTAATAAAAAATTATCTACTTTATCACTATAAGTAAAAGATCACTTGCTACTATAAATTTATAAAAAATCACCTTGATTAAAATATTTTAAAAAATTTTAATTCAATTTAATTTTATCAATTAAATTAATATAAAAGATAAAAAAAATTTATTTGATTTTATTTCGAACAAGTGTTTATAATTATCGAACAATAAAATTGAATTTTAAATTTTCATTGCATAAAATTGAACAAACAATCTTTTATAAAAACTAAATAAAATAAAATAAAATAAAATAATTTTATATTTATTTAAACTAAAATTAAATGAGAATAATTTAAAATTTTATATTAATCTTAATTGATAAAATCGAATTAAAATAAAATATTTTAAAAATAATTTAATTGAGGTAATTTTTTATAAATTTAAAGTATGAGAAGAGTGATTTTTTGTTAATAGTAATAAAGTAGATAAATTTTCACAAAGTTGTAATAAGACATATGATTATTTACTTAAAATTCTTTTATTTATTATTTTTTTAGCAAATAACCATTTGACTTATTGTGAATTTTTACAAAATCACATACCTTATCACAATTAACAAAAAATTACTCGTCTTATACAATAATTTACAAAAAATCACCTCGATTAAAATATATCAAAAAAATATATTTTAATTCAATTTTTTCAAGTAAAATAAATATAAAAAAAATTAAATTATCCTCTTTTAATTTTGATTTAGATAAGTATTAAATTAATATAAAAAAAATTGATTTTATTATAATTTATGTGAAAAATCGGGTGTCCGATATTATGAAATTAAAATTTTAAAATCCAATTTTCTCAGAGCAACTATCCATAATTATAAACCAACTATTCGAAACAAAATCAAATGAGAATAATTTAAAATTTTAAATTAATTTTATTAGTAAAATTAAATTAAAATAAAATATTTTTAAAATATTTTAATTGGTGTGATTTTTTTTTATAAATTTATAATATAAAACGAGTAATTTTTTTACTAATAACAATAAATTAAGTGAATTTTTATAAAACTCATCATAAGGCAGGGAGAAGGTTGTTTGCTAAAAATTTTATTTATTATAAGCTACGGGTCATTTTTCGGGTGTATGAGTTCGGACTTTGGAGCACAATTGAATTTTTCTTGCGTTGCATGCAGCGAAATTGCAGATATCATGATTTATTGGATTGCTTAGGTCAACACCACATTCTCGACCGTCAATTATTTCTTGGATTGCTTACGTCCTAACACCACATTTTAGACTCCGGTTTGATACTTATTTTCATCTCTTTTATTTAAGAGTTCATGCGTTTCGAAACTTTGTGGTCTTATTATTCTCAAAAAATGAAAAATGTCAAAAAAAAAAAAAAAGAAAAAAAAAAAGAAAACTCAACTCTGGTTAGCGAGTGAGTTCTACGGTGAAATGGACGACCATACATGTTGTGCGGACATTATAATTATAACGTCCAAAAATAATATCGTGATTAATCTATCTACATGATTCACAAAACTCAAATTAATTAATTGGATTTCCATCATCCGCCAAATTATGTTTTCTGTTTTTGAAATTCTAAGCTTTGGAAATCAAATTAAGTTGCATGAAATCATGCACATCCAACCTATCATAACAAATATTAAAAATGAGCAAATCTTAAATAAATGAACAGAAGAAGAACACAACTCATGGAACATAACTCACTGTGAATCCATTGGCACTCCATGATCCAACAAAATATTTTTCTCAGAAAACTAATGAGACATTTATTTTTTCTGAACAATCAGATCGGTTCATTTCCCAGCACAAATACCTGAAAAAAAGTGTTATGAAAGATCAAACCTGGATCAAATGAAGAAAAAGAAGAACAAAAACATCTGAAACATGAACTGACACAATCATCAACATGTCAAACGAGCATCAATCACTGCCACTGAAGGGTGAAGCAAATAATATATTGGATTGAAACTTGCATCATTAGGTCACAACTCCAAGACAAAAGCAGCATCATTGCATCAAGGTGTTCTCTATCACC
Organism: Trichopus zeylanicus subsp. travancoricus; assembly: GCA_005019695.1. Classification (NCBI taxonomy): domain Eukaryota; kingdom Viridiplantae; phylum Streptophyta; class Magnoliopsida; order Dioscoreales; family Dioscoreaceae; genus Trichopus; species Trichopus zeylanicus. The sequence goes on from RXID01022599.1 coordinate 848,538, forward strand.
CTAATTCCTCTCCTTGTCTAAAAAGTGATGCCTCCCAGGAATAAAATCCAGACTCAAACAGGCCAAAACACAGCTGTACCTCAGACAGAATCTCATGTGAGTAATCCTTCAGATTCTGATATTATCCCTTTGCCATCATGTCTTGCTCTTGCTCCTCCGTGTTCCACCTTGAAACCTAGCCACCAGCAAAATGAAAAAGAACAAAAAAGAGACAACTAGGGTTTTAAATCAGCTAAAAAGAAAAGTACCCAGAAAACTTCTTGTGTTGATTTTTTTTTTCTTTCAGATTTGGAAACACAGAAGAAGTTAGGGTTTTGAAGCGCCAGAATCCTTCCGAGAAACCCTAAAATGGTTGGCCAAATATAGGGTTTCTACATCATGGGAGGTGGCACGGAAAGAAGAAGAAGAAGAAGAAGAATCTCGAAACATAAATAAAAAGGCTTCAGAAAAGGAGCGGTTCTATAGATTTGGGAACTGGTCAAGAAGGTGAAAATTAGATCAAAAACAAGAAAGGGAATAATACCTTGGAAATGAAGTGAAATGATGGAGCTCACTTTTTCTTCTTCTCTTTCTTTCTTTTACACCATATGGGATTTACAAAGAGAAGCCTAGCAGAGGTCCCTTGGCAGGATGCCCACCTCCATGATCTATCTGAAAGAAAAACAATTAAATCGAACTTTTTCTGGAGGTGGACAGAATGCCAAAAACCTCTGCAAGAGACTCTTTGACAAGCCCACATGGACTCCGCATCTTGCAGTTAGAGTGCAATCAACCTGAGGATCCAGCCATATATAGAGAAGGGATCCAAGGAGAGAGAGGGAGGGAGAGAATAATCATAGCGAGCAACAACTAGGACCGTGGTGATAGATGGATGGGAGATTTTATTATGGTCTAGAATCCGCTCTACACCGCCATCCAATTTATAAAAATATTAATAATTAATTCTCTATTAAAATTTGTGAATAATATTCATAATTTTATTGATTAAGAGTTAAGATTTAAAGTAATCCGGCAATAGTGGAGAAAGACTACCGTAGCTTAACCCTGGATGGAAACAATCTATCTTTCTCTATCTAACTTCATGATCCTATGATCATGTGATGGATGTTGATGCATGTTCATGGGAGGAGCAAAGTTTTCTCGGCTTTCATGCTAACACAACATCCTCTCCTAGTTCTTGCGCTGAAAGAGCCAAAGTTCCCACCAAACTCTTTGGTACCAACCTCTCTTTCTCTCTCTTCTTTTCAGTACACGCCTTTTCCTTCTCTTTCTAGCCCGGAAAAGAGGCTGAAAAAGGGGCAAAGCCAGTGATTTCCCTTCGGTTTTTGATGGGTTGGTGCACTGGTGCAAGTGTCCATCTGATGCATGACATGAGGTGGTCTAACCCACACCAAGCAATATCAATTTCTGATCTAAATCCCAAAACAAATATTATTTCTAATCAATTTTCCTAAGAGCAACATTTTTTTGGTAATTAGACTCGTTAATTTTGGATTAAGCACGTTAGAAGTATCTTAATAGGCATTGGTAATGAAATGAAGGAGAAAGCGGAGGGTGCTAATCAATCTGCTTCTCTCCACTCTCTGCAATTCTCGTTTACCCATAAACATTAGACTTCATCTGAAAGCGGCATTTTTTTCCAAGGGATTCGAAATAATTATTCGAAGAACTCGAAACCCTAATTCAAATGTTTTCGATTTTGAAAATTAATTAGTTGGAGAAAAAGATAGAAAATAAAAAATAGACTCTGTGAATTCGGTTTCATGATGGAAAAGCCCGGACGGTGTTGCACGCGTGTGCCTGCAGCCGTTGACTTTGACTGATGTCTTTGTTTTGCAAAGCAGCCCTTTTACTATTTTCATCATTTGCTTCTGGTCCCTGATCGAAATCTTTTGCCCCCTTCTTCTCCTACGATACGCGACCGCATTCTTGAGGCGACGTTGCTGAGAAAAGTTTATTACGCAGCGCACAAAGGCCCAATTACTTACTACAGCCCATTTAGCCCCATTCAGTTCTGTCTGCCTCGGGAAATCATAGTTCCAATTTTATTTTATTTTATTTTATTTTTTATCTCAAAAAACCCATAATTCCAAATTTCCGCTAAAAGTTGAATTTTCTCTTAATTCGATGGCTCTGGTAAAAAAAAAATGATATCGAAGCAGACCTTAGATTCATTATTCATATTGAAAAAATAATGATCATAAAAGATTTTATTGGCTTTGTGATCGGTAACAAAAACATGCACATTTTACATCTTGTGAAATATTCAAATTTTTTTAAAAAATACATTTAACGCAAAGCTAATTTTTTGTAAATTTAAAGTAAATGAGAAAGGCGATTTGTTAACGAAATCCGACCTATCTTTAAATCAAACCCCTTTATATACAAATACGTCATATTGGTCTGTATTGCAACATGTAAAATAAAAAAAAAATAAATAAAACCGTTAAAATTTATAAATAAAAATATTTAAAAGATCTATTTGTAAATATATAAATATTAAACTCGTAATTTAAAATTTAAAATTTTAAACTTTCAATGTCTTTTTCGTAAAATTTTATTTTAAAATAATAAAATTTAGACTTATTTATGAATAAAATATTCAAGGGATCTATTCGTAAATATATAAATATTAAATTTGTAATTTGAAATTCTAAGTTTTAAAATCTTTGATATCTTTTTTGTAAAATTTCATTTTAAAAATAATAAATTTTGAACATATTTATGAATAAAAATATTCAAGGAGCCTATTTATAAATATACAAATATTAAATTTATAATTTAAAATTTTAAGTTTTAAAACCTTCAATATCTTTTTTGTAAATTTTTATTTTAAAAATAATAAAATATAGGCTTATTTATAAAAAAAAAATTCAAGGAGTCTATTTGTAAATGTACAAATATTAAACTTCTAATTTGAAATTTTACATTTTAAAATGTTCAATGTCTTTTTTATAAAATTTTACTTTAAAAATGATAAAATTTAGACTTATTTATAAATAAAAATATTCAAGGGGTCTATTTGTAAATGTATAAATATTAAACTTATAATTTAAAATTTTAATTTTTAAAACCTTCAATATTGTGAAATGTTATTTAAAAATTGACTTGGATTTATTTATAAAAAAATATCTGAGGAGTCTATTTATAAATATACAAATATTAAACTTGTAATTTAAAATTTTAAGTTTTAAAACTTTCAATATTGTACAATTTTTATTGAAAAAAGATAAATTTTGGACTTATTTATAAATAAATAAATTATAAATATATAAATATTTAACTTATAATTTAAAATTGTATGGAGGGTTTATTTATAAAAAGTTTAAACATTTAAGGTCCTCTTTGTAAATTTTTTTTAAAAAATATTAAAATTTGGACTTATCTATAAATAAAAATATTTAAAGGGTTATTTATAAATATATAAATATGTAAATTATAATTAAAAATTTAATTAAGGGTTATTTGTAAACATTTGAGAGATAGAGTGGAGGATGAGAAATTAAGTATTTTAAAGGATTTAATTGTAAAATTATATAGGGTAAAAGTGAAATTTTTGAAAAAAAATTTTGATTAAATAATAATAAGGGAGTTATAAGTAATAAATTTGAAAAGAAAGAGAATATAGATAAATACTGAAATTACAAAATAAATTTAATAAATAAGACAAATATTTAGGGTGTTGTAGGTAAATACCTCATTTTTAAAAAATCCATTTAAGTCGAACTAATCATTTGTAATTAAAAAATGAGAAAGACGACATTTGCCTTTTATATACAAATATGTTGTCATATTGGTGTGTTATTGCGGACCAGTAAAATATAAAAATAAAAAGAACCGTTAAAATTTTTCACCAGCGGTAATTCTAATACATAAATGAATAGTTGATCGGAGAATAATAGAATTTTTGAAAATCATATTAATAAAAGGGATAATTACCTGTAGCCTCTGTAAATAGCCTTAATTACTTATAAGTCCCGTAATTTCCGGAATTACTCACACCCCTTCTTTTCCGAAATTCGATTTTTTACAAATAATACCTCGAAATTATTCCGATTTACAGAAAAGTCCCCGAAATTTGGATTTTTACAAATACCACCCCGAAATTATTTCGATTCACAAAAAAGTCTCTGAAATTATTGGGACGGTGGCGAGGGTGGCGGCGGCGCTGGAGGCCGACGGAGGGAGTGGAGGCTGAGTCAAAGGTAGTCCGCGCCCACGTGCCGAGCTCGAGGCCGAGGCCGGCCCACCGGCGCGTCGACAACGGGCGCGGACGGCCTCGGCCCTGGCCTCAACACGCGGGCGCGCCGACCTCGGCCTCCATCTCCGGCACGCGGGCGCGCCTGCCTCGGCCTCCGCTCCCGGCGCCGACCTCCGGCGTCGCTGCCACCCTCGCCGCCGTGGCTATAATTTCGGGGACTTTTCTGTAAATCAAAATAATTTCGGGGTGTTATTTGCAAAAATCCGAATTTCGGGGACTTTTCTGTAAATCGAAATAATTTCGGGGTGTTATTTACAAAAAATCGAATTTCGGGGTGTTAAATAATAAAAAATAAAATTTTAAGGGTTTAATTATAAAATAACCGAAGGTAAAATCGAAAATTTTTGGGAAAAATTTAATTAAATAACAACCAGGAGGATGTAGGTAAATATTTTGAGAAAAGGGGTGTGAGTAATTTCGAAAATTACGAAAATTATAGATAATTAAGACTAATTATAAGAGGTTATAGATAATTATTTCTTAATAAAATGACTTGCTCCTCTTAACTTCACAAGCTCCTTCTTTCATATTGGCTTCTGCCTTCGGATTTTGCGATCCCGTCTTAATCTCTGTGAGTCAATCTCAGGTTAAATATTTCCATGTATAATTTAATTGTCCATGTAGATCTCCAAGGGTGCGTTTGGTACGGGGTCAGGGCTAAGCTGACCTCGTCCAGACCAGATTATCTTCTAAATACCAAAAATTTGACCGCACTAATATTATTTTATTCATTTAAATTTTAACCATGTTTTGACTAAAATACCCTTACTTGATCTGAACCGTCGGATCTCGATCCAACGGCTCAGATCGGGTAGCAACAGAATACCGTCACTTGATCTGAACCGTTGGATCTCGATCCGACGGCTCAGATCGATGAACAGTAAAACCCGCGCTCCGCGGGTGAGCTCGGGGGAGCTCAGGAGGCCGGCTCTGCGCGCGAGATCGGGCGGCCAGCTCCGCGGGTGACCTCGAGCGAGCTTGGGCGCCCAACCTCCGGGGGCGAGCTCTCGCGGCGGGCGAGCTCAGGCGGCCGGCTTCGTGCGCGATCTCCGCGGAAGAAGAAGATGAACAGTAATATGTACAGTACTCAACCGAGGATATTTTAGTCAACAAAAAATTTTAACCATCTGTTAACCAGATCAGGGATCAAACGGGATTTACTTAACCGCATTAGTGTTTTACATTTTACTCATTCTTTTAATCTTGACCTTAACATTGACCCCGTACCAAACGAGCCCCAAGTGTCATCATTTAGTTGTCGCGTAGGTCGACTGTTGGTAGTTCGGTGACAGTGATTTTGGGCTCTTTCGTTTTGGTGTGACTCATCCCGAGCTCATTGAACCAGTCCGGGCCGATTTCAAATTTACCAAAGTCCATACGTACATATGAACCAGTTTGAGAGGTTTGGTGCGCCAAGATGATCACCTGCCTGATTCATTATTATTTTAGGTATTGATTTCAAAAATAGGCCAGAACCGAAATGTTGTGATCATCTCGAAATATTTCGATCGATACTTATTGTTGTTTTGGCTTCGGTCGACAAACCGCATAAACCGCTCGGTGGACAATGTATATGGTAGTATCTACCGATGAACAACCGCATACTACTTCACTTCCCTGCCAAGAGTGATGTGAAATTTTGGAACTCGTGGGGGGTTGCAAGGAATTATCCCCACGTGATTATCAATCACCTATCATATGACCCACCGATACAAGCGTATCATCAATCACCTACCATTTTTATCCGATTTTTACTAATTAAATTAATATAAAAATATATCTTATTTAAGTTTTATCAATATTCTTCCTAATTAATGAGGATGTAGCCTTTTGGTAAAATTTTTACTTTAATATATTTGACTTCCTTCCTAATTTTTCAAATTGTTTCAAATTTTTTTAATATTTTATCGTATTTTTAATTTGAAGTTAAAATACAGTCAAAATATAGTTAAATTCTGGTCAACACATAATTAATAATTAAAATAAATCTTTCGGCCGAAATCAAAATTACCGAAACGACCGAAACGTATTGATTTTATTGGGTGTCAAAATCGAATCGAAACTGATACTTTAAACCTTATTCTAGACGTGCTCCACGCCTCTTGATTAGGTTTGTGCATTCGGTTAAAACCGAACCAAACCGAACCGAATAAACCGAACCGATATTTCCGAAATTTTGAAAATCCAAAACCGAACCGAACAGAATAGTATAAAAACCGAACCGAAACCGAACCGAAATATTTCGGTTCGGTTAGGTTATAACCGAATTGTAAACTAAATTTTTACAGGACTCTAACTGAATTTTTACAGGACTCTAGATGAACGGATCTGGTCATTTTCATAAGGGAAAAAAAATAGTACAGGATATACATTATACATACCCTGAATCTGACCCTGATAGGCTGATACCCAGTCCAATTGCAAGTTTGCAAATTGCAACCCAATAAATAATCAGTTAATCTTAGTATCTCACATGCCACAATGGCACAACCGCACAAGAAGGAGCAAGACACTTCAAGACTTCAAGTGAATCAAGTCTTCAAGTTGCAGGAGCAGCACAGTAGGAGCAGCAGGATCAGCAGGAGGCTAGGAGCAGCAGTAGCAGGACAATGTATAGTAGCAGATTAGCAGTCTAGCAGAAGCGGGCAAGCTGCAAAATACTTCAACTCAACTTCATGTAGCAAGACACTTCAAGACTTCAAGTGAATCAAGTCTTCAAGTTGCAGGAGCAGCACAGGAGCAGCACAGCAGGAGCAGCAAAATGCTAGGAGCAGCAACAGCAGGACAATGTATAGTAGCAACTAGCAGTTTAGCAGAAGCGGGCAAGCTGCAAAACACTTCAACAGTTCAACTTCATGTAACAAGACACTTCAAGACTTCAAGTGAATCAAGTCTTCAAGTTGCAGGAGCAGCACAGCAGCAGGAGCAGTAGGAACAGCAGGAGCAGCAGGAGCAGCAGGACAATGTATAGTAGCAGTCTAGCAGAAGCGGGCCAGTTGCAAAACACTTCAACAGTTTAGCAGTTCAACTTCATGTAGCAAGACACTTCAAGACTTCCAAGTTCCAAGTCTTCAACAGTTCAACACTTCAACTTCATACTTGCAGGAGCAGGCGAGCAATAAGACAATGTATATTGTATAGTAGCAGAAGCTGGCAAGCTGCACTGCTGCAGAACACTTCAACAGTTCAACTTCATGCTTGCAGAGTTGCAAGACAATGTACAGTAGCAGTACAATCCTATAACTCTATAAGGCTATAATATCATTCTTATAAGTCAAATAACTCAACATCAGCAAGCTGCAAGATAACAACTGTAATTATGTGGTTCATAATAAATATGATCAATTCAGTAATCAGTTAGCATTTGAACTTTGAAGGATTATATCATGCCAAATGGTCCATTAAGAAAAGCTTGAGAAATCTCCTATAGTCCCGTGTACAGAAGTAACAGAACAGAAGCGAGAACCAAAAGTTCCAACTTCCAAGCAGCATAACATTACTAGGGTGAAGCCAAAGAAGGAGACAATCGTCCAATCAGTCACTTGCCCGCATGCAAGCATAGCATATGGTAATGAGCCAATGATTCAACATCTTCATCGCCTCAAACAGCTTATGAAAAATTCAACAAATATCATCAAAAAAACCATAAAACAATTCCAAGAGGGTCATACCGTCATATTCGCCTTATACCGTCATACCCAGCATCCTTCTCTGGCTCTCCCTGTGAGCGAATGGTAGGTAGTGGTTGCCTTCACAGGCCATCCAAACAACCATGCCATTGCTACAAGCCTACAAAGTGAAGAGGACGAAGCCAGAGTAGGGGACCATTGGAACACCTCCGCATCAAAACACCAAAGACAAAAAAACCTTAAATAAAAGCAAAAATTCAAGAGGCTCAGATGGCTTTGATGTATCATCAAAAACGAAGATGTCTCCCCTCAGGCATCAACCTGCTCGGCTACTCCTACAAAATAATAGTTGGATACATACATGTCCCTAAATAGTTGGATCATACTGTTGAACCTAAAAAATATAGTAAAATATCATCACAGTAAAAGCAATTAAGAAAATATCAGGTAAGTAGGTAACTGGGTAAGGAACTAAGGACTGTAAGATCATAACTTCACATATACACTGATGTTGTGATGCACATGAATGACAAGGATATATAAGAATGAATCTATAAGAGATGACCATAGAAAGTTAGAAACATGAAAAGAAATGCATAAAAAATAAGCAAGCATATTCAAACCTTAAGATAACTTCTCAAAATTCAATGGTTGTGACATCCAATTTCATCTTTATCAACTCTGAAATAAAAAAACCATTCAATGATTATTTGATTATAATAAAGAAATATACAATGCAATAATAAAAATATTAGCAATGCAAAACTTACCCTCTTGAATCTTTTCAAGTTCTTCCAAACTTTCCTCAACATTGATTTCTGTTTTTGAATTTTTAATCCAATCTTGAGTGCAAACGAGAGCTTGTACTAGTGTAGGAGTCAAAGAGATACGAAAATGATCAAGTATGCGCCCTCTTGTGCTAAAAGCTGATTCAGAGGCCACTGTAGAGATAAGTATAACTAATATATCACAAGCCATATGTGACAGAATAGGAAATCTGCAGCTATTCACTTTCCAGAAGCCCAGAACATCAAAGTTTGGCTCATTTTTTTCAAGATCCTCTGACAAATACTTATCTAGCTCAGACTTTATTTCATCACCCATGAAACTTTTTCTATGCTCAGCAAATAGACTATTTAAGATATACTTACCTGATTGCTTTGGCATACTTGATCCTTCACCAGATGGCATTTCTCCCGGCTGTAGTCGCATTTTGTACTCTTTGAACAAATCATATACAACTTCATGCAACTTTCTCCTCATCATAACACCTTTTTCACCTTCATACATTTTTTCAACTCCAAACTCAACATATTCTAACTTGCGTCTTGGATTAAAGACAACGGGAACAAAGAGAAGCATATTAATCTTCTCTGGCTCACCCCAATACTTGTCATATTTGTCTTTCATTACAACAGCCATATCTTGGACTTTTATATCACTGCTGACTTTCCACAGATTCAAAAGAAGGTTAACTTGACAAATTTCATCAAAAAATAAATTACTTGTAACATACATAGAGCTAGAAATTCTAAGAGTCAACTCATAGAAATGCTCTAAGAATGTAATAAGTCGTCTAACATTCTGTCAGTCAAAAGACAGAGGAGTTCCATCTTCATTATTAAGCTCATGACAGAAATTGCTATCTTCCTCTTCAAATTTTTCAAAAGCCTGCTCAAAAGTTTGAGCTGCTTCAAGCATCATATAGGTGGAATTCCACCTTGTGGATACATCCAAACAAAGACATTTTCTGCTTTCAATTTTTTCAATTTCTACACATTCTTTGAATCTCTGCCATCTTGCTGGAAAATATCTCACATATTTAATAGCAGATCTAACCCGAGCAATGAAATCTGTCATCTCTTTCAAACCATCTTTCACCACAAGATTAATGATATGTGCTATGCAACGCATATGAATATATTTTTCTTATGTCAAACAAGTGCTCCAATTCAAAAATTTTTTCTTTAAATAGGAAATAGCAGTATCATTTGAAGAGGCATTATCAACAGTAACAGTCAAAACATTATCAATTCCCCATTCAGAGAGGCATTTTTCAATTATTTTTCCTATAACTTCACACCCTTATGACTTGTAATTTTGTAAAAATTGAAAAGCTTTTTCTTTAAGTTCCAATCAATATCAATATAATGTGTTGTGATACACATATAGTTTATGTTTTGAATTGAGGTTCAAGTATCAGTGATCAAACAAACTCTCTATTTGGACTCTTTGAAATAGTGTTTCAACTTTATCTTTTCATCATGGTAGAGTTGAAAACAGTCTCTAGTCATAGTTCAACGTGAAGGCATTCGAAATCTAGGACAAGCTTGAGACATAAAGTATTGAAAGCCTTCATGTTGCACAAAACTAAAAGGCAGTTCATCTACAACAATCATGTGTGCCAGTGCTTTTCTAAATTTTTCTTAATCAAACTTCCAGCTAGTTAGCACAGACTCATTTGCTACTTCTTTCTGAATAGGCTGCATAGCAAGTTGTGTTTGATGTGTATCAACATTATATAGATATTGCTTGCATTGATTCATGTAATGTCTAAGAGAAGAAGTACCATTTTTTTTTAAATCACAAAAGAATTCATTACCACAGTAGTTGCATCTGGCTTTGGTTGACTTGCCCGAGTCTATGAACTTTGTGTAATGCTCCTATACAGCTGATTGTGCTGGCATTCTTTTTCTCGGCATTGGAGGCTTTGTACTGCACGTAGATGTATTGTTATCGTTTGAAACTTCAATAGCCATAAGCGTAGAACTTTCCTGAGAAGCAGAAATTGGCATTGGACTTGGAATAACTGGATTTGTGTTTGAAAGCTGTTGATTGTCATCTTCGTTCAACATCTGTCAATAGAAAAATACAGAATTACAGATTAAATTATATGAAATCAAAAAATCCTATTTTAATTTCACAAAATTCAACCATAACCTTGCAATTTGATCCTAATGATGTCGTTGTAGAAAAATGAGATATTGAAGCTCAGAGCCTCGAAGGCTAGTCACAGAGAGATATTGAGGCATCGGGAGTCAGAGCCTCAGAGGAGGAGGGGGGTCCGAGGGTGGACGAAAGCGATGCCACCGGAGATGAAGGAGAAGAAAAATCGGGAGTTCGGAACCGAGGATTTACTGATTTAACAATAAAATCGTATGAAATCAAAAAACCCTAATTTAATTTCACAAAAAATCAACCCTAAATTTCATAATTTTCGAAATACTCTCAACTTGTAGCTTAATCCGTTGTAGAAAAATGAGAAATTGAAGCTCAGAGCGTCGACCAGAGAGATATTAAGGCGTCGGGACTCAAAGAGTCAGAGCCTCAGAGGAGAGGTGGGGTGGTCCGAGGGTGGACCATGGACGAAAGGGTTAACAATAAAATCGTATGAAATCAAAAAACCCTAATTTAATTTCACAAAAAATCAACCTTAAATACTCTCATTTTGCAGCTTAATCCGTTGTAAAAAAATGAGAGATTAAAGCTCAGAGCGTCGACCAGAAAGATATTGAGGCGTCGGGACTCAAAGCCTCAGAGGAGGAGGGGGGTTCGGGGGTGGACGAAAGCAATGTCACCGACACGGCGCAGCACTGCAACTGCATGGATGAAGGAGAAGAAAAATCGTCAGTTCGGAACTGAGGATTTACTGATCTAACAATAAAATCGTATGAAATTAAAAAATCCTAATTTAATTTCACAAAAAATCAACCCTAAATTTCATAATTTCCTAAATACGCTCACCTTGCAACTTAATCCGTCGTAGAAAAATGAGAGATTGAAGCTCAGACCGTCGACCAGAGAGAGGTGTCGGGACTCAGAGCCTCAAAGGAGGAGGGGGGGTCCAAGGGTGGACGAAAGCAATGTCACCGACACAGCGCAGCACCGCAGCTGCATGGGATGAAGGCGCAGCACCGCAGGTCCGCAGCGGCGAGAGCGAGAGCGCCGAGAGCGAGAGGCGATCGGAAATTCGGGATTAGGGTTAGGGCTGAAATGAGAAGCGAGAGCGAGAGCGGCAAACCACTATGAGAGAAAGCAATAATATATAGGGCTGTTTGAGTCGATTAGCCCAAAATCGAAACCTAACCACAGTATATAGGTTTTTGCGATTTTTCAAAATCAAAAATCTAAACCAAACCGAATTAAAATTTTTTTTTTCAAAACCGAACCGAACCGAGAACCGAATAACCCGAACTAAATTGATTATTCGGTTTCGGTCGAATAATGCACAGCACTTCTTTGATCACGTGTTGTGTGCCTTGTTCCGACTCTAAAGCGTGAAACGAAGAACAGTACGGACGACGAAGACGGCCGCACGTTAGTTGACGGGTGTGCGGTTGTCTCCTAGATACGTGGCTTTGTTGGATACATTTGGTTGAAGATGACTCCATTTCTTGGCATTTTCCAATCATTCATATTCTTACCCAATTATGCCAAGTCAATTGACATGTTTCACAATATTACTCACGCAAAACGAGTGAATTTGGCCAAAATTGGAAAATTCCATAATATAGGGGGTCATTGGCGAATATCTCCTTAGACATCATTATTCCATCATTTTGTCCGCTAATCACCGTGAAGGCATGTACCATACCAATATGGAACACAAGTGAAATTTCAAAAAAAAATAAAATAAAAAGAAATACATGGATTAAGTTAAAAACCCAATAATCCTTCAAAGGAACTCCTATATAAACCCTAGAACACCAACATTACCATTAAACAATCAAGACTAACAAAATGTGGCTCCTCGTACCACTTGCTCTCTTCACCTTCCTCCTCCTCCTCCTCTACTCCAAGCAAAAACCTAACCCTAATCCTCCACCATCCCCCTTTAGGCTTCCTATCATCGGCAACCTCCACCAGCTCGGCCAGCTTCCCCACCGCTCCCTCAGGAGCCTCGCCGCCAAGCACGGACCGCTCATGCTCCTCCGCCTTGGCCGTGTCCCTCTCCTCGTGGTCTCCTCCCCGGCGATGGCTCGCGCCGTCATGAAGACGCAGGACCACCTCTTTGCCAACCGCCCCGCCTTGAAGGTCAGCAAGAGGCTCCTCTACGACGGAAAGGACATCGCCTTCGCGCCATACGGCGAGTACTGGAAGCAAGTGAGGAAGTTTGCCGTCCACTATCTTCTTAGCCCGACCAAGGTCCACTTCTATAGAAGAGTTAGAGAAGAGGAGGTGGGAATGATGCTGGAGAAAATACGGCAAGCGGCAGCGAAGGGGGAGCTGGTGAATGTGAGCGATACGCTGAATTGGCTTGCTAGGGATATTATCATCAGGATTGCCCTGGGGCGGTCCTCCAGGGACAACGAATGGAGCCGCAGCATTACCAAGTAAGATCAGTATATCGGTCAAAAGGTAACTTCGTAAATAATATTTTGCGCAAGCAAAATATAAGTGTTGTGTCTGTTAACGGGTTGCGTCAAAAATAAGATTTTAGTTATCCAATCTTATAATTTATAATTTATTTTTTGATATTTTAGATCAATATATTTTATTTATTATTTATATATTACATCAATTTTATAAATTAAATTTAAAAGATATCGTTAAGTTTTTTCTTTCTTATTTGTTTTTTATAATAAAACTTCTTCAAATTAATCTTTTTTATTTATTTTTATTTAATTTAAATTAATTAAAATATAATGTAATATTATGATAAAAAAATTGTGATTAATTTTTAATTTTTAAAAAAGTTCACATTTTTAAAATAAATTTTATAATATTTTTAAACCTAAAATTAAAGTATAATTACATTGTAGTAAAAAAATGAAATGATTTACTCAAAATTGAGAGAAAATTGGTTTTGGTCGAAATCGGTCGAAAATAACTTAAAAACTTGGTAAAAAATTGTCGTCCTTGCTGACAGCGTGATCGAGGAGAGCTCGAGGTTGCTGGGGGACTTCCTGGTGAGCGACTACGTACCGTGGCTGGCATGGGTGGATGCCGTCGCCGGCTTGGATGAAAAGATAGAGAGGAGTTTCCGGCAGGCGGATGAGATTCTTGATGGTATTGTGGAGAAAGAGACGGAAAGAGACGGAGGCCAAGATTCATTTATTGAGATATTGGTGGCTCTTGAGAAGGACAAGAACAGAGGGTTTGAGTTTAGCAAGGAGAACATCAAAGCCATTGTGAAGGTAATTTTTTGCAATTTTTTTCTTCTTTTCTTGTTATATTCACAAAATGGTTTTTTCACAGAAATATATTTAGTATCTTCATGTTTTTCATTTCTTCAAATTTTTTTAGGACTTGTTCGGTGCTGGCACAGACTCAACATACATAGCGATGGAGTGGGTGATGGCAGAACTCATCAAGAACCCTAAAACCCTACACAAACTCCAGCAAGAAATAAGAGGAATAGCCAAACCAGGAACTACCATCAGAGAGCAAGACCTGACCAAAATGGACTACTTGAGAGCAGTCATCAAGGAGGCATTGCGCCTGCATCCTGTAGGTCCACTGCTGGTGCCGAGAGAGCTGATGGAGGACACCCAAATCGCCGGCTACGACGTGCCCCGGGGCACCTGGGTGGTCACCAACGTCTGGGCAATAGGTCGGGACCCCAAAGTCTGGGAGTCCCCAGAGGAATTCTGGCCGGAGCGGTTTCTGAACAGCCGCGTCGACTTCAAGGGGCAGGACTTCGAACTGACTCCATTCGGGGCAGGGCGGAGGATGTGTCCCGGGATTACGTTTGCAAGCACGGTTATCGAGCTTGCGGTCGCGAATCTGGTGCACCAGTTTGATTGGAACCTTCCAAATGGTATGGAGACAGAAGAGCTGGACATGGTCGAAGCTTCTGGGTTGACTGCACGCAAGAGGATTGATCTTGTCCTTGAGGCAAAGCATTGCTTGTGAATCTGCTATCAATATTATGCCATTGCTCAATTATTGTCAATAATGTGATAATTTTCATAAACATCTTGATCCATTTTACACCAGAAAAACTTATAACATGAAGCAACACGAACGGGAGTAGTCGTTACATTTCCTCACAATGTGTATCGATAATAATATTACATACAAGGGATAGAAATACAAAATTTACATGGCAGCCAGGAACTAAGCCATAAAATATAATATCACTAGTCTAACTACTAGTTAGTAAAGCTAGAATCAATGAGCTATTTGACAATGCTGAGGCAAATTATTTGGAAACCTCCTTTGGGATCATGCAAGGCGCTGAAAATCTATGGTATCCATCAGCTGAGACTTTCGTCTACGCTTGCCTTCAGGGGTGCATCTGGCAGCAACGCCCTTTCCAGGCTTGGCTGAGAACTTTCCATTGAGGTCAGCTTTAGTGCAACTCTTCCTCAATGGGGATTTCATCCGCTTGGTGGCTGATCGCCTCACGCGTTTCTCCTTTCTACAATTGCGTAGAAGTCGGACATGGAAGGGATTTGCAGCTGTGTAGCAAACAATCTCACCACTTGATTGTGTTATTTGTAAATCCACATCTCCACTGTTCACCTGGGAACAGATACCATTAGTACTGAATGAGGGAATTAAGAAATTTGACGTTTTTCATTTGTTTATGAAGAAAATGAAATCACCAGCTGCAGGAATGCAGAAAATGTCCGGGCAACTTCATGCTTAGGTTGCCCTGTCACAACTTTCACGAATGACGTGCTTCCTTCGTTGTTATCACCTTCTAAAGTGAGCTTTTCCAAAATTGTCTCACCATACTGATGAATATTGAAAGGCTGGCGTCGCTCCTGCCCATGAAGATTACCATAATTGAAGGAATCAACAGTGATAAACTTGCAAGGCGCATAATTTCTACAATTTCTTGTAAACATTAAAATGCAAGTTACCATGAGCTTCTTAAACTCGCTTGTTCCTCCAAGGTGGCCTCAATTCTTTGCTTCCATGATGATACTTTTGTAGCCAATTCTGTCTGCTTCTCAGTTTCTGCTATGGTAGCAAGAAGGGCATCCTGTATTAAGAGTCAGGGGCTGGTTATAGACTGCTCATAGAAGAGCAAAACAAACTAAAAGGAAGGTTTTCTTCACCAAAGATGACATTTTAACAATAAACAACTTTCAGAAACTTATATAAATGTTCACCACATTGGTCCTAAGTAAAAAAAGAAACTTGAATGTATGAATCTGAATGATAAGGACTGGGTTTGAATCTATTATACATTAAGCGTCACACAAAAATGAAGCATAAGGGATGGCGATTAGCTTGAAACTAGAAAAGAAATATCAACTCTAAACTAAAAGTAAGGGCTTAGCTTGGCTCCTCAAACTCCTCAAATTCCCCAAACAGCTTCCATCCAAATGAGTAATAGTCCAAACACAAATCAAGAGCTAAAGTGCAACAAAAAAATCAGAACTGAAAATAGAATACACCTGCACTCTACTATACCAGATGTGATCGGCAAAGATCTTCAAGGCTTGTATTAGAATCTAAATTATCTTTTGAATATTCGTCAGCTCGATTGCAATCAACAGTACTATTCCCATGCTGCACATGGATCATAAAAAACATTTTTAATATCAAGAATAATCCCTTGAACTGATAACTACTGGATAATATGAATTTAACACAATACCCACATCTCTGTCATTTAGAGGTACATCAGAGTTCATGTAGTCAGTATCATGTTCAAAGTCTGCTTGGCCAAAATCAGGCAGATCATTATCATCCTCATTATCATCATTGCCATGCTCAGAATCTCCATAACCATCTTCCTTTTCTTCTCCAAACACAAGGGATCTTCTTAGCTGGAAAAAAAATGAAACCAACATGAAACACAATACTAGTTGAGGGAAGCAATCAATGATACAAGAGCTTCTGCAATCAAACCTTTTCATATAAAGTGGGAGAGTGAGATAGTTTGTCCTATGCATGAAGCTGTGCCTCCAGAACTTTGGCAAACTCAGGGCAAATGCTACCGTCTAACTTTGCAAGTGGGAACTGAGACATTATATTGCTCCGCTTATTATGAATTGTTGGCCCTCCAAAATTTTTACCTTTTCAGAATAGGACGAGAGATCAATGAATACACTGATCAATGACATACAATTTAGCACTATAATATAATCAAAGTAATTAATAAAGCGCCAACCTTTTTTGAACGGCTTGATTTTAAGGTTTCCTGGTTCATGGGGATTCAAAGGCTTCCATGGATCATCTTCATCATCATCAGAGTCATCCCTGCCATCCAAGTATCCAAAATCAGGCCTACAATCATGCTCCATGTCATCCTGAACATTCTGGCCACCATAAGGTTCAAAGCAATGTTCATCAATGTTAACTGGGCAAGAGGAATTGTCAGCTTGAGTTTCCTTCAGATGGACACCAAAACTTGATTTACGAGCAGTGCCTTCAGACCTTCCACTTAGAGAATGATACAAGTGCTGATTTTTGGACGTCATTGAGCTGCCTCTGTAAGGTGCATTTTGATCTTTACCAAGTCCATCCATATTAAGAAAGCTCTCAACTTCTCCAGCATCGCATGGATCTAGAAGAAGAAAATCACCATAAAAGTTGCAGGTGGCTAACTGCAAAGAGAGAATATTATTGCTTTAAAATAACAAAAGAAAAGAATGAAAATTCTTCTCCAAAAAAAAAAAGGTAAGAAAATCAGAAACATTTTCTAGCTCATAAAATACAAATGCTTAAAATAAGGCATACCAAATATGTTTCTAATTCTCCTGCATCACCACCAGTCTCTAAACAATCTCCTTCTAGTACAAGTTGATTTGCGGGGGGTTTTAAAATTTGGTTACTGTCCTCTTTGTTTAGTCCTCCAACCAAACAGTTCTTTGCATCCACTGATAGTAACAAATGGATTCTATACATCAATAACTGGACTAGAATTAAAAGAACCAAAATCAAGTACCAACATATTTCACCTGGCACATCATCTAAATCCAAAAAGCTATCATCCTCTTCAGAAACGTGATTATTAAATTCACCATTACATTGATCAGGAACATTTTCTTGTGGATCTTGCCTGTTAAGAGTAAATAGACCATAAGAATCAAAATGATATGACATCAGTCAACAGGCATCCTAAATAAAGAAAAAGGATAAGCCAGCAGAAAAGCATTGCCCATAAAAGAAATTTTGACGGAGAATGATAGATACTGAACGAGAATATCAGAGGTAGTTTCAATGAAAATCATTCTCCTTAAATTAGACAGTTTGCTGAAGAAATGAAATGCAACAGTAATGCACTGAACAGATCAAGGCAGATGGAGAATTAGCTAGCTACATTTTCCTCTATCTTCAGCTAAAAATTTTCCATTAGGTACGTATCCATCCTATCAAAAGTACTGTTGAATATACATCCATTACTTTCTGAATAAACTGATGGTATACAAGCATCTCATGTTATCCAACCGTCTTGATTTGTCTCCAGCTTTATGGTTCTTTATTCACTCAAGCTTTCACTGCTCCCTATCATTTGGTGCATAAAAGCCATTAGCAGAGGTAATAAGGCAACTCAACCGACCATCTCTTAGAAGCTTCCCATTAAGCTAGTTCCGGAAATGTATGGCTCATTTTTGCTTGATTTAGCTAAACTAAAGCTACAATAACTTAATCAATTTAGTTCGCAACCTTAAACTCAAATTATCATGGTTTTTTCATTCCTCATGGGTTCATTCTTCATAAAAGCATAAAATTTACACACAAAAAAAATGATATCTAAATACTAATCCTAGCAGAAATTCAAACAAGCAGGAAAAAAAAGGCAACATTGCTACAAAGAGCACAAAAACAGGAAGCCTAACCTCTTCTGAGAAATTAACTCCAAAGCGTGCAAAACCAGTGAGTACAAGTATTCCACCTTCCGGCTGTACACCTGAGTAGAACCCTGCAGCAGCAGAGCAGCTGTACCACCAAAGACTGCCAAAGTTAAGATTTTTTTTTTCAGAAGAACCAACTCAGTACTGGATTCAAGGGTCAACAAACCCTCAGCGAAGTTGACGGTGTGGTGGGCGTGGTGCTGGTCGCTAGAGATCTCGCCGGAGCAGATCTTAAGCAGGTAATCCTCCAGATTCTTGGCAAGGTCAACCTCCCAGTTGGTCTGGGGGTCGCGTTTGGGGTGGAGGATGTGGAACCTCTCACTCCCGGCGGAGGAGGCCACGGCTTCCTCGCCGGCGCCCAAGAAGGCGTCTTTCTCGCTCATCTTCGACCCATGCTACCAAAACCGACCCGCCAGGGAGCCCTAGAATGCAGGGAAGAGGGAATTAGAGTTTGGAGGAGAAGAAGCCCTGGAATGGGATTGGGGGAGTGAGAGAGATGGGGCTTCAAGAATTAGGGCTCAGGACAGGGAAGAAAGCGCACGAGGGAAGATCGAGGGTCTGGGGATGACCGGCGCGACTCCTAATGCGAGAAGGGACGCTACCGAGAGCAGCGCGCCAGGCTTGAAATTCAAAATGGAGTGGCAGTTTTGCAGTTTTGCGCATCCTTGGGGGCCGAGCAGAACTCAAGGTTGTGTTCAATCGCGTAAGTACTCTACGAATCTACGGTCCACCGTATTTGGATTTAATACCTTGTATTTGTCGTATTCCGTAAATACCTTGTAATCCTTGCATATAACACCTTGTATATGATATACCACCCAAGTTATTCATATTCGCAGGTAATATATTTGCATGAAAGTAGTTGTATTATATTAAAAAAAATTCTCAGATAAACTCTAAAAATTTTTCACTTGATCAATTGGCCTTCCAATTTTCGACATCCCCAAAAATCCCTCCCCATTAGCGTTATTAGCATAAAAAGCCTGTGAAACACTATAGTAGTATTCTAAATCACATCAGACCGCATACTTATTATTTTATCCACTGACACAAACAAAAGCATAAGAAGAAGAAGATGTATATTCGAGAGTATGCAATTATAAGGAGAATTTTATGAACATGGTGGTAGAAAAATGGGCAAGTTATCCAAATCCAGAATATGAAGTGGTAAATATAATAAAAAAGCTTAAATTACTTCGTGGAGATATCAAAAGGCGATACAAGTCCTATTTTGTGAATATTAATGTTAAAAAGAAAGAATTATTTGACAATATTACTGAGTTGGAAAAGGCACAGAAGGAATCTCAACTATCTAAAGAACTTGACAGCCTGGTTGGGTTTAAATTAGAGTTGGATGATGTTTTGGAAAAAAAAGAAAATAATGTGACAACAAAGATCTAGAATCACTTGGATACAAGCATGAGACTCTGACGTTGTTTCTTTTCATCAAACTGCCGATAATAGAAGAAGAATCAATTTAATTTCTGAACTAATTGAAGGAGAGACAAACTACATAATTGAACAGAAAATGGTTAAGCATGCAGTAGATTTTTATAAAAACCTATTTGGGAATGTAAAGTCCGGAAGTTGAAGATTGAATGGGATAAGTTATATCAAGTCAAACATGACACGATAAAATTAGAAGGTGAATCTCTGAAGTAGAGATCAAGGAAATAATTTAGGACATGACTGAATAAAAAATACTTGGTTTAGATGGATTCTCCATCCTATTTTATACAAAATCATAGCATATACTTAAAAGAAGATCTCAAAACTATATTTTGTGATTTGTATTAGCGCAATACCTCTTTAGTAAAAGTACATTTTGCCTTAATCGCGCTCATTCGCAAAAAAGATGGAGCTTGTTGTCTGAAGGATTTCAAACCCATATGTTTGCTTAGTTGCGCATTGAAAATATTCACCAAAGTCTTAGCAAAGAGACTGAAAAAGAAGATAGATGCATTAGTGAACTCCACCCAATTAGCCTTTGCCTTGTGTATATATATTTTGGACAATGTTACAACTGCCCAACAGGTGATCTTCGGGAGAAAAAAATAAAAAAAGAATAGGGCATTTTTTGAAACTTGACTTTGAAAAAGCATATAACAATGTTGATTGGACATTCATACTAGAATATGGTTGAAAAAGATACTGAAAATTGTCAAAATTTTTGTTTTGCTAAATGGGTGCCCTCATGGAAATATATTCAGCAAAACAGGAATAAAGCAAAGTGATCCTCTCTCACCCTACATGTTCATCTTGGTTACTTATTGTCTCTACTAGATGTTGAACCTAGCACAAAAGGTAGGGCTAATTTGTGGGTTATATAATATACTAAATCTACACTATGATATTTGGGAAAGTAGACTCCTGATAATTTCTAAACCTCAAATATATATATTATATATGTTTGAAGGATTATTAGGAATGAAGATTAATTTTTATAAAAGCTTGGTAGTTAACTTTGCTCATCAAAGACCGTAGAGTTAAACAAACAAGAGTGGAGACCTTTCATCAACCAAATGGAAAAGAAATTAGATATTTAGAAAGGTAAAAATCTATCAATTGGCGAAAGAGTTACCCTGATCAACTTTGTCTTGTCCATTATTCCAATTTATTAGATGGTCTTCTATCATCTCTCTAAGTGGGTTATCAAAAAATCGAGTCAAATCAGAGTTAGATTTCTCTAGAGGAGTTTGAAAATAAGAGGAAATGCCATCTAACCAATTGGGATTTGGTTTGTACTAAGAGGGAGAATGGGAGACTGGACATTCAAATTGCCACAACCTTCAACCAAGTAATGATGAAGTGGTAGTGGAAGTTCTTTCAAGAGGAGAAGGGCCCCTAGAAAAATATGATGGTGATTAATTAGTAAAAGAGAGTAAAACCCGCCCTTTATACTCTAAAAGGTTATAGAAAATGTTCCATCTTTTGGTAAGGTATGTTAAAAGTTAAAAAATAGTTCAGGATCAACACAAAATTTGAAGCGGGGAATGAAAAATTTATTAATTTCAGGAAAGGTAGATGAATCCAATGTTAGAGTCTCGAGATGTTATTTCTTGTTACATATAAGTTTGCCAAAATTCTAGAAACCAATATTGCTAATGTTAAGGTCCAAAGTTCTTTACCGAATAGAAGAGTTTTTCCTTAAATCTGTGAACTAGAAGGAGAAATTAGGAAGCTTATTCCTTCAAACCTCAAAACAATTAATGACAAAATACTATGGAGGTGGGCTAACACCTTTTCAATAGAATTAGCACATGATTTATTGGTAGAAAGATGGATGATTACCTTGTTTTCAAGTAATTGGAAACTTCCCTACTCTTTCAAACTAAACATTTTTGTTTAGTTAACATTGTATAATAAAATACTTACTGTAGAAAATATTGAGAAGAAAGGCTAGAATGAAACCTAATAGTTATGTGCTCTTTATATCAATATGGCAGTACATAAAATACGTATCATATTTTTTGTACATGACCCTTTACTATATCAATATGACAAAAATTACTACTTTGTTATGCCTCGACCATATTCCTCTCTTCTATTGAAAATATACGGAGTAGTTGAAGATCTAATGTTGACCCTAGGAACAAAAACCTTAATGATATCATATGCATTGCCATATTGTGGATGTTATGGAAAGAAAGAAACCACATGATCTTCCAAAACAAGCACAAAAATTTGTACTCATTCATCGGTTCACTATGTCATGCTTTGAAATCTTGGCTGCCTTCTGAAACATAGACTTTCAAAAGCTATAGATATGATTCCTAATGATTAATGTCTCCTGATCATCTTCAAGTCTAGCTGTGAAGAGAGGCAGAAATGAAGACTAAAGGTGCTAGAGCTGCAGCCAAAGAAGGGAATGTGATGTTCTATAGTTAACATTTTGTAAACTTGGGTTGTCGTTTGTATTTTGTGGGACTTAACATGGAAATTTTCAGTTTGCTCAACAAAAAAAACATTGCGACAGTAGTATATAAAATCTGGAAACATTGTAGCAGCAATGTAAAAAAAAAGGAATACTGTAGCAATTGTAGTAATAGTTTTAAAAACCCAAAAATATTAAGTAATATAATATAATAATATAATAATATATAAAAAAATATTATAATAATATAATAAGATATAAATATTATAAAAATATCATAACAGTACTCTAATAATAATATATACTTAAAAATTAGTTATTATAAATAAATAAATAAATATATATATATTATTTGGTTATATATAATTAATTTTGATCATAATATTTATTATCTAGTTATATTAATTTGGTTTTGATGATTTTATTTTATTTTTTTTATTGGTTTGATTTTAATGATTTTAACTTATTTTTTATATTAATTTAGTTTTATCATAATAAAGATAATAATATTAAAAAAATTAAAATATTATTATAATATTTACTACTGTGTATATTACAATATGTGCTATAATATTTTAATAAAAATATAATATTTTTTACGAACGTTAGAGATTAAAATAAAAAATATATTATATTATAAGAGAATTTCGAAAAATTAAAAAATAGTAAAGCACAATTCGTCAAACAAAATCTTCGTGTTCATCCGAAATTTTATTTTTTTCAAAAATAAAGGCCATGTGGGTCAATCTAAGCCCCAAATGGAGGGGCCGCGATCGCCCTCTTGCTCGGTTCCCATTCCAATCCCCCAACCCCTGTTCTCCTTCTTCTCCGCCGCCGGAACCCTAGCCCTCGTCCACTTCTTCCTCCACGCCTCCATCTTCTGCTTCACCCCTTGCTTCCGCCTCCACCCCTACTCCCCCCATTCCCCAACCGTGACGCTCTCCCTCTCCCGCTTCCCCGCCTCTTGCTGTGACGCCGCGTCGCCTTCTCACCGCCGGCCGCCTCTTCTGCCTCCTCCGCTCCTCGTATCCCTGGCACCAGCGCGTGTCGCCAACTTTTCCTTCATATTCCTCTACCTTTCCATCCCCCATCTCCTCTCAAACTACTCCCACGCCGCCTGCGTCTAAGCCGGTGCGGCCGCAATGTCTCCGCCTTTTTTGAGTCCGGTGTTGTTGGCTTCACCGGGTTTGACATCATTGACTTCTCCTGCTCGTCACTTGCTCAGATCCGCACAATTTGCATGTTCGATCTGGTTCAGGGCGGGGCTCGGCGGGGCGTTTTCCCTGGAGAGGTTTCTTGTGTCGCTAGGGCGCATGGCACGGAGGGGCAGTGGTGGAGCTCGCCGTGGACCTGTGCAGGTCGACGGAGTAGGTGGCCAGCATTAAGGGTTTATTCCGGTAATGAAACCTTATGGAGGTGAGCAATATGACATTGTCTGCTTCTAAATTAACTATGATTGTCATGAGAATCGATATCCCTTCTTTATTATTATTTATTATTTATTTATTATTATTATTATTATTATTTTTGCATTTGCTCATCTATATGTGATTGCATGTTTTTGTTGAATTGTCTCCATTTAGGTTCTCTTTCTGTGGTCATTATGTGAATTTAACTGCTTCAATGGCCTGAGATACAAGAATGCAGATCTCTCGTCAATTAATTGTTTGATATACGTTACCTTAGCATTTGAGGTATTCCTTTACTTGTTTGATATGCTTTGCCTTAGCATTTGAGTTAATATTTATATAAATGAATGAATCTGATTATTATTATTTTCTTCGGCCTTGTGTCAAAAATACAGTAGTAGGTGACTATGGTATACATGAATCTTTTCGATTTTATTTGATGCTGAAAATGGTTGTTTGCTTTTATCAAGAGATAACTCCGAAAAGCCATTATGAACAGTCACATTTTCCATTGATAAAGACCCCCCTCTAGATACAATAGATTTTGGGCCCAAATAAGTCGAGAAAAGAGATGATGTTATGGGAAATATGCTAAAAAAGGAAAAATGTGTTGCAGAATGAGAACAGAATGAAACTTTTGAACTTCTCTTTCACCTTTTGTATACATATTTCTTGTCTCTCTTGGTTAGCGTTTTTTGCATTGTGTACAATCATATGAAATCTTTCAAAATTAATAAGTCAAAATGCTTAATTTCAGAACTTGACCAGACTCTAAAGAGGTATATAGACCCCATCTAGAGAGATTCAACAGCCATATTCTCCTCCCTAAACACATGCTTGTCTAGTATATTAGCAAATAACATGCCTCTCATTTTGGTAAATAATAATTGTTCATGAGGACGTCCCTAGTTAGTTTTTTTGTTAATGCCATTAGATGATTGGTTCTTTATGACTTTGTATTGTAATTATGTTCAAAAGTTTACCATTTCAGTTTAGATTTTCCTGGCGGTGGCTTTTGCCTATTGTGAATTATCTAAATGTGGATGTTGGTTGTGTAATTATAGATAGTAGGTACATTTTGGTGGCATTGAGTTCAATTCCGACTCTGGAATTAAGGAATTGATTAATTCCAGGAATCGAAGGACTTAAAGGAATTTGGTAATTCTAATGTTTGGATAAATATTTTTTGCTTGAAGTTGAGTAATCCAGAATTTCTCAATTCCGTAATTGCATTGTTTGGTTTTGAAATGGAATTAATGAAATCCATTAATTCCGAAAATTTCAGTGTTTGGTTGAAGATGGAATTGGGGATATACTCATCCATTTTCAAATGGGTGAGCTTACCCCTATTTTCTTATGAATTTTGAATTTTATTTATATAAAACTTAATTACTGTACCACTAATTAAATATTTATATACAAATTAAGAAATTAAGTTGTACCTTAATAATTAAAATAGTAAAGATGTTGAATAGAAAACCATTGCTATGTACCATATGGAACATTCTGTCTGTCTTCCATGTATCTCATGGTACTACAACCACTATGTATGTGATTCTACCAATACAACAAATAAGAAATATTTAGCTTTCTTTAAGTCAAGAATGACTAGTCCAGAGGGTGGTTACACATATATCATGTACAATGATTCAGATAAATATGCAAGTAAAAATAAAAATAGAAGGCAACTAATGTAACAATGACTGAGTCTCATGTCAACTTGGACCCTTGACTGCTAGGTTCATAGCAACGAGAAGAAGATTATAACAATACATTAACACTGCAACAATTGAAGCCAACAGACAAAGCACAGTGCCAATAACCATAACCATAATGCTGCAAGATATTTTTGCATAAAATTTTTCTTCATTGAGTTCAAGGATCAGGAGCACTGACAGAAAATGAATAAATACTTTTAACCTACTAAAAGAGCAGCCGGAAAGCAAGCACATGCGAGTAATGACCAGCATTCAAGGAATTGTGGTGAAGAACCCTGTAGTGCCTGCATCCAGCAAAGCTGTGGCCATCGCCGATCAAATCCCTCAATTCCGAATTTCCACCTCTTTTGTACTTTGTTTTCTTCTTATCTGCTAATAAACTCTCCAAGTAATTCTCGTGGTCCCTCTCCCACATTGAATACCATGAGGTGGCCGTGCCACTCCCACATTTGATACTCTGACCCTAGCTTGTCTTGGTACTTGACGCAGACACTGTGGTCTCCAATGGTCACCGATTGGCCAGGTTGGGCTTGAGGGCCTCCTCAGCATTGCTGAAGTGGACGATCCGAGCAATCTCCTTCTCTAGCTTTGTCTCCTCCTTGGCTATGAGTCGCTGGTGCTTTGAATCGTTAGTGAGCTCTAGTTCTTCATCTTTGTCATCATCGTCGACATCGTTAGCATCGGAGATGGAATCATGGAGGAGATCTTTGAGGGAGTGGGAGAGGAAGGAGTTGGTATTGAGCAAGAGAGGGGTGAGTTGGAGGTAGGTCATGAGGTTTGAGAGGAAGATCGGGTCCAATGACAGTCGGAGTTGGAGGCCATTGTTTAGGATTCGGAGCAATGATCTCATCGGGGAAGAAGGTTAAATGGAAAATCACTGAGGAGTAACCACTATCGTAGGATCACTAGATCATAGTGAAGAAGGTGGAAAAGACGGTGATCTCATCTAGGGAGAAGGCCAAATGGAGGATCACGGACTACTAGATCATAACGAAGAAAATGAGGAAGGTAGTGATCTTATCGAATAAGAATGCCGAAAGGAGGATATGGAGGAGCAACAGTTGGTGGAGGATCACTGGATCACGGCTCGAGGGAAAAGCGGTGATTTCATCAGGGAAGAAGATCGAAAGGGGAAAACAGGATTTTACTACCATAAGAATTGCAGAAAAAGCCAATTCACATGATATGAGGCCCGATCAAAATACAACCCGAATTTGTGCTTTCCTCTCCCTTGGTCTAGAAAACAAATGGGAATTGAGAAGGATTAGAATTGGATAATTCTAATAGTTTCGAGATTTTAGGGTATAACCAAACATTCGAATTATGGAATTGGATCTCCAATTCCGAGAATTCCATCAATGCACTCTCTATGGAATCAAACCAAATAACATCTTTGTGTTGTCTTTTTTGATGCTCGGATAATATCATGGTTTAGGTTTGGGAAAACCATTCGGGTGATTCACACGTGATTTATTGATAGTCTAGTAAAGTTTTATTTATGATAAGTCAATATGGATAAAGGATGTGTAACTCTTGTTTTGAGATTTCTTTCATGTTTTCTTAGCATGTATTGATTGTGGTAGGAACTTTATCGATAGTATTGTCTTTTTTGTGGTGGTATGGGCCAATGGATAAGGTTCAAGAGGAAAATAGAAATTTATGTTTTGGTAATTTGAATAATATTGTTTTTGTATTTAAGATTGTGAGATTATTCTATATCTTGATGTTAAGTTCATGTGAAAATAATCATGTTGGGGAGGAGACTTATTCATGACGTGAACTTTCTAATTTAGAATTACCGAGTTGTGGTGTCATGCCCTATTCAGCATTCACAAGATGTGCTCTAGTTTCCTACCTTATGTCATTCTCCAAGGCCACATGTAGATTTTGACCTACATAAAGCTAATATAACCACAAGTCTTATACCCATTAATACTCGTCTTTTCATGCATGAGAAGTCTTTCTCTCGCAATATGTATTAAGCCATCAAACCTTGTTATAGTAGGTACAATATGCCTAGTTGCCATAATTATTGGAATAAACAATTCATGTGGTGTGTAAAATTAAGCAATTGTTTGTATTGCTTAGATAGGAAATGTCCCAACTTGAATTGCTTTAATAGGAAGCCACATGGGAGTTAGCCATGGAAAAGGAGTAGATTGGGTATGACCAAGGTTATGTGCACAGTAATGGGCGTAGATGATGTAGCGAAAGGAGACACAAGGAATAGAAAGAAGATTACCGTCTTTTCACCATGATAGATACTTGAATTCAAAAAAAAGATGAAAATGAATAAACTCAAAATAAGATAATATTATTGATAGAAAAATTTTTCTTCGTTATAATCTTGGACTATATATATATATCCCTAATAAACTTATAGTTTTACTTGATGTCACGATCGATAGGGAGAAGATCACCGTCTCCTCATCATGATAGATCTTTGAATCCACGAGGAAAATAGAAGAGAACAAACTCAAAATAAAATAATATTATTGATAGAAAATTTTTTCCTTTATTATAATTTGGGTTATATATATTGTCCTCTAATAAATTTAAAGTTCTACTTAGTGTAAACTAAAAATAGGATTTATATTCCATTAAAAATTTTACTTAACATATTTTAAATAAAAAGATCTAAATCTTATTTTTTTATTGGGTTAGGATTGTTATTAAGTCGGACTCCTGAATAAACCTTAATTTTGATCAATATAAATATTAAATTAACCAAAATAGTAAATAAAAAAATTATACAAATCAATCTTAGCTTTTCAATAGATAATTATTTGTTGAATTTGAATGAATATCTTAGGAAATACGTCTTTCGGACTGTAGTTATACTAATTTGACGTATCATAATTGGAGTTGGAATTCAACCTGAACTGAATTTTTAATTTTACTATAAAAAAATGTAGTTACTCTATATTAGTAGATCTAGTGTTAAAGATGACAACATCTCACCAGATAGTAAAGGTGCATTTTTCAATTGAAAAATGTGTGTGAATTCTTTATATACATATAATGTTTTAGTATGTTGGTTGTGGTTGTAGTCATGTTGAAGCTATAGCATTCATATGGTTGTTTTTTCCTTCAAATGAGACTGCAAGTGTTTTGAAATTAAAATATTCATATGAGGTTGTAAAGGTGGTAGTGATGAACATGTTAGCAAAGGTGCATTGGTTGATAAGTTATGTGATTTTGCTACATGAATGTTAATTTTTTCGGTTCTGCTAGTTTTTGAGAGAGCAAGAAATATTTATTCTTCTGGAAGGGCTAATCTTCTTGAGTAGCCAAGTAAATCACTACCAATAAGTATGCATGCTTCAGTCTTTCACTCAACAATAACTGTTTAATCACGTGCAATATATGCAGTTGGAACGAGTTTATTTTTTGGGTAATGCAATTATTCATTTGATATCTCTTCTAAAATTTAATCATGTGATAAAAGAAATATCCTATTAACTAACCTGCTTAAGATACATGCCAATGGAGTTTATGCTCATCTTACCAATTCATTCATTGCCAACCTAACTATGGTAATTATTATTCATGTAATTTTTAATTTTTAATTTAGGTGGAAGGCATAGATGTCAGTATGGTCAAGTTGGATTCACCTTGAAATTATGGTTTTTTAAAGATTCTTTATTAATTCATTACATTTTCATTTAGTGGTTATTTGATTGCTAAAAAACGAATGAAAATGTAGAGAAATCACTTTTCTTCACTTTTGATCTACTTTTAAAAGTGGCTGAAATTGATTTACTTTTGTTGTTTGATTAAATGGAAGTATATTTTGGAAGTATAATTATTAATATACAAAATGTTATTTATTTAATTTTTTTCACAAATAATTTTCTTCAAAAGGATATTATTATTGTATGTGATGTTATTAATATTATTAAATTTACTTTCGAAAGTTATTTTTTGATAAAAAAATACAAAAGTAAAAATTAGTTTATTTTTTACTTATAAATCAAAAGTTGTCGAAAGTAAATTGATTTTCGAGAAATCACTTTTGAACAATCAATTGTGATAAGTGGGCTGAAGTAATTTCTCTTCTAATAATCACTTCTCCCCATTTCATGCCAAAAAAAAAAACTCCTTAATCTAAGGTGTTGGTCATAGTTAGAGAAAAAAACAATAAATATTTTAGTTGGGTTGTTTATTCACACTTTGCAAGTCCATGGATAGGGTTTTTGTTTTGAATAGATACGATGATTTGAATATTTGTTGGAGTTATCTCATGTCAAGAGTTATATTTCATAGTAAAAAAAACACAATTACAACTAGAGATGTAAACGAGTTGAGCGGAGCTGAACTGACCTTTTGCTCGGTTTGGCTCGACTCCAAAAATAACAAGCTCAAGCTGATATCGAGTTACTTGAGCTCGGCTCACTTAGTCGTGAGCTCAAATGAGCCAAGCTCAAGCTCACAAGTTGGAGCCGATCTCAACTAAAATCCTTTTTTAAGAAATTAATTTTTTAATTTTTTTAAATTAATTTATGTTAAAATATTTTTTAAAACTTACAAAAATTATAATAATATCAATAATAATATCATAAATAACAATTCACAAATTCACAATAAAAATATTAAACCTAAAAAATTTATAGGTAATGTTGTAGAACTTAGGAAATATAGATATTGAAGGAATCATATTAATAAAATAATATCTAAATATAAAAAATTATATTAACTACAATATCACAATTAAATAATTAAATATATATTATATATTATAAAATATAATTTTAAAATTATATCTTTATATATTAAAAAAATAAATGAATTCTCAAATTAAAATCGAGTGAGTTAAGTTTAGCTCAAATTTGGCTCATTTAATAAAGGCTTGAGTTTTCGAGATCAAAATGAGCTGAGCTTAAGTTGCGAGTTAAATTGGCACATCTAATTATAACAAATTATTAATGAGTGTTATTTATGGCCGATGTTGGCAACTATTATGATTGTAAATGATTCCCTAGAAAAAAAATATATTATGAAGGATATGTTAATTCTCGACGTGGAAAACTTGTTTTTGACTTTAATTTCCTCATCAGTCACCAATTTGTGCAAATAATATCCAAGAGAACCCAGTTTGCTGTAATTTATTTTGGAAATTGGAAATTGTTTCATCAAACAAATTATGTTTTGCAGGTTTGCAGGTGATGCATGCAAATACTCGACCCGCAGTGGTCAACCAAATGGATTGAGCTAGAACATAATTTTATCTTTCAAATTGCTCCGGCCAGCACTGTTGATGGACGAGGTCATTTTGGTAAAACCTGAGTGTTTTAGGCGAGTATTGTCACTCTGCTCCAGTTTTTGGTGTTCTTCTTACCTCTATTCACCATTGCCGGCAACCAGTTTGAAACAAAGTCTCTTCGTAAGCACCCAGGTTGCTGCTTATCGGCTGTCTGCCATGTCAAAGTGTTCATTTGCAGCAGACAGTTGCCACTCCACCAGCCCCGCAATTATTATTTATGAACTCTTTTGGGGATTTCTGTCTAAAAAATTCCTTAATGACCTATGTTTAGTTTTACCCGAAGCTCAAAAAGATTTTAAACCACGAGGAAGGCTAAACCAATTAACCCAAAGGACAAATGATTTATCAAGCGAAATTGGTGACAATAAACAAGGGGAAAAAGTAAAAATAATGGAGATTTAGGAATCTTTTTGGTATAATTTAATCATTCTCCTTTGTAAGATTTGATTCTTTGTTGTTATGTATTTATTTGGCAACATAAATCACGGAGGCACTTTGTGGTTTGAATGCCTTGGGATAGACTTGCACTGTGTTTATCAAATGCATTCATCCAAAAAACCGTCTATATATTGTGTTATGGTATTTATTTATATAAAGATAGTGGATTGTATTAAATCATTGTGTGAACTAGCGAGCCATTTAGTTGGACATAGCTAATTGGTCAAAGCGTGATCATTAAATGGGTTATGAATCCGCTATTCAGAAAAATAAGATTTAAGTTACAAATAAGCCGCCAATGAGCAACAGTTGTGCTGCCTGTTGGACTGCTTAGGTTATATTGTGGGCGAAGAGTGGTCTTATTAAGCTTCTTATTGGGCTGCGGTACATATGAGTCTTATGTGAACAGTTATTGGGCCACAAATGGACCTTCCGAAGAGTCATTATCTGTTGTTTTGGGCTGCACGTTGGCCTTGTAGTGGCATGCTATTGGGCCACATGTGGACCTCGAAATGGGTCATACTGCATGCCAAGTCGTGGTCAATTATTGACCAACAAGTCATTCTAATAAAGCAATATTAAGATGGGCCAAGTCTTTTAGGCTTGGACGGGTATATTGCAAGTTGTCACTGGGCCACAAATGTCTAGGTTTTAGGCTTTCGTACAAGCTGGTTTTGCAATGGGACTAAATTCTTGGGTTAATGCAAAATACGATTTTCCTATTTGTGCTGATCTATTCTAGTGAACAAAACACCCACACAAAGCATTGACGCAATTATTAGGGGGACACTCTACTTACTAAACTAATAGCCCATGGCGTGCGCATCCAGAAACCCCATTTTCCTCTTTTCTTTTTTACATCCGGTGTTGTCGCCACACGGGAGGACACGGGAACTAACCCCCTACAAGCCCCCGTCTTAACGCACCCATGCCCACCCTACTCACGAACGCCACTTCCCACACAAAGCCCATGCACGCAGGCGCCAAAGAGCAAACACGTCCCCCAAAACACCATGCCAACAGCCAACCACGCATATTCAGCTAAAAAAAAAAACACCTGTACACACATCCTTTTGCTGCGACACCCACCCACACATAAATAGCAAATAATAATAATAAAAACACTTGTGCTCGCATCCCTCCCTAGAAACACGCACCCACGCATATATACAAAACATAAAGAAAAACATATGCACACCCATCACTCACCTGACCACGCCACCCAACCTGCCCAAGTAAAGCCTTGCAGATCATTGCTTGTTCCAAAACAATGATAATAGGCAGACCTCAAAATTGAACCTCTGCGCATCAGTTCACATTTCAACTCAGACATGCAAGCATGATGCAAAACGGTGATGAGACAAGGCTGCCTTGAAACCGCAGCCATACTTACAAAACTGCAAAATATAACAATAAATACCAAGACAAATTTAGAAAACACTAATGATATATATATCAAATAAATTACTTGGTGATTGTAGTCAAATCAAACCCAAGTAGGTGCTATTATTCATAAATACTATCATTTAGATTTGACATTAAGCAACATATAAATCAACATCACAAGCAGTAGCTCACAGCTCAATTTCACTAATATGTGGTTCTATTGAGCATAGTACAAAAATAAGGGTGGGAAAGTTTATAAGAACTGATGAAATCAGTAATGCATATTAGACAATTGCCACGACCTATAAAAAGTAAGGATCAGAGACATAATCTAGCAAGCCAATAAAGAATTTAACTATATAATAATCTTCAAAGATTAAAATATGAAAGGACAACAGGATTTTTTTAATCTAGAGTAATATATGAAAAATGGATCACTTTGACAGCCAAGAAAACGGTTATCTGGCTCTACGAGAAAAAAGGCACCACCAAAAAAAAAGGTCAAAAGAGCTATCCATTAGATGTAAACAGACATCAGTCATGTATGAATGGTAATATTGCACAAAATTTGAAACAATTACACAAAATCAGAAAGCAAGAAAATGGATACGGTGAATGCCCATACTTACTACTGAAGTTAATTAATCTTCAAAAGCACAAACTTCATATTTCTCAATTTGAGTTTTGGTTCAAGCAACTTAATTTAACACTTCTCACTGGCACAGTTTTGGTTTGAGTAACTTAAGTCTCTCTAGAATTTCATGTTGATCAAGCACTGAAATTCGCCACATGACCTATAAGGATAACGTGGGAATGGTCGTAGAAGTTTCCTCATTGAGCACAAGATATACTTGTCCTACCAGTTATGACTGGTCTTCGCACAAACCCTATAATAAAAAAAAAGAGGAAGTTCTATGAGTTTTAAAAGTATAACATCTAAATAAAATTTAGAAAAAGAAAAGAATGAATTGATAGAGACTTTTACTCCTAAGACTCATGGAACTCCCTCTTTTTTCATTATAGCATATGCGCAAAGACTAGTTGTAGCTGCTAGGGCGGATATACCCCATATTCAGTGAGAAAACTCTTAAAATCACTTCCGAAGATATCATCCATTTTGTAGGTCGGATGATAAATCTCAATGCTTTATCAAAAATGAAATTTGAGAAAAATTTATAAAACTAAACAACTAAAACAAAATCCCTAAATTTACTAATTTAGTTTAGCATTTCATGTGAAAATTTATCACAAATGGAAGTCCATCTCAAGAAAGAATGAACATGCAACCTTGAAATTGTCAACGATATAAACAACCATGTATGCATAAAGCCTCATCAACACCTTTAACAAATAGATTTGCACCAGAATGGATGGCATTAAATGCTAGTTACACAACCCACTCTGAACCAAAAAAATAAGTTCATGAAAGGACTTTTGTTAGCAACATTAAAAATTTTATTTGGCACACCAAAGAAAAGACTTGCTTTATATAAAACATCAGGCAGGAGTTTCTAGTGGAGTTTGACTTCATGTGGAAGCATAGGCCATTAGAACTTGGTAGCAGATGCTCCAAGTAGAAAGAAAGTGCAGTGCTATGTAGCTACATTTACAATGGTGTAGGCGACCCTATTCGAACGGGTTAAGAAGCAAAGCCGATGCAAATCCTAACTATAACAAATTGAGAAAAGACGTAGGTGAGGACTGATATGATGCTACTGGCTGAATAAGAATTTGCTTTATGCTAAAGGCAACAGGCTCTATATCCCCAACATGAGGAAATTGAGACATGAGTTACTGAGGAAAATTCACGACCCTTAGCGAGCAGGATATCTTAACGTGGAAAGGATATTGACACTCATGTAAAAATCATATTATTAGCCAAAAATGGTAGACGATATGCAGATGTATGTGCGAGCATGTCTTGTTTGCCAACTTCACAAGGCAGAACAGAAAAAGGAATCAAGGCTAGTACAAACTTTGTTCATTCCTAAGAAATCGTACTAGTCCATCTTCATAGACTTCATCTCCGATTTTCCTACTGTAGGCGAGATGACATTACTTCTAGCGGTGGTCGATCGATTCTACAAATATGCTATGTTTATTTTTGTACCAAGTGCATGCCCAGCAAACAGGACTGCTAAATTATTCTTTAAATATGTTATAAAGTACTTTGATGTACCTGAAGATATTGTTAGTGATAGAATTGCAAGATTCACTGATAGATTTTAGATAACACTCTTCAACTTGATGGAATCCAAATTGAAATTCTCCACAACCAACTATCCGCAGATCGATAGCCAAACGAAGAGCACATTTGGTGGAGAAACACGTGAGGCATTATGTCACTACCAACCAAAAAAACTAGGTTAATTTGCTTGATACAACCTAATTCTGCTACAATCTTCATCAATCTTCAACTACGAAAATAAATCCTGCTAATCTTGTCATGGGACAACAGTTTCTTACTTCACTGGAAGTGGCATAGTCGAAGAATCAAGACAAGTGCCCTGTATTTTATCGCTTTGCAAAAGAGACACAAAAGTTGATCGAGCAAGCACAGAATAGCTTGTATCAGGCAGCAAGGCACATGAAAAGGTATGCTAATAAACATAGACGATTGTTGGAACTTCAAGTGGATGATATAATGCTGCTAAAGCTAATTCTACAAATTTGAAAGAAGATTAACAATAAAATTGTATATCAGACATTAGTCCCAAAATATGATGGGCAATTTGAAGTCTCGAAGAAGGTTGACAATGTAGCTTATCAATTAAAGCTACTTGAGAGGCTAAAGTTACACCCACTTTCCATGTAAGTCTGCTAAAGCCTTTCAAGAAGGACTTGTTTGATGATTGATAGTAAGCAAAGAGAGCTTTGCCTTGACCTGAAAGCAATTCGACAAAGAGATCGATAAAATTCTTGAGCACAGAACCATAGGATAAAGCAAGAAGAATCAACGGACCAATTATCTTGTAAAGTGGCAGGACAACAGTGAGACGGATGGCATATGGGAGTAAGACATCATACTGTGATAATTTAAAAGACAAATCAATATAGGTCCCATCCGACGAGAACATCAAATTCTCTTGGTAGGATTGATATGTTACCCCAACAGTAAGTGGCATACACAACACAGGGATCGTGTCACAAAACTTATCATCTAGGAGATGGACAAACATCTCCAAGACGACTGTGCACATAGGCATTGCATGGTGTGACATGAACACGACACGTCATGGGCAGGAGGCCCAACACTGATGCACATGTGGCATGGGCAAGTGACCCAACACACAATGTGTGCAGAGGCACATTGGCAATAACGTGCACAAGGTGGATGCTAAATTGCAGGATACAATTATCCACAACACACAATTAGGCAGTTCCATGAGTGTGTTGGTTACTGTAACCTCCATGGGAGCAGTAACAGGCCATAAGTGTATTTATATGCGACTTAGCCATGGATTGTCAAGGGGAACAATGTTGTAACTCTTGTACTCTTGGCCAATTGTATTCCCTTTAAGATCAATAGAAAGAGTTGAGAATGATTCCTGTATATCTTATGTACTCTACAAACTCTGCATGTGTTTGTGTGTGGAGATTGGACTGAATGTGGTGCTCAATGGCATCACTAGTGCAAATTTGTGTGTATGAAATTCAACCCTGTAACTGTCAAGTGTTTCAATGAAGAAGTTTATGTTTTTACATCAGCATCTTGCGCTATTGAGCAAACAATCTCACATGTGGAATATGGATAATTGACAATTGATAAGGCACTAATAAAAAAAGGCAAAGCAGCCACAAAACAACCTAAAGTCTAAAAACATACAGAAACTACGACAAATACAATACTCGGTTTATTAGGAAGCAACATGGAGGATATATGTTCATCCCAAAAACATAAAAAAAGAAAATGATACTGCAATTATCATAGCATCTCAGCAACTATATTTCATATGAGATGATTTTGCCTATGTTTGCACTTTCCAAAAACATAAAAAAATGATACTGCAATTATCATAGTATCTTAGCAACTCCAGTTTCTTTATTTTAGTGCTGTGTGAGCCCAAGCATTTTGAAGACACGTATCTGTCTATTTTAGGGTGTGCCTCAAACTACATCATTTCTTTAACACCCCCATCAAGTCCCTTGAGTTTCATTCTTGCGAACGCTAGGGACAAAGAGAACGGAGGAGAGGACTGATTGAATGCCATTTCACGCTGATAGGAATGGGGGCTATCCCCGTATATTCTATTTATCCTTTCTTATTGATCAATGGTATGCTATGGTTTTATTTAATTTTTTTCATTTTCTTTTCCCAGAAAATTGTTTTTGTTTATAATATACAACAAATATATATATAATAAAATCAAAAGAGAAAATCCTATTAAATTATACAGAAATTGATATATAAATAAAATATATAATACATACCCATCGCATAACACATGGCATTAGCAAGTCTCTCCGGCACCAGCAAGAAAACAGATGTGCGTCATCTTTCTAAAGCTCAAGGAGCTACCTTTTGGATTGAGAAAAGTATGGTATATTTCATATGAGATGATTTTGCCTATTTTTGTACTTTCCTCTCAATCCACATAAGAAAAGACGCCAAACAGCTTTAATTATGGATTATCATTTTATTCACTCTTATCAGGAAATATCTGGAAAAAATAGTTCCCTCTTTTCTTATCAAAGAATATTACCCAAATACAATATCGTAAAAGTGGGATAACATTAATTATCGCTCTTTCTGAATGGAAGTTTAATTTGTATAGCAGGCTTTCTTCTCTCATCAGAATTTTATGATTGACATTCCAAATGGAAAACTTATTTCTAACAAGGGCAATATGTGGTTATCCTACAAGATGTTGTCTGATCTAGAACAAAACTAAATAAAAGACAATTATGGTGCATAAACCAGATAATGGTTGTAAAAAGAAAAAGGGCAGAAACTCTTAAAATAATACTAAGCAATTCCGCCCATAAAATTTCTTTGGAAAATGTTCCTCTACAAAATGATCAATTTCAAAATGAAGATGAGAAAGATCCTTGCTCATCAGAACCAATGCAGCAGTAACAACACTTACAAATAAAGTAGTTTATTCCCATAACAAATATTGAAAGATCCATGCTCATCAAAATCAATGCAGCAGTAACAACACTTGCAAATAAAGTAGTCTATTCCCATAACAAATATTGAAAGATCCCTGCTCATCAAAATCAATGCAGCAGTAACAACACTTATGAATAAAGTAGTTTATTCCCATAACAAATATCTCAAGTCAGAGAAACACCACATCAAAATACGGTAGTTTAATCAGACAACAAATATTTCATGAGAGAGTCTAGACCGTATGGCGTATGGCATAGGCGTGTTGGTTCACCACGTTAATGGGAGGTCTTACAAACTTTAACAATATATAGTTATTATAACCATAAGTACAATTATGACAATAAACGCAAAAAAACATTCCACCCAACAAGATGTCAAATTAGTGAAAAGTTTTGCATCTATAGAGGTCAAAGAAACAACTGCAAGAAGATGCATCCCAGGAAATTCTATGCAAGGATCGAGAATAATAATAGTTAATTGTCACAATACAATAGAAATTCAATGTCACAAACTCACATGCCATAATGTGCCCACTTCATACAAAGAACAAATATTAGCACTTCCTTTCAAAGAGCTCAGTAGTTGAAATTTGTAGCAACAAAAAAGGGCGCTAGGATGAACTTTAGAAAAAAATATTCAAATGCACATTTCTGGTGAAATAAACCTCTTTAATCCAAATCAGAGTGTTTGTTGCAGTTAGTTATAAGGTGAGAAAACACGAGGCAGATGTGGATTACTATTTTATTGGCTAAGTTATCAAGAAAAAACCAATAAACAATGAGGTAATTTTCCTCAAAGAACTCACGAAATAACAACATAGCAAAAAAAGCGTCATTCAAAAAAGGCAACATAAATTAAGAAAAATAGTTGCATTACTGGCTAGAATCCAAAAGAAAATTGCCAAGGTCTTAAGGCACAAGGCCAAACCCTCCCCCAAAAAAACCATCAAGATCATTTGAAGTATTCCAATTACAGAGCTTAAGACGCCTAAAAAACCCTAACAATGTTCAAATCGGCTCAATGTTTATTCGATAATTCATAATAAAAAAGGGTCTGAAAATATATAATCGCTGCTCAAGACGATCTGGAGCCATTGATCAAATCAAATGCAGTTCCAAAGTCAACAGAAGAACAGGAAAACATAAAAGATATCTGAGGCAAGGGACATACCTTTTTGGTTCCCGCGAGGGGGCTTCCCTTCCGGACGTGATCAATCAAATTGGGTGGCATCTGCAGCAGGAGCTCGCCGGAGAGGCGGTCGAAGCGTAGATCCAAGGTAGAAAGGGAATGCAGAGAGGAAAGAGAGGGATGGAGAGAAAGTGCTGATTCCGAGAGGAACACGGTGGAGAAAGAGTTGGAGGTTTAGTCGAGGACGGAGAGAAAGAGAGGGACGGCAAAAACGAAAGAGAAGAAGAGATGGAGCCGCGCAAGGGATTCGACGAGAGGGAAAGGGCAGAAAGGCGGAAGAAGAGCTCACTGGATTAGGCGGAGAGAGCGCCTCCGGTGATGGAGAATGGAGGGGGAGAGAGCGCATCCGGCGATGGAGTGAATGGAGGCGGAGAGAGCGCCTCCGGCGATTGAGATGATGGAGGGCGAACGAGAGCGGATCCAACGATGGGGAGGATGGAGGACGCAGAGCGAGGGCCAGGCGATGGAGAGGATGGAGGGCGCGAGACGCTAGGATTTGGGAGATCAGATCGAGATCGGGATCCAGTAATGATGATCGGGCAGGACTTCATGCGAGAATGGACGGTCTCGAGAGCACCGCGTCAGGCTCGAAATTCGGAATGGAGTGGCAGTTCTGTATTTCTTCGCATCCTTTGGGTCCGGATCTGAGAGGTGGGTTCATTCATTTATTTGCATTTACCACCCTGTATTTAGCATATTCTACAAAATCCTTTTAACCTTGCATATAACGCCCCACATTGTTCGTATTTTCATATGAGTTTGGTAAAATATTTTTCGTCCTTGATTTTAATAGAAGATCAATTTCTTCTGTTCAATCAATTGAAAAAATTTTATATTATGTCATATTTGACCTAGTAAAATCCAATGGCAGTATTTTTAAATAATTCAAAAACTATTTCGCTTTTTTGGTTTAGTTATCTATTTAATGTTTTTTTAAGAAAAAATATAATTTAATATTAAAATATTTTGTCAAAAGAATAATAAATAAAAGATGCAAAATTGTATTCCTACAAAAAATTATAACCCAAACAGTTCCCAAGAGAGATAAAATCCAATTTAGAAAAGAACATGAAATAATAAAATATGATAAAAGCATGTTTGAGCAGCAACACTAATTTCTTTGGACATTAAGGTATTGTTTGATTTGGGATCAGGATAAGAATCAATATTTTCAGAATTTATTTTTTTAAAATTAATATTATTTTTTTATACCTCTATTTAAATTAAATTATTAAAAAAATTAAATAATTTTTCGAACTTCAAATTATTGTAGGGTTAATTTTAATAAAAAAAATATTAGTTTATAAAAGTAATTCACTAATTTTGATATTGATCTTAATTCTGATGCTAAACCAAACGGTACCTAAAATTACTTTTTTTAAAGACTGGACATATTGATAATTATTATGTAAAAAGCCTATCAAGTATTTGTAATCTCATCTATAACACTTATTTTCATATTGTATTTTAATTTCTCACTACGAGAACATAACCATTTTTTCAAAATGAAATGCAAGAGATTGATGAAGATTGAAAAATTTTTATATTTGTTTTGAAAAATCTTGCAGTTACTTTTTTTCCACACCAATCACAGTAGAGTTAGAGAAATTGTATCCCCTACCCAATTTCTATATTATTTCTCTAGTTAATCCGTAGGTCATTAATAAAAAAGGGGTAAATTT
This sequence comes from Trichopus zeylanicus subsp. travancoricus, assembly GCA_005019695.1. Classification (NCBI taxonomy): domain Eukaryota; kingdom Viridiplantae; phylum Streptophyta; class Magnoliopsida; order Dioscoreales; family Dioscoreaceae; genus Trichopus; species Trichopus zeylanicus. The sequence continues at coordinate 889,256 of RXID01022599.1, forward strand.
TAGGTTTAGACAAGGTGAAAATTTTTCTTTCCAAAAGAAAAGGAGCAAGAATATAATATTTTGTTAGTCTGTTATTTTGTTAAAACATAATAAAAAATTGAGGTGAAAATATAAAAAGAGGGAGAATGACAAAATGAAAACAAAAGGGGTTTCTATAAGTATAAATATTTATTGTTTATCAATGAATTATTTGCTAATAAATCTTAATTTGTAATTCACCATTTGATGTATTGAGGTTCATGTTAAAAAGCTCAAATTTAAAGTTTTAGAGAAGATAAATATATACTCTTTTTCTAAAAAACTTAGAATCTATCTTGTAATAAATAAAGTGATATTTTATGAGGCTGATGGCTTTCAGGTAAATGTATTTTACGACATAGACAAACAACATTAAGAATGAAGGAATTTATATTCAATTAGGCAGGGGCGTATATACAAAAATCCCAAAACACGCTATGGCGCGTTTGTCAAAGCAGAAATTGACGATCTGGATTTTTCGTCTTCCTATCTACCACCCATGAACCAGTACGGAAACTGAGGAATGGATATGGTGGCGCGCTTTCTCCATCCTCTGCCATCCAGCCCCGGTTGCTCCATCTCCACCTCCGGCGGCAGAGACGGCGGCGGGAAGCATGCCCAGCGTCTGTTTTCTTCCCTTCACCCCGCCGCCACCTCCGCCGACCCCTCCACCGCCGAGGGCGTCGCTGGTTTCCTCTTCCTCCAAGCCTGCCTCCCTCCACACCCTCTCCCGCCTTCTATCCCTCTCCTCTCCTCTTTCCCTCCCCGTAAGTCTCCAGAAATTCCAAACTTTGCTGCCATAAATCCCAAGACAGGAAAAAGTTTCGATTTTTTAGTTCTACCAAGAGTCCGCGAAGCGAATTAGTTCAAATGGAATCCCAAGCTAACTGCCAGCGTCGTCCGCCTGATTCAGAAGCAAGGCCGGACGGCAGAGGCGGAGGACCTAATTTCGGAGTCTGTGTCAGTGCTTAGCTCCACAAGAGGACTCGCCTTCTTCTACTGCGACCTTATCGACGCCTTCTCGGAGCGAGACTGAAGGATCGGGTTCTGGAATTATATGCTCTTGTGAGGGAAATCGAATTCTGTGGAAGAAGGTCTTTTGAATCGGTAATCAAAGCTCTATGCTTGATGCTGAGAAGTGCTTAATGAATGAGAATCTCTGGTTTTAAACCTTCGGCGTTCGAGTTCAGGTTGGTCGTGCAATGCTATGGGCGGTTGTGTTTCTACAAGGAGATGATTAGGGTTCTTAGGATCATTGAGGAAGCCGGGCATCCTGTGGATGTAGTATGTGCCAACATTGTGCTCCCTCGTGACGGGGATCATGTGGAATTGTCAAAGATGATGTCTTCGCTTCGAAGGATGAGAGAAATGAACATTGGGTTCTTAATGATGCAGAATTTGAGATCTTTTCCACCTTTAGTTGATGGATTTTTTAACACAGTGGAGAGGGACTCGCCACAGCTATTGAGGCATCGTTGGTTCAAGAACTGCTTAGTTCTACATTGTTGGATAAATATGTAGGAGTGATCTAAATCAGAAAGCAAGTTGGACTTACGTGGGTTTCACTTAGCCTTGGCATATGTGATCCTCTTGCAATGGATGGAGGTGTGAAAACCCAAAAAAAAACAAAGATTTTTTGATTTAGGTGTAAAATTTACTTGCAAATGTATTTCTCATCATAACCAGTCTGATTTTCATTTCTCTCTTGCTTTGTTCTGGCGGTGAAAATAAAGAGAAGTTAGTATTTATTAGAAGACAAATTAACAACCTATTGTTGACCAAAAATTCGTAACAATTTGAGAGGAGAAGGCTACTACTATATTTAGATAAGCTAATATTTCTCCTTTTGGATTGAAGTGACATTTGCTATAGTTTTTTATTATTTTTTTTCTCATTATATAGAATATGAATTTTCTCTTTTTTTTCTTCTTTTTTCCATAATTTTTAGGATTTATTTAGTATTCAATTATTCATAAATCAAATTAGAGTTTAATAAGATGATATTAATTTATGTTAAACATGTAGTATATTAGATTAGTATGGAATCCTTTCACCTATTTTGTTTTAGGGTTGTTAATTTCTATTGATGATATATATTCATTATTAAGTGTTAACAACTCCTTAAAATTTATTATGGTTATAATTTAATAACTCAATTCCTTTCATTTTGTTAATTTTAAAATTTCAGAGATAAAATTTCATAATAAATTAACGTTTTGATATGGTGAGTAAACTTCATTTAAGTTTGATTCAATACTCAAACATAATTAGAGTAAGGTCAATAATATAAGTTATTAAGTTTAGTGTTGAGTTACTTTATTTAGAAGTATGTTTGGACAATTATGAGTTATAATTGAGACTTTGTTTGGTAATTTAAGTTTGACCGAGAATTAAAATTTTTACTTGTAATTTATCTCGTATTCTTTTTATCAGGTAAGAGAGTAAAAGACTCTTATTAATGCTAAATGACATTTTAATATGCTAAAATAATTTATTTTCTTAAATTACTATGTTTCAATATATCTTATTCATTTAAAATGAATTTTCATTTAATTGATGTGATGTAGTACTATATTGTCACTTATGAAATGTAGGTGACTTTATGAGATCAAGAAAACTATACATATTAATATATATATATTATATATATATATATATATAATTATTAAATTTAACATATATTCATATTGAACCATATTTTGTTTTAAAAAACCATACATGTATTTTTTGATTATAATATCTCATATGTGAATGGTTTATGGTTTACTTTATTTTGCTAGTTTTAACTGTGTTATTTTCATCATGATTTGTATTATGATTTTACCATTGGGGGTTAAACAATGGTCATATTAACATACATGCGATTATGAGAAATCGATTTTGCTGTCATTCGCGGACATTAAAGTAGCAATATATTTGTGTTGTGGTTCTTTTTTCGGTCATTGTGTATTCGTGAAAAAATCACTGATTTTAAGTGTGTCAATGTGTTTGACTCGGGACACCTTTGATATGTATATCTTATTTTGTAAAACAGACACTAATCATTTTTTACTTGTATATTATTATTGTCCTTATTTTTCTACTCTAGAAAAGAATTCTTATTTTAAGGATATATGGGTTTGTTATTTAATTTTGATCATAACTTCATAAAAGATTGATATCTTATGAAAAATAAACTTCGAAATTTTATTCCATATTAAAACGTCAACTTAATATGGAATCATTTATTTTCTTGCAGGTTTTGATTATAAAGACTAATTCTGGAAAAGGGATGTGTGATACTTTACGAAATTATTTCTAGGTATTATTTATTATTAGAAAAAAATTAATTATTTAAAATTTTATTTATTGATTATTTGAATTTTTGAGTTTAATTAAGAATTACATTATTCGATTATTTGAACTTCTGTGACTTAGTTACATTCCTAACTTGTGGTTTCATTACCCCTGTTTTAGGTATGTTTTTTATTAGTTTATCATATTATGCTAGATATTAGTATTATATGATAAGACTATTGTTACAGGTCATAGAATTGTTAAAAAAAAAAATCTAAATTTTATAATTATACAATATGAGATTTATATGTTTGCTACATTGATAGATATACGGCATTCGTTATGTCTCGATTTCGGAGCCTGATAGGAGGAGCTGAGAATGCGATTCAAAAGAGATGTGGTTGTTCCTTTGGAGGTTTTAGTTGTTTCTAGGTTGGGAAAGCATAGTGGTAAGGTAGGGGAATCACCTGTTAAAATGTTAGTTTCAAAGATGACTTGTGTTATAATTTTGACTTATGGCTTATGTTGCTATGCCCATAAAGTTTGTGTATATTGTCTAATGATCTTAATGGCATATAGCAATGATAAAGTAAAAGATTTAAAATTTTCAATACTTGCAAATAAATTTAAGTTATTCTAATGTACTCTTTTGAATCTACATCGAATATGATTTATGTCTTATGGAGATTTTATATTACCTATGTTAATTTGACAAATATTATACTAATGAGTAAATTGTGTGAAAAATTCTTAGGTTTTTATTAAACTCATAAGTATTGAAAGTGACGACTATTCAAGAATTAAAAGATCTCAAGACATTTATATTTGAATAACTCATAAAATTATGACTAACTTATGAGATGAGACGCAAAAAATAGAGAGATGATGATGATGAAAATAAAAATAAGATGAAGAAAAAAGTCTTAAGAAAGAAGAAAGTAGAAGGTAAAAAAGGAAAAAAAAATAGAAGTCAAGGAATCGCACTCTTAAGCTCAAGAGAAGAAGAAATAAAAAAGAAAAGAAGAAATTTTTTTTTTGAAGACATTGAGATTCTTCAAAACGAAAACATTATTTTGAAATCTAGCCTCTTGTGATTATAAAAATAATTTTTATATGCTTAAAAAGCGAATGATCTTGGAGAATTTCTTTCATGAAAATGATAGCTTAAATAAGATTTTCAAAAATCAAAGAAATGTTTTGAATAAATTTGTGTTGGTTTTATTTCATTTTTAAAATTGAAGGAAAAAAAATCTATTTTTGTAAATACTTCAAATGCAAAATTTTTAAAATTGAAATATCACTATTGTACCCTTCATTGATATGTTTTCACTTATTATCCAATTTAAAAAAAGACTGTTTTTAAAAAAATTTGAGTATTAAAGAGCATAATTCCTAAACTTGTAGAATTCAAATAAATTTGAGTTTTAAAATCCTCTACTATTTAAGATATTTTTATTAGGTAGGGATGATATTTTTTTTAAAAAAAATTATCTTTTAGTCATCATCTAATTTAATTAGCTTAAATAGGATATTTTGCTTTTATTTGAATTTTTTTTGAGTAATTATTTTTTATTCAAACCTTAAAGATAGATATATTTATTTTATATATTGTGAAGAGAAAGTCCACTTAAATGATATTTTTATAAACTCCAAAGGATAAATTATATAAGATAATTCAATCTCTTCTAATTGTTTTAATCTTTATTCAATGCAATGATCATGGTATGTCTTAATTAATATGCATTGATTTAGTATGATAATTTTTTTAGCGAAATTGATCGATGATATTTTGATGATACTCTGCTTTCGCCTTATTAGAAATGATATTAGAGTTTTATAAAATTGAGTGCGTTGATCTAAATTTCTTTTATAATTTTGTTAGCTAAGTACTTCAGCCATCCAATCATGACAATTCGATCGCTCAAACTCTTAACACAAAAATCGGTTCTCTGTTTTTGTTAGGTTTGGATGTTTGAACAAAATATTCAGAGGATCGAACTTTGAACACAAAAAAATGCTCATTGGTTTTGTTTGGTTTGAATACCTGAAACTTATTAATTGGACGTCTGAACGCGACCTTTTTGCAATTTTTTCTTTTAAAAGCTCTATATCAGCCAACTAAATCATATCTTATCTCCCTCAACTATGCGCGTCCTTCCTTTGGCGAGTCTTCTCTACCAATTCCAAACTTCAGAAGGCCTCCAAATTGCATTTTTTTTTTTTTTTAAAATTTTTACCCTTCCCCCCTTTGTTTCTAACCTTTTTTCAGCTCCTAATTTACAATGCCGTGAAAAAAGCATGTGGCAAGGAAGAGCTATAGGGGTTTCAGCTAATCTTCCAATGAGACATCAAATACCCTCAATGTCTTTGATCCTCCTGTTGCATTTAAGAGATATCAAGATTGATTTTGTTTTCCTCACATTATTCTTCTTGAATTATCGACTTTGAATCTCTAGGTTCTTTCAATTTATTCCCTCTTTTTACTTCTTAATGATAGTTATTTTTAGTCAAAGAGAGGAAAGTTTATTTTGATGAGAATGCCCAACTTTTTTACTCCAATGCCTCTCTTAATTATAGTACCTCTACTCTCAAGGAAAATTTGAAGCGGCCATAGTCAAAATAGTTGGTAATTTACTCCACCTCATTCTTATATTCTCTGTTAGATTCTAACTTATACTATTCTTTTGAAAGATGAATATCGAAATAAAATATCTTATATGAAATTATATCTTATTTATTGCCTTTTAAGTTGTTGTCAAGCCAACCTTCCATGTTTTATTCTCCAACATGTGATGGCCAGTATTTATTACAGTATAGTTGCTCTTGGATATCTTATTATTATCACTAGAATCTTTCGTCATTTTTATGTTATCTCTCCTTGTGATTCTTTCAATTGCCATCGATATATCTTTATTGAGTCCTTTCTAAAGTTTCTTTGCACCAGATGAGTTTTCATCAAGAGAGAGGCAAAAAGGTTTTTATTTCTTGTTGTACCTTTGCTATTGAGGACACCAAAGAGGAGACTTGAGATAAGAATGTTGAGCTCAAGGCGATCGATGCTGAAAATTACATGGGTGTTGATCCTACTGGTTCATCTTGTCCCCGTCAGTCACTTCATCAACGATTAGACGCACTGAGTGATTGATTTAAGGAGTTTTACATCACTCAACATCTCATTCGGATCGAGGATATGATGCATACACTGTTGGATCATTTTCCTCTAGGGCCAAGCGCTTAGGATCTTATTTTATATTTTGATGATATTTTGATGAGATCTTATGCATATTGTTATCAAAATTATGAATGTATTATGATTTGTGATTATGATAGTACCTTAGCTTTTATTATCACTTTTGTGGATTTTTTTTATGGATGCTTTGTACTTGACTTAGATGTAATTGTAACTATTATCTATGTTATGTTTTAAATTTAAAATTAGTGCATTTATATTTTATATAGACTTATGCTTATGAGTGTTGAGATTTTTATAAATGTCCATGTATTCGATTTGTGTTAATCATATATTTTTTATTGATGTCAAAAGAGAGAGTACAAGGAGAAATATGAGGGAGATATGTTAGAGTAAAGGGGAACATGCTATTTTTTTGCTAATTATTGGTTATATTTATATTAAAAGTGTTATTTTTCGTAGGTATGTTCTAATTGATTTATATTTAAATTGTATGAATTTTATTGATCAAGTTTAATATTTATTTATTTTTATAAAAAAATTATCATCATAAAAAAGAAGAAGAGTTATATTCTAATATGCAGTTGTGTGATTAACTATGAAAATAGCACTTGGATTTTCAGCGTTCGCCGGTACCCAAAGCGGACATGTTGTTGATATTGGAGGTGATGCTAACCTAACGTGATTATTCCTTTCCTTTTGTTTGCCGCCTGACCCGAAGATACCCACAAGGAATCAATAGTTGCCTTCTTACGCCCCCCTGGACTTTGAGGATTGTTTTACATTATTGGTACTCAAATGTTGCCATTGCATATGAGAAAAGGTTCCAAAAATAGAAATAACAACTTATTAGCTGCAAGATGCGCAAGTTCAAAATTATTAAGACCATCAGGCCTTGTGATGTAGATGTTCAAGGTACAAATTCTATGCAGACTTGCTAAATAAGAAGACATCAAAGACAAAATAAGCCAAACAACTGTAATTTGAAACAAACAAACAAAAGCCTGAACTTCTGAAAGAAAACAAACACACATGAGAGCAACAAGTTACAGCAATTGGGAGCAAACAATACTTAAGTAATAAAGCAAACTGTATTGTTTGATGAGAGCATCCAGAGAGGAGATACTCACAAATACGCGCTCAATGCATGGCTGGATGTGCAGAAGTTTCAGGTAGTGTTTTTGGAGTCAGAATCTTGTTGAGGACTAGTCTTTGAATTGGGACTTGGTGCAAGGTTCGACTGGCCTCTAGGTTCCTTTTGAGGATCTGGTTGAGCAGGAGTTGCTGGTTCTTTGGTGGGCTGTGGTGCAGCAGTCAATTTAGCCTGTTGTTCTTGTTCTGGAGCAGTCTCAGTGCCAATGGCAGTTTGAGTGGTGGACTTGGTAATATCAGGTAAGCCATTCTTTTTAGCTGTTGGTGCTTTTTGGACTTGCTGGTTGGTGGATTGAGTAGCAGGAACATCTCGAGTTCTTGACTCAGCAGGAGTTGGTTGAGCTGATTCAGAGGGTGCTTTGGCAGCAGTTTGTATGGCTTGAGTGGTAGATTGAACATCTGATGGCTGAAGGGCATTACTTGCTTTTTCAGTAGTTTGAAGTGTTGCTGATTGAGTAGCATCATGGAGTTGAGAAGTTACTTGGGGTGGTATGTCTGCTTGAGTGGTAGACCGATCAGTTTTCAGCTTGTTTAATCAACTAATTTGAAATAGGTGTCATAACATCCAATTAAGAGGTGAACTGACCTGCGGTGGTGGCTTTAAGTTGGGTGGATGGAGCTGGCTGCTTGACTGATGCTTGACTTGAACTGCTTTGGGTTGACTGAACAGCACAAGGTTCTTGAGCTGGTTGAGAGGTTGGTCCAATTGTAGTTTCTTGTTCAGGTGGTGGAAGAGCAGTTCGAGTTGCTTGAGCTTCTTGAGAAGTTGTTGGAGTTTTAACGTCTTGTTGGGTGCTTGCAGGCACAGGACGAGCTGCCTCTGTTTTATCATCTGTTGAAGGGCTAAACTGAACCTGAGTTGCTTGAGCTGGGTGAGCACTGGATTGAGGTATCTGTTCAGGTTTGGGTATTGAAGGAACAGGAGCTGCTGTAGTTTTCTGAGAATTTGGTTGCGTTTCAACTTCTGTTTTTGAGGTTAATTGGTTAAAATTGGCTTGAAGTTGTTGGCCAGCTGATGTAGTTGTGAGTTGTGGTTGTGCAGTAGTCTGGGTAGCAGGAGATTCTTTCACTGGTTGAGAGGTTGGTTTGGTTGTAAGATCTGGTCGTGCAGTTGATCTAGCATTAGAAGACGCTGGTTGAGGCTCAGGTTCAGCAGTGGATGGGGGTTTAACTGTGAGTTGGGCTTTCATAGCAGCTGCTTGAGTGTTTGGCTGATCTGTTGGATGGCCAGTCTGATTTCCAGACACTAATTTAGATTTTCCAGAGTTTGGTTGAGTAATAGACTGAGAAGCAGGTGTTTGTTCAGATTGTTTGGTTGGTTCAGTAATAGGTTCTGGTTGAGAACCCAATGGAGTAGTAGGAGCTGTTTGCCCAGTGGATGGGGTGATGGAAGGAGGTTTAGTATCCTGTTTTGAGAGAGCTGGTTTTAAAGTTGGTTCAGAGGCAGAAGGTGGCTGTGGAGATGCTGTAGCACTAGTAGTTGAAGCAGTTTCTGGCAGAGAAGTTGTTACAGTAATGGGTTGAAATGGCCCATGAAGATGACTATATTTGATAACTGGCTTTGTAGATATAATTTCCTGCACTTCCGAAGATCCGTTAGGTGTAGTGCTCCTTTCAGCATCAGTATTCACCTTCAAGATATCAACCCCGTCCAGTATCTGAACCACCTTCCTCCATGAAGCTCTATTTGATATCTTTTTCCACCATCTCTTGATGTTTTTCCTCGAATGGAAGAGGTAGCCCCACTGGTCGGAGTTTGCAATGTAGTGTGAGTTCGGCAAGTGTGAGAGATCTGCCAATGTAAACTCATTGCCTGCCAAGAACATGCTCTCACTCAGCCTTTGCTCATACACATCTAGGACCTCAGCCAGCTTCCTCTCATTTTGCTCAATGAGTGTTCTGTCTGGCTCCACAAGCCTCATGAGTGGTGCAAATGCCAGGTGGAATACCAGAGCCCAGCTTGGAGGGTCAAAGCTTTGCTCCTCTGACTTCAGCCACTGCTCAATGGAAGCCCTTTCTAATAGATCTCGTCCTAGCAGGTATTTGTTCCCTTGTTTGGCATACTTTTCTGAAATATAGCGGCATATAGTTCTGGACTCTAGAATCACCCAAGAACAAAATATTTAATTTAAAGTTGACTGAAAATCCTAGTTTGATTTGAATTTGTCACATTTATATGTATTTTTTGGACTCAAACATCTTCTCTAATTATGCATTTGCTTTCCATAGAACTCTGAACTCTTGCAATTTGCCTGATATCTATTTATTGCATTCATTTTGTCTATAGAGCAAACTGACACTTAACATGGGTGGGAATTTGCTGTGAACTAAAACTTACAATGCTTTTCATTAGTGAACTTTAAATGGACTAAAATCGCAGCAAGTTTTGAATGTTTGGAATAGTAGATGCATTACCAAAAAGGGTAGTGCTTCCATCTTCAAAGCCTGGAACAGGGACTCTTGCAGAAGCCTGTTTAGTGGAGAAAAATAAATAAAAATAAAACAACGGGAAAAGAGATAGCTTTACTCTACATCTATGGGATCATCGGAACATGATTTACTTGAATCTTTAGGATGTCTGGAGGCATATGCTGGCCCTCATGCATTTCGATGAGTTTGAACTCGACATCCTTCTCATAGAGACATGCAAGAACCCTTGACACATCTGGCAGCATAGGCTTCCCATAGTAGACCTTCACGATCCCTGCCATATATGGCAGATGCTACAATGGAACTACTATAACTCAGATTATCCTCTTGCTCTTGCTCTCAGTTCATCTCTGTCTCTCACTCTCTTTATCAGAGGCATAAAATTACAAGAGGTAGCTGAAACTGACAACCTGATGAAGGGAATAAGAAAATATAGAGATATTTAAAGAGAAAGAAAAAGGGAAAGGTAAAAGGATAAGAGAGAAAAAGGCAATAAAATTTTAATATATTGGCTACTCTTGGTCTATTCTTCAGGAACAATTTTAGCTGGAAAGATTTAGTGTCTTAATTTTTTGTCCCTGAAGGCATTCTTTGAAATGGCTCGAGGATGATGGCATTGCTAGCAGTTAAAAACAGAAAATCCTCAAAGTGCAAAGTTGAAAAGCAAAAGTAATGCTCAAGGCCAATGGCTTGAATTATTAGCTCAGATACTTTGAGTACAGCTTACTTCTCCAAAGCGTCTCTAGGGTTGAGCATTGAGTTTGTAACCTCAAAGGTTGCATCATGCATGACTCTACAAATTCCTGTCATACATCTGTGGGTGAAATACTAAAATTTCTGGATGGAGAGTCCATTGGGGTCTTTTCAGGGGAAAAAAATCTCAGTGCTAATTTATGTATTCTTCCATGAGATATGGATGCTCAAGATTTCTAAGTTCGATACAGCAAATTCATGCATAAATTAGCTTCAAGTTGTCATAAAAACATGCTGATTTAGACAATCAATGTTTCCTTTTCATGAAGAAGTGTGAAAGGTCAGCCTTGTGTCCAATTTGAGATTAGGTTCCCTTTTCTTCAAAGAAAACAATAGCAACTGAAGAAGCTAATCAACTTGGGAAATGGAAAATACAACAAAACAAGTAAATCTTGAAGCTTTGTAGTTGATATATTGGTCGTTTTACATAGTTATTCATTATTCTTCTGGAAGCTGAACCAAAGATGAAACTCCCATGAATTGGCCATGGCTTAACTTGTAGGGAAATAATCCTTTTGTTCCTTCTTATTGGGCTGTTTGGATTTCCTCATCTCTGCTTTTGCCATGTGCTGTCCTAATTTCATGTTACATGAAGAACCATCCTCTTTTGGAGGGAAATTTCTTCCACAAGACCAAATGGTTGAATGCAACAGATGGCCTCTTTTCCACAATTATTATTCAAGGACAGTATTTTGAGCCTAAAGTCAAATTTTTGCAGAAAAAAGAACAAAATGTTGCCACAGTTCAGTGTCTATTTTGCTATCTCAGAGCATGTTGGTGGCAGTCTAGAACACAGAAAGCCATGGTGAGCACATAATGGGGTTTAGTGAGAAAAAATACATGTTACACAGTACTACAATCATGCTAACAATTCTTGGTAATATCACTAGCTATGGAAAAGGTTCACCATTGATTTATTGGATTGAACTTACTACATAGGTTTTCTGACCATAGTTTTTTCCAAGGTTCCATTTTCTGTTCTCCCTTCCATGATACAATATAGTCTTCTTATTTTCTAACAATCACCATCACGAAAAAAATGAAAGATGCTAAATACCACTTATTATGAGAAAGGGACGCACGCGAAGACATGACAGAAAGTAAGAGGGACAATCACGTCTGACATCCCAACTGCAATTAAAACAACGCCTCATGTGACATACCAGGCAAAACACCATAACAAGGAAAAAGCACATGACAAAAGAGTGCCATGCCAAAATGACTCACTGACACCTGGACTGAAACGTTCCATAGTAAAAGCAATCCAACAGTTTTAACTTCCTCCAAACCCCAGGTAACACCAGCTGCATTGTTCTGCTTAGGCAGCCGCGGGTGGCTCCTGCTGCATCTCCACCACCCTCTTCCATGATGATCGGTTGGATATCTCCTCCCACCACTTACCGACCCTCTTCCTTGATGCAAAGAGCTTCCCACAGCCAGCAGATGTCACAAGCCGGTGTGCATTGGGAAGGTGGGAAAGGTCAGCGAGTGTGAAGTTATCCCCAGCCAGATAGCGCGTCTCCTCCAGCCTGTGCTCATATATATCCAACACCTTGGACAGTTTCTGCTTGCTCCACTCCACCTCTGCTGGGTCTGTAGCCAGGCCCATCATTGGAGCGAAGGCCAGGTGGAATGCCAATGCGGAGCTTGGTGGCTCAAAGTTCTGGGCCTCTGTCTGTAGCCACTGCTCAATGGATGCTCGCTCCAACGTGCCTGTACCAAGGAGTTGCTTGTTCCCTTGCTCTGCATACTTCTCTGATATGTGGCGGCAGATTGCCCTTGATTCTGAAACATGATCAATTTAAACAGCATTACCATATCCTCCTTACATAGCCAAATCTATATATATATTGTTTGTTTTGTCTAGCAAACTAATGTCTTATAGCATCCACCAAATCTTTTCCAATTATTCAGATATAAGTTACTATACAGAATAGCTGGTTTCTGAGTTAATTTATTTGCACATTCCTGGACAACAATGGGTGCATACCAACAAGCGTGATCTTTCCATCCTCGAAAGTGAGAGCTTGGCCAGAGGGCTGTCATCACATTGGATTAGTAGCTTGATTGTACTATATATATGATAGCAATGGAATTGAAATGCAAGTACTGATATTACCTGCAGTTTGAGGTACTCAGGCTTCCTCTCTGTGCCCTTGTAGTTGTCCACCCGGATAAGCTGGAACTCCACTTCCTTCTCAAAGAGGCAGGCCAGAACCCTTGCCACCTCTGCAGAAGTTGGTGATCCGAACACCTTGATGCTAGCCATTGAAACTTTGGTTCTCGGTAGTTCTCTTCCCGCTAATTTGTTTACTGTTTTGTTTGCTTAAGCAGCGCGCGCGCACACACACACACTGGTCGAGTAGGGGGATTTAACTTGGATGTTGGAGAATAAAAATGAGTTCCTTAGCAAGGAGAAAATAAGAAAAAAAAAAGGGAAAGGAAAAAAGAAAAAGAAAAAGGAAAAGAGAGATATTTGCATGAGCTGATGTACAAAGATTCCTGGCTTGTGAAGTGTTCGACATCAAATATGCTCTTCAGGAATCAAACGTTGATTAAGCTTAGCGGATCCAATCAAATGTTATACTTTCTGAAAAGAAAAGTGTAATTAAAGGAAAAGATTTTGGATTTGGTCTTAGTGAAGATATGTAGTGTTTGAAGCCAACACTGGAAGAATATGTCAGGCTCCTTGATGTTGTTCATTGCTTTTCATTGTACTTTCCTACAACTAACAAGTGCAGCTTAATCATGAAGCTAGGTGAGTTGGTGACACACTGTTAATGTACTTGACTTGCCATTTTGAGATAGCTCTCAGCTGCACTAAGAACCAGTAATCATCTATGCTAATTCGTAAAAAGACTTCCATTTTCTATTCCGACAGATGTTAAGATAGTGCAATCACTCAATTGACTTGGCTTAGAGTGCCTAGTCAAGTAGTATAAATTATAGTTTTAATATTTCAATAACAATTTTTTCTGGGCTGGTGTTGAGGACTCCATTTTTTTTCAGTATCTCTAGATCCCAAACTGGACCTGAACTCTGAAATTCTAAATATGGAGAATTGTCTTTGTCTTAAGCATCCTCTCTTTCATCACATCACTTTCTTATTAATGAACTCTCTCTCTCTCTCTCTCTCCAGTTTTTCCAGAGTTTGTGGCCTTGTGACCTTGTCTGAGCCTGTATCTGGATGGCTGTCTACAGTCTAGAGTTTGAAAAGGCGTGCTCGATTAGTTAACCCTTCTCCAATTTATTGTTATCTGCATTTTATTTTCTGGTCATTGTGAGAATCAGAATATTGCACTTTTGTGCAACTCTTTCTTTAAGATGAAAAATACGTCAAAAATCATATACTTGTTTAGAATATAAAATTTGTGCTCATTGACCCGACTTCCTTTGTGTTAATTCAGGTATCGCCAAAGAAATAAAATTAAGCCAAGTCCTGGTAACATCAAATATAAACAGCAGATGCTTCGTATGCAAGATAAGCATTTTTTTTTTCCGGTTCGGAGGTAACCCAATTTCCTATTTTGTGAGGTGTTAAGGATATATAAGAAATATTATCATTTTCTCATCATATACACACATGCATTCCGTTGTAGATGTGTCTCATTACATGCAGGCCTCCCATGGGCAAGGTTAGGTTGCAAACTATAGTTCCTTGATCAGCAACTTTGCTTGTTTGTGCATCATAAAACACTTATTCATCATAGGTTTAACAAAGGCATGCCTTTGAAACCTAACCAACATTCTCAGATGAAGCCAGGAAGTTGCAGGATCCACACAAACACATATATAGAGCTGACATAAGATGGGCAGGTCCCATTCAGCAGAGAGGTAACAAGAAGATTAGGTTGCAAACTTCTCCAGCAGACCAGGATGCTCCTTCTGCATATCAATCACCTTCCTCCATGAAGGTCGGGATGATATCGCCCTCCACCACCTGTTTATATTCTTCCTTGAAGCAAAGAGCATGCGACCCCTCGCTGACTTGTTGATGATATAGTGTGAGTTCGGGAGGTGGGAGAGATCTGCCAGCGTGAATTTGTCGCCCGCCAAGAACTCACTCTCTGCAAGCCTCTTCTCATAGACATCAAGGACCTTGGACAGCTTCTTCTCATTCTTTTCAATGAGATCCATGTCTGGATTCATGCCCATTGGGACAGCAAAGGCCAAATGAAAGACCAGGGCCGAGCTTGGTGGATCAAAGTTTTGAGCTTCTGCCTGTAGCCACTGCTCGATGGATGCCCTTTCCAGTGCACCAGTGCCAAAGAGGCCCTTGTTACCATCCTCAGCATATTTCTCTGAGATATATCGACATATCTCCCTCGAATCTGTCAGGAAAAAATAAGCTACTTCAAAGGTGATCATTTGCTTGAAAAGTAGAGATTTTGAGAATGACACTCTATTAACTGCTAAAAAGTGGAAATTTCTGTAGATGTTTTCATACCGACAAGTGTGAGCTTTCCGTCTCTGAACGTCACTTGGCCTGAGGGATCCTGCAGGATTGACAAGAACAGGTGGTATGTTTCCTTGCAAGAAGTTTCTACTAATTCAAAAATTATTCAAATTTCTGTGATGACTTGCCTGTAACTTAAGGAACTCGGGGACCTTGTGCTCGCCTTTGTAGGTATCAATGCGAACAAGTTGGAACTCCACATCTTTCTCAAAGAGGCAGGTCAACACCCTGGCCACATCCGTGGATGCTGGCAAACCGAACACCTTAACACTCCCCATTCCTTCTTTTTCTTGATCTGGCTAAGGCTCAAGCTGGCAGAAGGTTGCAAGCTCGAATGGAAATTAATGAGGAGATTTAAGCTGATATGACAGAGGAATTACATGCTTTCTTGGTAAAGGAGAAAGATAAAGAAACAAAGGGAAAAAGAAAAGCTAAAGATTATATACTTGCTTCCTAGCAGAGAAGAATAAGGTGATTTTCTGGGAATCATAGACATGCTAAAATGTTCTCTCTCTATGTTTATCATCTTTTCAGCAGTAGATAATGCTATTTTTTACAGCATATTTTAGAGAAACTTAAAGATTATGCTCTGGCAATAGAATGCTTTGTCAAATCTTAGAGCAGGCATATATTCAAACATCAATAAAGCATATGTTTTAAGTACCTCACTGTGATCATTAAGTAAACACATGCTCAATCAGTAGAGACAAGGGTGCTGAATCATTCACAAGCCGCCAAAAATCATGAGAAATGCTTCTTTTCTTCCCCCGGCCATCGAAATGGTGTCTTCTTCTACTTCTCATTCATGAATCTCTGAAAACATGTTATATCTCCAAACCAGATTTCATGACTTCCACAAAAGAAGCCAATATCCAGTCTTTTTAGCCAATGTCTGGACTCGAGTTGAAAGAAGGTTGGTTTTACCCCAACAAGGTTAAACGAACAATTCCAAAATAAACACCTAAATCTGGAGTAAATTTAACTCGAGGTAAGTATATTTTTCATTTAGCCTCGATTTACTTCTTTCAAGCATGAAGATAGACTACAAAGTAGAAGCCATTCAGAACAAGATCCAAAGACCCCAAACGACACCATTTTTACCGTCAAGATCCAACCTTTTCCCTCCAAAACATCAACACTCAACCAGAAGTAGCCTCGCCGGTTACGGCGTGGCAGTCTGCATCTCGGGCACCTTCTTCCACGCCGGCGCTGAGATCTCCCTCCACCACCATCCAACATTCTACCTGCCCATCAACATCTCCGCCTTCCCAGCGGCACCGACAAGATGCTGGCAGTACGGCAAATGCCACGGATCCGCTACTGAGAACTCGACGCTGGCGAGGAACCTGCTCTCTCCGAGCCTATTCTCGTACACATCGAGCACAATGGTCAGCTTCTCCTCGTTCTTCTCCACTGGCGTTATGTTCTGCTTCAGCTCCATTCTAGGCGCCAGGCGGAGGTTGAAGGCGATGACATTGCTGGGAGCATTGAAGCTCTGGGCCTTGGCTTCGAGACACTGCTCAACGGCGGCGCAGGCGGCAGCGGCAGCTGCGGAGGGGAGGAAGGTCCTGTTGCCGGAGTCCGGGAAAGCATCGCAGAGGCCGAGGCCGGCGCGCCCGCACGCGGCCGCGGACGGCCAAGGCCGAGGCTGTCCGCGCCCGCGTGCCGAGCCCGGGCCCGAGCCGGCCTCGGCCTCCGGCATCGGCCTCCGGCATCGCCGCCCTCACGCGGCCACCCTCGCCCACGTAACAATAATTTCGGAGATTTTTTTATAAATCAAAATAATTTCGGAGTGGTATTTACAAAAATCTGAATTTTAAAATTTTTTTCGTAAATCAGAATAATTTTTATTTATAAAAAATCGAATTTCACCGATTTTATTTTTTAAAAAAAATTTGATTAAATAACAATCAGGATGCAGATAAATATTTTAAGAAAAGAGGTATGGGTAATTCCGAAAATTACGGGCGTTATAAGTAATTAAAATTAATTTCAGGAGGTTGCATGTAATTATCTCAAAAAATATTTATCATGTAATTAGGAGGCTTTTTGGGAAGACAAGTGATGATTAAATGATTAGATAAATACAGACGCCAAATGAGCAGCCATAAGGTCACTTAACGTCGGATACTATTAATTGTTTGATACATAAATAGGTTAATTTTAGGATCAATTACATATAATTTTTTAAAATTTTATTAAATTATATTTTCTTAAATTTTTTTTAAAATACTTTTTAAATTGGTCAATTTTTTTTTCAAAACCAAAGAATTATACATAACTTCTTTTAAATTTTTATAATTTTTTAAAATTTTATTAAATTATATTTTTTTAAATTTTTTTTAAAATACTTTTTAAAATTATGTCATTTTTTTTTCAAAACCAAAGAATTATACATAACTTCTTTTAAATTTTTATAATTTTTTAAAGGGTTATATGCAAAAATTAAGGATTGGACGATGGTTGCTTAGTTTAGGGTTAATCAATACCAGTAAATTATTTTTATAAATTAATATTTTTTTTATTAAAATTAACACTATAATAATTTAAAATTCAAAATTTATTTAATTTTTCATAATAATTTAATTTAATAACAATATTAAAAAATAATATTAATTTTATAAGAAAAAAAATTTAAAAATATACTGATCTTTGATTTTGATTCAAATCAAACCGTGCCTCAATGGTTTAATTTTATTAAAAATTGAGCGATCCAAGCAGGTGGTTTTAACTACCAATCCACTAATTAATTGATTCCCAAATAGTTTAATTTTAGTAAGATTGGCCGATTTAAACAAGGGATAATTACGGGTGACCCCCTGTAATTAGCCTTAATTACGGTAAACCCCCCGTAATTTCCGTAATTACCCCCACCCCTCAAATTCGCCCATATTTACCCACAGCCCCCTGATTGTTATTTAATCAAATTTTTACCAAAAAATTCCGATTTTACCCCCGGTTATTTTACATATACCCCCCTAAAAACTTACTTTTTTATATTTACCCCCCCGGATTTTGCGTTTTTACAAATAACACCCCGAAAGAAATCAGATTTACAAAAAAGTCCTGAAAATTCGGATTTTTGCAAATAAACCCCCGGAAATTATTCCGATTTACAGAGAAGTCCCCGAAAATTCGGATTTTTGCAAATAACACCCCGAAAGAAATCAGATTTACAAACAAGTCCTCGAAATTAGAATTTTTGCAAATAAACCCCTGAAATTATTCTGATTTACAGAAAAGTCCCCGAAATTCGGATTTTTGCAAATAACACCCCGTCGCGCGGGCGGGGACGGGGGGAGGCCGGCAGGCGGCGGGAGCGGAGGCGGCGGCCGGCGGCGGGAGCGGAGCCGGAGGCCAGTGGCTGGAGCGGAGCCGGAGGCCGGGGCGCCGGCGCGCCGAAACGCGGGCGCGGACGGCGACGGCCGAGGCCGTTCCGCCCCCGCGTGCCGGGGACGGAGGCCGAGGCCGGCGCGCCCGCACGCGGAGGCCGAGGCCGAGGCCGTCGCGCCGGCACGCGGGCGCGGACGGCCAAGGCCTAGGCCGTCCGTCCCCGGCACGCCGGCGCGCCGGCCTCGGCCTCCTTCTTTGAGTATGTTCAACTTCCTTCCAATATCCTCCATAATGGAGCACTAATCGTACCAGATTCTCTGAATCAGCCATCTGTAAATACACAATATCAAAAATTAGATAAAAAAAATAGATAAAAAAATTGTAACAGGTGGCTTGGTGGAAAGGGTGGTGGGGGTTGGAGTGGTGGGTAGGCGGGCGGGGTGTCGGAGCCCGTCTGGGGGGGGGTGGTGTGAGCCCGTCTGGTAGGCGCGCCGGCGTGCCGGGGACGGACGGCCTAGGCCTTGGCCATCCGCGCCCGCGTGCGGCCCTCGGCTCGGCCTCCGCGTGCGGGCGCGCCGCCTCGCCTCCGTCCCCGGCACGCGGGGGCGGAACGGCCTCGGCCGTCGCCGTCCGCGCCCGCGTTTCGGCGCGCCGGCGCCCCGGCCTCCGGCTCCGCTCCAGCCACCGGCCTCCGGCTCCGCTCCCGCCGCCGCCCGCCGCCTCCGCTCCCGCCGCCTGCCGGCCTCCCCCCGTCCCCGCCCGCGCGACGGGTGTTATTTGCAAAAATCCGAATTTCGGGGACTTTTCTGTAAATCAGAATAATTTCAGGGGTTTATTTGCAAAAAATTCTAATTTCGAGGACTTGTTTGTAAATCTGATTTCTTTCGGGGTGTTATTTGCAAAAATTTGAATTTTCGGGGACTTCTCTGTAAATCGGAATAATTTCCGGGGGTTTATTTGCAAAAATCCGAATTTTCAGGACTTTTTTGTAAATCTGATTTCTTTCGGGGTGTTATTTGTAAAAACGCAAATCCGGGGGTTAAATATAAAAAAGTAAGTTTTTAGGGAGGTATATGTAAAATAACGGGGGTAAAATCGAAATTTTTTGGTAAAAATTTGATTAAATAACAATCAGGGGGCTGTGAGTAAAATATGGCGAATTTGAGGGTGAGGGTAATTACGGAAATTACGGGGGTTTACCGTAATTAAGGCTAATTACGGGGGTCACCCGTAATTATCCCTTTAAACAATTGTCTTTGACTGCATTGCCGGCAGATCTCCTGAAGTTGATACCTAATCCAAACAACTGCCTTTCAATACACTGAAGAAGCAGCCATTTTTATTCTTAAGATCCGCCAGCGAGAACTCGTCGCCGTCGAGGAACCGGCTCTCCGCGAGCCTCTTCTCGTACACATCGAGCACACTGTTCAGTTTCTCCTCGCTCTTCTCCACCGGCGCCATGTCCTGCTTCAGGCCCATTTTTGGCGCGAGTGCAAGGTTGTAGGCGATGACACCGCTGCGGGTGTTGAAGCTCTGGGACTCGACCTCGAGCCACTGCTCAACCGCGGCGCGGGCGGCAGCGTCGGCAGCGGAGGAGAGGAGGGCCCTGTTGCGGGAGTCCAGGAAGGCGTCGCAGAGGTAGCAGCAGATGGCGCGAGACTCGAAGAGGGTGAGGGAGTGGTGCTGGAAGGCGGGGACATGGCCGAAGGGGTTGAGGGCGAGGAAGCCCGGCGATTTCTGCTGGCGCTTGGAGAGGTCGACGAGGACGAAGTCGAAGTCGAGGCCCTTCTCCAAGAGGCAGACCAGGACGCGGCACACCGCGGTGGAGGGCGGGGTGCCGTGCAGCTTCATAGGCGGCGTCGCCATTGGCGATGAGCTCGCGCTTGGTCGCTCGTTTGGTCGGGCATTGATCCTTAAATAGAGGATGAGGCAGAAGAGAGCGAGGACAAGGAGGGTAGAAGATTTGAACGGTGATGGTGGGGGAGTCGGCAATAGATTGCGGCTTTGAGATTGGGACCGGGTGAGGCAACAAGTCGAAGGCAAAAATCTTCTGGAAGGTCCATAAAAAGCAAATTACAAATTTTTTTTTCTTACAAAAACCATGCTCAAATTCGTTACAAGAAGCAAATAATAATAACAATAATCACATGACACCAGATTACAAAGAGAAAAAGTGAAAAAAAAAATACATAAGAACTAAAACATAACATCAGATGCAGACTTCCAGATCTAAAGCATGCATTGAGATGGATTGATATAAAAGAATTACACGAACCCTAGAATTGCAGGTTATTGGGGAAAAAAAAGAAAAACTGTACATTTCGTCAACATAAAGAACCAAGAAAAAACGGAGAGGCTCATGACGAAAACTCTTTAGTTTGGCAGTGCATCTACTTCAGTGGCCTCGCCGGAGAACCGAGAGGAACTTGCTGGAGGGCTTCTCCTTGCGCCGATCCTCAGGCTCATATCCGACCTGTGAACCTAAATTGTCAGAATCTGGAAAAAACATCGGCACTGACCGCGAGAGTTGAAATTAGATAAGTAACAGTTATCTTACCTCCTTTGCAATGACAAGAAGCAAATCTAGAATTTGTGAGAAGTCTGGCCTGAGAGCTGGGTCTTGTTGCCAGCATTTCTCCATAACCTCCACAAGTTTTGGATGAGTATGCTTTGGAATGGTAGGTCTTAGACCCTAAAAAAAGTGAAAACACTTCAAGCTCTGTTTTCCATTTAAGAAAGCGAAGGAGAAAATATGAACAAACTATGGCTTAGTTTGGTAAAATGTTAAACTTGGTTAATCAATTTGAATAAGTGTTGAATCTTCATTCAATTTCAACCCACAAAAATATAATGATAGCACTTATTTACACTAGTTATCCAAGTTTTACATTTTACCAAAACCTGGGACTCTCAAAGCTGTCTAACACATAAATAGAGGTGATTTATAGAAGATTAGATCCCAGTAATAAGATGACAAATTTGTGTTGATAAACTTTTAGTTTTAGACCTTGAACAACAGTTACCATTTACTGCAGTTAGAAATGGGCTTTCTCTTTTTCTCTTTTGATAGAGAAAATGAGCTATTATAATTGAACTACCAAGCAACATGTTACTAATTTCATGATGGATAAAAAAGCAGCAAGGTGTAATGTGCAACTATTTACTCTAAAAAGCTTTTTATTCTGTGAAGTTTTAGCTGTAAATGTTGGGGTACACAAGATAATCCAACAGACATTTCAGATGATGAATAGCAGCATTTGTATTCAGTAATTTCTGCAACCGATCAAATTCATCCCCAAACTCAAAAGATTGGGTGAAATAGTGTTTGCATAAAATTTTCAATGTCACCATTTTCAAGCCTTGATGGTCCACACCAGTATCAGCTTCTTCATTTTGGTTACTTTATACATATATAAAATACTTTGTAACGACTACAACAGCATTAAACAATGACTTCGATGTAACAATAGCATCATTGCATACTAACACTTGGAGTATCAACTACATTTTTAGTTGGAACCCTAGCTACTTAAGTTGATGTTGAACCTGGCATGTACCAACTACTACTTGGGACGAAGTATCTACACTCCAATTACCAACTTCAACATGGCTAACCAAAGGAAATTCAACTCGCATGGACAGCAGGATGGACTTTTGTCAACTACTTTTCAGGTGGCTGCATAGATCCATACTAGATATTTTCATAACCAAGGTTTTAAATGCATAAATTTAAGCAAGTATTTTATGATTTTAAATTTAAGCTTGCTTGGGCATTTTGGATGGTTGCCACCTAGCACCTTGTAATCGTTTTGACTATCTTGGTCTGTAGATACAGTCATCTTTCAACTATCTTGTCATTCATCCAATTTTAAAGCATCATGGCTTTGATTCAACTATAATATTGAATCTCAGCAGAAGTCCAAAAGAATTGTTATTTTGTGCCTAAAGAAGATAATTCACTGCATGATTCAATACGCAACTAGTTCAAATGATGTTTAATTTGCAGGATCTCCAATTCTATTTCAACTTATTACTAGTATTTCAGACAGGTTGTGCTTAAATTTTGACACAAAGAATGAAACCTGGCTAAAGGGGTATCCAGCAGCATGTAAGGTTAATAATAAAGAAACATAAGGAAGCACATAATTCTTTCAAACAAACCATTGGCAGTCATGCTCAAGACAATCATCCGCATTAATTGGATCCCAAATGACACTTACCGTTTGAACCACACCTACAGCTGCTTGGACTGGTGTTAGGTATTCATAAGGAAGCTGAAGTGAATATGAAAATTTGTGTCATCAACTCTACAAAAAAGTGCTTTCTATACAACAGAAGAAAGTAATAATGTGCAGCAGGTACCTTTCCGGACAATAGTTCCCAAAGCACAATTGCAAAACTGAAAACATCAGCCTTGTGATCATAGGGCTTGTGTAATATGACCTTCAGTGCAGAACAACAATGACAAAAAGCATCAAGTGAAACCTTTATTCAACAATTATGAAATTAACTGTGAAGTACAAACTACAAATAGATTGCCAGATAGAACAAGCAACATATGATGCTTGACATTAATAAATCAAATAAAACAAGCATAATGGACCAATACACATCAGAACACAGAAAATATGGCATAGAAATGGACTCCCCAAAGACATCATAGCCAACAAATATCTTGAAGCCCCACCAGTTCATCAGCATCATAGTTGTCAAAATGTGACATGCTACCCCTCATTTCTGGCATTCACTGTTCATAGGTACTGACAACCAAGGGTTTAAGTTTCCACTGAAGCATTTCAGTTTCAGTCTAACCTGAAATATTTCGACCGAAAAATCAATTTCGGATTTCAAAAAACTATTATTTAATTTTATATATTATCTTTAATCACAAAATATACTTAGGCTAGTTGGTTAAAAACTTAATCTCAAGCCATAGTGACCCGCGTTCGAATCTCACCTCCCGCAATTTTTGTTTTCTTCATATTTTAAGTAATTTTTCACCCAAATTTTTTTCATTAAAAAATTATAAAAAACATGTATATAAAATTTTTTATATTTTTTAGTATTTTAAAATTTAAAGTCAAATTTTAGTCAAAGAAAATTAAAAAAAAATTTGACCAAAACCGAAATGAATTCGTTTCAATGACCGAAACATGTCGTTTCCAATGGATGCCAAAACTGATCCTAAAATCGAAACTTAAAACCTTGCTAACAACTACTTTGGCCTCGGAGAAATCAAAGCATCTGTTGTTTAAAATTATATGTATCCAACAATTGGTCTTTCTTCAATTGTTTTCTTGTAGATAATCTATCATCTTTGTACTTTCCATGATAGAGCAGACTTGCTTGGGTCCTTCCTTATTAATAGCTTGTAAAAGGCCAAGCCTGATCTTTAGCCTGTTCACCCAAAAATTCAGCCCCAAATATTAAGGCCATAGGCTAAAGGTGAGCTCACATTCATGACAGAAGTGTTTGTTGGGCAAGCCCCCATCCTTTTTTTTCTCTCTAAAGATTCTTGGTAGACCCAAAATGGGTTCACAAAAGGATTTGACCTGGTTATGAGAAAGGTAAGCAATTGGCAAATGAAATCTCTATTACCATAAAAGAACTCAAACTTATCATGCAAACAAACGGTTCAAAATATGATCAAACAACACCAGTGACCACACTGGATTGCGTTTCTGATTTTGGTAAGATCCTGATGAATAAGTATCAAAATTATACACCAGCAGCTGGATGAAGTCTTGCTATTAAAAGTTTAGCATGGGAGTTTGAGAAAGGCAAGGGCATGCCTTCCACTTTAATATCCTAGCAACATCTTAATGGCCACTGATGAAATCTACATTGCAGTCACTTTATGACATCCAACCAGTATGTTCCCACTAAGAGCATGCTAAGAAAACTTTATGTTATCTGCCCAGCTTATGCTAGAAAAAAAATAAGGAAATTCTCAAAAGCAAACCTCAGGAGCCATCCAACGATATGTTCCTGTTTCTGCAGTCATCACACCTGATTGGGCCTTAACCCGTGCAACTCCAAAATCAGCAACCTTGACTACCTGTGAAAATTTCAGCAGATGAGATGACTTGCATATGATACACACCACATTTTTCCATACTCAAATTGCTATGACTTAAGTACTTATTGGTCTCCTGAGTCTTGACAAAAGCAGCGCGTCAATGAAAGCAACAAATTATATCAGAAGATAACGTATTATTTTTGATAATGCGAAAATAGAATTGCTTCCTCATAGCATGTCTTCAGTTTATTACCCTTGGTAAAAATGGGAAATCAATTCCCTATCCAATCTGGTGTGGTGCAGAGCAAGAATAATACAAGCAGTAACAAATTTTTTGGTATAAAAAAATTCAATAAATTGAAAGACAAAACAAACCTACGACAGCCCCTTGGAGAGGGTCAACGAACTATCAACTAGTTAAGGACCACATTGCAACCTCGGGACTTACTAGTATCAACAGGAAAACACTAATAGGGAGCACATATAGCAATTACACATAGGAACAGCAATATGTGTTGAATTTACTTGCCTCATTTTCATCCATCAAAAGGTTTGCAGTCTTGAGGTCTCGGTGGATAATATCATTTTCATGCAAGTAGTTCATTCCTTTGGAAACATCAATTGCGACTTTGATCAAAGACAGCAACTTGAAGACTCCCTTTTGTTTATGAAGAAAATCATAAAGGCTTCCACCAGACATAAATTCTATTGATGATTAAAAGAAGTAAAACAATAGTTATCAACTACTGACGTAAATAAGAATGTGACCTAGTCTTCCACATAATATCATTAGATTCAAGCCACCAAAAGATAACCACAATTTCCAGACCCCTTTACCTGTAACGATGCACAAGCTTGGAGGTCTGGTGCATGCACCAATGAATTGCACAACATTCTTGTGACGAATCTTCCTGTGAAAACAAATCAAGACAGTCACATCCATTATTACTAGGAAACAAGTATGGGGCTCCACCTATCATGCAGGATCAACATAGGTATTTCAAAATATGAAGATACACAAGATGCCCATATGTTCTATAACTATTGCAGTTGCATTGAGAATTCCTATTATCACAATGTATTGAGCATTTAATCAAGGCTTAAAAAAAAATCTTGAAGGCCATATTCTATATATTGATGAGGGTAACTTTCTTCAGAATTATTTTGAGGTGAGAAAGAAATAGTGGTATTGTGATTCTAATACTTCTTTCCTGAGAATCATTGCATTCAATTGTGCAATATACCATGAACATTGGACATGGTCTGTCTGGTTCAACTAAATATGTCTACAAAATGAAAGATTTTGAGTATCCAACTGACCTCATGATATAGACCTCCTGTGCAAATTCACGCTGCATGTCCTCATTCATGCGCTCAGGCTTAAATACCTTAATAGCAACATCCTGACTACGGTAGGTCCCTCGATAACTGGAGAGTTAAAAAATGATCAGGCAAAATAATTAACACAAATGAGAAAAGAAAAAAGCATCCTAAGTTGAAGAATTTAAAAGTTGATTGTAAGGAAAACGTACAGGTCAGCATATGACCCAGATGCAACTTTGTCTCCAAAACGTAGGAGCCTGAAGTCAATTTCCCATACATCAGTGCCATCAGAAGGTATTTGGATATAGGGAATAATAGATTCCTTCCCAGCTTGCACATTGTCCGTGAAAGGAGACCATGAATTAGTTTTTGAACCTGCCTGCTTCTGCAATAACATCAAAAGTTATTCCGAAGCAAACTGCACAGAAACAAACATATCAAAATTCTAAAGGACTGAAAAAGTCATTTCACCACAGCTAGCACCAGCTTAAATAAACAAACAAGGGTGTTAAAACATTATGCATCACAAAAAAGTAAAGAACAATAATGAGAACTCTCAATCTTAAAATTGAAAGACAAATAACAGCATAGGTGCTAACTAGCACCTCCCCCGAACAAAATAAGGCTCCGCTATTGCATGTACTGTCTTTGTCATTGCACAAGAAAATTGAAGATCCAGTGATACACCCTCATCTATAATTGCATGCCAATATTATTCCATGTCAAATAATGGGCAACCCTTTGTCTTCAGTTGACAATGAACAGTTGCAGCCACAATGACATACACTATCAGTAAGAAAAACCATGGTTAACCAAAAAACAAAAAAGATGAACAAGTAATAAGTCTGAACAAGAGCAGCAATATCAATCTCTCTTTTCCTTACTCTTACAGTATCACAACAAAGCTACATATAGGAAAATTAACAAAGATCCTTTCTTCAGTTACTAGATTCAGTCTTTTGAGTACATAATTAAATAGAGAACAAGGAAAACACGGTCAACTTTATAATCATTCGAACGAAAGGAGATAAACCTACAGATAACACATACAACTTTCTATATCATTAAAAATGAAAGTGTGTCGTGAATATAACAACAGTTTCAAAATGAAGATTCACCGTGGCTTCCCTTGTTTCAACGTAAAGGATAAGAAACTGCATAAATTGCATATGTTAAAAAGAAAAAGTACCTCAAACTTATCGAGTTCCTTCTGCAATGCATCTCTAAGCTGATCAGTCTCCTATAGATCATCAACAAGTGTTGTGCATTTAGTTATAGATCCAAAACAAGGAGGAAAATTTTGAGCGAGTATGTATTAGCTTCCAACAACACAGGTTGCCAGATTTAAATTTATATAAAACCAAAAGAAGATAAGGAGGAGAGAAGAAAGAGGTCCAAAAATAGTGGTGAACACTGCCATACTAACTATTATAAAGGATCACATATGACCATAAAGTCCATAAACGTCAAAGGTGCCATATATTTGACCTGATATTGTCATTTACCAAACACTACAAGATTAATTATTTAATGTCAGATATAGATCTTGAAGAAACAACTAAAAACATGTCATTTTTCAAGTAAGGTCAAAAATTAACAAAAGTTCAAAGTGTGGTGTAGCTTCTGTAGAACATCTTTTCCAATGCAAAAATGAATTTTCAATGAATGTAATGGTGGAGAACCAACTGCTACATTGCATTACAAACATAACAATGGGCAGTTTGTTGCCTTGTAGGTGGTAACAAAAAGTGTCAACAGAGAATAGTAGTGTTCCAACAAATATTACTTTGTTGCAAGAAATATCCAGTCTATTTGTGTGGTGAATCTATATGCTTCACCACCAACAAAAAGAATGCATTTAACAGATTCTATAGTATAGATTACTACATTGAAGCTGAATGAAAGCATAACAGACAAAGATACCTCATATGGCCAACCAGTAACAACAAAAACATCTACAGAGAAGCCATCGTTTGTTGAAAATGCATGTGCCTCCTCAATGTTGAGGCCAACCTCAGCTAGCAAAGCTGTCAACTGAAGCCAAAAAAAACAAAAGCATATTTTTCAGGACAAATTTAGATGATGAAGCTGGACAAATAAAAAACTATGGGTTTCCTTCTAATGTTCAGATGACACAATCAGCAAATGTCTAGACATGGCAATATTTAGATCCTATAAGCTAGTAGTAGTGTCCACTGACAGGAAAGGAGACGTAAGCAAAACCTCAGTAGCAGTACAAATACACCAGACATGAAATGAATTTTCATTTCATTGTAAACATCGTTGATCCAACTAGAGGGTTTAGATGGTCCGGAAATAAATTTACAGCTCTTAGGCAGTAACCCATATGACACCCATGAAAAGATTGCATTATAAATAAGAAAAGATGCACTAATATTTGCAACTCACAGAATGCTACTGTCGCTTGACATAGAATTTGCACTTTCTATTCATCTAGCATAAGTACCCAACAAACACATCAAGCTTGTTAGAAAATGTCGGAATTCCACTAGCAAACCAAAAGTTGACATAGAAATGAGAGCAACAACTATATTCAATGAGGTGGTATCAAATTGGGCACATATAAAGGATCACATGATATGTAGGCACAAATAGTAGCTTTCCATTGAGATTCATGCTACATATTTTACTAATATGTAACAAATAACATTTAAAGAAAAAAGTTGTTCATTGTAGTCTTGGAAAACAAATTACTTGGCTTAGCAGCTTTGGCCTATCATCTGTGGAAAAGGTCACTTCATGCATTGGCCTGCAAGCATATCATAATATATAATGAAGAAAGTATATTTAAAATATAGATACAGATCATGCCACCAACACAAAAGAATCACAAGCTTTAGGGAATAGAGAAAATTCATTAAAGGACTCCATGTAATAGCCTAACAGATGGTAAGTAAATCAAAACACACTGTAGACCATGATGCACTTTTCTTCAGTTAAATTCTTCAGTCAGCAGTGAAGAAATCTTGCTAATAAAATGGATAGTTAGATGGACATTTTTAGCTCATACGGACTGCTGACAACAGGTCATGTAGGGTTGTAGATTCATTGAATACAAGTAAACTAAACTCTTCAAGGATGAAGAAGCAAATCGAAAACTTGCAGCGAATAGCTACAGATCATTTTAAAAGAAGTCAACTGAAAAAAATATATATACATGCTTCAAGGGCAAGAGCGTCTGAAAGGAGCTATAGGTATAGCCCATTTGGAGTGAAATTTGCAGGGAAGACCATGAAAGTGAGACAATCTTGAATTTCATAAATGACTCCAAAATGACAAGATACAGCAGAAAAGTGAACTGTATTTTTGTCAATCAATAGTTCAAAGCATCCTTCACTGCATTTCTGTTAGCAGCTAAAACCAAAATTAGAAAACAAAACGAGAGACAAAACTTAGATAGAACAAAAAAATCTGCATTAGCCTTTTCTAGAAGATGAAGGACAATTACAGGCAGTGAAAACAAATGGATACATAAGACCATTAAAGTATAATTGCAATCTCAACTAAATTAAGCAGAATTTTAAAAGTAATGTTTTTATACACAAATATATATCACAGATGGAGAGAAAGAGGGATTATATTAAAAAAGGTCCAGTTTATGAAATCAAATGTATTAAAGACAAGCTAGGAACACAATTATTTAGATGGTTTTGTAGGCAAATGAATTGAACATTTTGCATTTTGGTGAACACCACATACATGACAGACCTCACAACCAGTCATCATTGTTTTTGTTTAATTTTGTCTTTTATTTTCACCAGACAGGGAAATAATGTTTCCAAGACTCTACTTGTACTTTCCACACATATTCCATTTAAACATAGGCCATAATATGCATGACACTAGCAAAGAAAATTACCTGGGAAAACCTAAGATGACATTTGCAACACCATCTCCATCATGAACTTCAGACTTGACAGCTTCAAGGGCAAGGGCCTCAAGATTTGCAGATGAACCAAAGGTAGGAGGGCAGTGTGTACTGTAAATTTGGTGGATAGTTGCTAATGAATTGCATTTCAGTTAATAGAAAAAAGGAAATGACACCATTAAAGTGTAGAGATAAATAAATTCAAGAAGCAAAACTACTGTCCTTGGTATTGAAGAATAACAGAGAAACTGTTGACAAAGGAAAAGCAATGACACCTCTGTCTGCTCGAGTAACTTGAAGAGCACTGAGCATCATCTTCGCAATGTGCATTGGAATCAGATGAATCAAGGGCATTTTGAACATGGGCTGCAGAGACCTACACAAGGAAAAAAATAACAGACCTATTTTACAGAATGTGCACTCAGCATCTTGAAAGAAAAAATAATTGAAGCCAAACAAGAAAACCATGAGTAGCTACATCTTCATGGTACAGGACACAGCTCAGGTTTTGTTCATAATTTATGATACAGAAATGTGAGACTTAACCATAACCGCACAAACTGGATTGAAATCACCAAAATTAGCCTCAAATAAACTTTAGTCTCTCCGAAGGTAAAAAGAAGATAGATAATTTTGAGACAGAACTCAGTTAAACACCATTCAATGCCAAAAACATAATACAAAAACAAGTAAAACAGATTTCTACATGCTAGGTACATCAAATTAACATGCACCGTGATTTCAATATCACACTACTGTCTCTACATATTAGCATGAGACCAAAATCAAATCCTTCCTCCATAAAAACTGCCACAGCAAGGAAATTTTACCACAAACTTAACTTATCGTACACTTCTTCGCATAATTGTGTGTAGACAAACCGAAGCATCAAAAAAGGATTTTACACATAAATTCACAGACAGATTTCGATTAAAACGTCGGCTACTATACGCAAACAACTAATCATGACACATTGGAGAACAGAAATATTCCAAGCAATCAAATATTTTCACCTGAACAACCCGCACATCAAATGCAGGCTTCTTGCCAGGGCCATGCCCCAGCTTCAGCAACCGCATATGAGTCAGAACATCTTCCGCCCTCTCCACATTCACATCCATCGCATACCTAGACTCCAGGACAAAAAATCAAATAGAAAATGAAAAAAACAAGAAGAAATCAACGATTACATCAAAGATGACAACTTTGGCAAAACACGAGAGAGAGAGAGAGAGAGAAGGGGGAAAAGGAGGGAATACCGAGCAGGAAGGCGATTGAAGTGGTTCCAGAGCTCGTCCTCGAAGGTGGGGGACCGGGCTTCGGGGAAGTCGGAGTCCTTGAGGCGGCGGAGCACCTCGTTGAAGACATCGAGCCTGTGCCGCTGGTGCGCAGGCGGCGACCCCGAAGATCGGCTCCCGCAGCTCTCCGCCTCCTCTACGGCCATCAAACTAGGACGAGATCTTCTCCTTCGGGGACAGAGGCAAGGGAAAGGAGACGCGGCGAAGGGAGAGAGACGCCCTGAGATTGCCGACTGCTACTTGGTATCTAGATATTTGTATTTTGCCCCTTGATATTTTAAAGGTTTAATTACATAAAAGCCCCTGAAATATTTCACAATCTTTTTAATTATGCAATAATTCCTGAATAAACCAAATCTCGGGTGTCTGTACTAGAAAGTGAATAATTTCAGGGGCTTATATTTAATTATGAACAATTCAGAGACTTTTAATTGTCCATTTTGTGAATCTAATTCGAGAGAATTGGGTGATAAAGTAAGAAAGGTGTTATTCTTTAGGAGATGTAAAAAAATATATGAGAGCCGTTGACTGAATCCTAGTGATAAGCATGCCACGTTGGATCAAAAAGAATCCCAGATTTGACGAGATTAGGCATTAAATTTTATTAATTGTATTGAACCATTTATTCTATTGATTTATTTATTTATAGAAATATAAATTTAGTTATTTTTTTGGGTTTCTTATATGACCAAAAAATTTTTTTGTTACGCTTAATTAATCTAATTTTACATCTAATTTTTTATCAAATAATTATCAATTTTATTATGAATTTACACCAACTTTATTATTATTAATAAAAAATTACTTACCTTATACTATAAATTTATAAAAATCACTTGAATTAAAATATTTAAAATATATTTTATCCTAATATAATTTGATCAATTAAATTAATTAAAAAACTAATTATTTTAATTTAATTCTATTTTTAATAATCAGTTTATAATTATCTGATAATTGACTTAATAAAATTAAAATTTGAGTTTCTACTTTCATAAAATCGAACAATCAATTTTTTATAAAAGTTAAAATAAAATACATATTTTTATATTGATTTAATGATCTTTGGGTGCGTTGCGCTCGCCGCCGAAATCGAAGAGCACGCCCCAGTTGAGCCCCTCGCTGGTGGTAGTCCATTCTCAGCGCTCCTCCTGTGCATCTCGTCAAGAATGAACAAGACACAGGCACTGGACATGTTGTCATAGTCGGAGAGGACCTGTCGGGTGGCACAGAGCTTGTCGGGGTCGAGCTAGAGCTTGACCTCGACCTGGTCCAAGATAGCAGGGCTCGCAGCGGGAGCACTGCACTCGCCGCCAAAACCGAAGAGCACGCCCCAGTTGAGCCCCTCGCTGGTGGTGGCCTGTCCATCCTCAGCTCTCCTCCTACGCATCTCATCAAGAATAAACAAAACACAGGCACTGGACGTGTTGCCGTAGTCAGAGAGGACCTGCCGGGTGGCGTGGAGCTTGTCGGGGTGGAGCTGGAGCTTGACCTCAACCTGGTCAAGGAAAGCAGGGCCGCCAGGATGGGCGATCCAGAGAAGGAGTTCAATAGGAGATACCGAGCGGCGTAAAGGCCTTGTAGAGACTCTTCTCAATGTTGGACGAGATAAGGTCGGTAGCATCCTTTAGGAGATGAAATGTCAGCCTGACTTCCCAAAGGTGCCGTCGGCGCGCTGTGCTCGGACCCCCCCCCCCCCCCCCCCCCCCCCCCGGCTCTGCGCTCACTCTGCTCCAACAAAAATCCTAAAATCGAAACTTTTTAGGCCGAATTATTGCGGCATCAGTGTTTCGGCCGAAACGGCTCGGTTTCGGCCGAAATTGCAAAACCTTGAAAAAACTCAAACCAAAATATCGATTTTGGAAACAATTTTTTCCAAGTACAAATTGCATCATCCGCACGGAACTAGGTTTCAATTTTTAGCAGAAAGCATGGACACTAAGAAGTGAATTATAATTGCCTTAAACTCTTTTCTTTCATAGTATAGATCACCGTGTGTAGTCAACTTAGGCTTAGTCTGATATTTAAAAAAAGCATCATGGAGAACTTGCACGAGCAAGAAAATGTTGAGAATAATCAGACAATAAGTTGCCAAGTTGGCAAGTTGTCAGATTGTATGGTTCGAATTTGACCCGCTGTGGTGGTATGCGACAGTGATCCAAGTCATACTCTTTCTCATCTAAGACTTTACTTCGTTGGATGATGGAAAGAATGATTATAATCATTGCTTGATATTAAAATATAGTGACAAAATATTTTTTAAAATTTTATCTTTTTTTTCATCATATTTCTCATAGCAGAAATTATCAATTACCACGCAAAACATTCTTTGTCTTTCTTTTAAAAAGAAATGGAAGCAATTTCTATTTTTAACGATCGCATCGAATATTTATCTGCAAAAGATATGGCGTCGAAAATCAACTTCTGATCGCTGCAGAAGAGGTACTCCATTCTTATTCTGTTTCATTTGCTTTTTTTCGCAATTTTTCAAAAATATTGTATTTTTTTTTTCCACGCGCGATCAAGGCAACAATTAAATAGCAAACCCGCGGAAGAAAACTTCACTAAAAGGTTATAATTTTAACATCATTTGGATTTCGAATACTTTCATAATTTGATTCAACTGTTCGTGTTCAAATCATCCAAAATAAGATCTCCAAATTTTATTTTCACAATATTTCTTTTCTTCGGTGTTGCTGAATCGCGCAAAACTATCTTTAGAAGTGGGGATTTTATGAAGCAACACTAGCCTGCTGCTCTGGTACTTGTGGGCATAGCAATATTCTGTGGCGTCGCAGCAGCGGCTTACATCGTTTACAAATATTGCTGGGTCAGACTTGAACGGCAGGATCTGATTGACAATTTACCAATAGTGTTATTTCCCATCGAAGATGCAGAAGAAACTGGTTTCGATGCGACAGAATGCGTCATTTGCCTTGAAGAGTTCGAAGACGGATCGACGTTGAGGATGATTCCTCAATGTCGTCACATATTTCAAATTGAGTGCGCCAGCCAATGGCTCCACAAGAGGCCAATCTGTCCAGCTAGTCGATCGGCTGTCCCAGAAATTGAAATATAGAATTGACATCATCAAAATGGATGTGCTAATATTCAAGAGTTGTGTCCAGGACTTTTGTAGTAGTACAGTAATCTGGCGAGGTTTTTATCATATATTACTGTACATTTGGTGTTTGTATTTTTTTTATTAAGATGAATCCACTACGATAATTTTAAAAATTATTGGCACATATATCTAGTGTTATTTATTGAGTGTAATTCAAACACCAACAGTTCGAGATAGGGCTCAACGAATTTTCATGGTGTTTGAACTTACTAATGCACTAATAGCAACCATAGCCTTCTCTAACCAAATTAGAGGCGGAGCTGGAGCTGGAGCTTGACCTCGACCTGGTCAAGGATAGCAGGGCCATCGGGATGGGTGATCCAGAAGAGGGAGTTCCAATCGGAGATGCCGAGCGGCGTGAAGACCTCGTCGAGACTCTTCTCAATGTTGGACGGGATGAGGCCGGTTGCGTCCTTCAGGAGATGGAATGTTAGCGCGACTTTCCGGAGGCGTCGCGGACACACTACGCTAGTCTCACGCCCCGCGCGCCCTTTGCTCGCCCTGCCAGCTTTGTGCTCGCTCGGCTCGCCGCCAACGAAAACCCTAAAACCGAAACTTTTTCGGTCGAGTTTTTGCGGCACCGGCCGAAACCGAGCTGTTTCGGCCGAAACGGCTCGGTTTCGGCCGAAATTGCAAAACCTTGAAAAAACTCAAACCAAAATATCGATTTTGGAAACAATTTTTTCCAAGTACAAATTGCATCATCCGCACGGAACTAGGTTTCAATTTTTAGCAGAAAGCATGGACACTAAGAAGTGAATTATAATTGCCTTAAACTCTTTTCTTTCATAGTATAGATCACCGTGTGTAGTCAACTTAGGCTTAGTCTGATATTTAAAAAAAGCATCATGGAGAACTTGCACGAGCAAGAAAATGTTGAGAATAATCACACAATAAGTTGCCGAGTTGGCAAGTTGTCAGATTGTATGGTTCGAATTTGACCCGCTGTGGTGGTATGCGACAGTGATCCAAGTCATACTCTTTCTCATCTAAGACTTTACTTCGTTGGATGATGGAAAGAATGATTATAATCATTGCTTGATATTAAAATATAGTGACAAAATATTTTTTCATCATATTTCACATAGCTGAAATTATCAATTATCACGGAAAACATTCTTTGTCTTTCTTTTAAAAAGAAATGGAAGCAATTTCTATTTTTAACGATCGCATCGAATATTTATCTGCAAAAGATATGGCGTCGGAAATCAACTTCTGATCGCTGCAGAAGAGGTACTCCATTCTTATTCTGTTTCATTTGCTTTTTTTCGCAATTTTTCAAAAATATTGTTTTTTTTTCCACGCGCGATCAAGGCAACAGTTAAATAGCAAACCTGCAGAAGAAAACTTCACTAAAAGGTTATAATTTTAACATCATTTGGATTTCGAATACTTTCATAATCTGATTCCACTGTTCGTGTTCAGATCATCCAAAATAAGATCTCCAAATTTTATTTTCACAATATTTTTTTCTTCGGTGTTGCTGAATCGCGCAAAACTATCTTTAGAAGTGGGGATTTTATGAAGCAGCACTAGCCTGCTGCTCTGGTACTTGTGGGCATAGCAATATTCTGTGGTGTCGCAGCAGCGGCTTACATCGTTTACAAATATTGCTGGGTCAGACTTGAACGGCAGGATC
The DNA here is from genome assembly GCA_005019695.1 of Trichopus zeylanicus subsp. travancoricus. NCBI lineage: Eukaryota > Viridiplantae > Streptophyta > Magnoliopsida > Dioscoreales > Dioscoreaceae > Trichopus > Trichopus zeylanicus. The sequence continues at coordinate 925,156 of RXID01022599.1, forward strand.
TGATTGACAATTTACCAATAGTGTTGTTTCCCATCGAAGCTGCAGAAGAAACTGGTTTCGGTGCGACAGAATGCGCCATTTGCCTTGAAGAGTTCGAAGACGGATCGACGTTGAGGATGATTCCTCAATGTCGTCACATATTTCACATTGAGTGCGCCAGCCAATGGCTCAAAAAGAGGCCAATCTGTCTAGCTAGTCAATCGGCTGTCCCAGAAATTGAAATATAGAATTGACATCATCAAAATGGATGTGCTAATATTCAAGAGTTGTGTCCAGGACTTTTGTAGTAGGACAGTAATCTGGCGAGATTTTTATCATATATTACTGTACATTTGGTGTTTGTATTTTTTTTATTAAGATGAATCCACTACGATAATTTTAAAAATTATTGGCACATATATCTAGTGTTATTTATTGAGTGTAATTCAAACACCAATAGTTCGATATAGGGCCCAACGAATTTTCATGGTGTTTGAACTTACTAATGCACTAATAGCAACCATAGCCTTCTCTAACCAAATTAGAGGCGGAGCTGGAGCTGGAGCTTGACCTCGACCTGGTCAAGGATAGCAGGGCCACCGGGATGGGTGATCTAGAAGAGGGAGTTCCAATCGGAGATGCCGAGCGGCGTGAAGACCCCGTCGAGACTCTTCTCAATGTTGGACGGGATGAGGCCGGTGGCGTCCTTCAGGAGATGGAATGTTAGGGCGACTTTCCGGAGGTGTCGCGGACACACTACGCTTGTCTCACGCCCCGCGCGCCCTATGCTCGCCCAGCCCGCTCTGTGCTCGCTCTGCTCGCCGCCAACGAAAACCCTAAAATCGAAACTTTTTCGGTCGAGTTTTTGCGGCACCGGCCGAAACCGAGCCGTTTCGGCCGAAACGACTTGGTTTCGGCCGAAATTGCAAAACCTTGAAAAAACTCAAACCAAAATATCGATTTTGGAAACAATTTTTTTCAAGTACAAATTACATCATCCGCACGAAACTAGGTTTCAATTTTTAGCAGAAAGCATGGACACTAAGAAGTGAATTATAATTGCCTCAAACTCTTTTCTTTCATAGTATAGATCACCGTGTGTAGTCAACTTAGGCTTAGTCTGATATTTAAAAAAAGCATCATGGAGAACTTGCACGAGCAAGAAAATGTTGAGAATAATCACACAATAAGTTGCCGAGTTGGCAAGTTGTCAGATTGTATGGTTCGAATTTGACCCGCTGTGGTGGTATGCGACAGTGATCCAAGTCATACTCTTTCTCATCTAAGACTTTACTTCGTTGGATGATGGAAAGAATGATTATAATCATTGCTTGATATTAAAATATAATGACAAAATATTTTTTAAAATTTTATTTTTTTTTCATCATATTTCACATAGCTGAAATTATCAATTATCACGCAAAACATTCTTTGTCTTTCTTTTAAAAAGAAATGGAAGCAATTTATATTTTTAACGATCGCATCGAATATTTATCTGCAAAAGATATGGCGTCGGAAATCAACTTCTGATCGCTGCAGAAGAGGTACTCCATTCTCATTCTGTTTCATTTGCTTTTTTTTTGCAATTTTTCAAAAATATTATTTTTTTTTCCACGCGCGATCAAGGCAACAGTTAAATAGCAAACCCGCGGAAGAAAACTTCACTAAAAGGTTATAATTTTAACATCATTTGGATTTCGAATACTTTCATAATCTGATTCCACTGTTCGTGTTCGGATCATCCAAAATAAGATCTCCAAATTTTATTTTCACAATATTTCTTTTCTTCGGTGTTGCTGAATCGCGCAAAATTATCTTTAGAAGTGGGAATTTTATGAAGCAGCACTAGCCTGCTGCTCTGGTACTTGTGGGCATAGCAATATTCTGTGGCGTCGCAGCAGCGGCTTACATCGTTTACAAATATTGCTGGGTCAGACGTGAACGGCAGGATCTGATTGACAATTTACCAATAGTGTTGTTTCCCATCGAAGCTGCAGAAGAAACTGATTTTGGTGCGACAGAATGCGCCACTTGCCTTGAAGAGTTCGAAGACGGATCGACGTTGAGGATGATTCCTCAATGTCATCACAAATTTCACATTGAGTGCGCCAGCCAATGGCTCAAAAAGAGGCCAATCTGTCCAGCTAGTCGATCGGCTGTCACAGAAATTGAAATATAGAATTGACATCATCAAAATGGATGTGCTAATATTCAAGAGTTGTGTCCAGGACTTTTGTAGTAGTACAGTAATCTAGCGAGGTTTTTATCATATATTACTGTACATTTGGTGTTTGTATTTTTTTTATTAAGATGAATCCACTACGATAATTTTAAAAATTATTGGCACATATATCTAGTGTTATTTATCGAGTGTAATTCAAACACCAACAGCTCGAGAGAGGTCCCAACGAATTTTCATGGTGTTTGAACCTACTAATGCACTAATAGCAACCATAGCCTTCTCTAACCAAATTATAGGCGGAGCTGAAGCTGGAGCTTGACCTCGACCTGGTCAAGGATAGCAGGGCCACCGGGATGGGTGATCTAGAAGAGGGAGTTCCAATCGGAGATGCCGAGCGGCGTGAAGACCTCGTCGAGACTCTTCTCAATGTTGGACGGGATGAGGCCGGTGGCGTCCTTCAGGAGATGGAATGTTAGCGCGACTTTCCGGAGGTGTCGCGGACACACTACGCTCGTCTCACGCCCCGCGCGCCCTATGCTCGCCCAGCCCGCTCTGTGCTCGCTCTGCTCGCCGCCAACGAAAACCCTAAAATCGAAACTTCTTCGGTCGAGTTTTTGCGGCACCGGCCGAAACCGAGGCGTTTCGGCCGAAACGGCTCGGTTTCGGCCGAAATTGCAAAACCTTGAAAAAACTCAAACCAAAATATCGATTTTGGAAACAATTTTTTTCAAGTACAAATTACATCATCCGGACGGAACTGGGTTTCAATTTTTAACAGAAAGCATGGACACTAAGAAGTGAATTATAATTGCCTCAAACTCTTTTCTTTCATAGTATAAATCACCGTGTGTAGTCAACTTAGGCTTAGTCTGATATTTAAAAAAAGCATCATGGAGAACTTTCACGAGCAAGAAAATATTGAGAATAATCACACAATAAGTTGCCGAGTTGGCAAGTTGTCAGATTGTATGGTTCGAATTTGACCCATTGTGGTGGTATGCGACAGTGATCCAAGTCATACTCTTTCTCATCTAAGACTTTACTTCGTTGGATGATGGAAAGAATGATTATAATCATTGCTTGATATTAAAATATAGTGACAAAATATTTTTTAAAATTTTATTTTTTTTTTCATCATATTTCACATAGCAGAAATTATCAATTATCACGCAAAACATTCTTTGTCTTTCTTTTAAAAAGAAATGGAAGCAATTTCTATTTTTAACGATCGCATCGAATATTTATCTGCAAAAGATATGGCGTCGGAAATCAACTTCTGATCGCTACAGAAGAGGTACTCCATTATCATTCTGTTTCATTTGCTTTTTTTTCGCAATTTTTCAAAAATATTGTTTTTTTTTCCACGCGCGATCAAGGCAACAGTTAAATAGCAAACCCGCGGAAGAAAACTTCACTAAAAGGTTATAATTTTAACATCATTTGGATTTCGAATACTTTCATAATCTGATTCCACTGTTCGTGTTCCGATCATCCAAAATAAGATCTCCAAATTTTATTTCCACAATATTTCTTTTCTTCGGTGTTGCTGAATCGCGCAAAATTATCTTTAGAAGTGGGGATTTTATGAAGCAGCACTAGCCTGCTGCTCTGGTACTTGTGGGCATAGCAATATTATGTGGCGTCGCAGCAGCGGCTTACATCGTTTACAAATATTGCTGGGTCAGACTTGAAGGCAGGATCTGATTGACAATTTACCAATAGTGTTGTTTCCCATCGAAGCTGCAGAAGAAACTGGTTTCGGTGCGACAGAATGCACCATTTGCCTTGAAGAGTTCGTAGACGGATCGACGTTGAGGATGATTCCTCAATGTCGTCACATATTTCACATTGAGTGCGCCAGCCAATGGCTCAAAAAGAGGCCAATCTGTCCAGCTAGTCGATCGGCTGTCCCAGAAATTGAAATATAGAATTGAGATCATCAAAATGGATGTGCTAATATTCAAGAGTTGTGTCCAGGACTTTTGTAGTAGGACAGTAATCTAGCGAGGTTTTTATCATATATTACTGTACATTTGGTGTTTGTATTTTTTTTATTAATATGAATCCACTACGATAATTTTAAAAATTATTGGCACATATATCTAGTGTTATTTATTGAGTGTAATTCAAACACCAACAGTTCGAGATAGGGCTCAACGAATTTTCATGGTGTTTGAACTTACTAATGCACTAATAGCAACCATAGCCTTCTCTAACCAAATTAGAGGCGGAGCTGGAGCTGGAGCTTGACCTCGACCTGGTCAAGGATAGCAGGGCCACCGGGATGGGTGATCTAGAAGAGGAAGTTCCAATCGGAGATGCCGAGCGGCGTGAAGACCTCGTCGAGACTCTTCTCAATGTTAGACGGGATGAGGCCGGTGGCGTCCTTCAGGAGATGGAATGTTAGCGCGTCTTTCCGGAGGTGTCGCGGACACACTACGCTCGTCTCACGCCCCGCGCGCCCTATGCTCGCCCAGCCCGCTCTGTGCTCGCTCTGCTCGCCGCCGACGGAAACCCTAAAACCGAAACTTTTTCGGTCGAGTTTTTGCGGCACCGGCCGAAACGGCTCGGTTTCGCCCGAAATTGCAAAACCTTGAAAAAACTCAAACCAAAATATTGATTTTGGAAACAATTTTTTCCAAGTACAAATTACATCATCCGCACGAAATTAGGTTTCAATTTTTAGCAGAAAGTATGGACACTAAGAAGTGAATTATAATTGCCTCAAACTCTTTTCTTTCATAGTATAAATCACCGTGTGTAGTCAACTTAGGCTTAGTCTGATATTTAAAAAAAGCATCATGGAGAACTTGCACGAGCAAGAAAATATTGAGAATAATCAGACAATAAGTTGCCGACTTGGCAAGTTGTCAGATTGTATGGTTCGAATTTGACCCACTGTGGTGGTATGCGACAGTGATCCAAGTCATACTCTTTCTCATCTAAGACTTTACTTCGTTGGATGATGGAAAGAATGATTATAATCATTGCTTGATATTAAAATATAGTGACAAAATATTTTTAAAATTTTTTTTTTTCATCATATTTCTCGTAGCAGAAATTATCAATTATCACGCAAAACATTATTTGTCTTTCTTTTAAAAAGAAATGGAAGCAATTTCTATTTTTAACGATCGCATCGAATATTTATCTCCAAAAGATATGGCGTCGGAAATCAACTTCTGATCGCTGCAGAAGAGGTACTCCATTCTTATTCTGTTTCATTTGCTTTTTTTTCGTAATTTTTCAAAAATATTGTTTTTTTTTCCACGCGCGATCAAGGCAACAGTTAAATAGCAAACCCGCGGAAGAAAACTTCACTAAAAGGTTATAATTTTAACATCATTTGGATTTCGAATACTTTCATAATCTGATTCCACTGTTCGTGTTCAGATCATCCAAAATAAGATCTCCAAATTTTATTTTCACAATATTTCTTTTCTTCGGTGTTGCTGAATCGCGCAAAACTATCTTTAGAAGTGGGGATTTTATGAAGCAGCACTAGACTGCTGCTCTGGTACTTGTGGGCATAGCAATATTCTGTGGCGTCGCAGCAGCGGCTTACATCGTTTACAAATATTGCTGGGTCAGACTTGAACGGCAGGATCTGATTGACAATTTACCAATAGTGTTGTTTCCCATCGAAGCTGCAGAGGAAACTGGTTTCGATGCGACAGAATGCGCCATTTGCCTTGAAGAGTTCGTAGACGGATCGACGTTGAGGATGATTCCTCAATGTCGTCACATATTTCATATTGAGTGCGCCAGCCAATGGCTCAACAAGAGGCCAATCGGTCCAGCTAGTCGATCGGCTGTTCCAGAAATTGAAATATAGAATTGACATCATCAAAATGGATGTGCTAATATTCAAGAGTTGTGTCCAGGACTTTTGTAGTAGTATTGTAATCTGGCGAGGTTTTTATCATATATTACTGTACATTTGGTGTTTGTATTTTTTTTATTAAGATGAATCCACTACGATAATTTTAAAAATTATTGGCACATATATCTAGTCTTATTTATTGAGTGTAATTCAAACACCAACAGCTCGAGATAGGGCTCAATGAATTTTCATGGTGTTTGAACTTACTAATGCACTAATAGCAACCATAGCCTTCTCTAAACAAATTAGAGGCGGAGCTGGAGCTGAAGCTTGACCTCGACCTGGTCAAGGATAGCAGGGCCACCGGGATGGGTGATCTAGAAGAGGGAGTTCCAATCGGAGATGCCGAGCGGCGTGAAGACCTCGTCGAGACTCTTCTCAATGTTGGACGGGATGAGGCCGGTGGCGTCCTTCAGGAGATGGAATGTTAGCGCGACTTTCCGGAGGTGTCGCGGACACACTACGCTAGTCTCACGCCCCGCGTGCCCTTTGCTCGCCCTGCCCGCTCTGTGCTCGCTCTGCTCGCCGCCAACGAAAACCCTAAAATCGAAACTTTTTCGGTCGAGTTTTTGCGGCACCGGCCGAAACCGAGCCGTTTCGGCCGAAACGGCTCGGTTTCGGCCGAAATTGCAAAACCTAGAAAAAACTCAAACCAAAATATCGATTTTGCAAACAATTTTTTCCAAGTACAAATTACATCATCCGCACGGAACTAGATTTCAATTTTTAGCAGAAAGCATGGACACTAAGAAGTGAATTATAATTGCCTCAAACTCTTTTCTTTCATAGTATAAATCACCGTGTGTAGTCAACTTAGGCTTAGTCTGATATTTAAAAAAAGCATCATGGAGAACTTGCACGAGCAAGAAAATGTTGAGAATAATCAGACAATAAGTTGCCGAGTTGGCAAGTTGTCAGATTGTATGGTTCGAATTTGAGCCGCTGTGGTGGTATGCGACAGTGATCCAAGTCATACTCTTTCTCATCTAAGACTTTACTTCGTTGGATGATGGAAAGAATGATTATAATCATTGCTTGATATTAAAATATAGTGACAAAATAATTTTTCAAATTTTTTTTTCTTCATCATATTCTCATAGCGGAAATTATCAATTATCACGCAAAACATTCTTTGTCTTTCTTTTAAAAAGAAATGGAAGCAATTTCTATTTTTAACGATCGCATCGAATATTTATCTGCAAAAGATATGGCGTCGGAAATCAACTTCTGATCGCTGCAGAAGAGGTACTCCATTCTATTTCTGTTTCATTTGCTTTTTTTTTGCAATTTCTTTTTCAAAAAAAAACTATTGTTCTTTTTTTTTTTTCCCCCGCGCGGATCAGGCAAAACAGTTTTAAATAGCCCAAACCAAACCTGCGGACGAAAACTCACTAAAAGGTTATAATTTTAACATTTCATTTTGGATTTTTTTCGGAATACTTTCATAAACTGATTCCACTGTTTCCGTTTCAGGATCTCCAAAATACCAAAGGATCTCCAAAAATTTTCTTTTTTTTCACAATATTTCTTTTCTTCGGTGTTGCTGAATCGCGCAAAACTATCTTTAGAAGTGGGGATTTTATGAAGCAGCACTAGCCTGCTGCTCTGGTACTTGTGGGCATAGCAATATTCTGTGGCGTCGCAGCAGCGGCTTACATCGTTTACAAATATTGCTGGGTCAGACTTGAACGGCAGGATTTGATTGACAATTTACCAATAGTGTTGTTTCCCATCGAAGCTGCAGAAGAAACTGGTTTCGGTGCGACAGAATGCGCCATTTGCCTTGAAGAGTTCGAAGAGGGATCGACGTTGAGGATGATTCCTCAATGTCGTCACATATTTCATATTGAGTGCGCCAGCCAATGGCTCAACAAGAGGCCAATCTGTCCAGCTAGTCGATCGACTGTCTCAGAAATCGAAATATAGAATTGACATCATCAAAATGGATGTGCTAATATTCAAGAGTTGTGTCCAGGACTTTTGTAGTAGTACAGTAATCTGGCGAGGTTTTTATCATATATTACTGTACATTTGGTGTTTGTATTTTTTTTATTAATATGAATCCACTACGATAATTTTAAAAATTATTGGCACATATATCTAGTGTTATTTATTGAGTGTAATTCAAACACCAACAGTTCGAGATAAGGCTCAACGAATTTTCATGGTGTTTGAACTTACTAATGCACTAATAGCAACCATAGCCTTCTCTAAACAAATTAGAGGCGGAGCTGGAGCTGGAGCTTGACCTCGACCTGGTCAAGGATAGCAGGGCCACTGGGATGGGTGATCTAGAAGAGGGAGTTCCAATCGGAGATGCCGAGCGGCGTGAAGACCTCGTCGAGACTCTTCTCAATGTTGGACGGGATGAGGCCGGTGGCGTCCTTCAGGAGATGGAATGTTAGCGCGACTTTCCGGAGGGGTCGCGGACACACTACGCTCGTCTCACGCCCCGCGCGCCCTATGCTCGCCCAGCCCGCTCTGTGCTCGCTCTGCTCGCCGCCAACGAAAACCCTAAAATCGAAACTTTTTCGGTCGAGTTTTTGCGGCACCGGCCGAAACCGAGCCGTTTCGGCCGAAACGGCTCGGTTTCGGCCGAAATGGCAAAACCTTGAAAAAACTCAAACCAAAATATCGATTTTGGAAACAATTTTTTCCAAGTACAAATTACATCATCCGCACGAAACTAGGTTTCAATTTTTAGCAGAAAGCATGGACACTAAGAAGTGAATTATAATTGCCTCAAACTCTTTTCTTTCATAGTATAGATCACCGTGTGTAGTCAACTTAGGCTTAGTCTGATATTTAAAAAAAGCATCATGGAGAACTTGCACGAGCAAGAAAATGTTGGGAATAATCAGACAATAAGTTGCCGAGTTGGCACGTTGTCAGATTGTATGGTTCGAATTTGACCCGCTGTGGTGGTATGCGACAGTGATCCAAGTCATACTCTTTCTCATCTAAGACTTTACTTCGTTGGATGATGGAAAGAATGATTATAATCATTGCTTGATATTAAAATATAGTGATAAAATATTTTTTAAAATTTTAATTTTTTTTTCATCATATTTCTCATAGCAGAAATTATCAATTCTCACGCAAAACATTCTTCATCTTTCTTTTAAAAAGAAATGGAAGCAATTTCTATTTTTAACGATCGTATCGAATATTTATCTGCAAAAGATATGGCGTCGCAAATCAACTTCTGATCGCTGCAGAAGAGGTACTCCATTCTTATTCTGTTTCATTTGCTTTTTTTTTCGCAATTTTTCAAAAATATTGTTTTTTTTTCCACGCGCGATCAAGGCAACAGTTAAATAGCAAACCGGCGGAAGAAAACCTCACTAAAAGGTTATAAATTTAACATCATTTGGATTTCGAATACTTTCATAATCTGATTCCACTGTTCGTGTTCAGATCATCCAAAATAAGATCTCCAAATTTTATTTTCACAATATTTCTTTTCTTCGGTGTTGCTGAATCGCGCAAAACTATCTTTAGAAGTGGGGATTTTATGAAGCAGCACTAGCCTGCTGTTCTGGTACTTGTGGGCATAGCAATATTCTGTGGCGTCGCAGCAGCGGCTTACATCGTTTACAAATATTGTTGGGTCAGACTTGAACGGCAGGATCTGATTGACAATTTACCAATAGTGTTGTTTCCCATCGAAGCTGCAGAAGAAACTGGTTTTGGTGCGACAGAATGCGCCATTTGCCTTGAAGAGTTCGAAGACGGATCGACGTTGAGAATGATTCCTCAATGTCATCACATATTTCATATTGAGTGCGCCAGCCAATGGCTCAACAAGAGGCCAATCTATCCAGCTAGTCGATCGGCTGTCCTAGAAATTGAAATATAGAATTGACATCATCAAAATGGATGTGCTAATATTCAAGAGTTGTGTCCAGGACTTTTGTAGTAGTACAGTAATCTGGCGAGGTTTTTATCATATATTACTGTACATTTGGTGTTTGTATTTTTTTTATGAAGATGAATCCACTACGATAATTTTAAAAATTATTGGCACATATATCTAGTCTTATTTATTGAGTGTAATTCAAACACCAACAGTTCGAGATAGGGCTCAACGAATTTTCATGGTGTTTGAACTTACTAATGCACTAATAGCAACCATAGCCTTCTCTAACCAAATTAGAGGCAGAGCTGGAGCTGGAGCTGGAGCTTGACCTCGACCTGGTCAAGGATAGCAGGGCTACCGGGATGGGTGATCTAGAAGAGGGAGTTCTAATCGGAGATGCCGAGCGGCGTGAAGACCTTGTCGAGACTCTTCTCAATGTTGGACGGGATGAGGCCGGTGGCGTCCTTCAGGAGATGGAATGTTAGTGCGACTTTTCGGAGGTGTCGCGGACACACTACGCTCGTCTCACGCCCCGCGCGCCCTATGCTCGCCCAGCCCGCTCTGTGCTCGCTCTGCTCGCCGCCAACGAAAACCCTAAAACCGAAACTTTTTCGATCGAGTTTTGGCGGCACCGGCCGAAACCGAGCCGTTTCGGCCGAAATTTAAAACCTTGAAAAAACTCAAACCAAAATATTGGTTTTGGCAACAATTTTTTCCAAGTACAAATTACATCATCCGCACGGAACTAAGTTTCAATTTTTAGCAGAAAGCATGGACACCAAGAAGTGAATTATAATTACCTCAAACTCTTTTCTTTCATAGTATAGATTACCATGTGTAGTCAACTTAGGCTTAGTCTGATATTTAAAAAAAAACATCATGGAGAACTTGCACGAGCAAGAAAATGTTGAGAATAATCAGACAATAAGTTGCCAACGTGGCAAATTGTCAGATTGTATGGTTCGAAATTGTCCTGCTGTGGTGGTATGCGACAATGATCCAAGTCATACTCTTTCTCATCTAAGACTTTAATTCGTTGGATGATGGAAAGAATGATTATAATCATTGTTTGATATTAAAATATAGTGACAAAATGTTTTTTAAAATTTGATTTTTTTCATCATATTTCTCATAGCAAAAATTATCTATTCTCACGCAAAACATTCTTTTTATTATCAAAATTTTGGAAAAATCGTAAATTGTAATTATGATATGTTTTTAGGAATTTGTCCAAATAGTTCAACTAAAAAATGTAAAAAAATTTGTCTTTCTTTTAGAAAGAAATGGATGCAATTTTTATATTTAGAGATCGCATCGAATATTTATCTGCAGAAGATATAGTGTCAAAAATCAACTTCTGATTACTGCAGAAGAGGTACTCCATTCTTCTTCTATTTCATTTGTTTTTTTTGTAAATTTTGAAAAATGTTTTTTTTTTGAGTCATGATCAAGGCAACAATTAAATAATAAATATGCAGAAGAAAACTTTTTAAGCTAAAATTAAAAGAGAATAATTTAAATTTATATATTAATTTTAATTGATAAAATTAAATTAAAATAGAATACATTTGACCTGGTCAATGATAGCAAGGCCGTCGGGATGGGCGATCCAGAAGAGGGAGTTCCAATCGGAGATGCCGAGTGGTGTGAAGGCCTCGTCAAGACTCTTCTCAATATTGGACGAGATGAGGCCGGTGGTGTCCTTCAGGAGATGGAGTGTCAGCTCGACTTTCCGGAGGTGCCACGGAAGCGCTACACTCGTCCCGCGTCCTACGCGCACTGCGCTCGCCCCGCCCGCGCTGCGCTCGCCCCGCCCGCGCTGCGCTCACTCTGCTCGCTGCCAACAAAAACCCTAATTTTTAAACCCTAAAACCAAAACATTTTCGGCCGAGTTGTTGCGGCATCGACCGAAACCGAGCCGTTTCGGTCGAGATTTAAAACCTTGAAAAAAAATCAAACCAAAATATCAGTTTTGGCAATAATTTTTTTCCAAGTACCAATTACATCATCCACACGGAACTAAGTTTCAATTTTTAGTAGAAAGCATAGACACTAAGAAGTAAATTATAATTAACTCAAACTCCTTTCCTTCATAATATAGATCACCGTGTGTAGTCAACTTAGGCTTAGTCTCATATTTAAAAAAAGCATCATGGAGAACCTGCACAAGCAAGAAAATGTTGAGAATAATCAGATAATAAGTTGCCGACGTGGCAAATTGTCAGATTGTATGATTCCAATTTGACATGTTGTAGTGGTATGCGAGAGTGATCCAAGTCATACTTTTTCTCATTTAAGACTTTACTTCGTTGGACGATGGAAAGAATGATTATAATCATTACTTGATATTAAAATATAGTGACAAAATATTTTTTAAAATTTAAATTTTTTTCATCATATTTCTCATAGTAGAAATTATCAATTCTCACGCAAAACATTCTTTCTATTATCAAAATTTTGGAAAAATCATAAATTGTAATTATGATATGTTTTTAGGAATTTGTCCAAATAGTTCAACCAAAAAATGTAAAAAAATTTGTCTTCCTTTTAAAAAGAAATGGAAGTAATTTCTATGTTTAGCGATCGCATCGAATATTTATCTGCAGAAGATATGGCGTCGGAAATCAACTTTTGATCGCTGCAGAAGAGGTACTCCATTTTTCTTCTATTTCATTTATTTTTTTTTGCAAATTTTCAAAAATATTATTTTTTTCAGGCGTGATCAAGGTAACAGTTAAATAACAAACATGCAGAAAAAAACTTTTTAAGCTAAAATTAAAAGAGAATAATTTAAATTTATATATTAATTTTAATTGATAAAATTGAATTAAAATAGAATAAATTTTTAATATTTTAACTAATGAGGATGATTTTTTTGTAAATTTACGATATAAGATGATTGATTTTATAATTTTTCATAAATTTGTAATAAAAGAGATAGTTATTTATTAAAAATTCTTACATCTATTAATGACATTCATAGTATATAGTCCGCGAATATTCCCCTGAGAAGTGATCAAGGTTGTATCTTAGATATTACCAAATATGGAATGATCGAAAGGATTGATTTGGAATTCAAAGGAAGTCCAAGGGCTGAAACGCAAGTGTGAAGTGCAAACCACGTCATTTTCCACATTTAGCGTGCCCTGACATTCTTTTTACACGTAACGCAAACCACGTTCCTCCTCGACCTCATTGCAGACCGACCGACGTGGCACCGACATGAAAACACGGGTGATCAGTCGCGTTCTGCGGACCACTTAAAAGTCCCGTCAGATAAACTCTCTTCCATTTTTGGCAAGTTTGGAAGTTTTCTTCCGTGTGAAGGACACGTCGAACTAAATTCACGTGTAATTATGCTCGGTTTGAATTGGGATTTTAAAAAAATAAAACAATTTTATTTTTAAATAAAGCTTTGAATTTAATTTAATTTTAATTAGTTAGTCGAATTAAAGTTATGCTAGTTTCAAACCAAAATTACCGAATTATGAATTTTAAATTTATGATCATTGCATGTAAAATCTTAGAACCTGTTCGATAACAGGTTATGACTAGTGTCAGTTTGATTTTAATTTTTTTGAAAAAATAATATTAATTTATTTTATATTATTATTAAATTAAATTATTATTTAAAAAATTAATTTTTAAAATTTTAAATTATTATAGAATCAATTTTAATAAAAAAAATATTAATTTATAAAAATAATTTATTATTTTTAATCTTTACTATTACCAAACGAGTCCTCGTTGGCTCAATGCGATAAAATCCTCCAAATTAGAGATTGTAAATCGGAGAAAAATACAGGAAAGAAGCCGAAAAATATCAGCTAATTTATATTTTGTTGGGATGATTAATTTCTACTCGAGAAATTAAAAAAAGTGCAAAAAGATTTTGGAAATTTTATGTCTTCTTGATTAAGATGTTTGCATAATGAGGCACATTACACACGATAAAGTTCATCATCTATATTAACGAAAAACTAGAAAAAAAATATTTTTCAGTTAATTAAATATAAAATTTTAAGTTAGAAATTTTGAAACCAAGCCACCATAGAGTCCAAATTATTCCACTTGAATTTGAATGCAAAAAAAATGGAAAATTACTAAAAAAAATGGTTAAAAAAAATATGAAATTCTTGATTTTTTTTTTCCTCGTATTTTTAAAATTTTATATCAGCTCCTAAAAATTTTTACAATTAAAAATCAGCTCTTAAAAAAATAAGTTTTAAATAAAAAATGAGTTTAATATTATTTATAAATATTATATTTTACATGTAAATACTTAACTTCATACATAAATATTTAGATAACAGATAAAATATTTATATAAAATAAAAATATTTATAGATAGAGATAAAGTCCTTTTTTATTTATAAAGTTAACTATTTCGGAAATTGATTTTGAATTTCAAAAATTTTTAAGAATTAGTAAAAAAAAATTTAAATTATAAAAAACTAATAAAGAATTTCAAAATTTTAAAATTTTTTTTATTAATTCTCTGAAAAAAGGAGTAGTAAGGAGACAAACATTTCACAAAGTTCACTTACATTCCTCGTTTTGTCTCGCAATTTATTCCTAGATTCAATTTCCAAGTAAAATTCCCATGGCCCCTTCAAAGGCTTCAACCGCCAACGAATCCCGCCCATTTATTGCTTCGATTATTTGATTTCGACTTCGGTTCTGATTTCGGCTTAAACTGTAGCTAGAGCAAATACTCCTGGTTTAATCTTCAGTTTGAATTGACATAATACAATCTACATTGGTCGATAACCGGCGAATTTATACTTAAAATTAACCTACTAATGGCGGGATAGTTTGGATAATCTCAACTAATGATTCTTATTCTTACCAGTAATTCACCAAAATAAGAATTGGAAAAAGAGAAAATAATAATAAAATGATAAAAATGAATAATAATATTATTAATTAATAAAAAATAATTGGAAGAGGTGGGAGAGAGTGTTAGTGGAGAGAGGAAGGTGGGAGTAAATGGAGGCAGCAAAGTAAAATAAATGAGGGAATCTTTGTCTGGCTGACCTGAACCACATTAAAGTGCCCACCCCTTTCCATTTTGGATTCACCGTGCCATGCCGACCCATTTATGAACACTTACTCCACTCCACCAAACACCCACCATATTTTCCTCTTTTTTATCCAAATATTTATTTATTTATTTGTTTTAGGACCATAATAATATTAAATTTTCAAATTACAGTTCAATCACCTTATTTGAGTATATTATTATTATTATTATTATTATTAGCGAGCAGTGGATTATTTATAAAATTTATTGTAATTTGTAATTATAACCTATTTTTTAATGGACAACATTGTTAGGATTATCAATTTCACCCAAAGAGAACACACACATGCTCCACACAAAAAGTTCTCAAAATTGCTACAAACAACACAAAATGCTGCTTTTTTATTGTTAAAATTCTTTTTTTTTTAAGAAGGTTCTCTAATTCTGTCATTCCTTTTTATTTAGATTCAAAATTAGAAAGACAATATTGAAAGTTATTCTGCTTTAGCTCAAACATTTTCTGTCGACTTGTTTTGGCTCTTGGCTGAAACAATGGAAGCATGTTGTATCCTCATTCTGTAAACTCAAAATAAGTGACTGTCAAACCCTTTCATTCATGATTCTAGTTTTACACTTCAGAATAAGTAAATATTTATTATCAAATTAACAAGTTTTTGTAAGAATTATATACAACATACGAGTTCTTCAGGAGCCATTTTTCAATCTCTTTTTAGTTGCACCATGTTCCTCATTTGCTATTCTATTTTCCGGGAGACTCGGTAGCAATCCAAACAAACAAAAAGAGTACTTCAAACCTGTAACATCTGATAAAATGAGACGAACTCCAAGAAAAACATTCTCAGTTTCTCCTCAACCGAATTACTGAGTTCAAAGTATGCTAAAAAATGTTTTTTCAGAACAAAGATCGATCATCAGGTTGAGGAAATTATTTAGAGCGACATTAGAATGCAGTCCATTAGCAATTTACATGATAAGTTCTTAAATGAAAGACCAAGTTGGATTATCTTAGAAAAAATGAGAGATAACAAGAAAAAATAAGGCAGTAAGAGCAAAAGAAAATAACACAGAGAGCTGTATAACATTTCACCAAATACTAAAACTGAAACAAGAAAGCAATATTAATGGTCCCAGCAGAATAAAACCTACATCATCATCATCATCATCTCCATCATTTGTATTCCAAAACCTAGTAATAAATAGAAAGTGATGCACTGCACATAACTTTTTGTTCCACCACCCAAAGGAAAAAAAAAAGCAAATGCAAAAGAGAGAAAAAAAAAAAAGCTTACCTTCTTGTTGAGGAGAACAAAGAATAAAAAAATGAAAGAGTACTGAGATATTGGCACGGCTCAATCAGAAACAAAGGCACCAAGGACATTGGTTCCAACCCTCGCTTGTGGCTTCTGAATGAGCCGAGCCAACATCACAGTAACTATTTCAACCAGTTTAGGGTTCTTCCACCTTGTTTTCAATCCAACATGATTCTTTTCTGGTTTATAGAGGAAGAAGAAGAAGAACAAGATGAAGAAGATGTGTTTTTTTCAGAAACAAGAGGAAGAAGGAAAGATGTGAAACAAGTGAAAAGCTGAAGCAGAAGAAGAAGAAGAAGAAGAAGAAGAAGCAGACATGGGAGATGGAGAGAAAGAGAGAGGGAGAGAGAGAGATCGGGATGAAGGGGGGAATGTCTCGGCTTGAATTTAACGAGGCTGGTGCATGGGATCGCATTTATCACGCCCGACTACCAAACGAGAAAGACAGGCCCCAGCATTAATAAAAAGGACGCCCTAACCCTAACCCTAAGCCTAACTCTCTCTCTCTACTCTTTTTTCTGTGAGATCCATTATCAGCATTTATGAGTATCTCATCGAATAAAACCAGATCCTACATCACCTAACACAGAGGACATACCCTACTTGAGAAGCTTCATGTGTTACTGTTTGATAATTGGAGTTGCGCTTACCATCTAATTGTGGCAATTACAATTTCTTGAAATAAAAAAATAAAAAAAGAGGCGATGACTTCTGGCTAAATGCAGCCATTGTACATTGAAATCTTTTTTTTTTAACATTCTGACTAAGGTTATCGTCACAAACTTAGGTATACTGCTTTGAGGAGAAATCTGATATTCGAGTCTCTGCAGTAATGAAATAGAAAACATGAAACGATTATATATATATATGAGAAAAAAAATTTGTTTAAGGGTTAGATTTTATTTATTAGAAACAGTTTCATTTCAAACTCTAGGGTTCGAAGCTTTTATTGCTGTGTGTCTTTCTCTCTCGGGGCCATAACTTGTAGTAGCTGAGAGAGACTCTAGCACGTGAAGAAAATAGTGAGCCTGCAGCATGAAGGTGGGTGGGACAATAGAAGCAGGAGTAAGTATAAATAATGAGATTGGGTGATTATTACTCGTGCATGCAACTCAATTGGCAACAGGCAACATAGCCTTGATGATATCAAAAATGAAGTCACATGAATACGACCTTTCCTTTAAAAGAGAAAAGTTTCTTCATGGATGATGATATAAATGAGCCCTCAAAACAACATGTGCTTGTGGTCAAATAGAGGTTAAAATTTATACTGTTTACAGGTTAAATACATTTTTTACCCTAAAAAAGGGTTAAATTTACTACATGAGACTTTAAAATGAAATTGTTTTAAATTATTCTACTTTAGCGCAGGCTAAATTTTACTGTGCTCTTGTTCTCTGTTCGATCAAAACTTTGAATTACAAGGCAAATACAAACATTTTTTACCCTAAAACAAGGGTTAAATAAGTTCATCTTATAGTAACTTTTTCATTATTGAGAAAATTTGAAGTTGTATTGAGGGAAGGCGTCGAACTTAGATGCAAACTTTGAAATCGACACTCCTCCAAGGAACTGAAACCCCTGAGGTTCCATATCAGAACGAAGCAGCTTGATTACCACAAAGTATGAATATTATTAGCTATGTTTTGAGCATCCAGGGAAACACCAGCCAGTCCTCTCCTCGCTAGGCCTGCACAGTAAAGCCCATTCTTCCCCTTCCAATGATTTGGAAAACTCTCTTTGCGAAACCCGTCTTCCTTGAGCATGAAATTATCATCCTTGAGCCAAGCACTCACCAAGCGTCTGTATCCAGTCGCAAAGACTATTGCATCAAAATTGTCTGCCTTTCCATCGGAGAAAAACACCTTATTTTCCATCACACTGGTTACCCCTTTCACAACCTGCACTGAATGTACGCATGAATTTCACGTTACTCTGATGAAAACTTGAATATGAGAGGAATCATTTGAGAAAATTAAGCAATTGAAATGTACCTTGATCTCACCTGTTTTGATCTTGTCGACAGTCCCAACATCAATGACGGCCGATCTGCCGGTGGCCGCCTTCACAGCAAGCGGCCCATCTTTAGGTCTAACGATACCACACTTTGACAAATCGCCATAATTGAGTCTCGCCAACATTAGCAGAAGAGCATCAACCCAGTCCAATGGAAAATATTTCACCAACACCATGCCCGCATATATCATCTCCTTGGTCATTACATGCAACTATCAAGAAAAAACCAATTAGTATTCAGTGTCGTCCAACACTTGATAGAACGAAGTGGAATGCATACCGGGCTACGGATAACAACGGACGTCATGGCTCCATGGTTTGACAAATCATAAGCAATCTCCATGCCGGAGTTGTCACTTCCGACGACGAGCGCCCTCATCCCGTCAAACGCCGACCCGGACTTGTAGTTAGAAGAATGCATGACCTCTCCACTGAAGCTCTCGAGCCCAGGAACATCAGGAATGCACCCCTCCGCATTCTCCCCGATTGCCACAACAAGGAACTTGGACTTACACTCGGTCGTCTCCTTAGTGGAGGTGTGTTCCTAGCCACGATCCTCCATGTGCCGGCCATGTCGTCAAATAAGGCAAACTCAACCTTGGTGCAATACACAGGGCTGAGCTAGAAGCGTTCCGCGTACCTATCCAGGTAGCAGATGAACTCGTCCTTGGGAATGAAGGTGGCCGCAGTCTTGGCGTGCGGCATGCGCGGCAGGCAGCAAAACTGCTTGGCCAGGTGAAGCTTGAGACGATCATAGGCTTTTTTCTTCCATAGAGGAGTAGAGCAGTCTTCTTTCTCTATGAGAATGCTGGGAATGGAGAGCTCCTTGAGGCACGCCATGGTTGCAATACCTGATGGTCCGGCTCTGACTATCACCACGTTTGTCTCCACGGATATAGTAGCAACGAAAACAAGGATGGAGGGCGGTGGTGCTGGACACAGTAACCTGGAAATGTTTTTGAATCGTATTGATTTGCTAGCAATTGCGTCTTCTTAGATATACACACATGAAAATATAGTCCAAATGCATTTTCTTTAATTTAATAATCTCCAATTCTGTCGTTTGGAGGATATGATATGTACCGGTAGTATAGCTTTGTAGACTTTGGTTTAATATGCTCAGTTTCATGTCAAGATTTAGTTTCCATAAATCATTCGACGTTATCCTCAACTCTTTCTTTTTTTTTTTTTTTTGACACCTCATAATTGTCACCTAATTATCACAATAAATTTTTGTTATATAATGCATGATTCTTCTTTTATGTTCTTTCATTTGTTATATGTCGATGATTGTCTCCTGTTTTATAAAGGAATTGTGCGTGGAGGCAGGAGAAAGGTTCGCTAGACAGAGTGCAACTAATGATTCACTGCATAGATTTGATGCAAGTAATGGGCTTATCTAGGATATGCAGAAGATAAACCACATAAATAATACTTGATAAATTTAAAAAAAACTGTTAAACAAGGTGATATGAGAAAATTTTCTCCCTAAAATAGTATTTTTGTCATAATTATTATTGATAAATTCTGAAAGATATATTGAGATATCATGTTTGACGGAAAAAGAATGGGATCGAGTATCACTAGATAACAATTAGTTTTTTAATTTAATTAGCGCAAAAACAAAAAAATCATGCAAAAAGGTGATTTTTAGAACAGTGACGCTTTTATAAGGTCAATATAATTCATGCAAAAACAAAGCTAATGACAACCTATAAAGTCCCTTATGTTCCATATCGGAAGGAAATTGATATCAATTGTTAGAATTTGCAATAAAAGATTTACTAATTACCTTATTCTTAAATAACACAAGAAACGAAAAATAATGAAAGATAAAATAAAATAATAAAAAAAATAACAAGAAATCCACTATTTAAAATCCTTTACAAAAGTCTATAAGAAAGATTATACTCTTTCTTATTCAACTAAACTCTTTCATTAAGTCTCAGTAACGCCTTCACTTTCAGAGAGAATCTCTAAAAGAACACCATGATGAACTATCACAAGAGACCATTGAAAAGTATTAGAAAGACTCACACACGAGAGTCAATACTCTCTTTCTTTCTCTTTTCTATATTCTCTCTATTCCTCTCTCTCTATTTCTCTCTAGTTCAACCTCAATACTACACCACACCTAAACCCTATGTATTATAGTATATTTATAAATCTTGATTGAGTTTGAGTTTTACTCTAATTATATCTTCTAATATTACAAATCAATCATAAATCTGAATCCAACTTTGGATTTCTACTTTAAACTTAAACTCTAATTCGAGTTCGAGATATCCAAAACTCAATAATCACTACCTTGGTTTGAACTTGAGCTTATCACTATTACAAACCTTCGGCCATCATCTCTCATCCAGCCCCTCCCCTTAATCTACTAACTTATTCAGCTAATCGCAAGACGCGAACTCGAGCCAACCTCAAATTTATTATTCATGTCTACAATCTTGTATTTTTGAAAACCTTTCAAATGATCTGTGTCTGCTGTTATAGTAAAAGTAACTCGAGAAAAACGTCTATCTCCTGTTAAATCTCTCAGAATATCATACTTTCTTTTCACCACTATAGCCATTGAAACTCTACCTATAATGGTGCTTCCTATTAATCGATAAATATTATCGTACTTCTCTTTTTCATTAGGATTCTAATATTACCTATTACCTTCATGATTTTATCTCTCGCTAAATAATTACAGCCTTTTGAGTTCAGTACACCAAGTGAAATTAGATTCTTTTGCATCTTGGGAACATGTCTCATCCTAGTAGGAGTACGAATCACTTCATCAAATATTTAGATTTAGACTATTCCCACACCAGCGATCTCATAGGTCGAATTATTACTCAACCAAATAGTAACTTTCTTCTTATTCTCCTTCTAAAAAGTAAACTAATCTTTTTTAGGGAAAATATGGTAAGAACTATCAGAATCTAATATCCACTCATCAGAAATGTCGATTTCTACGGATACTTAAAGAACATTTCTATCCGTACTATTCTTAGAAGTATCATCCGCTATTGCTGTCGTCATATTGGAAAACTCTATCTTCCCATGTTCAGAGCAATGCCGTCTAATGTGGTCATATTTCTTACATGAATAACATTATACTTTTGTCTTCAATTTTGATTTGGATCATTACTTGTCTTTTTCACGTTTTCTTAATCTTCCTCTTTCATGAACCACCAATCCTTCACCAAGCTCCATATCAATATTGGATTTTCTTTCTTTTCTCATTAGAAAAAAAACTAACTGTCACATCTTTCATTTTGAGAGTTTCTTTACTATAAAAAATTGTGGTCACAATATGATCATACGAACAGGAAGAGACATCAAGAGAATTAGCGTCTTATCGTCCTATTCAAATTTCATATCAACTTTCAGCAAATCATTGATAATTTTATTGAAGATATTTAGGTGATGTAATATAATTGTATATTCATTTATACACAGTCCGTACAATTGTTATTTCAGGTTAGAATTTGTTCGTGAGGCTTTTTGACATGTATAACTTCTTAAGTTTTGTTCAGATATCCACCATCGTCTCTTTGTTAATGACATTGTACAAAATCTCATCAGTCAAACTTAAAATAATTAAATTCAATGTCTTCTGATTTATTTTTTCTCAATCTTCATCACTTATCTTATTCGGCGTCTTTTTTTTATTCTCTAATGTCTGTTGCAGATCTTGATAAGTAAGAACCGCCTTCATCTTTTTCTACCATAAAATAAGATTTATCTTACCGTCAAACTTTTTCACATCGAGTAAAGATTTTACCATCTTAGTTGTTTGCTCCTAAACTTTGATACTAGTTGATATCAATTGTTGGGATTCGTAGCGGAAGATTCACGAGTTACTTTATTCTCATAGAACACAAGAAACGAAAAGTAATATAAGATAAAAAAATAATAATAAAAGACGGCAAGAAATCCACTATCAAAAAGGTTTTACAAGAGTTTATAAAAAAGACTGTACTCTTTCTTATTCAATTAAACTCTTTCACCAAGTATCGGTAATACTTGTACCTTCAGACAGAATCTCTAATAAAACACCACGAGAGACTACCGAGAAGCACTAGAAAAACTCATACACGAGAGCTAATATTCTCTCTTTTTATCTTCTTTTTATTCTCTCTATTTCTTTCTAATTCAACCTCAATATTATACCACACCTAAATCCTATGCATTATAGTATGTTTATAAATTTTTATTGAGTCTAAATTTTACTCTAATTATAATTTCTAATATTACAAATCAATCATGAGTTTAAATCCAATTTTGGATTTCTATTTTAAGTCAAACTCTAATTCGAGTTTGAGATACTCAAAACTCAACAGAAAATGACTTAATTACGAGAAAGTAACGCATGGATATCATAAGCTATGTTTTGAGCATCCATGGAAACGGCAAACAGTCCTCTTCTCCCCAAGCCTGCACAGTAAAGCCCATTCTTCCCCTTCCAATGATTCGGAAAACTCTCTTTGGGAAACCCGTCTTCGTTGAGCATGAAATTATCATCCTTGAGCCAAGTATCACCAAGCTTTTGTATCCAGTCGCAAAGACTATTGCATCGAAATTGTCTGCCTTTCCATCCGAGAAGCTGACTTCATTTCCGATCACACCCGTTGCCCCTTTCACAACCTGTTACACAGGAATTTCATGTCAGAAAATATGTTTAATTAGAAGGATAATATAAGAAAAGCAATTGAAGTGTACCTTAATCTCGCCTGTTTTGATCTTGTCGACAGTCCCAACATCGATGACGGCTGATCTGCCGCTGGCCGCCTTCCCAGCAAGCGGCCCATCTTTAGGTCTAACGATTCCATACTTGGACAGATCCCCATACTTGAGCCTGGCCAAGATTACCAGAAGAGCATCCACCCAGCACAATGAAAAATATTTCACCAAGACCATGCCGGCATATATCATCTCCTTGGTCATTACATGCAACTACATATCAAGCAAAACTCAATTAATATACAGCAATTAACTTGATAGAAGAAGTGGAACGTCTACCGGGCTGCGTATAACAATGGAGGTCATTGCTCCATGGTTTGATAGATCATAAGCAATCTCCATGCCGGAGTTACCACTTCCGACGACAAGCACCCTCTTCCCGTCAAAGGCCGCGCCGGACTTGTACTCAGAAGAGTGCATGACCTCTCCAGTGAAAGTCTTGAGCCCGGGAACATGAGGAATGAACCCCTCGGCGTTCTCCCCGGTGGCCACGACTAGGAACTTGGTCTTGTACTTGGTCGTCTCCCCAGTGGAGGTGTTCCTAGCCATGATCCTCCAAGCAGCAGCGTTGTCATCAAAGAAGGCAAACTCGACCTTGGTGCAGTACACTGGGTTGAGTTTGAAGTGCTCGACGTAATTGTCCAAATAGCTGACGAATTCCTCCTTGGGGAGGAAGGTGGGCGCGGTCTTGGGGGGCGGCATGAGCGGCAGCGAGCAGAACTGTTTGGCCAAGTGAAGGTTGAGGCGATCGTAGGCCCGTTTCTTCCACAGAGGAGCGGAGCACTCATCCTTTTCTATGATGATACTGGGGATGGAGAGCTTGCTGAGGCATGCCGCGGTGGCAATGCCGGATGGCCCTGCTCCAACTATCACAACAAACATCTCCATGGCCATGGGGGCGGCGACCCGAAAATTGTTTGGATGGAGCTAATTTTTCCCAAGTCTAGCTCTTGATCTACGCACAATGCATACCGGGTAGAATTTCTCTGGTTGAGTTCTTTCTATTTTGGACATAGGAATAGATTTAGATTGTTTGGAATTTTGTTTTGACATTCCTTTCTGATCCGTTATCATAAGTCCTGTCTTTTTTGACACATGGCAGAACAGGTGATTTACTTTGTCGCATTAATATTAATTGCTATAGAAAATAATTATAAAAAATGTAAAACAGTTGAAGGCATGCAGATAGACTCCAAAGCCCAAAAAAGAAAAATTGAAAAATTAAAAAACAAGAATATTAATTCACACGAAATTGTTAGAAAACAGAATAGTTTACATTCACATGACCAAATTCTCATCCTCGAGATTCAGATGCAAGAAAGTGTACATCCAACAAGGTTTTGTTCAATCATACCGCTTAAAATTGAGAAATTATATGAATATTATCAAGAACTCTCTTTTCTTTTACCCATTCTAAGCTATGTGATCCGATTTGTCCCATAATTACTATATATATATATATATATATATAACTGGATAACGAGACGATCCATTTGCATTGCATGCATACAACCACGTCCTGGCCCTTGAGATTGATGATGCCAGAAAGTTCCCACATCCCCATGCAGCCCAAGATTGGCTTATCCAGATTTTAATTTTCGGCCAATCTGAAATTTAATTTCGAATTTAAATATATATTATTTATATTTATATATTATATTTTTATTCTAATACATGTTTAGTATAAGTGGTTAAGAATTTGATTTCGAATTAAGCTGATTCGAAATTGATTTTTTGGTTGCTGTATGTTTTTTCATATTTTAAATTATTTTCTCATTTTTTAAATTTTTTTAAATATTTTTAAATTTAAAATCAAAATTTAGTAAAATAATTTAAAAAATAATTTCACTAAAATTCAAATGAATTGATAAATTAAAATGATCAAAATATATCGATTTTAATGAGTGTTTCGGAGTTTAAAAGGTCGTTTAAAATTGCTGTATGTGGGTCAACCATTTGGTATGTTTTGTGTCCCTTGCCGGCTAATCTACCGCGCGATTTTCTGTTCCAAACAAATGAGAACCATTTGCCTACCAAATTGCTTGCATGTTGTCTAAAATCGTATAATGTGTATAAATTATTTGATTAAGGTATATGAGTTATGTCATTAGTGTTAACCTTTCTTCTTAGGATTATGGAAAAAATAATAATTTCAAGCTCCGTATTGACACTTGGCAACGCAAGACGCTTAGTTTGACGGATTAGATCCTACAAAGCTGTGCTTGTTACCACAAACATTTTTTTATTAGCCTTCGAGATGCTTGATTTGTCTTTACTTTTTTTTTTTGTCCATTATACTGTTTTAGGGTTTTTGTGTATAATTTTAAAAATTTTTACAAGCTACGAGTGAGATTTACTATATATAGTAATTTATATAACTAGCAAGGTTTTTTTCCCTTTTTTTTTATAATTATTTCACTCTCAAATCACCGCAAAAAGCATCAAATCCTCTTGCAGAAAATGGCATGATGGAGAAATATTCCTTCTTGCATCCACCCAAGGGGTTAGTTGTAAATTGCAAGGGTTTTTCCGTAGATTACACGATCATTTCACCTTCACTCTAACAATTGTGGTGCAACCTTTCTCCTCCACCGCCGGCGCCGGCGCCGGAGGAAGTGTCTCCGGTGCCTCCCTCCAGTCAAACTGCGCCAGCGTCTGCCTCCCGCTCGCGAACCGCTTCATCTCTCCGATCGCCGCCGACGGATTCATAACAGTCTTCTGCTTCTCCTCGGCCTTGCCTTTTTGCTTTGCCTCCTTCTTTACCTTAGAGCCCGTCTTCTTCTCCTTCTCCTTCGCAGCATGCGGCGGCGGCGGATGAACAGAAGATTTCCTCCACCGGGCGGTCTTCTTGTGTTTGATCTTCCCCATGCAGGAGACATGGGGAGAAACCGGCTCGCGGCCGATGAAGCTCCAGTCCCAGGCTCTCCGGCGGGTTTCTATCGGGACAAGCGGGCCAGCGAAGGGCTTGTTTGGCGGCGCCGCCCCTGCCGCGACGACTCTGGGGCTGATGGAGAAGGTGGCCGGATTGTTGAGGAGGTTGAAGAGCCTGACGATGAGGTTGGATCTCGCCGGCTTCTCCATTGGAAGTGGTCTCGATGGATGATAGGCGAAGATGCACCTGGATATTTCTAGAGGTCCGCCGGGTCAAGGAGGGGCGGAGAGTCCAAGGGTCGAAGGCAGACTTAACGGTTTTGGTTCGGTTTGAAAGGCATTTCGTTTGAACCCCTCAAAAGAATTTGGATTTTGGTTTGTCCTGAACCGAAACCGAATATTTTTTGCGTCCATAAATAATCGCCTCGAAGGGCATTATCGTCATTTCAATGCCAGAGAACTACTAAAGGTAGAATATCTGGTTTTTTTCATAATATCAAGTTAGATTGTTAGAGGCTAGTGCATAAAGGTGTCCCTTGCGAAAAAGTAAAAATAAATATTATTTAAATATCTTAAACATAGGCGTTTTTATGCAAAAATGGTTTTATACAAAGATAATTTGGGTTTGAGTAAAAAGAATAATGTAAATAAATAAACTATGATTTATTGGAATTTATATAATCAAATGCGTTCAGATTCTTATTTTCAATGTGAGAATCTTAAAGCAAAAATTCAAAATTTCTAAAATTGCATATGACCAAACCACATTAGGGAATAATCCTTGATTACATTCAAGTTTATTTTTTCTATTATTCTTTAACATTGATAAGGCTTGAGAACAACATCATTTATACCGGTAGTACAATGATAGTTCGCAAGAAGCATAAACACAAAAACTTTCTGGACAGAAGTAATGGATTATGGAACAAATTTAAGGCTGCATTTTGAACATTGATTAGAACAAGATCATGAGAGTCCATCCAGAGAAGTATTTTAAATACAACATGGTGAGCACAAGGAGCTGAGACAGCTTCACGTCACGTTCCACCGGGGTCATGCAAGGTGCCAGAGAGTTCACCGACAGATTGACCCTGTGCCTTGGAGAGAGATTGCAGGCCCCTTCTGCATGCTTGCCCTGCTTATAAGGTTTGAGTCGAGGAACACCACAATGACTGTTATGTCATCGTGGAAGTGGCGGCGGACTCCTCTATCGATCTTCTTGAGATCAGAGTACCTCATCTCTCGTTTCTTTGCAGCTTCTTGAAGGGCAGCCTTTACCAGCCTCCGAGCACTTCCCTACAGAAATTAACCAAAAATTTTAGCAATTTGAAAGTGATTATTTTTTTCAATACAAATTTACACAGAGAAGAGTTGGGCAACTTATTCACCATAGCCGCAAGGAAAAGCAAGATAACAGTATAATAATTCTTGGGCTTTTCAGTAATTTTATGCTTAGCTCCCTGAATTTCTTTGTTCATTATGCACATAATTCCTAGAGAATTGCTGATAACACAATTCTCTGAGTAATATTGATGAGCTCTTGACCAGGAAGGAGAAAGACGAATCTCTGCCTTTCTAGTTTCAGCTAGTTTTTTCTTTTCATGTTTTTTCACTGGTGCAGGACCTCCTCTACACATAATAGTTCTGTATGGATTGTAGGTGAGACTTCGGATCTATGGCATAATATTCTCTACAGGGTTCTTTACTTTTGCGGAAGATTTCAAACTCAAATTGTTTGTAATTAACTTTTCAAATTCAAATCTGTAAGATTTACTATGAAAAACAGATAGCATCTAAGCCATCTACAAAAATCTGAGAGTCAGTGGTTTTCTGCCTACTTGAGCAAGTGAAAAATGAAGAAGATGAGAAACTTACACTGCAGGGATGATTTTGAACTATGTCCACAGCTTCCTGGTTACTAAGGTGCTCCCAAAGACCATCAGATGCAAATATGAGAAATTGGTCATGTGGCTGTAGTGGTTGGACAGAAATTGATGGTTCGGCACTAAGTATTGGCCTTTTGAAAGGCTGGCGAAGGCGAAATTTTGCAAACAAAGGCTCCTTGTTGAACTCTGCCCTTTTCAAGTACACATCCCCAATGGATCTTGAAACCTGCAAAAAAAAAATTGGAAAAGACAAACGATCTCAAAATCAAATCCAATCAGAAATTCAATATTGAATCAAGTACATTTGGATATGCAGGACAATGATCAAACCTGGGTGCCATGTGCCAAACATATGGGTATTAAATCTTTGCAGGGACTAAGTTCTAATATTCACTGCAGACAAAATTCCATAGCTTACATGCACTCAGCAATGTAATCTGACAACAGCATCCATATAACTATTAGCCTAAGAATGTTGAAACTAACCATCAAAAGCAGACACACGCATTGAATAGAGCTGTACTGCATAGATGCCTTTCAGTAGTCTAGTAGGCTAGGGAAGCACCTAGTCTCCTCTATTCTTCCATATGGCTACCTTGAGTCATGTAGATATTTTTGTAACTATTATTTTGAATATACCAACATTATGCATAGCCGCTGACTATTTCAGATGATTAACAACACTGGAAGTAGTTTTGGCCACTTGATTGTCTACTTGAGGGATGTTAGTAGTTTTGGCTTCACACTGCTGTTTTACATGTAGTGTTGTTAATCATCTGAAATAGTCAGCATTCCTAGGGTTCTGTTTGGTTTGGAATCAGGATCAAAATCCGCCCATTTCAGAATTATTTTTTTAAAAAAATTAATATTACTTATTTTACACTGTTATTAAATTAAATTATTATAAAAAATTAAATAATTTTTCGAACTTTAAATTATTGAAGCGTTAATTTTGATAAAAAAAATATTAGTTTACAAAAATGATTCACTAGTCTTGATTCTAATCCTGATCCCGATCCCAAACCAAACAGTACCTAGGTTCCTAGGTCATTTCTTTTGCTAAGGAGTAATAGTATGTGGAGACCCATGTTTTGAATATTTTTGTAAATAATATTTTGATATATGTGCTTGGACACCAAGTCAAAATGGAGCATTGCCACTGACTATTACTCCCAGCAAAAGAAACGACCAAGGAGCCTAGGAATGCTGACCATTTCAGATTATTAACAACACTAAAGGTACAACAGTGGTATGAAGCCAAAACTACTAACATCCCAGCCAAAACTACTAACATCCCCCAAGTATACAACCAAGAGGCCACAACTACTGCTGATGAACAGAAAAGCTAATTTCTATCTAAAACTATGCTCATTTGATTCACAGATAAACCAGGTTTACCTCACTTTTCTATCGAAGGTGTAAAGAGTTTATGGTGGCGTAACCCACCGAAAAGTCGCATAAGGAACTCCTTAAACCAGTTTTCTGTGGGTTACACCAATAAAACTTCCTTGCACCATTTGGTTAAATAAAAGGTACAGTAAACCAGTTTATCCACAAACCAAACAGGCTACACGAAAAACAGGAAGCAGTGACAATGATCAGCAGGCATATAAGAACTTGATTACGATAAAGTACACAAATTAACAAACAAATAAACAAGTAGCCAGAGGCCAGAAGCCAAAAGCAAAGGTTTAAGACCTTTCTTGTCTGTCCTATTCAAAAATATGCTGCCTCCAATTTAAAAGTCCATATGACTACTCCCTGGAACCATTCTACTTTCTAAAACAAACAATGATCACAATAAATGAGTGCCTCAAATAACTAAGCAAACAAATTGTGGAATTAATAAAATTAAAAATAGCATACAGAAGTGAAAATGATATCCTGCTCATCTAGCTCTTCTTTCTAGATGGATGAGGATATTTATATATTCAAAAGGCCATGCCTGAGAAATAAGCTGCTTATAATAATTGCATCTATTTGATATGGAACTAGGTTTAGTACCTGGATAAGGCCCTTTACACGCCAAACATTATGCTTTAGGACAACAATTTGTGAGTCATCTGGATGCAATGACTGCAGTTCTTGTCTAACAGACTCGATACCTGCATTGTGTTCAGCTGACAACTGGGTGGCCAGAACCTCCCCAGTTGCCTTCACAAGCCTCCCTAGAACAACACGGGAGTCTCCAAGGTTAGCTACATATAAAGTTCCATTGCAGATCACCCCCACCAGACAACAAGATCCAACAGCTGCTATCTGTGGTTTCATTGGCCATTGTTTCGTAACTATTGAATGGAAACCCTCTTCTGTAGCTTGATATGCTTTCCGTATCACATCAGCTGACATTGAGTGATTCTCAGACGCAAACCCTGCCAAGAAAATGCTCTAATGTTACATAATATGCTCTGGCAAATCTTTCATCTTGAAAGACAATGCTTTTACAAAGAAAGGTCCTTGAAACATGATAACCACTTCTAAAACAATCAATATAAGACAAAAAGCATGAGCAAATACAAGTAGGCCAAGAAATGGAGCTATAATGAAGAACCATCAGTAAATGGTTACAACATGATATATTAAAAACCTCTCACCAGAATGGTAACCAAAAGCACCATATCGGTAACCAAAAGCACCATATCCGTCTCCAAAAGTTATCAAGGATTACAGGATCAAAGACAAGCCTTACCATTTATCAAGCCAATCCTGGTGATGTATAACTGAAGTCATGCTAAAATGGAAAATCAACTCTTACAATCTGAGGTTCACACTACATATCCAGCTAGCTAATGCTAAATGATAGTCGCACCATTTAAGAACCAATTTTGATAACAGAAGGCCTAAAAAAGAGACTTGTAGCGATCTTATTATCCTAGCATCTGATTAAATAACAATTTCATGGTGATTAAAAATTGCAACCCTGTGTACTTACTTTTGAGATGATGGAAGAGATGGTCATTTATGTATCTTGAGGTCTCCGGTCCACCATGCCCATCATAAATCCCAACAAAAGTTCCGTACGGCCCCGACTCCAGGGAGCTCAAGGGGCCTGATTCGATCTGGCTCTGGTCTTCAAGCAAGTTGTTCGCCTGGATGACGGCCATTGAGAACTCCCCATTTACATGCTGCCCCGAATCCTTGTACCAGAGCAGCCCGTCCTGCCGTCCCGCTGCATCAGATCCCCCATGCACATATCTCTCCGACGACGGCCACCAGCACGCCCGCAGGAGGTTCATCAACCCCTCTAGCATCCCTCATCTCACCCAAGCCCGCCTTCGAGCATTCAACATCTACAGCGCAGAGAACTACCTCCCTTCTCCACTCTACAATTGGCAAACAAATAAACCACCACCAACAAAAAAAAAAAATACACGATCAATCTTTTTTCCAACAATCGGAAAAAGTATCAAAAGCAATCACTTCCAGTACCTAGTGAACCATTCCAAACACCGAGAAGAAAACAAGGGCCTTGCCTGTCTAACTTTTGCCCTCCTCAGGACTTCTCGCCAAAAATCCAGGCTAAACAAATCCTGCGCTAAATACGAAAAAAAGCAGTGACAAAACGGAAATCCCAATCAACCAATAGCTCCAATCCAGCAATAGGTAGAATCTATCCGACACAACAACCAGAAAAATCACAAAAAACCAACCTTTGACACTCCGAGATCGGCGACGCAATCCAGTGGCTCAGATCTGTAGACCCATCGCAAAACTTCGAATCTTTCCGGCGCCGAACGACCAGATAAGCATAAAAAAATAACTTTTTTGGCAGAATCCGCCTGCAATCCGATGAGAGCCAAAGAGATCGGCGGGCCGGGCGCGGCGGCTCGGATCTGGAGCTCACAGAGAAGCGATTGGAAGGGGGATTTCTCGAACAAATCAATTCAATCCACCAGCGAAAGATAGAACCTTTCCAACACCGAACAAGCGGAAAAACGCAAAAAAGTGGACCTATGCGGCAGAATCCACAATGAGATGGGGCGGCGCAGCCCGGCGGCTCGGATCTGGAGATCCGTCGGAGAGAAGGCAATTGGAAGGGATTGGGATCGAATCGAAGCGGATTCAGGGGGAGGAGGCAGGAGCAATAAAGAACGAAGCGGGGTTGATGGGCTCCACCACCACGCCCCCTCCACTCCCACCAGGATGAGAGAGAGAGAGATAGAGAGAGAGAGAGAGAAAACTTGGGAGGAGAGGGAGGGGCAGATCGGGAACGGTCGTGGAGGTGGGGGATGAGGGGGTGAGAGGGTATACACGGTAATTAATAAATATGTCGTATTTTTTTTACTTTTCATTTAGGCCCCTAATAACTATTTTATTGTTATACTTTCGGTTTGCTATAGTGGGCGTTTTGCAAATACCCCTTCAACTTATGATATTTGCAAATTGTCCTTGTATTATCGATTACTAAAACACTAGCCAATTCAAATACCCGTATGTTTAAAAAATAATATAAATTTAATCACCAGTTTTTATACACTACGAATTATTAATATGCTTAAAAATTAGTGATTCAAATATTTATATATATATATTTTTATACACTACTAATAATTAATATACTTAAAAATTAGTAATTCAAATATTTTTAAATAAAAAATTTTTTATTTATGAATAATTTTTATGTATATTACATGTGTAATTCGTATTTTTATTGCAGTAGGAATGCTATATTATTTATTAAGTTTTTAGTAAAAGTCAATTACTTAATTGTAAAATAAAAATGGAGGAGAAAATTTGAGAAAAAATATTTTTACACTTAAACTAAAATTTTGAGGTATAATAACCATTTTATATTAATTTAAATGTTGAAATTGAATAAAGAGTATTAATCAAAAAATAATTATTTGTAAATTTTAATCATAATATATGTAATTTTTTATTAACAGCAATAAATGAGATCGTTATTTATAATTTCGCGATAACACATGCAGCTCCATACTCAAAACTCATTATTTACAAGTATTATTAATTTATTTTTAAATATAAAAAATCTTTGATTAACATATTAATATGCATATTAGTTAGGGGTAATTTTATCAATGAAATGTGACATACTAAATTTGTGTTTTTATTATAAATATATACTTATAAAAACCTCCATTTTTGTATTTTCTTTTCAAACAATTACTATAGAAAATAAACTAGAGTTATATTTTAAATATTGATTTGTAATTATTCTCGTTTTTGGTTCGTCAAAGATAGATTTGGTAATATATAATTCAACCAATTAACTTAACTTGAACACAATTCAAATTAAATAGGTTTGAATTTGTTATAATCAAATTCGGATTGGAGGTCCAAATAAATAACTTAAAAGGGGATGAATTCAATTTTATAAAATATCTTAATGTTTTAACAATTTAAAAAACTAATTTAATCCACAAGCAATTATAATTATTCAAATATAGTAGAGTGCATATAAAGTAAATATAATAGAGAAAGTACAAATTGATAGTTCAATAATCAACTATATCTACTCCACAATTTTTGTTTTAATGCTGAAAACTCCAATCACTTCATTAGTGATGTTATTTTCTTAAGATAAAACTAAGCCTTTACAAATTTTTATTCCAACCGAGTAAATATCACTCCACACTAAAAAGCAACTCACTCGTACTCTTCTAAAACTTAGAAAAGTACTCAATCATTTCCTAACAATCTACAAGAGTTTCAATGATATAAAATAATAAAAATAATAAAAATCTCACAATAAGAGTTTTTTAAATTTAAGATATAAGAACAATGAGGATATAACAATTAAAGTCTATTTGAGCTCTTGTTAAAAATAGATAACTTAGAAAACTTAAATTTTATTCTGAAGATATTAAAAATTCATTTTATTTTTGAGTAAACAAGTTTTAAGCCAATATATAACCGTTTAAGAGAAAATTAGCATTTTATGGTTTTTTTCTGTCGTGTTTGGATATCCAACCTTTCAAGTTTGGGCGTTTGGCCCACTCCAAGAGTCAAAAAAATTAACTATTAAGAGATGGTATCATAAGTTTGGGCAACCGAAGTAAAGAATAGATAATCACAATTTCGAATAACATAAAGTAAAATTCTCTACTTGAGAAAATTGGACATCTAAACCAAAAGGTTTGAATATCCGAAGCTACCTAATGATTTTCTGAGATGTCCGAATATGTTGAGTTTTTGGTGTCTTGAACTCGAATTAGAGTTTGAGTTAAAGTAGAAATCCAAAGTTGGATTCAAACTTATGATTGATTTATAATATTAGGAGTTATAATTAGAGTAAAACTCAGATTCAATAAGTGCTTATAAATATTCTAATAATACATAAGGTTTAGTGGGGGTAATGTTGAGACTGAACTAGAGAGAAGAGAAAGAGAGCGAGTGTAGGCTCTCGTGTGTGGGTCTTTTTAGTGCTTTTCGGTGGTTCCTCGTGATAATTTCTCGTGGTGTTCTTTTTGAGATTCTCTATGAAAGTGAAAAATTGTCGAGGCTAGATGAAAGAATTTAGTTGAGTAATAAAGAGTATAGTATTTCTTATAAACTCTTGTAAAGCCTTTTAATAGTGGAGATCTCGTTCCCTCCATGGACGTAATATGATTTTGAGTAAACCACATATATCCTTGTGTCTTATCTTGTTATTTTCTTTGTTACTTTTCGTTTATCGTGTTGTTTGATAATAAAATAATTTGTAAACATTCCACTGTGAATCCCAACAATTGGTATCAGAGTTTATGAGCAAATAACCAATATGGTAAAGTTTTTGTTCGAGGTGGAGAAGTTTAAAAGTAAAATAAATTTTGTTTTATCGCAGAAGAAATGAAAATCAGATGAGGCGTAGGAACAAGCTAGCGACACTCGAGAAAGGGAGCACGAGAGTAAGCGATACTTGAGGGAGGGAGCGCGAGAGTATGTTAGCAAAGACCCACGCAGGGCATGGGTCGAGCGAAGCGAGAGAGGGCGACGAAGGATCATATAGGGCTCTCAATCAATGGCGAGTAGGGCTCAGATCAATGGCGGGTGGCCTTTGATGAGGTGCAGTAGGGCATCCCAACTAAGACTCATTATGGCCAAGTAGCTGAGAGGTGAAGGACGGCGAGTGTGAAAATAGGATGTATGCGTGCAAAGAAGGCGAAGCTTAGGTAAGTAAGTTGGCAAGCAACACGTAGAGAGGGAGATATAGCGAGGTCGTGATATAGCTAAGATTGTACGGTAGCGATAGAGAATCGTTTATAGGTGGCGCAACGAAGGTGGTGTAATGATGACTACACATCATTTTGTAAGATATTTATTCTATAAAAAACCTTGAGTTTTTTTGTTTAGATACATATAATTTTTCAAATCATTTAAAAATACAACTAAAAATATGGTCTCATATTCTTAGCATCTGATTTTGCAAAATCTACACATTACAATAAAAACGAGAAGGTTAAAGAAAAATCTAATTTCATCTTAAGGTTAAGTAACTAATTTGTTTAGCTCTAAACAAGGAAATTTTCTAAATGAAAACAAAAATGCATATCCTTTTAAACAAATATCAAATAGAACAGGGGTTTATTGGTAAATGCTACGAAATATAGGAGAAAAATGTAAAATTTTCCTCTTAAATTAATGCATTTATTGAGCGTTGGTCAAGTAGCGATCGGCAATAATCTTGTTTGTCTTGTACAAAAAAAGAATTCAATTTTGATTTTCCCCAACTACTTTCTTTAAATATTTTTTTTTTGTCCCAATAATTGATTAATGTGCAAAGGGACAACTATAAAATTTAACAAGAATTAGAAAATATCATGTTTATAAAATTACATTCTAAAAAAAAAAATTTTGTTAAGTTTTTTTTTCCTCATAATTCTATTATTTTTTTAATAAGTACGATAGCAGAGTAATAATCTAAAAACCCTGTCAACCCTCTCAAAAAATTCGGATTTAAATATGAGATTTTCAAGAATTGGGTCGAACATAAATAGATTGGAGTCAAAAGTGGAGTCCAAATTAAAAAAGATGATATAAAATTTTTGAGTTGGGGGGTTAAGTTTGAATTGAAATATTATATTTTAAATTTCGATTTACGGTTGACAGGATGTGATTTGGACCGAACCCGGATTACAGGCGTAGGTTAGGAGAAGAAAGCGACCCGGAGGAAGCAAACAGTGGTTATGGGCATTGGGCACTCCCATCCCGCCCGCCCCCCCCCCCCCCCGATTTCCATGTGGGGAGCTGTTGCCCTTGGGCGACATGGCGCATAATGAGGCCGAACGCCATTCAAAGCCATGAATACTGCCAGGGCTCCACATGCACGCAACTGCAACGTCTCCATGCATCTACCGTGACTCCGAACCAAACTCTTAACCATAGTTTAACATTTCGGTTACGCCATACACCAAACGTTTTGCTTTAGATTTCCATTTTCAATTTTCAATTTTCAATTTTCAATTTTAAAAACATATTATTTATATCTATATATTATAATTATATTATAAATTATCATTAGCTTAATAGTTAAGATTTTAATTGGATTTCAAATCAAATCTGGGTTCGATTCTGGTGCAAAACGAATTTTAATTCTTCGCACATTTTTTTTATTTTTTAACCTCAAAAAAAAAAAAACTAATATTTTTAAAAATATTATTTATATAAAAAATTCTTTTTCCATTTTTATTTTTTTAAAATTTAAAATCAGAGTTTAATCAAAAAATTAAAAAAATAATTTGACCTAAATCAAAACGGGACCGAAATGATCGGAAAAAATCGAAATAGCTGAAACATGATCGATTTCGCTGAATGTCTAAATCAAAATCGAAATGAAAACTTAAAATCTTGTCATTAAATATATTTCTTCACCATAAGTTGTGATCGTCTTGAATTCATTTCTCTATTTTGACTTTTTTTTAATTCAGAATCAATTATATTCGTTTAATATCTCCGTTTCTAAATTTACTAAACAGTCGTATATAAAATATAAAAAGATCGCACTCCAAGTCGTTTTCTCCGGATCAAAACGCAAATCAATTTAACAAAAAAATGTCAAACGAATCCACATCGAGAGATTGAAATCGGAACACATTGCGTCGCGACCTGATGTTCTTTAGATAAAAAGTTCACCAAAATTGGACTTATCTTTCATTTGTTCCCCCTCTTTTACATATCAATTCCTAGGAAGAAATGGGAAGCGAAGGAAGTCCTTGCGAGTGACACTTGTTGAAGTGATTTTTCTTTATTTTTATTCTACTCTGAATTGATTAAAATAGGAAACACTTTAGTTTAAGTTTTTAACTTTTTTTTTCTTCACGATTTTTTAGAGTTCTTACTAAAAAAATCACTTAATTCCTTATGAATTTACAAAAATTTATCTATCACATCACTATTATACTATCAATTTGTAATATATCGTTTCGATTAAATATTCAAAAAATAGGTTATCTTTATTTTAATTTTTATGAAAGATTGATTGTTCGATTTTATAAAATAAAAAAATTTAAGATCCAATTTTATCAAACCAATTATCCGATAATTAAGAACTAATTGTCTAAAATAAAACTAAATAAAAATAATTTCATATTTCATATTAATTTAATTGATAAAATTAAATTATAAATAAAATATTTTTTAGTATTTTAATCGAGATTTTTTTTGTAAATTTATAACAAAAAGCTAGTGTTTTTTTATTAATAATAATAATGTAAATAATTTTTGATAAATTTCCAATAAAACATATGATTGTTTATAATATATATATATTTTTTAATTTGGCTCTACTTTTGTTTGTTGTAATGTCCGCAAATCTCGTATCACCAAATGGCACTCTACAAAATAATATTATAAATGAAGGTTTAGGTCTTAGGCTTCTAAACTAATGATAATCATCCCCTAATTATGCGGCACTTATGATAATGTGGGTGCCCCTTCGCTTCGCTACGAGGGCGTGGAATGGGCCGTCCCAGCCCGAGCCCGACCCTAGCACATAATGCCTAGCTACTAACGAAAATTTTGCTGTTGGGCTTTCGGGTTTTTTCGGGCAGGGCAGCCCGACGGGAAGCTTCCACATGATCAGATGAAGGTTGGCCTCTTGCCACAATATCATTATTCAAGCTTTTTTTTTTGGGGTTTCCCAAGCAATCGTTTTATTTTGAACTACGAACAAGTTCAAACGTGAGACGCGATGCATTTGATTTGAAATCAGAATCACAATTATTTTATTTTATTTAACTTACAATTCAAATTTAATTAGATTATTTTTTTATATTTTAATTTTGATTTTGATTTTAAACTTAATCTTGATTCTGAATACAACGATAACTTATAAAAGATTATCATCTCAAAGCTTACATTATCAAAAATACAATTAGGTTTTTTAATACCTAAAAAATTTATTTTTTAGCCATTACAATGTTTTTAGAAGGATACAAATTTTATAATTTATTTGTGTCTAATATTGCTAAATTATTTTTTATTTCGAGATCAAAGAAGAGTTCGACTAATGTCAAATACTATTAAACTATCGTTATTTCGAATTGCTCCATCCTCTTGGGACCCCGATAATGATTTTTTTTCATCTAAAATTAGCTTAAGTTGCACAACTTTGTGGATATAACTTAAGGGGCCGTTTGGTTGGGGGTTAAGATCAAAGTCAAAGTCAAGACTAGTGAACCACTTTTATAAATTAATATATTTTTTATCAAAATTAAGGTTTCAATAATTTAAAACTCAAAAAACTATTTGTTTTTTTATAATAATTTAATTTAATAATAGTATAAAATAATAAATATTAATTTTACAAGAAAAAAATAATTTTGAAAAATAAGCTGATCCTGATCTCGATCCCAAAACAAACGGGCCTAACTATTCATTATGAGGTGTGTTTTTGTAAAGAACAGCAAAATGTTAAGATCCGTGTAAATATTGAAAATATTGGGCGTCATTTGAAAGTTTTTCAAATATTGGCACGTGTTTTCCGGCTTCAGAAAGGCCTCCAAACAATGAACTGGGCCTAGCCCATGGCATGTAATCTTAGCCGGTGCCAAGGCCACCGGCTTCAATCGTAGCCGTTGGTTTCTATCGCAGATATCGGACGGATGATAACGAGAGTTGAATGTGTAATAACGATTCTAAAAGTAATTTATGCGGTATTTTGTAAATAATCCCATATATTTTCTAGATAAGCCTTTGAATGATTAATATTTGCAAGCAAATTCTATTTTGCATTTTCATGGTGTTCATTGGTAACATAAAAAAATCTATCCGTAAATAACGGAAATGGAGGTGTTAATCGCAAAATTCCACGCGTTGCTAATTCAAAGCGCCGCTTCACTGCTTCCTTGTCCGACAAAAAATCAGCGGCCACTATCCCGTCACGTCATCAAAGGAAATAATTATATTCCAAGGGGCATCCAAGTAATTTCAGTTTACCCTAGTCCAAGGAGGAGACCCGTTCGTATAAGGAGGCGTCGGCGGTTGCCGCGAGCGCTTTCAGGGCGGAAAAGAAGATACGAGCCGTAGAAGAGGGCTGAGGAAAACCTAGAAAAAAAGTGAGATTAATCTTCGTTAATCCCCATTTTTACACCCTTGTTTTGGTTTGGACTCCTCCTAGAACAGTAATATCTGTCTTTTTCGCTTTTTGCCCTTTTTTTTCACTGCTTTTTTGGCATGTGGATTGAGTTTGTGTGAGGGCTTTGTTTTTTGTGATCTTTTTAGTGTTTGGAACTAGATTTGTGCTTTTGATGCGGATTTGAGGACTTGGGCAGTGTTCGTGGAGTAATACAAATTTCAATGCTTTGTTTTGGCTGAAAGTTCGCACCTTTAACCAGTTTCTTACTGATTTGCAAATTTTTTTTGTGTGGTTTATTTGTTTGTATGTGTTTCCATGCGGATTTGGTAGATTGGCTCAGGTTTGGAGTCTGTTTCTGGTGATTTTAGTGTTTTTTGTCACTGAAATTTGATGTGATGCTAAAAAAATTGCTTTTTTTACTTCTGGGAAGGAAGATGGATCGGTACCAGAGGGTGGGGAAACCTAGGGAGGAGACCCCAATAAACGAGAATGAGATCCGCATAACTGCTCAAGGGAGGACCCGCAGCTACATCACATATGCCACCAGCCTGCTGCAGGTGCATCTATTTTCCATTGTCTTCTTGATGCGTGTATGTTTTTTGCATGGTATGTGAGTTTGGAGGGTTGTCTTGATCTGGCACAGTTATGTAGTGATCACATTTCGTGTAGGTGTACTTTGTCTTGATATGGTTCGAGTTGTACTTTGTCTTGTTTGTTATTTTCATTGTAATAATCGGTTTGCCTTAACTTTTTAAGGAAAAAGGCTCAGATGAGATTGTCATCAAGGCAATGGGAAGAGCTATCAATAAAACCATCATGATTGTGGAACTAATAAAGGTACTTTTCTGTGAGCAGCATTTATTATGTGAATGCAATGATATGCCCTGGATTTTAGGTCAAAATCAGGTTTTTTTGGTTGTGACATGTAAATATTGTCGTTTTGCTCTTTCTTCAGTCTATGTGGATTAGGTTTTCTGTTGGATGATTTGCCTAACGTACAGTTCTGTGTTCACCGATAATACTTGTGCAGAGAAGGATCATTAGTCTCCATCAGAATACCGCTATTGGATCCATTGATATAACTGATACATGGGAACCATTGGAAGAAGGGCTACTTCCGTGAGTAGATTTAATGAATAGTTTGCAGCATGTTTACTCAATTTGGTTCTTTGACATTTAGTAACCAGAATTTTTATACTCATCCGCAACCCATCTTATTGTGTTCTTAATTTAATTTTCTTTCTACAGGCTTGAAACCACGAGGCATGTGTCTATGATCACAATAACTTTGTCAAAGAAGCAGTTGGATACGTCATTGGCAGGGTATGTCATCATGATTTGAAGATCATCTTTTCAAGAACCATCATTTTGCATACGTTGATCCCAATTTTGATATTCATTCAGTTTTATTTTTAGTGTCAATGATTTTGAGCTTCCATTTATATGGTTGGGAAAATATAGGGTATTGTGCCCACCTCTCCTATGGGAGAGATCTGGAGTCCAATCCCCATAACCCCCTTTGTGAAGCTTTTGGGCACTCACCTTTGGTAGGTGAGGCAGGATCCCTAGGAAATCCTGGGGGCAGCTGGGTTAACTATAAAAAAAGGTTTATTTATTTTTAGTTCTGATGTTGACAATTATATCTTGAGTAATTATTAATTATATTCAAATTGCTATGTTACAATGGTATTGAATGCAAATTCAGCTTCCAAACTTGGAAAGAACAATTGCAATATCTAGTGTTCCATTGAAGTATCAAAGAAGCCATTTTGTGGTAAAATTATCATAAGTTCACTTTTTACAACCCTAAGGGAAAAAAAATATTTTCTGTTTCATCATTTCATGTGTGTGTTGAATGTGGGGTGGCTATTTTGTATTTTGTGGCCAATTATTTTGACAACTATCAATGGCACTCTTTTGAGCTTCTGATCTTTGTGACCAAAAATAAGGGTTAAGAGATGTTAGAGCTTGAGCTCATGCTGGACTATCCAATGCCATGTTGTTTATTCTGATTGTAATGTCCGGCGAGGAATCATAGTGAGCAACTTGATCAGTATATTAGTTATATCTGGCTGAATAAATGATAATTATGTTTTCTTGAACTTCATTCATTTGCAGATATCAACCCCCTTTACCAAAGGATCAGGTTAAGCCTTTGCCTGATTTCAAGTATGAAGGAGGTATTGTTTTATGCATGCGGCTTGTTGAGTTAGTTTAAACTCCAATTTTCCTGACATTTAATCAAATAATTCTAGAGGGTTCACCTGGTGGAGCAAGAGGTAGAGGTCGTGGCAGGGGAAGGGCTAGAGGTTTATCTAATCAACTAGAACAATCTATCCTATTTATGCTAAACATTTGTCTTATTTATTGTAAAAAACTTCTCTTGCTAGGGAATGGCCCTGTTGCTGTAGATTATGATGATGGAGGTTATGACAACAGAGGCCGTGGTTATGGAAGAGGTGGTTGGGGCCGTGGCAGAGACCGTGGTTTCCGAGGCGGTGGCCGAGGAGGCTATGGTGGTCGCAATGGTTATCAGCAAGGGCCTGCTGGATACTATGATGAGGGTCCTGCCCCTTTCCAGGGCCGTGGTAATGGCTTCATTCTCTCTATTTTTCCTTGACTTACCTAATTATTTCTAAGATTGCTAGCCCCCCTATAAATACAAACCTTGCAATTCTGAGCTTTCTATTTGTAAGTGGAGTTCCATCTTATTCTTATATGTTGAAACCTGGATTCAGCCCGTGGCCGAGGGAGGGGGCAAAACCGAGGAAGGGGACGTGATTTTAGGGCAAATGGACCGATTGATGCAGCTGCAGGCAGTGCATAACTGATGTGGTCATGGCCTATGAAAACTTTGTTCTTTGTATGGGATGCCTGCTCCTCCATTATTCATCTGCCAGTTGTCTTAGTTTTTAGGTTAACTATAGCTTTTTGTGTTTCAATCCAGTTTGAACTAATTGTAGAATTGGATTAACTGAGCAGTGCATTCTTTTATTTATTTGGCAGTTCTTTGTGACTTAGTTTCGTGGCAAGTTGTTTTTGCCCCCATATATTTGTATTTCTGCTTCAAATGTGCAAAAGATTTAGTTCTCATGAAAGACTTGTGGCTTGCTGTGGTAACAGCTATTTGTTCATTTCTTCTTTTTGATTCTTGCTGCATAATGATCAAGAATTGTTGTTTTGAACCATTTACCTCTGTTTTGTAAGCTGGAACAGTAATTACACTGTTAACCAGGTCTTCCATCTAGCTTGAGCCTGCCTCAACAGGTATGTACGCATAACTTACCTTCCAATATTAGTGACACCAAAAAATCAGGAAGAGATTAGACTAAATGATGAAGATTATGGATTAATTGGTTCCCGGTGGTTTCAAAGAACATTTCTAATCTGTTTAATTTGCAATGGTTATAACTATTGTCAAAATGCTTAGGCGGTGGATCTTCAATACATAATTGGCGAGTTAAAATTTCTTTAAATGCGTTGGCCTTTCATAGACTATAGACTCTTTTTTATGTGTGTGAATTGAAGTCCAATTGGGTGTCGGCAGCCGAGAATCTTCGCCCGATATTAAAAATAAAAAACTTTATCAATTACACAACTTCCCTCACTTCCTAGAAAAATTCGCCGATTCCGCCGATTCGGCCGACCGAACCGAAATCCCTTGCTTGAGAGAAAAGCCAGCCGCACTCCGTCCTCTTCGCTCAAAGGCTCGAACCTGGAAATATTCTTCCACTTCATCTTCTTCTCCAATCTCCGCTCGAGCACACGAAGAAGCTGCACATGGCGCTGGACGTAGAGATGAAGGAGGCGCAGCCGCCGCCGCCGCCTCCCACCTCCGACTCCGCCTCCTCCACCCTCCAGCGTACAAACCCTAGCTCTCTATGTTCCTTTTTTTCCGAATGTTTTGAAATTTCTTTTATGGGTGTCGCTGTGGGGTTTGGGATTCAGATCTGAAGGAAATCGCGGCGCTGATTGAGACCGGGGGGTACCTTAAGGAGGTGCGCCGGATCGCACGGGCGGTGCGGCTCACCGTCATGCTTCGCCGCAAGCTCCGTGTTCCAGTCGTCGCCGCCTTCCTTGGATATGCTCTACCGCCTGGATCCGAGGCGCTCTCCAGGCTGCTGTCCTACCTCCCAAAGGTGCACTTTTTCTCTCTGTTCCTTCGATTTCTGCAC
This sequence comes from Trichopus zeylanicus subsp. travancoricus, assembly GCA_005019695.1. Taxonomy (NCBI): domain Eukaryota; kingdom Viridiplantae; phylum Streptophyta; class Magnoliopsida; order Dioscoreales; family Dioscoreaceae; genus Trichopus; species Trichopus zeylanicus. The sequence continues at coordinate 968,613 of RXID01022599.1, forward strand.
TTATTGCTGCAGAATAGTATGATCCAAAAATAAGTGTCTAAATTCCAGGGGAAGTTGCATTTTAACGGGTAACCATGAAGTGTTTGCCTTTTACAAACTGATTGTCTGGTTGAATTAGTGTTCTAGTTTGGGTAATGATGCTACTCCGTTAAACGTTGGTGAACTTTTGTTTTTTTGGTATGTTGTGCTGAATTATGTTATAGATTTCAAAAAGGTGCTTTGAGTGCAAGACAAGTGATAGGAATTCGTACAATTTTGATAGGTTGCCAGAAAGCTTTAGCTTGCGTATAGAGGATTAGCTGTTGTAAATCACATTGTGCATATGTTGTTGGATCGTAAGAAAGTGTTCCATCTTAATGTTCGTCCTGATTTTCATGGATGTTTGCTTCTTTTTTCTGTTCAAGATGCCGTAATTTTTTGTGGTTTTTTGTGATAATGTTGTGACAAATCAGTTCAGATGAACTCATAGTCAAAATATATTAGCTTCTGTAGGAGGGATGCTGTGATAATTGAATTAGGCACAACTTGCTCTATCTGCTTTTTGATCCTTACAATGTTTTGTATCATCTTTTAATTGGTATATGTGCAGGAAGATGAGCATGATATGGATGTAGACACAACAACTTCAGCAGCTCAAGGTCCTGGAAAACACTCTCTGCCAGAGCTTGAGATATACAGTTATTTGCTTGTGCTGATATTTCTAATCGATCAAAAGAGATACAATGAGGTATTTATTTTTGTGGTGGCAACTTCATTTTTTTGACTGAAACATATACCCATGGGAGCTATAATGTGCAATGCATAATGGAATAAGAGGAACAACATATTAAAGAATAGGCGATCCAATTTAATAGGCTGTCTGCAGAAGTAGTTTACCAACCACATGACTAACAAATTTTCTTGTGTATTGTCTGGGACCCTCCTGAGTAATTAAAGTTTAGTTGTTCATATAGTCAAATTAGTTTCTAGATTTGACTTCTTTCCGCCATATCATAGCTTAAAGGAATATGGTATCCAAAGAAGACAAATACTGGGCCTTGTCTATTGTTTAGCTAGATGAATCTCAAATGACTTCACTCTATTGATGGTGTTAAACACACTTCAAAGAAAAAAAGCTCCTCTACCTTGTATCCTTAGTGCTGATACAGTCATGGACATGGGTTAGGTCTTTGGATCTTACCATTTTCTGGTTTTAGCTTGATTTAATTCTCTTTTTTAAAATTTTGCAGGCTAAAGCTTGTTCATCTGCAAGCATTGCTCGCCTCAAGAACATTAACAGAAGAACTGTTGATATTTTGGCCTCTAGGCTCTATTTCTACTATTCTTACAGTTATGAACTTACAAATAGTCTTGCTGAAATCCGTGGGTGAGTTTCAGATCAAATTCTCCAGAAATTCTTTCTTCACAAGTCAAACTATTATTTAACAGTTTTAGCTTCTTTGATGCTGACTGCTATGTTTGTCAGGGATCTCCTGGCCTTGCATCGGATGGCCACGCTACGACGTGATGAACTGGGTCAGGTTTGTTTCTCAGCAATAATGTGTTTAGCATTGTTTTGCTATCTACTGGCACTTACTTGTATGTTGTTGACTGGCAGGAAACCCTTCTCAACCTGCTGCTTCGTAATTATCTCCAATATAATTTGTATGACCAGGCAGAAAAACTGAGGTCAAAAGCACCACAATTTGAGGCTCACTCAAACCAACAGGCAAGAGATCTTCCATGAGTTATCTCTTTTCAGGATTTGGCATATTTGTTTCTTAACACCAATATCTTGAGGAAACGTGTTCTGCTATACCAGGATACAGTTTTGTTCAATGATTAGAAAGGGATTGGTAATTCTAGTTTCATAGTATTTTGTGGTCAAGGTTTTTGAAAAATAGGCTTCTTTTATGAAATATTTGCTCCTCAGGGCACAAAAAAGCATGCTACATGCCATGAAACATGTTCCTCAATAGAGGTTTATGGCTCTCAATAGTTGTATGATGTACAAAGTGTTCATCATCTATCAGAGCCTAAAAAAATGTTTAGTATTGTCTGCTAACAGTCCAAAGCATCATAACAGTTAGTTTAGTATAATGCTCCCAGTTTCTTGGTAAACTACACCCGCTAAGTTTGTTGAATGTTTCTATCTGCTTGGACTGCATCCATTATTTTTATGAAACACTACCTGCTCCAAAAAATTGTGTCAAGATGATTACTTAAAACTTATCCTTTTATTGGTTAAGTTACAAAGTTCAATGTTTTATATTCGTCCATATGAAATCTGAACATCATCGAGTTATAGTTCAAGTTCTAGAATTCTCAAGGCTTATGATTGCCTCGCCTTACTGGGTTTTGAATGTGTTTCCTTGCATCTCTTCTGTTTTGAATTGATATTATCATCCATTGCAGTCTCTAGATGTTAAAATCTCATAATTTTATTATCTTCAGTTCTGCCGCTACCTATTTTACCTGGGGAAGATTAGGACGATTCAGCTGGAGTACACTGATGCAAAAGATAGCCTCCTTCAAGCTGCTAGAAAGGCTCCAGTTGCTGCCCGAGGCTTCCGAATTCAATGCAACAAGTGGGCTATCATAGTCCGCTTGCTTCTTGGGGAAATCCCTGAGAGAACTGTCTTCATGCAGAAAGGCATGAAAAACGCTTTGACACCCTACTTCGAGCTTACAAACGTGAGTATTTTAATCCCAACTTATCACCCAGTGTTGTGTTGATCATTAACCTGCACCCAATCATCAGTGTTGATTCTTAACCTGCTGATTACAGGCTGTGCGAATTGGGGACCTGGAGCTGTTCAAGGCTGTTGCTGAGAGATTTTCAGGAACCTTTAGTTCTGACAGGACTCATAATCTGATTGTCAGGCTTCGTCACAATGTGATTAGGACTGGTCTCCGCAACATCAGCATCTCATATTCTCGCATATCACTGGCTGATGTGGCTAAAAAATTAAGACTGGATTCCAACAATCCAGTTGCAGATGCAGAGAGCATTGTTGCAAAGGCCATCCGAGATGGCGCAATTGATGCTACAATTGATCATGCGAATGGGTGGATGGTCTCCAAAGAAACTGGTGATGTCTACTCTACAAATGAGCCCCAGTTTGCTTTCAATTCAAGGATTGCTTTCTGCCTGAACATGCACAATGAAGCCGTCAGGGCGCTAAGGTTTCCCCCAAACTCCAACAAGGAGAAAGAAAGTGCGGAGAAGAGACGTGAGAGGCAGCAGCAGGAGCAGGAACTTGCCAAGCATATTGCCGAGGAGGAGGACGATGATTTCTGAACTAGAGTTTGCGCCTTTGCTCTCTTTTTTCCCCTGAATCTGGTAAGATAGCACTGGAATGATGATAATGAAATAAATGTTCAGTTGTTAGTTCAGTGTCAAACTAGAGTGAAATTTTCTTCACTAATCCTGAGGCTTCTGATGCTTTCATGCATTGATTTTAGCAGACAAATTCAGTTTGAACATCATGTATGTATTGTTTGTTTCTATGTATTGGAAATCACTGGAGTTCTTAATCGGTTTTAAATATCTCAAAACAGGTGCTGAAGTTTTGGGAGACGATATATATTGTTGGTTTGTGGTAATTTTTGATTGGTTGATGATAATTATCCTTTAATTATCTTTTTGGTGCTTCATTTGTATGAACTTAGAAGTTCATCTGGCAAGAGGAGAAAGATGAGAGGAAGAAATTCATCTTAAAATACAAAATATTAAGGAAAAATTGAAATTTTAGAAAATTTCTGAGCATGATACAGAAAATAGTTAAACAATTTCCATCTTTAGGGCATTTAATTTAGATATAAATTGAAGTCAGTTAAACCAAATTTAGCTACTTTGGATAACAACTAGTAATTGGGTTCTAAAATTGAACAATTTGTCCTAGAATGGCACATGTCGCGTTCTGACTGGGTCCAAGTTTCTTTCCTGTTCTTTCTTTCCAATCCGAAACTTCTAGAAGAGCATCTCGTTCGTCAAGGAGTCGCACACGAATCCCAAGGCATCACAGATCTCGAGGGGCACATTTTCTCGCTTCTCGCCCCCCGTCTCTTCGCAGTCTGGCGAAGACGAAGGCCGGAGGGGTGATCGTGTGCGTCGCCGTCGTTGGCCACCTGGTGCGTTCTTCTCTGATCTCCATTTTCTATCTGATTCCTGCTTCTTTTGCACCTCCCTTTAGCGGATCTGACAGTCCTGATCTTTCCGGCGGCGGTGGCGGCAGAACAACCCGGTTTACCTGCAGAGCTTCACGGAGGCCGACGACGCCCTCAAGCGTCACCACATCGTCCACTGCTCCCTCGACGTTATCGATGAGCGAGGTTTTCCTTTTTCTCTTTTCTCGAATCATGCAAACAATCTTTGTCATGAGATCGCAAACAATCTTCGATGCAATCGCGAGATCTGTTTGTTCTGACGGCTGCTGGAAATTGGAGAAATGTCTACGCTTTTAGGTCAAAAATCATATTTTGTTTCTGTTTCTGCTGTAATTCTCACTGTAGATGCAAATTATACGTTAATATCCATAGTTGGAATGTGTGCAGTGATTTCTTGTGAATCCATAGAATTCACAGCCAGAAGAACAGAAGTGCCGTTTGGAACGGGTGTCACAGTAAGGGGTAAAGTGTAAAACGCTAATACGGTGAGCTAAATCTTGTTTGATCTAGCTAACAAGATGGTTTCAAATGAACCGAGGGTATTTTAGTCAAATTTTTATTATAATTTAAATGAATTAAATAATATTAGTGCAGTCAAATTTTTGGTGTTTGAAAAATAGTCGGTTCAAGGCGAGATCACTCTAGCCCTGACCCGTTCCAAACGACCCCCAAATGGTCTAGAACTAGAGGAACTGTGATCAATATGTTCCAATCCAAGGAGTTGGGCAATTGGCGCAAGTGTTCTGGATAGGAGGTTTCTAACCCGCAATTGGAACTGTTTATTTCCTGGGAGGATCAGAACATGTTTGAATCCCTCTTGATTTCTCTTCCAAAGTGGCTCCATTTATCTATTTTAACTTAAAATTTCTTTCAAGAATCAGTTTATTTGGAGCAACTTATGCACAATATTTGGAAAGAAATGTAATCGGATAATAATCCTTCTTTGGCTTCATCAAATTCAAACTCGACATTAATGTGTCCTGAGAAGTAAGGACCTTTTCTGTACTGGGATTGGCTTCCAGGATCATTACAACATCATAGGATTTGAGTTCATTTAAGGCTTTATGTAATTTATCGTCAAGAGGAAATGTTCATCTCATAGGCTACTCCATCCATTGGTTGATAAATGTTGCTTTAATACTTGTCTGTGATATTTCTGAATTAGCTTTCTGTTGATCTAGGCCTCCACAAAAGTGACCACCAATGGCTGCAGAGGGTTGGTTTATTGCTCCAATTCAAACACCGAAAACACATCAGCAGGCTTTATCCATTTTTCTTCTATGACAATATGTTTGGTGATAATAAAATATCAGACATGCAATTTGATGGTTGTCTTGTGTTCTCACTGGAGTGTTAGTGGCTGAGGTACCCAACACATGGAAAATTCTTGGATTTCGGGTATCCAGGTGCAATTCTTCTAAGCAGCTCATGTTTCTAATGAAGCTGATTTGAAACAAGTTGATGGGAGCCAAAGGATGAACGAGCCAGATCATCTTCTTTCTCTTACCAAACATCTGCCATATATGTTACATTGCAGAAGTTTCTTTTATACTTCAGTTGTTACAATAGTTCTGGTCACCAACATCTAGAAGAGTGAGGTCACGGTGTGCTAAAGTGGAGGCACCTTGAACCTAGATTCAATCTGTTATGCTTGTAAATTTCACTACATTCTATTCCAAGGTATACCTTTATTTTGTATAATATTTGAACATTTTCATACTAATGAAAGTGAGTGATTGTATCTTTACATCTCACCATAATTGGAACAGACTCAAAGGAAGTTTTGATTTAATATTTTTCTTATTTGTTGTTTGAATCGCCAATTAAATTTAAATTTTATTTACTGGGGTAAAAAATGTCTTTTTTTACATTAAATACAAACAGATTTTCCATCTTAGTTTATAAATAAAAAGAGTTATCTGATCTTGTTTCTTTCCTTTTACCAGTGAATAATGCAAAGAAAAGTGGCCCTACTTTGAATGAAAATTTCCTTGGTGTTCTATACCCAACAGAGAACTACAAAGTGTAATCTTCTACATTCTTATTTTTGTTTCTGAATCCTGAATTTCTTTTTACATTTCAAAGGTTAGATATGGGTTCTGTGTTCTTACCTTATAACATTCCGTTCAGGTATGGATATCTCACCAACACCAAGGTGAAGTTCATTATGGTCATGACAGATCTAGATGTTAGAGATGCAGATGTCAGAAGTGTAAGTTGCATTTGACTTTGGAGGCCCATGTGATTCCAATCCTCTTCCATTGAAAAAGAAAACTTTTCTTATTCCTGTTTTTTTTTATGAGAATGCCTCAAATGCGAATTTTGCATATTCCTTGATGATTGATCATTGATGAAGTTTTGGATTGACTAAAGTGTTATCTCCCATGCTATGAAAAACAAGTTTTTCCTTAAAAGAATCACTAGGAATAAGCATGAGGTTAGGTAAATATTACCATGTATAATGAATATAGATTTTTGAGTGTGTACCACCAACTGTTGTTTTTTGTTTTTTGGTGGGAACCAAATTTTGTTGCTTGTACAGGAAAATGATATGCATATCCCAAGTTCCTTGATACTAAAATGGCTGATTTTATGATATGAACAACTCACTGTAGACTTTCATGTCAACTTTTGATTCGGAAAGAGGTGTTATTGAACAACATTATTCGACATCCTTTTCTTTTATTGTTTACATGGTACACTTTCAGAGGGTAGCAAGCAGTGCTTGCAAAGAGCTAGTTAATTGGTCAACTCTCTTGAAAGGTTGTTCTGAAGCATATCAAAATGCATGACTACTCGTTTGCAATGATCTAATTGAGTTCTATTAAAGTTTAGGTTTCTCGAGTTTGATGGCAACTAGATCCATCGTTGACTACAAATCTTACTTTGATTGATGGCTTTCTGCTTGGAGTCCATTTTTCAAATTCTCTAGCCTTAAAAAGCAAATGAAATTAGATTTTCTCCGTGTCCTGTCTACCATTTTACTTAAATCGCTATAAGTCTTCAGAGTCTGACACACACATATTGATGCCCCATTACATTTCTACTTTTTCATGGAGATTATTGTTTACAATCACATAACCTTGTTTTCTCCTGGTGTTCAGTTCTTCAAGCAGTTCCACTCTGCTTACATAGATGCTGTCTCCAATCCCTTCCATGTACCTGGGTAAAAGATTACGTCCAAATCGTTTGCTGGGAGAGTTGGTGTTATTGTCAAGTCATTCGGGTCTGGTGCAGCTTCATGAGCAGCAATTCTGTCACAAGATTAGTCTCAAGAATTGTTACATCGTGTGTATGGTTGTTAGATCTTTATCAGCCAAAGTGATCCGATATGGGTTGTCAAGTGTTTGGGGCCCATTCTACTCGATTTGATCTAGGTTTTGGGGTTTGAATTGAAAATGCATTTGTAGGTATCCTGTTCCATTCTACCTTGTGCGATGATGAAGCTGATTATACATGAGGAACGATGCTACGAAGTTTTTCCATATAAATATTTCTATTTTCAGATTTGCAGAGTTGTTCTAATGTTGTTATTTGATACAAAAATATACAGGGCAATTGGGTGGATACGGTGAAAATCTCAAGTTGATTTGGTACGTCAATTAAGATCATTAGAGTTTTATTTGCCCTAATCTATTTATCAAAATATAATTTTTCTCGGCTTTTACAATTAAAAAAATTGTGTAATTAATAATAACAGAAAATTGTACGGCAAATTTATCAGTTGATTATTAAACCTGCTTAAAATTCAAAATAAATGCTTCCAGAAATCTTTCATGGAAAAAGGCCTTAATTGTAATTTTATGAGAAATAGAGAATTTAACCCGACTTTCGAAATAAAAAAGTGAAATTTTAAATAGCCTTTTGACGGAACCGCATCCAAGAAAATCGAACAAAAACACGAATTTTACAGAATTTGCACTTTTTGCAGTCAACAAATTCCAAAGTATTAACAACTTCTCAACATTTACATCTTTCCACCCAGATATTTTTTCTGATATATTTACATCCACACCCCTACAAACACCACCAAATTTCAAAACTACCCCCGGCCCCTCCTCTTCCTCCTCCGCCCGCTCCTTCCCTCGATCGGCTTCGTCTCCGCGTACACCTCCTCCACCGGCCGGTACCTCTTTCTCCTCCTTCTTCCAGGCCCCTCCTCGTCCTCGTCCTCGTTCTCCGCCACGGCCTCAGCCGGCGCCGGCGCCGGAGCCCAAACCGACGCGCACGACGACGAGGACGCCGCTGACTCCTCTCTCCTGCCGCTGCCGCCGACGCCGTCGCTGAGCTGAACGAGGAGCTCTGCCACAGCCAGATCGGCACCGGAAACCGCCGGCGATGCGAGCTCCGCCATCGCTGTGAGGAATATCTCCGCTGGCTCCATGAGATTTGATTTGCAACTAGATTGGTTTTCGAAATTTTCGGAGGAGGTTTTTATAGGAGGGGAAGGAGAGAATAAACCGACTCAATAGAGGGATTTGGTGTGGTGATCCTGCAGAGTAGTTTAAGGGGTTATCATGCTCCTACTCCAAGGTGATCCTTGCCGTTGGTTTGGGTTTTGGGGGCTGCTCTTCTGGATCCGTGTGGACTTTTCTCTTGCGTTTGGGCCTGGGCCGGGCGTAAGCGCCAAGCCGAATTTAAAAACAGAAAGGGTATTTGCATATAAGTCCGTACAAATTTGTTTACTTGTAACAACTCCTTAACTTGTTTGCTTTTACGGTTTCACCGTGGCTTGGTTGGGTAAAATGTCAAAAATAGTTTTTTTAAAAAATTTGTATAGCATTTAATAAAAAAAAATTGAAATTACCTTTTTATTTTTTCAAAATACTTATTTTGACGGTCCGGTTGATAACAACTGACAGCCATCTTCCACCCCGACTACGTGGCGGCGGCGGTTGTCGCCGGAGAGATCTCAAAGCAGCAATCTGGGCTGGACCTGTTTCTGGATAGGCAGCCGACAAGGCACGGCTTGTGGAACTCGCACTCGGGAACCGCAGCCTCGGCCTCGGCCTCCATGTCTTCTAAGCAAATGACACAAATAACACCATTTTCTTCTTCCTTGACAGAGACATTCTTCAACCGGTTCACCTCAACAAACCTCCGCCTCGTCTGTACAGTGTACTCCAGACTGCCCTGGATAAACGGAGCCTGACAGGTGAAGCAAAGTAATGGCGACGTTCGGCATTCATTTCCATTGTCTCGCAGCAATGGAGACAAACCCTGATGCAAGAGGTAAGTTCTTGATTGTATTTCCAGTTAGGGATCATTTTTCTTCTTCTTAAGAAAACTATATATGGAGAGATAGAAAAAGAGTTTGAGCTTTGTTGGAACGATTCAAGTTCAGGACATGGTGTTAGTATACACGACAGTACAAAATGATTAAAACTAAAAATTTGAATTAGAATAGTGAGGATGAATAAGAAAATGAAAAACAAAAACAATTGTTGTCTAAAAATAATTTTTTGTATTAACTGTACAATATCAGTGAAAAAGAAAAAAAGAATCATGCATCCACTGCAGTCCACCTACTCAAAAACAGAAATAAAACATGATTCCATGAGCTCCTCCTCATCACATGGTCATCATCATCATCAGCATCATCATTTCACTAAACCTGGGCGGTTACCCATTGCTATCACCTGATTCCTCCCTTATTCTCTGCACACAATCTCCTCTCCCAGTACTGCATCTTATCTGCTTTCCTGGGCAGTTATGAATTCCTGCAGACTTTTCGTTTTTATTGCCTCGTTTACTATAACAAACTCCATCTTCTTCTTCTCCATTGTTGCAGATGATGAAGCCCCTGGTGCAGAGCTCCATGGTCGAATGTCTCAGAGCTCTTGTTGGCTCCCATGGGTGGGACTACTGCATCCTCTGGAACCTCTCTCCAGACCAAAGGTATTCTGTATACTATATCTATATGAACATATAAGTACTAGAATCATAGTGAAAACTTGATGTGTTTAGGTTTTTGGAGTGGATGGGGTGTTGCTGCAGTGGCGCAGAGAGTCGAGGAGGGAAGCAATTGCTGTTCCCAGTTGTTGCAAGTGTGACTCCATGCAGGGACGTCATCGTCCAGCACCCAAGAACTTGGGCTTGTGATGCTCTTGCAGAGCACCCTTCCTCCATTCCCCTCGATCCCACCTTCGGGTACTCTCCATGGATCTCTTTTCTGGCATAACGATAAATCAATCTATCTTTTCAAAGTACTAAATCGATATCGCAACAGGTTGCACGCGCAGGTTTTGATCTCCAACCAGCCCAAATGGCAGCACAGCTCTTTGGACTCGACCTCAAAGGTGAGCCTCAAACTTCTTCATTTTCAGGATTTGTGTTGATTTTGATCCGTGCTTGTGACAGGAAGAAGTGAAGGAGAAGACTAGGGTTCTGGTTCCAGTGCCAGGAGGGATTGTTGAGTTGTTTATTGCCAAGCAAGTTGAGTGCTTTTATATTTAATTGGTTGTAACACAAGCACGCACACATTTTGCGTGATCTTTCAAGCTGCTAAGCAAGCAATTTTTGCATGAACTTGGTTGTGTATAAATATTATAGGTAAATGAGGATCCAAAAGTAGCAGATTTCATCATGTCTCAGTTCACCCCGTCATCGTATGAACAGCAAAAACAACAAGAGCAGGCGATGCAAGGTCTTGACGGCGTTGGCGAGTGTGCCGACAAGAACCCCTGGCTCCCGTCACCACCCAACGCCCCCGACCAGCTGAACTACCCCTGGGACCGTCTCTACTCGTCGCCTCTGGATTTGTTTTCCGGGTCCAAGAGCGGCGACATGTTCTTCGATAACGAGGACACTGCAGTGGCGGCGGCGGTTTATCAGGCGGCCGCAGGCGGGCGGGGACTGCACCACTCGGTGGTGGCGGAGTCGTCGGTGACGAGGGAGATGGCAGGGCAGGAGAAGGAGTCACTGATGAAACATGAAAATAATGGGACGGCGGCAGAGACTGATGACGAGGAAGGCAGCGACCAGATCATCGACGACGACGAGCAGCGGGGGCTGGGGCGGCCGGGGAAGCGGCACCACTCGAAGAACCTTGTCGCCGAGAGGAAGAGGAGGAAGAAGCTCAACGATCGGCTTTACGCCCTCCGCTCCTTGGTCCCCAAGATCACCAAGGTTCTCTGCTACACTTTCTACTTTTTACCCTTACTCCTTTCTTGTTTGTGTAATGTTTGCAAAGAAACACCTGAATTTCTGATATTTGATAAGAAGATGGACAAGGCGTCGATACTGGGGGACGCAATACAGTACGTGATGGAGCTGCAGAAGCAGGTGAAGGATCTGCAGGACGAGCTCGAGGAGACCAACGCCGCCGATGACGGCCCCACAAAGCAGAACGGCGGCGGCGATGTGGAGATGGTCGCTGCTTGCGGCGGCGGCGGCGGAGTGGAGAGGGAAGAGTCACCGAACAGCTCCAGACTGGTCGCCGGAAATGGCAACAATAATTCTGGCAGCAACCACGACCTCTCCGGCCACGACGACAAGGCCCACCAAATGGAGGTTCTTCTTTCATTATTTTACACCCGTGTATATATACCAAAGTGGCAATATACCCCCGGAAAGTGGCAATATAGCAAAGCCCTTTCCGTTTGCATTCAAATTTTCAGATTGTTATTAGATAATACTTATTTTTGTATAAATAACAGCCGCAGGTGGAGGTGAGGCAGCTGGAGGGAGACGAGTTCTTCCTGAAGGTGCTATGCGAGCACAAGCAAGGCGGCTTTGCTCGGCTCATGGAAGCAGTCAGCTCGATCGGACTGGAGGTCACCAACGCCAACGTCACCACCTACCAGAGTCTGGTGCTCAACGTCTTTAGAGTCAAGGTACAATACCGTATCATCGGCCGATACGATCGGCATCGATCAGTGTCTCGTAGTCAAGTTACGTAAATCAATTATTGTATGGGGTTTATATGACAGAGGAGGGACAGCAACGAGGTGGTACAAGCGGAGGACGTGAGAGACTCGCTGCTGGAGTTGACGCGTATCCCGAACGCCAATTGGACCGACTCCGGCCAGGCGGCGGAGAACGGCATGGTCGGGGATTATGTGCACCAGCACCATGAGCACCACCAGCCCCATCACCACCGCCATCATCTGAACTCGCAGTACCATCCGAGCTACTTCCAGCACCAAGTATAATGATTTGAAGTTGCTTGTGAGTGGTTTTCTGCTGATCTGAATTGGTGCTTGAGTAATAAGATGAGATGCAGGTTTTATATTTGACTTGTTTTTCGTAGGTATCTTGTTTGGCAGTTGGGACTTTTAGAATAATTTTTTCCTTTTTCTTGCAAAAATTAAATCTTGGTGAAGGAATCATTTCAGGAGGCATCAATACTCTTTTCGAAAAATGGATTTGTATTTGGTTCTAAATCGGTTTCATATGGAAAATCAAGATGGCTCCAAATGGCTATTTTTCATGTCATACCAAGAACAGAAAAGCAACCAAAAAAGAGCACCACCCAATTACACAGCAAAAGCACAAACACCTGGCACGCGCCCGCGTCTGTCCCCCGTGCCCCTCCACTACAACCTCCACGAAACGACACCACTACTATGACTGCAACCAGTACTGCTCCTACCAGCAATGTTGTTGTTTTCCAAGCTTCAGTTGCTGGGGTTGCTGCGGAAGGAGCCCAGCGCCTTCATCGCCGCCGCGCGCAGGATGTACTGGTGGTACGCCGCTGCCGCCACCGCCCCGATCAACGGCCCCACCCAGAAGATCCACTGACAACCGGACGAAAGCAGAACAGCCCACAATGTTCGCGTGAGCAGATTTTCGAATTTTCATGAAATCCCGAAACAGATCACTATATTCCCCAAATTGCCCCTACAATGCAAGCTCAGCTCACCTGGTCATCCCAAGCCTTCTCCCTGTTGTAGATCACAGCAGCGCCGAGACTCCTCGCCGGATTTATCCCCGTCCCCGTCACCGGAATCGTCGCCAGGTGCACCACGAACACCGCGAAGCCGATCGGCAGTGGCGCCAGAACCTTCAACAACAGCAACGAGCAGAACAACAATCCTTACTCTTTCCGCGGCGATCCGAAAACACTACTATATACAATCAAAGATTCAAAGTCCTACCGGAACATGCGAGTCCCGAGCGCTGCGCTTAGGATCCGTGGCCGAGAAGACGGTGTAGACGAGCACAAACGTTCCAATGATCTCTGCTCCCAGTGCTGTGCCTGCCGAGTAGCCCACCGCCACCTCATTCGTCCCACCGCCGAGATTTTCGTACTTCCTCTTCATGAACGCCTTCGCCAGCCCGGCTCCGCTGATCGCCCCCAAGCACTGCGCCGCCACGTACATCACCGCCCTCAGCAGCGTCACCTTTCTTGCCACCAGCAGGCCCACGGTCACCGCCGGATTGATATGGCCGCCTGAGCAAAGAAACGCCTAATTAGCAACCAAACTGGAGGAAATTGAGCAAATAGAAATGGGAACAGGGATCGAACCTGAAATGCCAGCGGTGCAGTAGACGAGCACGAAGATCATGCCGCCAAAGGCCCAGGCGATGCCGAGGAGACCAGCGCCAGAGCAGGGGTCGGCGGCGGACTGAGACTTGTGGCCGATAACGGTGGCAAGGGTGACGTAGAGGAAGAGGAGGGTGGCGATGAACTCGGCAATGAGTGCGCGGTAGAAAGACCAGAGGCGGAGCTCGCCGGCAGAGAGCAGTGGCGCCGACGGCGGGTCATGGTAGTCCTTCATCACCGCTGCAGACGCCTCCGGGATCGCCTCCTTCGACATCGTGTTCTTCAGATGGGAGAAGAAGCAGACGGGGGATATTTATCGGGAGGAGAACGGGGGAAGGCGAGGAGGAGGGTTTGGGACCCGGAACAGCGAGGATCACGTGAGTTGGCAGTGCGTGAGCGCCAAGCGATTGGCACCAGTTAGGAGTTTGTGCGTATCCCGAGGTGGATGAGTGGCTGAAGAATTTTTCCTGTTTATTTTATAGCGCAGAGGGTAGATTCGTAAATTCAAGCTTCGGACGGAAGTCCATTCAAAACTGGACTCTCGTTCGGAAAGTGCAGTTGCAGAGCTGGAGCAGGGAGTTGGTGGCCCCTAATGTGACACGTTTCTGTTCTTAAGTGGTTTTTTTGCGCTGCGTGGGACCCGCACCCTGTCATCGTTTCTCTGTCGTGCACGCCCACTGTTTATTCAAACTGCGACCCCCGAATCAGCCGCTATCTGAGTGTAAAAGTGGACATCTCATATTTACGAAAATAACTTTGATTATTTACGTAGAACCCCTTACAGTATGCTAATTAACATGCACATCCTTATACACGTGGCATACAAGGACTGAATTTCAGATTTTGGAAGTTGTTTGGGTCTGCAGTCCGGACTCGCAAAGGAAATAATCGTCAATTCTTGCGTCGGAATGCGGGAGAGACTGAACTCGGCCAACATGGGCTGCTATGGGGCCGGGCCTGGTCGGCCCCTTCGTTTTTCAGGCGGTTCCGTCCGTGGCTCTCTGAGGAGCTTCGGGGCCCACGCAAGGGGTCGCGTCGAGAGCTACACGAATCGCGAGGCATATCCACCGTTAGGGACCGTTGGATCCTACCGGGTCTCAACGGTCTGATGCTTTTGAATTCCAAGCCTCTTCTTCCGAGGGGCTTTGGATCCCAATTCGAAGAATTTGATTACGGTTTTCGTCGATGGATTATTGGCATCATTTTTAGAAATAATTTCAATATAATGTTTTGAACTTAGGGTGTGTTTGTTTCGATTTCTAGAATCAGAAATCAGAGGAATGGAGGGAATTGAGAGCAAATTTCCTTCATTTTCGTGTTTGTTTCGATTCCCAGAAATCGGAATAAAGGGAATCCACCGATTCCACTTTTCTCCGATTCCTAATTTTTTTCCCGACCAAATCGAGTGGAAAACACTATTTCCCCAGGGAATCGACTGTAGTTTTCTCTGTTTTTCCCGTGATTTCTCTGCCTTTTCCCACGATTTCAGAGCTCGTGATTTCCAGCCGGCCGAGTTCTCAGAGCTCGTGAGCTTCTCCATCACCGCGACCGCTGCCCCGAATCGCTGCGCCGAAGTGCCGGAGCGCTGATCTGTATATGAGCCCGCGAGTTCAGAGCTCGTGATTTCTAGCCAGCCGAGTTCAGAGCTCGTGACTCATGAGCTTCTCCATCGCCCCGACGGCTACCCCGATTGTGCCTCGACCGCTGCTCCGATTGCGCCCCGATCAGTGGCGGAACCCAAGATTGAATTGCTGCGTCGGAGTGCCGGAGCGTCGATCCTTAGGATGGGAGGTTGAAAAGTTGTTATAGAATATTCTACCATACGTAGGATTGATCGTATTAGAAACCTCATTTCAGGAAAATTTGTAATTGATTATAATAAGTTATTTACATAGTCTATCTTTTTTTGACTTTTTTAAAATATTTATTATTTTTAATTATTTTTATATATTTAATAATAACATTATTATAATTTTCTAATTATTTATAAATAAAATATGATTAAAAAACTATTTTTTAAAAAAATTAGTTTACAGGAAAATAATAAATATTATATTAAATAATAATAATTAGTTAACATATATTTCTATAATTATAAATTTTTAAATTAAGTTTATTATATTTTTGTATTAATTTATATATAAATTAAATATTTTGTATAATATGCTAATTCTTAATTCCATAAGTCAACCAAACACAAGAATTTAACAATTTATGGAATTGATCAATTGCATTTGTCAACCAAATAACGGAATTTAAAGTTTAGGAATTGACCAATTCCCAATTCCCAATAGTAAATACTCATCCAAACACTGTAATTATCTAATTCCTTCAATTCTTTCAATTCCCCGGAATCATTCAATTCCCACGATTCCACGATTTCTAAATCCAGAATCGAACCAAACGCGCCCTTAAGAGCATAAGGACACCGTCTTTTTACATTTTTAATTAGTAAAGTACAAAATAAAATGAATTTTTAGCAAATAACTATAGATTTTATTATAAATTTATATATATAAAAAATTAATTTATTACTATGATCAAAAAATTACTCGTGTTATATTATAAATTTATAAAAAATTATCTCAATTAAAATAATAAAAAAATATATTTAATTTATTTTTTGTTAATTAAATTAATATCTAAAAATTAAATTTATTCTCATATGATTTTAATTTGAATAATTATTATATTAATATAAAAATTATCTTATTTTAAATTTTATAAAAAATCGGTTATTTGATTTTATAAAACTAAAATTTAAGATCTAATTTTATCATACCAATTATCCGATAATTATAAATTAATTATTCAAAAAAATCAAATAATAATAATTTATTTTTTATATTATATCTAAAATAAAATTATAGTATAAGACGAATAATTTTTTCGTAAATTTACAATAAAGCATACAATTCATTATTAAAAATTCAAATAGAATATTTCTACTCGTTATACTCGAGTGGTTTGTTCCAAATTCCTCACCGTGATGAATATTTTTTGTCAATAATAATAAAATTAATTACTTTTACAAATTGACGAAAGCTAAAATAATTCTTTGTTAATTTGTATAAAAATGCCTTTTATTCCATGGAAGTTAATTGAAAATGGCTCGATATTAAGCACGAATCAAGGTTCGATAACACGATTGGTCACCGTCGATTATTTATGAAATTCTCCATCAACAGGCACTTAAATTGCCCAAAAATATAAATTAGAGCGATAGCTATTCTCGACATTAAAGAATAAATATTTACTGTCGGTAAATAGTAATATTAAATAATTTGTGAACTAATTCCAAATTGTAGTGAATTTGCTGGTCTTTTTCCTGGATTTCAATTTTTTTTCCCCATTTTCACAGAGCATTCTTTACCTGTATTACTCGTAAATTAGTAGTTCTCTTTAGCAAAAATTACCAAAAACTCGTCTTTTTTAAAAATTTTTTGAAATTAAAATTTTTTATCAGTTTCTAAAT
This sequence comes from Trichopus zeylanicus subsp. travancoricus, assembly GCA_005019695.1. Lineage (NCBI taxonomy): Eukaryota > Viridiplantae > Streptophyta > Magnoliopsida > Dioscoreales > Dioscoreaceae > Trichopus > Trichopus zeylanicus. Next base: position 985,724 of record RXID01022599.1, read on the forward strand.
TTTTTTGATTTTATGACTAGTTTTTATTAGTTCATATATTTTGATGGAGACGTGACTTTATAATTATTTACAAATACTTTATTTTATGTATAAATATTTTATTTCATATCATGAATTTATATATGGGATAAAGTATTTATAAATAATGACAGATTTATAATTTTATTTAGAAAATTAATTGTTCGAGGAATTGATTATGAATTTCAAAATTTTTGAGGGATTGGGAAATAATTTCAAAATATGACGAGGCTGATAAAAAATTTCACGAGTTTTCTGGTAGTTTTCTGTTTTCTTAAGTCATCAGAATCGAATTTTGCATGTATACTCTTATGAAAAATGCTTTTATGTCCTTCCATAATTTGCAGTTGAATTTGCATTATAACCCTATAAATGGACTAAAATCATGTATGGGGTCTATAAAATTTAAATTAAGAAATTTTTACCAGAATTTGCTTTATTTATTAACATTTTTTTGCAATTTCAAAATTTACCTATATCTCCCTCCTTTTGAAATTTATTAACTAAAACCCCTTATTGTTATTTAATTAAATTTTTTCAAAAAAATTTTATTTTTACTCTCTGTAATTTTACAACTAAACCTCTAAAAATTTTGAACTTCTCACCCTCCACTATTTTCTCCCAAATATTTATAAATAAGCCCTTAATTAAATTTTAAATTATAATTTTTATATATGTACATTTACAAATAGACTCTTTATTTTTTTTATTTTAATTACTCCAAATTTAATATGTTTCAAATAAAAATTTACAAAAAAGACCTTAAATAATTTAATTTTTTTATAAATAAAACCTCTATAAAAATTTAAATTACAAATTTAGTATGAATACATTATAAACATACCCCTCAAATATTTTTATGTATAAAAAAGCCAAATTTTATCTTTTCTTAATAAATTTTTACAATATTAGAGGTTTTGAAACTTAAAATTTTAAATTATAAAGTTAATATTTATACATTTACAAATAAACCCCTTGAATATTTTTATTTATAAATAAGTCCAAAATTTATTATTTTTTAAATAAAATTTTACAAAAAATACATTGAAGGTTTTAGAACTTAAAATTTTAAATTACAAGTTTAATATTTGTACATTTACAAATAGACTCCATATTTTTATTTATAAAGAAGTCTAACTTTTATTATTTTTTAAATAAACTTTTACAAAAAAGACATCTAAGGTTTTAAAACTTAAAAAATATAAATTAAAAGTTTAATATTTATACATTTATAAATAGACCCCTTGAATATTTTTTATTTATAAATATTTCTAATTTTTATTTTTTTAAAATAAAAGTTTACAAAAAAGATATTACAGATTTTAAAAATTAAAATTTTAAATTACAAGTTTGTATATTTACAAATAGACCCCTTAAATATTTTTATTTATAAATAAGTTCAAATTTTATTATTTCTAAAATAAAATTTTATAAAAAAATTATGAAAGGTTTTAAAACTTAAAATTTTAATTTACAAGTTTGATATTTGTACATTTATAAATAAATCTCTTAAATATTTTTATTTATAAATAGTCCAAACTTTATCATTTTTTAAATAAAATTTTATAAAAAAGACATTGAAGATTTTAAAACTTAAAATTTTAAATTATAAGCGTAATATTTATGCATTTAGAAATAGACTCCTTGAATATTTTTATTTATAAATACGTTTAAAATTTGATATGAATTTGCTTGAAAATTCACATAAAAAATGAGCATTTTCCTGTAATAACATCATAAGTAATATATACAAATTAAAGGGCACACATCCAATTATATAGATACAATATGTTCTAATACTATATATCATAATACATATTTTACAATACTTACATCCAAAACAATAGTGATGAATATGTAATATGTTTGTAGGTAAGGATGAAAATAAATATAAAGGTTCATAAAATTATTGTGACTAGATGTGTATCTTTTTAATTTGTGTATATTATTTATGATGTTATCGTAGGAAATGCTCAATTTTTTATATTAATTTTAAAGCAAATTTATATCAAAATTTGGACCTATTTACAAATAAAAATATTTAAGGAATCTATTTATAAATATATTAAATTTGTAATTTAAAAATTTAAGTTTTAAAAACTTTAATATTTTTTTATAATTTATTTTTAAAAAGATAAAATTTGGACTTATTTATAAATAAAAATATTTAAGAAGTCTATTTGTAAATGTATAAATATTAAACTTATAATTTAAAATTTTAAGCTTTAAAATATTCTATGTCTTTTTTGTAAAATTTTATTTAAAAGATGATAAAGTTTGGATTTATCGATAAATAAAAATATTCAAGAGAGCTATCTATAGATATACAAATATTAAATTTGTAATTTAAAATTTTAAGTTTAAAATCTTTCATATCTTTTTTGTAAAATTTTATTTAAAAAATGATAAAGTTTGAACATATCTATAAATAAAAATATTTAAAGGGGTCTATTTATAAATGTACAAATATTAAACTTCTAACTTAAAAATTTTAAGTTTTGAAACCTTCAATGTCTTTTTCATAAAATTTTATTTAAAAAATAATAAAATTTGGACTTATTTATAAATAAAAATATTCAAGGGGTCTATTTATAAATATACAAACATTAAACTTGTAAGTTAAAATTTTAAGTTTTAAAATCTTCAATGCCTTTTTTGTAAAATTTTATTTAAAAAATTATAACATTTGAATTTATTTATAAATAAAAATATTCAAGTTGTTTAGTTGTAAATGTATAAATATTAAACTTATAATTTAATATTTTAAGTTAAAAAACCTTCAATGTCTTTTTATAAAATTTTATTTTAAAATTGATAACATTTGAACTTATTTATAAATAAAAATATTCAATTGGTCTATTTGTAAATGTACAAATATTAGACATGTAATTTAAAATTTTAAGTTTTAATTATAAAATTTTATTAAAAAATGATAGAAATTGGACTTATTTATAAAAAAAAATATTTGAGGGGTTTATTTATAAATGTATGAATATTAAATTTGTAATTTAAATTTTTATGGGAGGGTTTATTTATAAAAAAGTTAAAATATTTGAGGTCCTTTTTATAAATATTTATTTAAAAAAATATTAAATTTTGAACTTAGTTATAAATAAAAATATTCAAGAGATTTATTTATAAATATAAAAATATGATAATTATAATTTAAGATGTTTAATTAAGGATTTATTTGTAAACATTTGAGAGAAAGAATAAAAGGTGAGATATTAATAATTTTAAGAAATTTAGTTGTAAAATTATAGAGATTAAAAATAAAAATTTTGGAAAAAAATTTAATTAAATAATAATTAGAAATTGTAAGTAATAAATTTTAAAAAATAAATATACATAAATATTAAAATTACAGGAGATTTTTAATAAATAAAATAAATCTTAATAGTTATAAATAAAAATCCCCAATTAATCAACTTACCTCCGGCTAATTCCTGCAGCAAAATAAGACCAAATCTTCATCCTTTTGGCCTGATTCCCTGCTATGGTTTGCATGTTCTTGCATAAAGCCCCTTGAATCAGTGAGATTTAAGAAGCGTCTACTTCGTTTCTAATTAGACAACTTCTAGGGGGTTATCTTCAAAATCTTAATCCTAGGGCCAATGGTAAATCAGTAAAAACCAGAAAAACCGAGGACCTTTTGACCGTCCAACCCCGTCGGATAAAAGGGCCAACGCCACCATGACCACCCTCCCCGGGGAGCCGAGGCCGAGAGCCGAGATCAAGACCCAAATCTCGTGCTCCCTCCGATCTTTATCTTTGGAAACCCTAACAATCCTTGCTCCTCCTATGGCTGCCGCCGCGGATGCTGCCGCCTCCTCCCGCGCTCCACGCTCGTCCTGGTCTCACCTTGTTCGCGCCTCCCCGTCCTCGTCCCCGCCGCCCGCGGACCGATCTCCAAAGATCCATTATGCAGAGCTCCCAGCGATCGAGATCGCCAGCGAGGATGACGCTTCCCTCGCCGGAAAGGGGAAGAAACCAGCTTGGAATAAACCTGTTAATGGGTCCGTCGAGGCAGGACCGGCGGTTATGGGTGCAGATTCGTGGCCCGCACTCTCGGAATCCACCACCAAGGTTGCTCCGAAACCATCGTTTGATTCCCTCAAAGGAATCCCCGATGGATCGAGTTCTGCACAGCAGGTGATCCGCCGATCTCTGATTTCATGTGTTCTGTTGTGTTTTTCTAGTGTTTTCCTTTATTAGAATGGTAGATTCTTATATGCGTGTTCTTCAATTGCTGATCCTGGTAATGCTGTTAGGTGCCTGTGCCGGCACCTTCCCCGGCAAAACCGAATGCCGAGAGTCATAATCCTAGTTATAGCCAAAACCATGCTTCACCGGGCCGGCAGAAATACACGAAGCAGCGCACCGGAGACAATGTGATGGCCAATGGTAGTCCTCCAACACCCTCACCGCCGCCTGTCATGCCTGAGATTGCCGCCCCGGACAAGCATGTTGCTCTGGACAAGCAGCCAGGGCTGGGGCATTCTCCCAACAAGAGCCATACACACAACCACAACAACTGGGGTCATGGCCCTAGAGGCCGTGGTTTTGCTCCGCAGGTGGGAAATGATCACCACCGAGGTTATGGTGGCGGTCGGAGGGGTGGTGGTCCTCACCAGGCCGCATTTGGGAGCAATCGTGATCATGAGCGCGGGGGATATGGTTGGAATGCCCCACGGGCTTTTAGTGGCCAAGATGGTCACCCTCGACATCCTCCCCCGCGGGGGGCTCCCCGGCCATTTTTTAGGCCGCCAATGCCTGCCCCTGTTCGGTTGCAGCTTATTCCTCCTGGCCCACCGATGCCGCCTTATATGAGTCCCTTTGGTTTTGGTGGTGAGTTTTGTGGTACTTGAATGCACTTTATGTTTCCAGAATGTTGATTAATTTTTAGATGTCTTGTTGATCCTCCTTGTTTCCCTGTCAGAGATGTCTTCTCCTATTTATTTCCCAGGGGCTCCTCCGGAGTCCATCAGAAACATGCCTTTGGTTGCTCCTGTAAATCCTCCTATGGGTTTTTATCAACAAACAGACCTCAGTGGTGAATTATTGCGCCAGATAGAGTACTACTTTAGGTAATTTGGTAGTGGAGGTCAAGGAATAGTGTGTTCTTTGTCTCTCTTTTATCTGTTTCATGCTTGTTTCTGGTTGTTGCACTTGTGCAGTACTGAGAATATGGTTAAAGATATATGGTTGAGGCAGAGGATGGATGATCAAGGCTGGGTACCTGTTTCTTTAATTGCTAGCTTCAAAAAAGTGAGTCATTTAGGCATACTATGCCAAGTCTATGTTAGTTTAATGGTGTTCATTGTGATCTCCTTGTTGTTGTGATATTTCTGTCCTTTCTTTTCAAGAGCTCATAACATGGGCATACACGTTCATTCATAAGTACTCGTGATTAATTTTAGTTCTGTTTTTCAACTCTGATAAGTTGTTTACTGTTAGTTTCTCATACTTGGCATCCATATTTTTCTATATCTGCTAATAGAAACATAGTTTCTTAAACTTCTTTTCCATATGCTCTAACATCCTTGACTGGAAACAAGTTGCAGACTCATATTTCTTGAGCTGTTAATAATTACATACTCATACACTCCTGCCATTGAGCCTTTTCAGGATAATGAGGTATGTAGCATGCATATAATTGAAATAAGCCCTCATTTTTGGATCTAGTAGAGTGGAATTTCTTTCTTTCATGGGATGTAGAAGTTGAAACTGATTTTCTTAGTTGAAAAGTGTGCAAGCTTGCAATCCCGTGGTTAACAAAATTTATCTAAGAGATAGGTAACCGGCACGATAGACATATTTTATGATTAGGGGATAGTTAGCTGGTATGACAGACACTTTATGATCCTATATTTGAAGCTAATTCTTGCTTACATGGCATGCAATTTTTAATTGCTTCTACAGTGCCAAATTTGATTTGTTTTTCTGGGCATCTTAATTTTGTTCTTTTCTATGCACAAGGGGCTATTGCTTGTTTCTTCACATGAACTGCAGACAAGAGGTGTATTAGCAATAGGATTTCCTAGATAAACTTTGTAATAGATAGAGAATGGCCTGGATAAATTTTGTAATAGGAATTCTTGAGGTTCCCATACAATTTGTGCGCCCAGTTTTCAGTTAAAAATGGATCTTTGCACCATACACTGAAGCTTTTCTGTGGCCATAATTTCTGTCATTTTCTTTATGCTCTCAACAATTTCTTTTTATCTCATAGTCAAGGGCAACCTAAATTATAACTCAGGTAATTTGTTGCTAAAATTATAAGCACAATGATGATGGTGAATGATTGTGCTTGCCACCATCCACTTAGATGATTGGAACATTAAATGCTTTGTATTCTTGTGGTGTTCTTGTTTTTTAAATCTTTTTTTTTTTACTTGAAAAGCATCTGGTGTTTATTTCTATGTTTTAATAAAAAAGAGTATAATATATTTATGGTTCATGTGGGTAACATCCTTTGATAATAACTATATTTGATGTAAAAAATATAATTTAATATTGATTTGCCTCAAGGAAAAGGGGAATTTGGGTCAGTTTGAAGGCAAGGAACTTGTGTGTTATTTATGAGCAACTCTCTTTCTTCAAATTGTCAAAGTTTTTGATGTTGCAATCCTATTTCTAGTCACAGTTTGGTGATATAACTGAAGTTGTGATTTTTCATTTTTTTTGTTAGCTTCAAGTGCAATGCAAATACTTTTAATTGAACTAGTGGGACTAAAGAGACTCCTTTGTTTCGATGGTCTCATTCAGTAGTTGTTTTAGTCATGCATTTGATTTGCAATCAGAAGGCTATCTATTTGACTTCATATTTGTTATATTTCACATAATGTTCAAGCTCAAAAATGTTTCTTTGCTGGTCAAGCAATGGGCTAGCATCTCTCTACCTGTTCATACTATTCTCTTTTGAAATCTTCCAAGTTGGTGATCTCAAAACATATCTTATTAGTTGCTTGTCCTAGAGTTTGCAATTGGCTGCTCTGTCCTATAATTTAATTTAGAATTTTTGGTTTATGAATATTTGGGAGTTAAAGTTGTTGCCATTTTTAACATACCCAACCTCCCATAGGTTCTTGATTTAGTCCCAATCATCTATCAATATCGAGTGCAGCACCTCATTTCTAGCTTTTAAAAAGGCAGATGAAAAATTCTGGATCAGTCTTACATACTTGGCATTTTGATTCCAATTTATGTAGTTACCATTGCATATTAATGTAATGAGAAACACAGAACTAGTTGTTGCTCACTTCTCATTAAATTTCTGAGCTGTTTTTGGTTTGTGCTTGTTCATTGCAGATGCATTGCCCATTCATTAAATTTAGATGCCTATGGTTTTGAAATTTTATCAGCATAGGGTGGAATGCAACATTGGATGAAGAAACTCCTAGAATATCTTTGCTAATGACAAACTTTAATTTTCTACTTTGAGAATGTAACAGATGGATAAAAGAATGATAGACATGGGTCTAGTTTATGATCTCACATTGTTGGTGCTCCATTTAGTACTACATCAAATCTTTAGTCAACTCTTCTGTGTTCTTCATTTTTGCTTCTTTACTCTTAACTTCTGAGTTTCTTTGGTTAAGACTGCCTGAATTTTTTCACTCTTGTCTAATATCAGTTATGTTTGTAACAAATTGAATGTTGAGGTGTGGATCTGTGATTCAGTAGGAGGATGTGATCTTTTTAGTGATTCAGATTGTGAGCTCCTTTTGTTGGCGTTCTGATTGTTGTGGTAAACATTACCAGATGCCTTTCGAGATATCTTCATCTCTTCATTTATTTCAGCCTTTGATGCTCTTCATGTTTAATCTGTTGCTCTATGGGTGCAAATATTCTCCTTTGGACGCTCCATCTGATCTTTGTTCATGTTTATCAGTATTTCTTTGTGAATCAGTGGATTGTCATTCACCATTTTGTCCATGTTTTCCTTCCCATACTCCTACTTGGCACCTTGTTCAGTACCAAAAAATGATGTGTGCTAAAATTTTCAAATTGGTTTTGTTGGATCCATTTTTCGTCCATTCTGCGGCTAATTCACCTGCCTGAATTAGCATGGTGTCCCTTGCCTTTTCATCTTGCATCCTTGTCTCTCACACTTATCTCTAGGCCCTCGTTTGGTAATAGGCTAAGAAAAAGTCAGCCTGGCTAAGTATTTTATTTTTTTACTAAAAAAATTAATATTAATTATTTTACACTACTATTAAATTAAATTATTATAAAAAATTAATTAGCTTTTCGGATTTTAAATTATTATAGGATTAATTTTGATAAAAAAATACTAATTTACAAAAGTGTTTCACTAGCATTAGTCTTAGCTTTAGCCCATTACCAAATGCACCCTATGATAATAATCTATTATAACTCTAGCAGTGGGAGTTTTATAGTAAACTAACTACTGAAGCCTTGTTCCAGCCAAACAAGAAACTAACTACTGAATCCTTATTCCAGCCAGACATCATTTTTACTGCTCCACAGAAGTTTCACCTCCAGATCAGGTTAATTTATTCAATTTTTTCATCGTATATGATAACTACCTGATGGGGATGGAGGATGACTGTTATTCCAGTTTTATCCCATAGTTATGGAATATGCAAACACTAATTTGACCAGTCGGCACATGCTAACTTATTTTTTCTAATAGCTATAACACCTTCATTGATCAATTCACACTGAGATGAACAGAAGCCAGAGATGGTTATTCCACTTCAACTTACCAATTCCATGTTTAATTAACCTCAATGATAACCTTTACTTCATGGTATTCTACTATTTTGTGTGGTTTTGAAAATGCTTTTTAAGAGATGAATGAACGAGCAATGTGTTTACCCTTGGACGCCACCACTAACACTGGGCTCCGAATTTTTATTTGGTTGAAAATTTTTCTTTTGATGTTCTTTTTGCAGGTCGCACGTTTAACGAATGACTTGCAGTTATTAATGGATACCATAAGGTTATCGAATGAACTTGAACTTCGGGTATGTAATTAAGTTGATTACCATTTTGTTTCTCTTAAAATGTGATTTAGCACCAGTAATATACATCCATGGTACATTAATGCTATTATCAATTAGGACTTCTTGATATACTGATTAATTGATAATTGACTCATGATGTTGTCACATTTTCTTAGCTGAATATGTTTCTCTGGTAGTCCAGAGTACCAAGTGCGCTTGATTTATTGATAAATCCTAATTTACTTGGGTTTCTATTTTGTTCCTCATGTTAACGTTTCTAAGACTTGAATTATTGCTTTGGTACAAATTAAGATGGAGTACTAAGAAGGTGAAAATCTCATGAAGAAGGCGCTCTTTCTTCTAGATTAGCATAGAAATTGTAAGAAGTGGCTGTGGGTTGCCATTGCTACGGATGCCCAGAAGTGGCTTCTTAGGGTTTCTTTTGATGTAGCAGATGTATGTGCTGTCACTATGGGCTTGTGTTGGCCCAATTTAGTTGGGTTGAGTTGGGTCTAGTTTATCATTTGAGTTGTAAAATTTGTCTTCGCATCATTTTCAAAGAGCCAAAGTCTGCCAAAAAAGTGTATTTAATTACAACATCCCATTTCTATTTTTAGTGAATTTGACACCTTAAGAGTTGAAGTTAGTGGGGAAGTGCGGCATTCATGAAAGTGAAGTGAGGAGTAACTTTTGGACAGTTTTGTGAAACAAATACCTGTGCTCTTTCTTTAATTTAATCCCTGCTTTCCTCATCCTAAATCAATGAATAAATGCCTTTCATTAATTTATTACACAACAATTAGTGGGAGTCAATTGCCTAGGAAAGACTAAAAACATTAACTTGTTGAGAGAGCATGATGTTTGACGTTATTAATCTGTTCTCTTTAACACCTCTATGATTGTTTTGTACATAATATGTACATAAACATAGCTGCCACACTTTTATTCTAGTTATATGCATTAACAATTTATAAACTTTAGTATTATGTTAACGAATCTAGTTGGAAATATCTTCACATGTAATGAGAAATGCAGAGTAATGTAGTAGGTTGCTTAGAGTACACACTAGGACAATTACTATTTGGAATGTTTATTCTATTTTTTTAACAATGCCAAAAGGTTGACTTGGAGAAAAATATTGATCCGAAATAGGGAAATAGTTTAGACAAAAGTTTATTACAACAGCATGAAGAAGATGATGGTTGAAGCAACAAATTTTTTATAGTAAAGATGAGTATTTAGAACAACAGTATAGTTATTGAAGCTAGATGTTACATGTTACATGTCTTGACTGAAGGCAACCTGTGTGAGTATAAGCAAATGTCCTGTTATCATGCTTGCAGTTCTTCTCTAAACCTAAAATATAAAAGTTGTTTCTACCAACTGAAACAAAACACATGCCCAAGCTATTGGAGCTCTACGTTTTGATTGAAGATAAGAGAATTAGAAAACTACGGTGATAGTCATTGTATTTTGTTTCTTCTGGGAAAGTTATATCTAAGTAATCATTATATTTTGTTTTTTCTGGGAAATTATGGCCAAGAAACTCACAACTAAATAGATTATGAATAGCAAATCTATTCTGATAAATTTTTCTAAGTAATGTGATCTATTGAATGCACAAAGGTAGTGGAATCTTCTTTAACCTTTTGAATATCTTATAGAATATACACCATTGATTTTTTTATCAAAGCCTATATACTTGAAATTTTAGTTGATAACTAGCGATCATGATTTTCTAATGTCCCACAATGACAGTATTTGGCACGGGTTGTGTAGTAACATAGACGAGTTATCTACCATCTTGTACTTCACTTTTCTCTTCCCATGAATAAAAGACCACCATGCTAAAATGTTAAAAACAATTTTCAACTATATTTTTCTTAATATGAATGTTGCTTGTGTCAGTTGTGTGGTTCATGTTTTATTTGTTTTTAGTTTGAGGCAGAAATGCATCTAGATTTTATTTATTTATTTAAATTGGGCTGTTCTTTTGATCTATGCACATGCGTCATACTCAATTAAGTTTACTTTTTCGTTTGTTTAGGGAGACAAAGTAAGGAAGCGACATGACTGGGAGAAGTGGCCACTGCCCCTTCCATCACCAGCAGTAACAAACTGCGATCCTTTGGTTGCTGGAATTCAAAATATCAAATTGGAGAATGATCCTAACAGTGGGACGGATTCCAACTCAAACTGATGCTGTGCTCCTGAGAACCAATGCATTTGAACAAGAGTCCTATTTTTCTGGAGAATGTGGGGTGATGCAGGGGAGAATGGGTTTCAAACTTTCTAACCATGCGATTTGGTCTTTTTTGGGACTTGAGGTCTCCGCTTTGCTTGATTGCTCTCGAAGATCGAGGAGTAAACATACAAGGAAAAAAAGCAAAAAAAAGGGAAAAATATTTGACACTACAGCTAGGTTAAAAACAGACTGTTGTGACTGCATGTATAGTCTGGTTGGCCTGGGTTGGATGGTATGGTGATCTCTCATTGCTGTGCTTTTCAAGTTTTGGGTTTCTGGGGGCCATCCTACCCTTCTTCATTTTTTCGTTTGTTTGTTTGTTTGTTTTTCTTTTTTTTCCTTTTTCTTTTGTTTTTGTTTTTGTTTTTATTTTTTTGGACGGTCGAAATCTTGGATGCATTTTGAGAGGGGTTCTTTTTTGGTTGGTTGGAGTCTTCATATATATATACCTTTCTCTTCAAGGATACTTGAAGATTGTCACTGCATAAAAGATCCCTGAATTGTTGGGATATAAATATTTTTATATATGTAATAGGTTTAAACCTATGCACTAGTATTTATTTGTTTTGATACTATGCTGTGGCTCTCTTGTGTGTTCTCTCTTCAAGTTTCTTGAATTACTTGGGGAATTTGCATCCTACTACAGTTTTCTCATTGGATCATGCAGGTTTTTAGTTTAATTATAATTTTACGGTAGTGTTAAATGAGTTGCACTATAAATTATATGTTTCATGGATTACTAAAACTATTTTTCAGGTCATTCATGGGCGATAGTTTTGGTGTATACTGAATTCTTGGATTTGACATTTAGGTTAACAATAAATTTTCTGTGTTTGTTTACAATAATTTAAAATTCAAGTTGTAAGATCGAATAAATAGCACATTTATTTCAAGATCATGAATGCAATATATGGTCAAAGGGGAGAGGTTTCAAATTTAGGATTTTAAATCCAGAATTTAAAATTTGTCCAAAAAAATGGATCCCAAGTTTAGTCTGATGGTCAATAATTTTACAACCATTTAAGGCTTGCACAAATTTTACAGAGGACGCAAGGATTAAGTTTTTTATTGTAATTTGTTAAATGTTTAATCTCTAGCTGACTCAATTGATATATTCACAATCTCGGTAACGGTTTGGTGATTAAAACACATTCCTCACTAGTCGTGTCACTTATAAATAATTTCTCATGGTGTTTGTTTTTCTTGTAATTTAGTACAAATATTACATGTGCAGTGGATAGAGGTGTTAATTTAGTTCATAGTGGGGGAGCAGCTTGAGCTTGGTTCGAATTTGACTTGAATTTAACACGGTTTGTTTTGAGCTTTCAAATTTGGCTCTCAAAGAGCTGAGTCTGAGTTAGACTCAACTCGCTTGATTTTAATTTGAGAGCTCGTTTTTTTTTAATATATAAAATATATATAATTTTAAAAATATATTTTATAACATATAATATATAGTATATACTTAATTATTTAATTGTGATATTATAATTAATATAATTTTTTATATTTAGATGTTATTCTATTAGCATGATTTTTTTAATATACATATTTTTAAAATTATATATCATTAGTATTACTTATAAAATTTTTAGGTTTAATATTTTTTTATTATAAATTTATGAATTATAATTTTTGATGTTGTAGTTGATATTTTTTTTATAATTTTTATAATTTTTAAAAATTAATTTTAATATAAATTAATTTTTAAATAATTTTTAAAAAAAAATTCTGGAAAATTATATAAATTTTTTAGATTTAATATTTTTATCATAAATTTATGAATCGTAATTTGTGATATTATGATTTATTTTTTAATAATTTTTAAAAAATTATTTTAATATATATTAATTAAAAATAAATTAAATTTTTTTTAAAAAATTATATTTGAGCTGAACCGAGCTCGGCTCAAACTCATTATTTTTGAAGCGGAGCCGAGCCGAACTAAGGTCGTGACTCAACTCTACACCCCTAGCAGTGAATAATGAGTGGAGTTCGATTATTTTCTATACATGTTTCATATAAGCCCAAGTTCACTATAAATTATCTTTACAAACAAGCTAGAAAGTTACTTTTCGGTTTTGGATCGATTTTGTCACTCGCCCAATTTGACATTTGGCCGAAACCATTTTTGTTGACTATGTTTTGACTTTCTGCTTAAAAGTATTATAAAATATATTAAAATTTTAAAAAATTAGAAAACTTGAAAAAATTTATGTGAATTTTTGCCAAAATATTGCATTATATTTTAATTGATTTTAATTATTTTTTATATTTATGAAAATAATTTCCTCATATTCCTATGTAAAAGTAGGAAGTAGAACAATTAATTTGAAGTGCACAAAATATTTTTTAAAAAATAATAATTAAATATTAGCAAGATAATAGTGTAATGCATTGAAAAAATAAATATAAATCACTAATTTAATTTAAATTAGAAAAATTATTAAAAAAATCTGAAAATTTCAAGATCAATACGTTGTAGTTTCAAAATTTAGTATCAATCCCTCACATTTTCTGTAATTCAGAATTCAATTAATCACGTAAAATTAGGTGTAATTTTATCTTTTTTAGCTATTAAAATTTTACTTTAGTAAAAGTTCAAACTCATGTCCTCTCACGTGATTTATTATATAAGTACTTGATCTTGAATTTCAAAAATATGAGGAGTTGATGTTGAATTTCAAAAAATTTCAAAGATTTTCTCGTAAATTTTCCTTTAAATTATTGATAATTTATTTTTAATACACATTAATAAATTTTAAAATTTACATACGATAATATGTGTATATATATATATATATATATATATTAAAATTAATATATAAACTTTTGGATAAAAATTTAAAAATTATCCAAAATTTTCGTAAAATATAAAAATAATAAATTGAAAAAAGAATATTCGAATCCAAAACTTTATTTTTAATAATCAGAAAAACCACAACTATCTCATCTAAATTGAGTTTATAAACCAAAACCAATATCTAAATATAAATAAATAAAATAATAAATCCTTAAGGTATCTTTTGGTTTGGAATCAAGGTGAAGCTCATGATTAAAATTAAGATTAAAGTATAAAAAAATTATTTGATCAAATTTTTGGTATTTAAATACTAATTTGACTTATGAATGATTTAAAATTTTTTTATACCATTATATTTTTAATTGAGATTTAAATAAATAAAAATAAGAGTAATATGATTATTTAATTTTTTAAAATAAAATAAAAATAATTTAATTATTTTTTTATATTTAAATAATAAATCGGTCAGGATAAAATAATTATGATCCTGATTTAGAGCTACGCCCACCTTAAAATCCCCTCTAAAGCTCTCCCAACTAAATTATCCATGCTATTTATTTAAATAGAAAATGAAATTTTAATTAGTTATATTATAATATATCTCGGTATATCCAGGAATTTCAAAACAATCCAGGCTCCTCCTCTCTTTGTACTGTAAGTCACTGCGCGCCGGCGACTCTTTGCACCGCTCGACCTCTGTCTCTTTTGATTCTTCGATATTCTTTACAAATGCTCCAATCTCATTAGATTGAAGTGATTTTTTGGGGGAAAAAGGAGGGAACGCGGCTAAGTTCATCACCCGGACCAAAGCTCTCCGCTACCTCCAGACCAGCCTCTCCACCTTTAGGTCCCCTCCTCTTTCCTCTCTTCGTGCCGATCCTTTTTCCTTCTGGTCGTTGGCTTGTTTTATTTGTTTGTTTGATTGAAGTTGTGCGGTGTTTGTTTTTGCAGGAAACTGTGCATTCGCAAGAGGATTTTCCCGCGGGAGCCCAAAAAGAAGGTCGACGGCAACCACAAGACATATTACCACACGAAGGACATCGCGTTCCTTGCCCATGATCCCTTGCTTGAGAAGTTCAGGTGATCTCTCGCGTTTGTTCTTTTTTTTTTCTTTTTTCTTGAAGCTATTTGGAGTTTTTTTTTTTTTTGCGGTTTGGAATGTCACTCAGGCTTCGAGATTCTGTTTTGCGCTCTGTAACTAAAGTTTCTGAAACTAGATTTCTGAACAGTGTAACGTTGAAATATTTAGATTTTTGGCAGATAACATGGCCACTCCAAATATTAAATTGGATTCCTTGTACACTTTAGTAGCGGAGATTTGATAGTGAATGAATGTTGGAGGAAGGAACAATGAAAACCCCCTGATGTTCTCAATCAGATGATGTCATGTACATCCTTAAACTTCAATGCTAAAATTTAACGTAACAATGAGATGGCTAATTCAAAGAGTGAATTGGCTTCGTAGTTTGCACAAACATTAGACCTTGAGCGCTTAAATAGAATGTGTTTTAAATCATGACTCACCCTTACTAAGGGAACTAAAAATATATGACCTTTTCTTTTTGGTGTTTGTTGTATCACGGCCTATTTAATTACAAACACATTTTTCCAGAGCCTTTTGATCCAATTTCAAGCTCCATGCAGCATTGCATCCATTTCACACCCCTACTCTTAATTGGAGTTCTGGACCTGTGGTATTGACGAAGTGGTACGAGGAATCAGAAAGTTTAGGCAAATATAAGTAGTTATGATGAGATGAACCTACCATAGAATAATTTGTTGTTGTGTGTTTACTATGACCTCATATGTTGGCAATATCTAAAATAATCATAATGTATTTGGGGATATTCAATTTTGTCATTCTTGAGATTGCAAAGATTTTATCATATATTTCATCTGTTTGTGTGGCTATGTTGTTTTTATTTGTTTTGAGTTTAATTTTCAACTAGAAAAATCCTGTTTCTCATATCATAGTCCTCAGATTTTTCCTTTTATTGAGGTTATGGATTCATCTGCATTTTGAGTTGTGTTTGACTTGAAACAGGAAAGTTGCTTATCTTTCAGTTTTCTTCTTTGATTTTTCAAGAATATAAGAACCCATAAAAGAAAGATAAAGAAAGCTTTGTCAAAGAAAAACAAGGACCTTGCAAACTGTTTACTGAACCGTCCACCAACATATAAACTTGATAGGCTGATATTAGAAACGTTTGTATATTGACGTTATTCTTAAGACTCGTATGTTCTTGATTTTGTGCCACTAAATTCAGGTATCTGACTTTTGTTGATGCAATCCGTGATTTGGATGATTATCTCACTATGGTGCATCTTTTTGTTGCACTACCTGCTACTGAGGGTGAAAGGATACGAGTAGAGCATATCCACAACTGCTGAAGGTTGGTTCTAGTGAAGTCCTCTAGCCTCATTCTTTTTTGAATAATTTTGGATGTTGTAATATAGTATTCTGCATATCTCTCCATGTTCTAGATAGATGTTTCTTCTATTTAAAATATCATTGCAAAAGATTTCACTTGTTGCTAGTTTCTGCTTTGGTAAAGACTCTAGTTTGTGTGAGATACTCTTGTCTGCCAAGCTTGGACCACAGGTTCATGCCAACTTTGACTTGTTGCTAGCATTTTAAAGCTGCCTGATACTGCAGCTTAATTTATGTTTCTAAAGTCCAATTGGAACTTATAAATGTAACCTCAAAAAACACTGGGATACATTTTAAGAGCTATTTATCATGGTGATGATTAATCATTTTGGAGCCAATCTTAAGGCCCTCGTGCATTCTCTTAATGTAGTTTTACCATCTTTACACACATTTGGGAGCTTGTGAAGATGATTTTTGGTACTTCATGATGTGTTAGATATCACTCGGAAATGAATAGTAGTCAGTGAAGTGAAGCTTATTCAAGTAATAGTTTCAAATTCTAAGTTTTTTTTTTTAAGAAAATGTTTTTGACCATTTGCCTCCTTGATTAAGAATTTGTTTTTCTATAATACATTAAATTTCCGATGAAAAGAAATTAAATGCTTTACCATCATCATCATCTTCTGCTGTGAGTCCTTCCCGTCGAATGTTGCCAAGCAGCCAAATTGTGGAGTATTTACTCTCTTACTTGCATTTCCATCCATCCACTCAAGAACTCTTCAGCAAAAATTGTGAAATCACCATTTATTTTTTATTTTTATGATTGAAAGGTTGGAGAATACCTGTACGGACAAATTATGGAGAAAGAATGTCTTTATTGCATAAATAATAAGGGCAGTTGTAGACAGTGCAACAACAACAGTTCATGGTAGACGTTACTTCATTGCAGCTAGGTGTTTGTAGCACACTAATTGAATTCTCTGTAATTGTGAGGATCACTTTTGATGCTTATGAAGTAGCTGATCCACATTTACATGAGCCACACTACATTTCAAATCAATTTGGATGCCAGGAAAATTGCCATAGTCCAATGAGTTAACTCACCACTAATAGGAAGTTTGGATATTTAAGTTGTATTAATCTTTTGTACTGCAGATAAATCGGTTTTGTCATCTTTCAACTGTAGTTAGACTAATATCTTTTTCCAACTCATTCTGGTTCATCGCTTTCTTCTGTTATTTTAGCATACCTTGCATAAATTTTGCAAGACCACTGATTGCAAATTTGTGACATATACTTCTGGAATACAACTTGTCATCATGGAGAATCTTTTGAACAAGTTATTTCAATTGTTGATGCTACCATAGTTAAGAAGGCTACTAAATTTTGATTAGGTTAAGTCATGAATGAATGGCAAGCATACATTTCACGTACTCATAGGTTGTGGAAGACTTTCATATCTGTTAAAGGCATATATTATCAGGTAAAATTGGTTGCCTTGTTTATTTCATCAGTCTTTTTTGTTTGTGTCTGAAGCATAAAAATCTCAGTTTGTCAAAGTTCTTTTTCAGGCAGAGGTTGAAGGTCAGAGGATCACATGGTTGACACCGCATACACTTCAACTAGTGTTGACGGATGACATTGACTTTAATGTCATGCTTACATTCTTAGAGTTCTATGAGGTAGTTTTACCTTGTTCTGGTTGTTCACTGACTTCTTTCTGTTCTCCTCAAAGGATGAGCATTTGTTGTTAGTTTAACAGCGGATGGACTTTTGCTGCTTTTAATTTTTCTCTGATATTTGTTTCTTGTTCCTTATTTCAAAATTACTAGTTTTTCATTCTACAGTTTGATATGATTTAGGAGTAAAAAAATCTGTCCATTGCAGTCAAAGTGGCTGTCTAGTCACCTGGTAAAGCTGGCTGCCCATTGTTTAGTAGTTTTGTAGAATAGGTGGTCAACTGGTCGTTTTGGTAATTCTGTTGCAGGTGCTCAATTGCATCATGCATAACTCTTTCATAGTTTTTGTTGGCTAGTTATCTTGATCTTCCACCATGTAATTATTGTTTTACTGTTTTACTACCTTAAGAGCTATTATTTTGTGGAGCAAGGTTGTTTTGGAATGCCTATGTCTACATTTCCTTATATTTCTGTGTTCCTACTGGACATTGTGGTACTGGTATAAGACAAATAATTTTTTATATTAATTTCATTGATAAAATCGAATTAAAATATAATATTTTTTAAATAATTTAATTGAAGTGGTTTTCTGTAAATTTATAGTATAAGGCGAGTGATTTTTGTTAATAGTGAAAAGGTAGGTTGTTTCTGCAAATTCACCATAAAATAGGTGGTTTCTTACTATAAATTCTAAAACTATTTATTCCTTCTTCATTACTGTAGCCATTTTCTCTTTCAGCCATAATCATTGTACAATATCTCTTGGTAATTGTCTCTTTTCTCAGAACATAAATGCAAAATCTACATAGGGTTCTGTCTTGAAAGATCCAGTCTGCTTCTGCTAACAATATTAACTTTGCATTGGCTTTAACAGATTTCGGTTGATGTTTGTTGGAATTGAACATCTTGACTGTTCCTTTCTTCTGCAGGCACTTCTAGGATTTGTTAATTTCAAGCTTTATCATTCTATCAATCTGAGATATCCACCCCTCCTCGATCATCGCCTGGAAGCTTTGGCAAATGGTATTTAGTAGTTCAATTTTGCACAGCAGTTGAGTCCATAATACTTTTGAACTTTTCAGCGCCATATGTATTCTCCCCTCTATTAAATCATTCTTCGTTTTAACATTTTCTACTGTTAACAAATGTTCTTTCAGTATTCCATTGGATCTATTTATACTTAAATGCCGTTTGGTTCTTTGTTTTCTCATTTGTTTATTCTTATTTTGCTATACAAACTTGCTTGTTGTCTTTTCCCCTTCTTGCAGAACTTTATGCCTTATCTCGATATGTAGCTGCAAGATCTGTAACAGAACCAAAAACTGCCCAATCCAGCAGTTATTCGGGAGCAGATTGGACTGATATAGGAAAGATTGAGCCATCTATTGACGAGTCTGAGCTAAGGTTGGCTCAGCTACAGTATCAGCTGCCAGCCAATGAACCAGGTGTATGAATGCATATGATGTAGGATGCAACCTCTGTTACTGATGAGGATGATGAAACAAAACAGTGCAAGTCACTGTTTAAAGATTTTAAGTTTTTCTTCGGCTGCGAGGTGAGTCTGCTATGACTAGTACGAACATGACCTATTCTGATTGCACTGGACCTTTAATACTGAAAATGGTTTCATTGTGCTGTCCTTGTTTGTTTCAGGTTCCACGACGGTCGTTACTTTTATATTCCCAGCTTTTGGAGGTGTAGATTCCTGGGAGGGTGATGGTTCTCCATTTAATGAATCCGATGAGAGCATTGCCCATCAGGTACGCCAACTAGTCGTGATAAACTTAGACAAGTTCACCAACCAAATACAAAAAAAATGGACAATGAGTGCCTATGCTATTCTTGATTGATAAGTCCTTCAATACAATTGTGAGTAATGGAGAATGAGTTTTGCCATCTATCTCTGCCCATGCAAGCTGATCTCTATTTTTGAGCAAGTCGTATGCCACAACATTCTCTAAATATATGTGTTGCTATGTCATCTGCTGATTTTAAATGTGGGTCAAATTTTGGTTTCCAGTCAAGCTCAAAATGGTCTGGTTTGAGCCACAGCAGCTAGATTTTTGTTTCAGTTATTATTTGTTTTAAAGAAATGGAAAAGGTTTGGTTGACTTCTTATTTGGGTCAGTTGCTTCTTTTTGCATCAAGGAGGCTTAATTTTGTATTTCTTTGATGCACCATTTAGTTTCTTGAAATCTCAACTCAAATATTTTGTTCTTTCACGTTGCTGTTGTAGACCTTTTTTGTCAATTTTCTATGAAATGCTCCCTAAAATAAGGTATTCTTAATGATCATTCATCTTAGAAATAGGACTATTTTGTACAGCAGAATGTTTATATCTGGCTTGGCCAAGTTTTAAATCATCATCAAATTTGGTGCATAAATGCATGTGCTTCCTGCTTTTATCTTGATATGTATGGTAGGTTTAAATAACAATGAAGGTTGAAGAGTCACATCTAAGCAAGTATGGATCTAACTGCAAGTGATTATGATATACACTTTTGCTGTAACAAATGATTGGTCTTAATAAACAATTTCCACCTTCATGCATTTTTGAACAAATGAACTGTCAAGCCTATGTTGCTGTCTTCTTTTCCTGCATGTAATTTCTTAATATTTCAACACCCTTCATGAGGATCTGAGACTAGGCAATGTATAAAGTATTCTAATATTTCATTGGTGACTTAGGAGGTTCACCATTAGATTTTCATTATAACTCTGGATTCAGCACGGGTTTTCAGATATCTAATGCATTGCAATGATGCAAAAACATTCAGATTTCCCTCAGAACCAAAACAAAGTTGAATTCTTGCTAACCAAATTCTCATTAATGAACTTCAATGTGTCTATGTTACTAAAAACGCAATGAACTTCAATGTCTATGTTACTAAAAGCAATTTTGAGACTTTGTGTATTTAAAAGAGTTAAAAGGTATAGAACTTTGTTAATTGAAGCCATGACATGTTCTTCCCATTTCTAATGCCTAGGATCCAATCAATACCAACAGGAAATAGGGATTCTGTAGCAATACTCGATTTGATTACCATTGGAAAACATGAACAACTGTACCTGGCATATGCTGTTATTTTAATGTAGAATAAGGTACTTTTAACATTGAAAAGGGTGAAAAAAGGAAAAGGAATTTATTTCTTTTGTGTGCTCAGTAAGTCTAAAAGAAATACGCTTTGCTATACTTGATAAAACATAAAAGGTTCATTACGCTTTTTTTATTGGTTTGTGGATTGATATCATTATGCTTTGGTTAGGACCATGAATCAGAAGATTTTTGCATCAAGCTACTTACTAGGATCATTCAACTTCTATGTGATATTTACCTGTCCTATATAGACTAGCAAATATCAAATATGCCTATCCTATTCCTATAATTTTTGTGGCCAGACACAAAATGTTCCATTTTCTAAAGCTTCTGAAAACCATCATGACTCCTTTCTGCAGACTGTGAGCTGTATCATTTGTCTAATTTTGAAATTATCTCGTGTTACCTATCATTTTTTCCTTCTACGTTTGCAGATTGTTGATAGGCCAACCCAGGGTCACATTTTTCTTTCTAGGGAGTATGTGCAACCACAATGGGTATATGATTGCGTAAATGCAAGGATCATTTCACCAACAGAGGGGTACTATGTTGGAAGGTATGCTTCATGTCAATCTTTATTTTAGTTGAAAAAAATTTGACCACTTGTTTGATCAACATCCTATAAAAATGGTTCGACTCATTTATTTTTGGGGTATCCATTGAATTATATCTACTTCTCAATAATTATGAGTATTATTATGCATTAGGACATCATCATCACCCAAATAAACATACTATTAGGATTTTCGCTTAAATCTTCAAAATAATTATTTAATGTTAATAATAGTTGTCATAGATTTCTATGGTGTTTTATTTATTTTGTAGTCCTAGAACTTGCTAATTTTACACATGTTGTACAGGAATTTATTGTCTTCTATACTGCATATTCAGCCACATATGGTCCTTTGATTGGCCACAGACTCACTGCATTTGAAAGCATAGTATATTGTTCTTTTTTGCACTAACTGATGCCTGTTATTCTGAGTCTGAGTATACTTCTGTATTGTGTTTACTGTTAGGTGCGCCTAACTGCATTTTTTTAATTAGCTGTAAATAAATTTGTGATCTTTTCGGCTACATGAATTTTGACTACTCTATTATTTGTTTTGTTTCACATAACTGCCACACTTGTCTCCTTTTGTTGACAACAAGGCTGAAGGCCATGTTCTAGAATATGCTGAGGTAATTTAACGGCTCCAAACTGCAGCAAGAAAACAAGTACTACCATTGCCTGGTTTTGATGATCAAGAATTGGGCAATCCACAAAATCTTTTAGCTGAAGGAGCTATTGATTGAGCAGAAGCTAGTGAAGCTGCTGAAAAGAAGCAAAATGTATATGCTTATAACTGACATCTAATTTGCAATGCCTTCAGAAAACCTTATATCTGTTGTGCCAGGTAATATAATCTAACTAGCCTCACTGTTTGTTGCAGCTGTTGAAGTTGGAGAGGCAGTACCGTGATGAACTGAACCTGGAAATCAAGGGCATCACTTACTCAGCTGCTTTTGCAAAAAAGAACATGCCAGGCTCAAAAGATGATAACGTAGTTAAGGGAGATGTCACAACCAATTTGGAACAAGTTGCTGGGGATGCTCAGAACAGGTCCAAAGTCATGTAAAAAGAGAGAGATTTATGAAGCCATGCAGGTACTTATTTTGCCTCTCTAAATTCTGCATGCACCCAATTGATCTGCATGCTCCTTTATTTTACAAATATGGAAGTTGCTAACAATCTAGTGTTTTAGTTCCAAAATTTTCTTTGAGATGTTGTATTGGATTCTGAACCATGCTATTTTTTATGAGAGATGTTACTTTCTCTAACCTCAAGTTCAAGGTCTGATTTATCATAAGGTATTTTTGATCTGGCACTTGAAAGATGATTTGTGCAGTGAAGGTTTCAATCATGATACTTGTGGTCATGCTCCTTTTATGCTACATGTTTAAAATGTGAAGATCTTTTGCATAAGTGTCCTTGTTCGTATTGATTTTGTTCGCAATTGCATTCCACACCATAAAATTGAACTCCAGTTGTACACAAGCAGTGGAGCTACATTTCCTTCCAATTGGAAATGCTCAACTAATTTTAGGTGGTAATTTGCTCATCTCAGGTCAATCACCATGAAATATTTTGTGTGATGATTAAATGTAAAATTTCTATATCTAACGTTAAGCTTTGGAAGGACTTCACATAGTTGTTAGTATAGATAGGCTGATGTAAATTTCAACACCTTCACAGTTATGGCTTCATCGAATGATGGAGAATTAGCCATTTTGCGTTATGAGAGTCTCACATATGCTGATGAATTTGTGCACTGACATGCAAATAAAAGTTATCTATTCTCTTGTATGCTATTCATCCTTTAATGCTTTCTAGTTTATGTGAAATCCAATCTTGATTAAAGTGGATTGCTTTGATCTCACGTCTTGTTTCTTGTCTATTCCAGATTAGCAAACATCGGAAGAAGGCCAACATTGATCTTCTCAAAGAAAGAAAGAGAAAAGCCGAAGAAAACCGAAAAGCTTGACAGTACGGCCTTGATGAATGAAATCTCTTTTGGTTGCTTTTTGATTTTCACTTTATTGCAAGAATAGGTTGCAACGATTTTGTTTGTTTAACTGATAAGCTTGGACATGCATAAGAACTACATTAGCCTCAACTTGTCAATCAATGAATCCGTATTGTAGTACGAGGTTTGCGGATCCTGTAACATTGACTCAAGCAAGAACTTTTCCTTTTTGTTATAGATTTTGTTTTTTTTTTTGAGTTTTTAGTAAGAGACATAAAGTTGAATTTAAAAAAAATTTATTAATTACTCGTTCTATATTATAAATTTACAAAAAATTACTTTAATTAAAATATAAAAAATATTTTATTTTATTTTGATTTTATTAATTAAATTAACATAAAAAGTTAAATTATTTTTTAATGTGATCTATATTATCATTTATAATGTATATGAATGTGGGATGAAACTCCATAACAATAACATAAAAACTTATATCATAATAACAAAAAAGAAGACACGTCAGAAGTTTTTCAATGTCATGGCTGTGAAAACTCCTCATGCACTATTTATAATCCAATGCTTTGATTCAATTTACATCATCATCTGTCATTTTTATGATTTCGCAATTGAACCAAGAGAAACTAACCGCCTCTGTAAACTGCTTTATTTGGGTCAACTAACTTCTTCCTGTAAAATAAAAAATTATATAATCACAACAGTTTTTACATATTATTATTAAATTTATAATCACTAGCTTGGTTTTTGGCATGCCAAATTTAAAGAAATATTGAAAGGCTTTAGATACGTTCAATAATAATAATTTAATTTAATAATAAGAATATTTTAACGTTTAAACCTCTAAAAATTTCAAAATTACATACAAATAT
Source organism: Trichopus zeylanicus subsp. travancoricus (assembly GCA_005019695.1). Classification (NCBI taxonomy): domain Eukaryota; kingdom Viridiplantae; phylum Streptophyta; class Magnoliopsida; order Dioscoreales; family Dioscoreaceae; genus Trichopus; species Trichopus zeylanicus. Next base: position 1,010,303 of record RXID01022599.1, read on the forward strand.
TTAAAATCAAATTAAAAATTTTGAAAAAAAATTGTTTGGTTTTTAAAGCAAAAAATTCTATTGCACATAAAACTGTTAAAAAGTAAGAATTGCTATATACAATTAATTCCTCTGAAAATAGCATATTATAAACAACATCGAAATTTTCAATATTTACTACTAAATAATATAGAGATTTTTATATATAAATTAAAAAAATAATTTTTTTTTTCTTATTTAAAATTAGCTCCCAAAATATTTTATTTATTTGTATGTAAAAATTCAATCCGGATAAATACATTAATGACCTAAAAAATAGAAACTCTCTTAGACACGGTTTGATTTTGTATCAAGATCAGGATTAAAATTAGTGAACCACTTTTGTAAATTAATATTTTTTTATTAAAATTGACATTTCAATAATTTAAATTCAAAAAATTATTTAATTTTTTATAATAATTTAAGTTTATAATAATATAAAATAAATAATATTAATTTTATAAAAAAATAATTTTAAAAAATACTGATGTTGAAGTTGATTCCAAATCAAGCGGGGCTTAGTTACCAACGTGACTCTGTCAGAAGCCGGCCCCATGGAAGGAAGAAAACCAGATCAGCAACTCATCCGTGAGCTCCTCCGACATCGGCGAAGGCTGGCCGTCGACGCGGAGGCGGCAGAGTGGGCAGCTCCTCCTGCACGCGGCCAGCCACCGGTTGACGCACTCCTTGTGGAACAGGTGGTGGCACGGCAACATCTGGGTGGCGACTCCGTCGGCCAAGCTCGACAGGCACACGCAGCAGTCTCCATCTTCGCCACCGCCCGCGATGTCGGTGAGGACCTTGCTGCTCTCGAGCCTCAGGAGCCAGGAGATGAAGTTCATGAGGTTGTTCATGGAAGTGTTGGAACGAGGGAATAAGAATGTGTTTTGCTCTTTAAAAACAGTGTTTATTTAGTTTGTTACGAGGTCTTTTTAGTGTGTTCCATTGGCTTACGTAGCAAATTTCTTTTTGGGAGATGGAAAATTTTCCAAGAGAAACTCTTGTGTTGCTGGTGTGTAGAGAAAAATTTCTACTTTTTTTTAAATTAAACTCAAAAAATAGATACATTGTGCTTTCCCTCGAGCTACGTTTGGTAATGTATTAAAGTTGATTAAGAGTGTTAATCCTATGGTTTTATAAATTATTTATTGATTTATTTTTGAAATAAAATTATTTGTGCAATTCAGATCAAACAGTTTAAAAATGTAATGAATGACTTAAATTTGACTGTCTAATTAATATTTATATGATAATAAATGATAGTATAAACGAATCCAAATTATATATATATGTGCTCATTTGGATATTCCGTGATGGGTCGAAATATTTTACAGTATACTTAATATCTGATTTCACCTTGAAGTTGTCTGATTGGGGAGGATAAATTATTTTATTTGAATTATTTGATATTTGAATTTTTTTTATAAATATTTGGTGTTATTTGTAATTATAAAATTTTAATTTATAATTATAATAAACTTTAGAGACTTATTTATAAAATAACAAATATAAGACCCCAACGAGAAGGAATTGACGATTGAGATTTCGTGATTGCAAACAAATAGTAAAATATTTGTTCTTTATTGTTCTATATTAAATTTCATAAGGCAATCAAAAAATTTGGCTTTTAGGAGAATACAGCTTATAATTGTGTATACCTAAAAGTCAGTAGGGGTAAAATTCAGATATTAATGTTATATGTTGATGATATCTTATTGGTAGGTAATGAACTAAATTTTCTCAGAGAAACTGAAAGTATGTTGTCTACAGTCTTTGAAATGAAAAATCTTGGCAATGCTTCATATGTCTTGAGTATTAAAATATACAAAGATAGAAAGCGTCGATTGCTTGGACTTTCTCAGGAGACATATATTGCTAAAATTCTTTAGAAATATGGTATGAATAATTGTAAAGTTGGAGAATCACCTATAGTTAAAGATGATAAACTTAATCTTCAGCAATGTTCTTAGAATGAGATTGAGAGACGGGAGATGCAGAAAATTTTCTATGCTTCAGTTGTTGATAGTTTGATGTATTTGATGATTTGTACCCGTGCAGATATTGCTTTTGTTATGGGACTTCTTGGCAGATATCAGAGTAATCCAAGAATGACCCATTGGAGAGCAATTAAGAAGGTTTTTTGTTATTTGAAGAAAATCCAAAATTATGTGCTCTTATTTGATGGTTATAAACCATTAAATATTCTTGGATATAGACTCTGATTGGAAAGGATATGAAAATAGTTTGAAGTTTACATCTGGATATGTATTTACTTTAGCAGAGGGAGTTGTTTCATGGCGTAGTATGAAACAGACTATTACTACTTTATCAATTATAGAGGCCAAGTACATAGCTTGTTGTGAGACCTGTAAATATGCTATGTGATTGAAATATTTTCTTTCTGACCTACAGGTGGTTGATTATATTGATAGGCTAATACAGATAGTCTGTAATAATGATGCAGTTATATCTCTTATTAAGGATGTTAGATGTTATTCAAGGCAAAATATGTTGAGCTACAATTTTATTATATCCGTGAAAAAGTTCAGAAAAAGGATATTATTGTTTCACGAATCTTCTCTGCAGATAATCTGATTGACCCAATAACTAAAGGTCTGACGATGAAAATATTTAAAGAGTATGTCAATCATATGAGGATAGTTTGTAAATATAATGTCATATTTTGATCGTTACTGTATTTTTATTTGGTTATAGTTTATTTGTCAGTAAACTATTGCTTTCCCCATATGGAATGATTCTATTGATATATTTTGTCCTTAATCTTCCAATGTGGAAGATGGAGTCCTTGGAAATACCGTGGATCACTAGATAGGTTGGTGATGACCACCTACATGAGAACCTAGTGATTATGTGTAGGTGATTCCTGAAATGCTTGAGGTGAATGTATAACTGGGCATCATATCCGTTTTATACTTCTCACTTAGATGAAATGCATTAGCACTTGTGGGATGTCCTCAGTACAGTTTGTGCATCTAAGTGACGTGTTTCTGAGAGAAGCACAAAGCGAGTAAACCGTCAGTGGAAAAGGCAAGAGAATTCTCACTACTGTTATATTTATTATATGTTTTATTCTACAAGTACATTATCTATGCTTATATTTGATGTTATTCAACTCAACTGATGTAGTGTTTTACTTTAACATGAAAACGGTTGGTATACCATTAGTATACATCCATCCATGGTTAGATATGTATAGAGACTACTGAGGAAGAGTGGTGTGGTCCATTGTCTCTAAATTACACAGTTGGGATCCCATTACTGAAAATTGATTTCTCAAAATTATTTTCAGTATACATGTATCTATATATGTATAAATAAACATATCTATAGGCCAAGTGGGAGATTATTAGTCCTGTAGCCTTATAGACTATTTATTGATTTATTTTTGAAATAAGATTGTTTGTGCAATTCGGGTCAAAGCGTTTGGAAATGTAGTGAGTGGCTCAAATTTGACTGTCTGATTGATATTTATATGATAATGGATAACAGAACAGACAAAACTAAATTTTATATGTGTGTGCTCATTAGGGTGTTTCGTGATAGGTCAGAACGTTTTACAGTATACACAGCATCTGATCTCACTTTGAAATTGTCTGGTTGGAGGAGGACAAATTATTTTATTTGAATTATTTGAAATTTGAACCTTTTTGTAAATATTTGGTCTTATTTGTAATTACAAAACTTTAATTTGTAATTATAATGAACTTTGGGGGTCTATTTATAAAATGGTAAATATAAGTTGGTGAACGAAACAAAATGAATTGAGAATTGAGATTTCATGATTATAAACAGATAGTGAAAATATCTGTTCTTTATCGTTCTGTTGCCGTTTTGAATCCAATTTTTTTTTATTTTGAAATTTTTCTTGCTTTTTAATTTTTCTCCATTAAAGAGTAACAAGAACTTAAGATGGATCAGTTGAAATTTGTGAATAAAAGTTTTAGATTTTCGTTTGAGATCCTGAGATATGTAAATCAATTTAATTCAATTTTGAACTCGTTTTTCTCGTGGGCCCTGCATCAAAAGGTAAAATCAAAGTCCGAAAGAGATGCAGATAAATATGATCATTACATTTTATTATCAATGTTATCAAACATAAGTACTGAAAATTCCAAAATTGAGAAGGATATATGGGTAAATTTCCATGGGAAAGGGTTTGCTGGAAATGAGAGAGAGTCTAGGGTTTATGTCAAGTTGTGGTTTGGAGATTTACATCAACTGTTGCTGTTGTACCTAAGTTGAGTAATCTTTTCTTAAAATCTAAGTTTTCAGATTCTAAGCTATAAGGACTGCTACCTCATAATAGAGATTAGGATCTCTCATCTCCATCACCAACAACAAATTAAAATATTAGAGACTGGATTATTTCTTTATTTATGCATAATCATGCATAAACATTTGGCTTCATAACAAAAGGAACTTTTGGTCCCGGCTTCCTAGCACGCCAACGTCATCAAACAAACAACAAAAGCAGAGTGAAGGGGAAGAAAAGTTCTCAAGGAAAAGATACAGAAAAAAAAGGACCCTGAAGCAGTGCATGCCATTGATGATTGCCTCGGGATAAACAACTTGATTCCCCCTGCTTCACCTCCTGATTGCGCTTTTCTTCTTTCCATGTCTATGTCACCCGGAACCTGAAACTGTTAAACAATTAGCAGGCCAAGAAAGTTGAGATTTTCAGAATAATCATCACCACCGTCACATCCCTTTTCAGAATTTTCTTTTGCTTGAGCTTTTCTATTTCTTGTTTTTGATCGTGTGCATCCATCTGTGATCTCATGGATCAATATCAAAGTTTCAATTGTTGGCTCCCTGACTTCCGTCTAACAAAGCTTTCATCTAGTTGACAATCTTTTATTAAATTGGCTTCATTTATGATTTTAAATAATGATAGCAAAACTTGTATTATTTTTACAAAGTGTTACGTCGTGATCGCGTATATTGTATAATGAATTCTGCAACGGAGCGTACCTTCTTCCTGTGCTGTGCCCGGCCGACACATTGCTTTTGTCGGCGCCTGCCACCCGACCCAATCACCACAGCTGCGTGCGCAGGCGCGACAAAGCGAACAGTGCCTGTCCACCTCGCTCTGCATGCGCAATCTTCTACCTTCATCACCTCCATATATATAAACCCTAAACCCTAACAGCAGAACCAACCAACTCACACAAATATGGAGCCAAGCACCAACAAGAAGACAAAAAGAAGAGAAGAAGAGATCCTAGAGACAGCACTGGCGGCCGTGGCGGCCGCGCTGCTGGTCTCGGCGGCGAAGAAGCTGCTGCCCTGCCTCCTCTTCCAAGTCCCCGCTGGGATCGCCATTGCAGCTCCGTCGCCGCTGCTGCTGTTGCTGCTTCACCTTGTCATAGCCTCCATCGTGCTGGTCTCGCTCAACCCGGAGTTCGTCGTGTCCCATGAAGATGGCCTGCGGGGAAAGCCGAGGAGAAAGAGGAGAAGAGAGGCCGGGAAGACCACGACGAGGACGATGAAGAAGAAGACGGCGGATCAGAAGAAGAATAAAGAGGAGGAAGAAGAGGAGGTCAGCGCGGAGGAGCTGAATGCGAGAGTGGAAGCCTTCATCGCGGCTTTCCGCGACCAGCTGAGGGTGGATTCCTTCTCTTACCAGCGGAGCGGTCCGGTTTCGGCTCGAGTTGGTTCGGTTTAGGGATCGATTTGCAAATACCCACTCTTTCGGGTTGAGTTAATTGGAAATATTCGTCTGATTTTGGATTAATTATATTTAGCCGTCTAAGGTTTGAATTTGTGGACGAGTAATTACTTAAGTTTAATTTGTGAAGAATTATTTTGCCATTATCCTATTTTTTTTTTGAAGAAAGAATAAAATTTTAAGTATCGATTTCGAAATCATTTCATCACTTATCGAAATTGATATGTTTCGATTATTTTTCAGTTTCGATCAAATAATATTTTAATTTTTTATAACTAAAATTTGATTTTAAATTAAAAAATATTTAAAATATAAAAAAAATGAACAAAAGAGTTGACATACATATATATTTATTAAAATTATCAAATAAATATTTTTTAAAAAATTACTTAAAATATGAAATAAAAAAATTACAAAGGCCAAGAATCAAACCCAAATCATCTTGATTAAAGTTTAAAGTCTTAATCATTAAATTAATTATAATTTATAATAAAAATATAATATATAAATATAATAATATATTTTTGAAAATCCAAATCGAAAGTACAGATAGAAAATATTTGGGCGGAAACTATAAAAGTGAGACAGAAATTTAATTTGAATGGATTTGTTTGAAAGGGTGAGTTGAGCATACATTGAATATTGTCATGCAATTGGATTCTACGGGGGAACAGATAAGGATAATCAGATCATTGTGAAACCTCCAAACCGCCCTTGACACCAACGATATACACAAAATATTTCATCTTTTATAGAATAATATTTTCGAATATAATTTGCTAGGATTAGTAATGGAATCCGCTCATCTTTTTTGCCATAAAAAACCACTTCTTTGGTCGGTGAATAGATATCTATGCAAAATTATATTTGTCAGTTATTTCCAAATTTCATAAATCGATAGGGGTATTTATGCAAAAAATGCCTTCCACCCGCCAATTTTGTCTGTTGCCGTTTTCCTCCTTCCACCTCACCTTGTCCTCCTCGCTGCGGCTCTTATGACCTCCCCGGAACCCTAGCACCCGGCGAACTTCCTCCCTCATCTCCGCCACCAAATCTGCCAAATACCCCAGTTCGTGCCCCAAATCCCAAATCGAGCACCTGGAATTGCTCTTTCTCTCAGATTTGAGAGGGAACCAAAAGGAAGTGTGAGAGAGATGACGACATGGGAGCAGCTGGGGAATCTGGCGACGGTGGCGCAGCTGGGGGGGCTGGACGCGGTGAATCTGATTGGGATGATCGCGAGTGCGGCGGCGGCGGCGCGGATGCACAAGAAGAACTGCCGCCAGTTCGCGCAGCACCTGAGATTGATTGGTAATCTGCTGGAGCAGCTCAAGGTCTCGGAGCTCAGGCGGTACCCGGAGACCCGGGAGCCGCTGGAGCAGCTCGAGGATGCGCTCCGGCGGTCCTATGTGCTGGTCGATAGCTGCCGGCATCGGAGCTATTTGTACCTTCTTGCCATGGGGTGGAGCCTCGTGCACCAGTTCCGGAAGGCGCAGAGCGAGATCGATCGATATCTCCGGATCGTGCCGCTGATTACCCTGGTGGATAATGCTAGGGTTAGGGTGAGTTTTCGCCTTTTCACAGATTTTTCCTTCAGTTTGAGAATTGAAAATATCTGATTCTTGATTCCTTCCAAAAATTGGAATTGGTATTCGATAAAGAGCAAACATGGGAGCAGTGTTATTGCTTAAAATTTCAGAGATTGATGGCCTTTTGTTCCTAATTAGAGATGTGTTCTTTGAAAAGGAAAGAAATTGGGGGAACTTTAGCTTAGAACTTGGATTGTTTTAAAGCTTTATTTTTGGTGATTTAAATGGAGGATGTTATCAGGGTGATGGTGCTTGCTGTCCTTTAGCTCAGTTGGTAAGTAAACTTGAAGTAGAATGTTGGTGACTAGTGATCAAGGAAAGCGCTAGGCAACAAATTTCAGTTTTGGAGTCATTGTCGTGTGTCTAGAGAAAGAGACGTCTGATTTTTGACATTTGACTTGCCTTCTAAGATGATAAACGCAAGGGATTTGATAACGTCTGAGCTCTTTCCTTCCAAACTGAGCAAAAATGGGCTGAACTGTCAAGTATGGTGACAAAGTAATCCTGCTTGCGGGCTGCTTTCTGCTGTGACGGTGACTTTGGCCAAGTGAACTTGATGTCGATGTTCATTTCAAGTCAATTTGTAGAGTAGTAGTAAACTCCATAGTCATCTACATATAAGTTGTCTCATTGAGCTTGTACACAGAGCAGGTAAATTTGCCATTATATGTTGTAATTTGAAATGCAGGAACTATAGGTTTAACATAATCCTTTTCTTATCTCATCATGCTTGTTTGCTAAAAGGTTTAAATTATTGAATGTCATTAAACACCGTTTCATGTATGGGAATCCTCCTGCCCTTAGCCTTCAGATTTTTTTATAGTGTTAGCAACACATCTTTGCTGTTTAACTAGTAAGTCTGCAATAAAGAATTGTTGTTATGGGACTATGAGTTGCATTAGGGCTGTTGATGGGCTAGACTTGGCCTTGGCCAGACACACATCTAGGCCAGAGCTTAAGCTAACCTAAGATTTTATATTTGCTGTTTCAGTCTTCGAATTTTCAACGTTTTCCTGACTCAAATATCAATCTGAAGCATCATCCTGGTCCTTAAATTTTCAGGCTGGGCAACACCGTGTTGCAGGCCATCCTGGCCCATTACATCACTGTACAAATTGGATTTATATGCTGAATCCAGTTCGTGATACTTTCATTTTTTTGATAGAGAATTTATGATACAAGTTGGCCATGAACTTTTTGACTCGCATCATACAAGCTACATAAACCCGAGTCTTTTTTTTATATTTTTTTTCTTATATTTTACCAAAAGATTCTGTAAGTTTTAGCAACTCTGGAAACCACTTATTTGAAGGGGATATGGAAGACATTGATACTTCGCTGTGAAATTAATTATATATTGTTTAATACTCTATTACTACTATCTAGCTCTCTTTGGATCTGCTAGTTTCAAGCCCTAATTTATTAAGTTTCTACTATTTCTATTTCTACGCATTGTTCCATACCTACTTCCTATTCCATTCATTTCTCTCATCAATATAACAGGAAAAACTTGAGTATATTGAAAGGGATGAATATGAATACACATTCGATGAAGATGACAGAGAAGTCCAAGATCTTATACTTAAGCAGGATTCTTCCAGTGTACAAAGTATAGTGCTCCAAAGGTCTCTCTCTTGTCGTTATCCAGATTTGCCATTCAGTGAAGCCCTTCAGCAAGAGAATGAGAAACTCCAGTTAGAATTGCAAATCTCACAATCTGACACAGATCTTGGTCAATGGGATGTACTGCAATATTTGCTTGGACTCACAGAACATATGGCTTGTTCCTTAGCACAGGATGCACAGGTAGAAAATTCCACGAAAATAGAATCAAATTACTCGAGTGCAAATAGCAACAAAGAGCTTACCTGTAATGGAGATTACCGTAACCTACACCATGAAAATTACACAGTGTCAAGGTTAGTTTTAATTTTTTGTTTATTTTCTCTGTGATGTTTTTTACAAACAATAAACATCTTATTCAAACTCGTTGTTTGAAGTACTTCTCCTGTCTCATCAGGTCATGCTTTGATTTTGGCTAGGGGATCACATGGGCATGATGAATGGCATTCTGATCTACTGGATTGTTGCTCAGAACCTTACTTATGTAAGAGTTTTTCTCTAACTTGAATATCTATCGTTGTCTCCATCATATATTTTGAACTAGTATTATTTCATGTTATTAGCTATGTTTTCATATCTATTAGTTTTTCTGGACAATACATTCTGAATGGCTGTTAATTTCACTTTCTGTGTTAAAGATTCTTGCAGAACTTTCATGGACCACATTGTTCAAAATGACCAAATACATGCACACATCTATATATTTCAGGAGGTTGAACTTTAGAGGTGAAATATTACTTTTCATGCACAACATGATGGAGACGCAGACTACATAATAATGCTATCCTCAGAATTTTTTCAAAGTGGATTAAGATATTGTTTATGAAGTCATTATAGCATGGTATATAATGTCTTTGGTGAAGCTGTCAAGAATCGATGACATTGCTTTTAGTGTTACAGCATAATATTTACATTAAGTTATTGTAGTTCGATACAGCAGTTAATGACATGGCAGGCACACTATGACATAATTCCTATTGCATGTGATGGAGATGTGTCATTCAGCCTTTATTTCGTTGTTGATGGTGTCAAGCATACACCTTAATCTCATGCTTCATCTTGTATTGATCATTTAGTAATAGACCTTGTTTTTTTAAGTGTTACCTAATATTCTCACTGCAAGAAGCATATTCTTCTTTGTCAAGCCATTGATCCATCCTTTAACACATTTATCACACGATTTACTCTTTTAACTTGTTGCAGGCCTGAAAACTTTCTTTTTCCCCTGTGGTACTTTTTCTAAGATAGCTACAGTGGTCAAAAATCAACAAATTAGTATGTAAAACTCAACCTTTCTTTGTTATTTGATCTTTCATAAACTATAAGTGAAAGTTATATTTTTTATATGAGCAGTGATTGTTGTAACTGCTTACATGCTGCTCTTGACTGACAATGGTTGCAAAACACGTAATGATGTTACAACCACTGCTTGTTACACCAAAAAAAAATGTCGCTGGTTATTTATATTAAACTTGTTGATATGTCTAAATTCTATTTTCATAGAATAAATTCTTTGTTGGCTTCATAGTGTTCCCTTTTCTTCTAATGGGACTTTTTGTGTACTATCATTTTAGAGACTTTGTTTCCTTAACCATATTTACAAGCACATTGTCACATGACTTGATAGAAAATGAGAGAAGGATTTGATTAGAAGTTACTTGATTTGTGGGGCAAACTGGAATATACTATCTTCTGAAGAAGTCCTTTTAGTTTACACTATATGTATACGAAAAACATCTGGCATTATTGTTACTGCATACTTTATTTCCTAATTAAGAAGCATTAATAAAGAAATGGAAGCTCAATTCTTTTATGTGAAATTAACATGTAAAATTTTATTCGTACATGTTTATAATTAAACAATGACAGCAACTTGTTCCAACTATGTCATTAAGTGACAACGACTATCTTGTCATCAGCTTCAGGGGAAGTCTGCAATGACATAATGGCTTACTCTTTAATGTTATCATGTTGCTGTTATACCTGCTGTGTCAGAATGAAACTACGTAAGATGTTAAACATCAGGGTAAGTATTCCCCTCTTCTCCTTCACAAATTGCATCGATGTTTAACTTGCTCTTATACTGTCTAAGAATATCATGAGTTGGTTAATGCCTAAGGTAAGTTTCACTGTGTTTTCATGTCTGTCATTTGTTTGTTTGGTACCACGATTGTATTTATAGTTGTTGACACTATTGGGCCAAAATTTTGCACCTTGGATGGTAGGGAAACCTCTCCAAAACAGAGACGTTCTGGGTCAATTCCTGCAATGTATGCTGGTATTAGTTTGATAACTGCATTTTGAGCCTTATTGCTTGCTCAAAAAAATGAAAAAAAGAAGATATTATTATTATTCTCAATAAGATATGTTATAAAAAATCAGAATAGTATGACTTCTCTTGTTTGATTGCTCTACACAATTCCTATAATATTCCATGACATTCAAATTAGTCAACTGAAAAATCAGAAAGAAAACTGTTTAAAGCAATTATTGTGAATGTTTTTGGTTCTCATGATATTTCACTCACCCTGCAACATATTACTCTTATTCTTGCCATTGGCACATGTGACAAAGCCTTGTATATTGGGGCTTAGGGTCCATGAATCTGTAAGGTGGGTAGCAGAGTCTGCCATGCCCTGGCTCAAACTCTGCTCTATGATTCTATAGATGTTAAGAAAGCACACTGTTTTCCATATATAATTTTGTCACCTAGTAGTGTTAACCAAACAGGCTTGTTGTTCTATGCAAGAGCTAAACTTGGCCTAACTGCAAATTTAATAGAGCATGCTTAGAGTAATTTCACCCATTTGATTTGATGTTGTATGCTGAGGAAGTTAAATTGGTTCCAGATCCACCAATACCAGCTTAATGATAGCATTCTGCAAAAGCAAAGTAGCTCATGTACTGAATGTTTCAGAGCAAGAAGCTTGCAACACATTTAAATGTTTATCTTGAAGGAGCTGTTCTTAATTGACATAATTCTATGTAACAACATAAATAAAGTGCGTTTATCATGCTGACATCTGCCTTGCTTGCTGATAGGGGGGGTGCTGTGATGATTTTCTATCACATCTCATTTGTTGTTGCTGCTCCCTTGTTCAAGAATGGAACGAAGTGGAGCTTCGTGGTGCTCAAGGTAAAATGCCTTTTTACTTCTCTGGACATCACTATTAACAGGTCTAATGCTTTTGAACCCATTGAAATTGGAGCACAGGTTGACACATATTATCTGATTTTTAAGGAAAAATATTTCATAAATTCAACATTTATCAATTGAATATAAGATTGAAGATATATACAACATTATCAAATAAATATTGTATAAAATTATTAAACATTTGATGCTGAAGTGAAAAGGTCTCCAGTTCGAGCCTGGCAGCATTAATTGATTTTTTTTTTGTTTTTCTACGAAATAAATAGACTTGCCCTTCTAAAAAAAAGTATACCATATGAAGAAAAAATTTCCATGCAGCATTTTTTTTTCTCTTATTCAATGGCCAACATTTGAAAACAATGTTCTCTAATTGTTGTCCACAAATTGTTTTTTTCTCAGGCCCTGAGAGGACGACTCCTCCTACATCTCAACACATGGAATATTGAGAGGACATTTTTTTTTCTATTAATAGAGGAATAAATGTGGTAATACTAAGTCTTTCTCGTCTCACTTTGTTTCGTTTGCTTCACGTTGTGAGTCTCCCTGGTTATGGGGTTGTATTATATAACTGTTTTATGAACAAGCACTGAGTTCATTACATCAAAATAAGCTCTCTTTTTTTATTTTTCGATACAATTTTCGTCAAGCTCCAACTATCCACAAACAAATGTGATCTTTTTTCAACTATTGAAACAATGAAAGTTTTCCACAAAATCACAAAAATATTCAGGCATTATTTGTCAAAAAAAATATAACAATTGTGTCATTCTTTAACAAACCAAATGCTGCCCAAAAATAACAAAAGTACAATGCAGGAGAAATTCTGCAGGCAGAAGCAAACTCAGTTGCAAACACAATGTACACGTGCACTGACAAGAAGCAAAACAGATGCTATCAACAATTTGCAATCTACTAGTTGTCAGAAACACCAACTCACCAAATTCATAAACCAGATCAATCTTTTTTCATGAAAATAGAGGATACAATACTCACATTGCCATGCCCACAAGAAATAGCAACACCTAAAGATGGAATTACAATTATGTCGAATTCAAAGTCCATCTATGACAAGAAACCAGCCACAGATCATAAAAACATGCTAACCTTGTCAGCTGACTATACACCAAACCCTAATTTGCTTCCTGGAGCAAGAAACTACATAGGAAAAGGTAGGCGGCTGATTACTCCTTGTATTCTTTGATCACAAAATGGAGCAGCTCTTCTGTGCCTTCCGTTTCTTCCTTTTTTGCTTGGGAGGCTGGAGTACCACCTTAATGGCTGCATCAAAAACTGCCTTAACATTCTGCACACGATAAAGCATTGGACAAAGAAAAAAACATAACAAAATTAGCATGATATATTAACAGGAAAAAAGAACAAGAAAAAGAGTATGGCATATCAAAACAAGAAAAAAGAAAAGAACATACTTGTTGTGTCTTTGAACTGCATTCAATGTAGTAAGGGGCACTTATTGCCTTCTTAAGCTCTTCGCCCTTCAAACATGAAGACATGAAAATTTATTAATGAAGTTGTGGACAAATTGAGAAGCACACACAAGAGTACTACTTGCTTTTGAGAAATATACCTGAGCAGTAGTTATGGGCACTGCACCAGGATGATCCACAAAGAACTGTTTATCATCTCGAAGATCTGGAAGCCCAAAATAAGGGAGTTAAGAATCAACAAAAATATACCCAAGTCATCAAAAATTTATTGCCGATTTCCATAACTCAACTGGCAGCATTAAATTGGTAGCAAGGTTTGAATGTAGTACACAGCTAACAGACAATTCTATTCATGTTGAATGGCATAGCAGCAAAGAAAAGCAAATAATACACCGAAAATGGCTGTTAGATTCTGTTTCGGAACCACTTGAATTTTCAACATCAACCCTCCATTGGCATCAAAGCTCAGTAGTAGAGCAACTCAGTTTAATGAGCACAGTAATGCACATACCACTGGTTCACCATTGGTCTAATGTTGTTAATGGAACAAAGCTGAAGTGCTTGAATCAGTGAAAGGTACAGACAGAAATCTGGAACAACTTAATCTGGAGGGTTGCTTTTATGATAATACAGTTGAATGAAAAAACAGCACAGGTCTAATAGATAAAAGCAAGGCTAGCTATTAATTCTGAAAAATTAAAACTATATTGGCACAAAGAAAATCACAGGCAAGTAAAGGAGAATGATAAGAAGGCAGTACCAAGCTTTGTTCCAACAAGAATAATAGGGACACCAGGTGCATAGTGCCTCAATTCGGGGATCCACTAGAACCACGACCAATTCAAAACAGATAACGCATACAAACAAGTCAGATGTCCAATCTAATGAACCAGAATCAATATGTAGCATGATAAGCACAAAAATAATCAAAAAAAAAAAACAAAAATCAGTTCATACCTTCTTAGCAACATTCTCATAACTGGCCTTACTTATAAGGGAGAAAGCAAGAAGAAAAACATCAGCTCCACGATAACTCAAAGGTCTTAATCGATTGTAATCCTCTTGCCCTGTTATATCAAAGCATGAAAGCATAAAAAATTGAAAAGCAAACAAATATAAAACTTGACAATTTCAAGAAGGAAACATACCAGCAGTATCCCACAGTCCAAGGTTCACAGTGTTACCATCGACCACAACATTTGCACTGAAATTGTCAAAAACCGTTGGCACATAATCCTGGTTCCAAAACCAAAAGTAAGAGTAAGTTTCCACAAAGGGAAGATGCATGGCCACAAACAGATGAAGAAATTCATATCTATTTAATAAATAAACCAACAAAGGAAAAATGGAACAGGAAAAATAAAATTTAAAGCCTCCAAAGGTAAAAAATTCTCAAAGAACACAAAATTATATTAACAAAAAGGCAGAGATAGAAATATTCCCTAAGCATTCTTAAATGCAATTCCAGACTTATTATTACAACAACAAGTTCAGGTGATTCATTTAAGGTGCTCAGCCACATGAAGGCAACACCATACAATCATCAAACCAAAAAGAAAAGGATCTCCACCAAATTGAATTTCGTAGATTAAAATGGTAGACAGCAGGATGATGTTGACCATTCATTTCATTCAGAAATTGCAGTTTCCCTGTTATGGAAAAAAGATAGCGCTAACGACCATCCCCAGACAATACACCAAAAAAATGACCGATAGAGGACAAATCAATGTTTAGAACCCAGTAATGGGATAGCCTCGATCAAAACCACATTTAGCATTTCAGTGAGGCATTCCCGCAATTTCATGAAGCCAATGTTGACACATTCCTCAAATTGAAGAACATAAATGCTTGATCCTAAACAGGCTTCCCAAAAAGAACTAACATTCCCAGTTTTTGACACCTCAAAAAAAAAACCAACTGAACAATCACCTCAAAGACCTGAAGCACAAAATCCACACAATTTTCCATATCAAATCACAATATTTTACATTAAACACAAAAACTGCACCCCTTTCTCCAAAATTATACACTTATTCAAAAAATTTATGGTTTACACGTCTAACCATTTATACTAACGAATTCATCCAAAAATACAGGAAAAGAACACCTTACCCAATTTCAGGAAGCAAATGCCTACAAATTCCTATAATCAAACACCTTAAATGTCCGAAGAAACATTTCCAGTTTTAGACACATCAATGAAACTCAAAGCGGCCGACTTTTCACAATCAATTCCTCAAACAATTTCCCGGAAAACACTTGTACAAAACAAATCCCCAATTTCCACCTCCAACAACAAACCCTAAAATCGAAAAATCGCCCAAAAAAAAAGAACTCACCGTGGGGAACGTGTTGCTGGTGTAGGAAATCAGCATGCAGGTCTTCCCGACAGCCCCATCCCCGACCGTGACGCACTTGATGAACCTCGACGCGCTCATCTCCACCGATCTCCGTCCCTCCGCAGAGCAATCGCGCACGAAATCAAGGAATCATCTGAAAACCCCAGAAAGCGGCCGCATTTCCTCAGAGACGGGTCTCAAGGCTTCCGAAGGAACAGAGAGAGGACGAGGAGGAGGAGGGGCGAAAAGAGAACCCTAACCCTAGATCGTAAGCAGATCCGAAAGAAATGGGTTTTCGGGGGAAGAAGAGTGCGATAGAGAGAAAGCGAGAAGAAAGAGCGCACCTTGCTCGAGCGAAAAGCGGACGAGAGGAAAACAACACCGCCGATGGAACCGGTCGTTCGCCCGAACTTTTTTAATATTAAATTTCTCACCCAATTTTCGGGTTTTTTTGCACAACACTCCCAATATTTTACGGAAATCGCAAAAAAACTTAACATTGTTTTGCCAAAACGACCTGTAAATCATTATATTTGAAAATAGAACACAAATCACTTTCCGGCTCACATTCGCTGCTGCCAAGTATACGCGGAACGGGGAAACATTATAATGCCTGAATACAAATACGAACATTACAGGGAGTTATATGCAAAGTCGAGCACATTCACATGGTTCCTGCGTTTTCCATTTTTTTTTTTTTTTTTTTGATGAAACGCATCGACATCGCAGTCCTCGTGAGTTGCTTTTTATCTTTTTCCTTTTAAACGTTTATGTTTGGATAGAGAGAACAAAACTACAATCAGATTTTATTTTATTTTTAAGCTTCAATACTCAAATTAAATTTAATCTATTTGGTTCGATGTTAAGAGACATTCAGAAATAAAAGAAAAAAAAAAAAAATTTATTTTATTTTATTTTATTTTATTCCCCGTTATTTCGGAATAGCGAACGGGCCCGATAAGTTAATATGCTTCCTTCCGGTGTTAACGGACTCTGTGTTTATGATTTGCACTCGCCTATAACATGCTTAATAGCTTTGCTTCGAGAGAAAGCATAGGGCGTTTTTGCAATCATTGTTAGACCGCTAATCACGATTAGCCATGCACTAATCACGACTAGTAATCAACTATTGAGTTGGAAGTTTGCCTACCAACTCCCCCTAACACCACACCACGCCCATGGAAATTAGGGTTTCATGGAGATTCCGTTGTTAATGTGCTAAGCTATATCGAATAAAGCCATGCAAGCTTTTATGAGCTCAGCTAGATTCCAGCTATTTTTCAAGGAAAATATAGCTCTAGGGCGGTGGGGACCGTCACATATATTTTGCATATTCACCCACACTAACCATAAATATTAGTCTACTGTTTATTTTTTCAAGATTTCAAATTTCAAAAAATTTTAGTATTCTTAAATTTTGAAATTCTGAATTTAAAAAGCTAATCCGTTTATTTTGTAGAATATGTAAATTCAAAATTTTAAATTTTGATTCTATTTTGTAAGATATGTAATTTTTGGACTTTTAAATTTTATTTTGTTTGATTGAATTTTTATGATATGATTACCACTGAATCTAGATGATGAGATTACTTCATTTCAAATTTATTATATTTTTTCATTTTAATAATTTTTATATTTTTTAAAATTTAAATTTTATACGAGATTAATGGATAAAATATTGTACTAAACAAAAACCAAACTCTGATATCTTGATAATAAGTTAGAAATTTAATTAAAAAATAAAAAAGTTGGATTTAAATAATGATATTATTTGTATAAAAAATGAATCATTTTGATGAATTAATTTAGTTATTGCAGTATAATAAATTATATCATTTGCATCTAAATTGATTTAATTATGTTCGTCTTAATCAATTATAAGTGTATAAATTAGTTAATATCATAGAAATAATAATTAAAATACCTAAGTTTTTTACGACACACTAAGGAAAAACAAACAACCCGTGAATTTCAAAAAAATTATAGATTTACCACGTCCAAAATAAATGCTAAATTCAATAAATCAATATTAACCTAACGCACTCTTCTAAACAACAAAGTACATGAGATTTTAGAATTTTCTCTAGAGAGACAAAGAAAAAGCAAAAAGATAGGGAAAAAAATAAATAAATAAAAAACTAATTATCGAAATCAACCAGAGAAAAAAGAGATGCACCGGAGACGAAGTAATATTTTAATTAATATAATTTTTTATAAATTTATAGTACAAAAAGAGTGACTTTTTCCTAATAAAGTAAATGATTTCCCATAAATTTATTAAAAAATAGGTAACTTTTTGCCAAAAAACTTTAAACACAATAAACAAATTAATGATTGAAATATTAAGAAGTCAGTTTTTTGATTTATCATATATAAATTATTTTTAGAACAAATTGACTTATCCATGTGTATATTTGCAAAATCTAGATGAATTTATACAATTATTCTGATTTTGTGAATATCTTCATCTATAAGGATAAGATTCCGCGTGAAAAACATCATGAGTTGCCCAATCGTTGCAAACCCAAAGGTGGAAATGTCGTATTGAGTAGCAGTAGTTGGGAGCTCTCGAGTCACATCCATAATCCAATCTATGAAATGGACTGATACAACTTCTACCTACTAACGCTCATATCTGCCATCCAATATGCCTCGTGATCTATCACGCAAGATTTTTCTGTTTTAATATTGATATCCCAGCTTTCAATCAAACATGTCACCAGTAACCGAAAAGAGTAACTCGTTAGCATGACAAAACCTGGTTTAACTCCCAACCAAACGCTTCAGTGATGCAGCACTCCCACTGCAACTCTGGGAAGCCGGAGAAGTAGCTTTCATGCCAGTACATGCAAGCAAGTGCCCTTCCCCGGTTTGGCCACCGTGGAGTAGAGATGCAGGTAGGTGCAGTTGCAGGAGTCCATTTAACTTTGGTCCCACTTGGATCTCTGCATGTGCTCCTCCACTGAGAGTTGGCATGCACCATGGCTTGGGACCTTTGATGTCATATGTTGAAAAATGAGGGTCTTAAGTGTTAACCAAGGTTTTAGAACACAGTTAACACATAGAAGCATGGTTCATGCATAACAGGAATGATGTTTTGCTAATGAACTATGGGACAACAGTGTCAAAGAGGCCTAGAGTAAAACCTCGAAGATGATGATGAGTTGTTGCAAATTGTTCACATGAAAAATCATCCTATAATAATCAGTTTGAGCTATAATAACTGTAAAATGATCCAAATGTTTATCAACATTGTCAAATTGCTATTCAAAACATTCCAAAATTATTCATAAATTTTAAGCATTTTTAAAAGTTTAATTTTAGGG
Organism: Trichopus zeylanicus subsp. travancoricus; assembly: GCA_005019695.1. Lineage (NCBI taxonomy): Eukaryota > Viridiplantae > Streptophyta > Magnoliopsida > Dioscoreales > Dioscoreaceae > Trichopus > Trichopus zeylanicus. Next base: position 1,029,486 of record RXID01022599.1, read on the forward strand.
AAAGTATTTCTTCATTAATGTTCACAGTGAGCATACAAAAGTTAAAGACATCAGTCAAGCATAGATGCATGAATTTGCATGAAATTTGATGTCCTGAAGCACATAAAGATAGGGTTCTTATAGTTTATGAAAAATAGTTCTAAAAATGCAGCGAAAGCAATTATGAACGCTGCATGTGCCTACAGATTAAAACATTCCAAAATTATTCATAAATTTTAAGCATTTTTAAAAAATCTAATTTTAGGGAAAGAATTTCTCCATAAATATTCACAGTGAGCATATAAAAGTTAAGACATCAATCAAGTATAGATGCATGAATTTGCATGAAATTTGATGTCCCGAAGCACATAAAGATAGGGTTCTTATTGTTTATGAAAAATAGTTCTAATAATGAAAAATGGTTCTAATAATGCAATGACAGCAATTATGAACTCTGCATGTGCCTACAGATTAAATAATTTGCACATACAAGAGGACATTATAATATTCATGAACAAACTAGCATAAAATGTAACCAAACATTCAGTATCATAACCAGAAAAGAAGGCATGATAGTCAACACTTACATCAGCAGGTATTACCTGAAGAATTGTTCAGTGACTGAGAAATCAATTCCTGTACACAACTTGAGTAGAGGCAGCAAGCTACAATAAGAGAACTGGATTGATAGCAAATCAAATAAACCAATTTATATATTTTTTGGCACTACTAACCTGATTTATAAAGTTTACATCATAGTTTAGAGTTCCCATTTGCATCAAATACAAGCCAAAAACTTGAGCCACCTAAAAGCAAGATTTCAGCTAAAACTTCTGGCTTACAGGATCAGAAGCACCATACTAATCTCAAGCAAATGACCTGGTGTATCCTTTCAAGAATCACAAGGCCAATGCTGCAGCCTTGCATGAAATGCTTTTGTGGACTATATACATAGGGCCTTGTTCCTGTAATTGGTCAGTAGACTGCAGATCTGATATGTTCTCCAAGTTTCTGGATAATGTGATCGACTTTACTGCAGAATTTATAGCCATTTTAATACTCATCATCTGAACTGACAACATCAAGTTCAATCAGGTTTCCAGTAGAACGTGGAGTTGTATTTCTTTTAGCGTCCAGTTGAATATTTTCTTTTGCTGCTCCAGAACCTTTTTGAATAGCTGCGCGTGGCCTGAAGAAATGCAAGATCGAAACCTCAGTTTAAAGAATCCCAAATTTACAGTAAATGCAAATTATGACACCAATCACCTTTTCCTAGAGCTGGGTTGATTGTGCATTGCAGGTCCCCTACTGGCAACTTTTTGCTGCATATTGGCTGGTTGATACAAATAAACACAAAGTTGAGACATCCAGCTACAAAAAATTAACATCAAGAAATTTGGTCATAATATGAAATTTTACCTGTAACTCGTGCCAGAAATCTTATTCCCTGAGATTGGCTATTAGTAGTGACTGTTTCAGCTCTACTGCACATGAGCAAATGGTTTTCAAGAATGCACAATATATTGTTTTCATATATAGAAACATCCACAATTGATGAAGTACCATTGGGAACTTAAAGAATAATACGCTGGTATGGGAAACAAAGGTTAAATTTAGGTGTAAAGCATTCAAAAATCTATATTTTTTGTCCCTTGTGTTAGGACCAATAGAAGATTAAGCATTAAACAACATCATTGAAGAGAATTTAAGAGGTATCCAAGTTGATTCTGGTTAAGCTTAAGTTTATACAACAGACCTTAGAGCTTTCTTAAGACCATCCACAGATAAAACTTTCACTCTCTGCACAGGCTTTGTCAAATTTGATTTGTTTGCAAGTGGGTCGACCATGTAAATCCCTTCTCTTTGAAGTTTAAATGCCGTTTGCAAGTTCCTGGTAAAGCAGAGGCCACAAGTAGCAGTATGCAAATTAGGTAAAGTTTAAAGGATTATATTCTGCTGTAAAGTTTTTGAAAGAAGGAATGTCGAAGTATTTCACTGAGATGACAAATAAACAAAAACAACAAAAAAGTCCATTTAAAACAACCACTTACCCACCCTTGAGTTCAGAACGTGCAGTGAAATATTTCTGTGATGATTTCTGCAAAAAAAAAGAACAAAAAAGACAAATTTGATAGCAAACTTATAGGGGCCATAAGTGATATACCATGACTAGAAGAGGAAAATTCTTACCGAAGTATGATACCTGCAGTATTGGCCTTGACGCCTAATTCAAGAAGGAAGGAATATTAGCACAAAACCAGCACCAGCAATTATGACAGGAAAGCATTGTTAAATAGAACATAAAGCTAAAAGATTTTCTTCCAGCAGCACACGTTTTGACTTCTTAACATTATGCTAATGTTTAAAAGATCATGAGCTTTTATGCTATTAATCACGATACTGTGGTCACTTAAACTACTAAAGAAAAATGAGAAATATCAAGATTCCATATAATAACCAAGTTCAGACACTTCACTGACCACTACATTTGATGCTTTATGATAAATTCAATGTGAAAACAGATGCATTTCATGGCGTTTTGAATTTCAGTTGATACATAGTAGTATTGTGTGATCTACAGATTATAGACAAGCCTCACAATCTGAATCACTTAATCGCAATAGTTCCCAACAAGGCCAGAATGCAAACCTCCATTTGTAAAATAATAATATTGGCATGGGAAATTGAAATAGCTCAGGTCAATGGATGATAAAGCACTGATGGCAAAGGAAAAAAGAAAGGGAAAGAGGAGACCTGAGACTCTGAGAGCTTCACTCTAATGTCAATCACAGACCAGGGTAGAACCTACTAAAGATTATGGTGGTGACAATTTAGAATTCAGCGGAATTATAACAATTTTAGATTTCAAATGGTCCTTTTGACAAGGATCCTCACTTTCCTAATGGTCGAGATCAGAACACACTATTAGTCTCCCTCATTGATCTGGCACCTATGCTATTAAGCTAGGTAGCCCTAGGTGCAAAGCAAGTGAAAAAACAGAAACAAAAGAAATGCCTAATGTTCACCTGAAAGACAATTCCCAATAAACTGCTTACAGATCAAAGGAAATTTCATTTGAGCCATTAAGTATTACACTCCCTTTCATTTGAGATAATGCTTACGAAGTGCCATCCAAAATTGATAACTCACAGATTTATACCTTCCAGCAAAACCGTCTAAAGAAAAATTGGGGAACATGTCCTATATATATATATATATATATATATTTACAGGAAAGCAGAAGCAAACAAGGACAAAATAGACAGCAGTACACATAATCATTGACAGCAGAACGTTTTGTGCCAATGGACAACAGAAAGGTGCTTATGATTATGATTGTGAAAAGACAGATTGTCTTTCAAGTGCTCCAGAATTACAATCAAATGCCCTGATGCAGACACAGAACTCATTTACGGTAAGGCTCAAACAGAGAAATAAGCTTGATATAAATGCATGGATAAATCAAACATACTTGTTGATGACCATTGTGCAAGCAACCCCATCTTTTCTTTTGCTTTTACAAATGCCATAGTCTGCAGAAGTTCCAATCTTTAAGAGTTGGCCAGCAGAATATATACTCAAAGAAAATCCATTTCCCTGACAAAAAAAAGACAAGAACCATTAACATGTCAGCTATTTAATTTAGAAACACAGTCGAAATACAACCATAGCATCATGATGAACCAATAGCATACCATAGCATCCTTACGGACACCAGAATTGAAAAGTGCAAAGACTGATCCCACATGCTCCTTCGAGTTCTTCACATAAGCATCACCAAACAAGAAAACAGACACATTGGATTCATCCAAGGAACCCATTTTCCAGATACAGTAGCTTTTTCCAGTCGAGCTCAACTTTGGTTCTCCCTTCTCAGTCAGAACCACAACCGTCGCCCAACATCCAGAAAGCGTATCCCCAGACAGCAAAGTCCTGGAAATTCACATCAAAATCTCACACCTTTGGAACAAAAAAGACATGTTTTTCCGTCCAAAGCATTAAATCAAACACTTGGCGGGGATACCTTATCGCAGGCAATCTAACAAACCGAACTTCCGACAACCGATTGCTTAGTTCTGTCATAGATACAACAGAGTCCCTAAAAATAAAAAATAAATAAATAAATCTCAATCAAAACAGGTTCCAGATCAAAACTCCAAAGCACATTCCTTTACCTTATCCGGAGACCCGAGAACTTCTCAATCTCAACTTCACTGGATTTCCTCGACTTGCCTGGCCTTGGAGGAAGAGAACAATCTGCGACAGGTTCGGCGGCGTCAAGGTAGTCCTTGACGGCGTCACGGAAGACCGACATGTCGGCCGCACGAGACTGCCTCGACGAGGCATCGTCTGAGTTGTAGCCTGTAGATCTGGATGGAGAGGAGGGAGGGGTCTCCGGGACTCGGTCCTCGCGGAGAGAGAGTAGGAGATCGAGATCTTGTCCGATAGCGGCCATAGAGAGAGAGAGAGAGAGAGCGGGGGGGGAGGGGGAGAGGAAGAGGGATAGATGAGGGTGGAGATGGTCGAGTGATCCGGCGGAATATGTTAAGGCCGGAGACGGAAGGAAATCAGCGGTTCAGGGAGAAACAATGGCGTAGAGACGCGTGTGATGCAGGCGATAGTGAAGGAGTTGCGGGAGAACAGGAAAGCTGCGAATTGTAGGGCGCGGGAATATTGACTTTTATGGCGGGAAATTCTTATTTACTGAATTTACAATTTTTTGGTTAAATTTTAATTCATAGAGAAAGTCACAACGAGGGCGTTTGGTCTAGTGGTATGATTCTTGCTTTGGGTGCAAGAGGTCGCGAGTTCGATTCTCGCAACGCCCCAATCTGTTACGAAAAGTTTTGTTTTTTACATATACAGTATTATACATGGATATTACAATAAGACGTAAGATGCTGACCAACGCACTGAATAGTTCTGTAGTGTCAACTATTTTCACTCTAGGTGGTGAGATAATATCTTGAATAGTTATGTACCTTAGGACCCCTAATATAAATGGATGTGTCTCTAATTCCATAGAAATTACTTCTTAATATAATTTATTTCAAATTGAGTCAAATTTTATTTACTGATTCTTCAATATCTACTATTGTAGAATATTCAAATATTAGCGATAACTCCATGAGTTTAAAATATTTCTATTAGCTAATAAGATATTGGAAATAATTTTTATTAGATTAGAGTGTTTCTATTTGTCAATAAAGTATTAGAGATAACTTTATTTGGATTAAAGTGTGTGGGATCGATTTTGGCAGTTTTGTAGTGGCGAAGATTCCTAAAAAACAGCTTTGATACACAAATCAAAGTATATTTAATTTGAATGTACTATCAAATATTATAGGAATATTAACTTTCAATAAGCGCAAACATCCGTTATTAATTACCCTGATCAGGATCAATATTAGGAAACCACATTTGTAAATTAATATCTTTTTTACATATACAGTATTATACATGGATATTACAATAAGACATAAAATATGGGAAAATGATATGGCATTTTGGTGCACATAAGATGCTGACCAATTGTTTGCACCAATTCAACTTTGCCAGTCTGGATATCGCCTAATTGTCTTTCTTAGCACAAATCAATCAGTTCTATCAAGTTAGCTATATATTGTGTAGTGTCCACTATTTCCACTATAGGTGATGAGATGATATATTGAGCGATTACGTACTTAGTACCCCTAACACAAATGGATGTGTCTCTAATTCCATAGAGATTACTTCTCAATACAATTTATTTCTAATTGAGTCAAATTTCATGTACCGATTTTTTAGTACTTACTATTGTAGAATATTCAAATATTGACGATAACTCCATGGGTTTGAAATATTTCTATTAGTTAATAAGGTGTTGAAAATAACTTTATTAGGTTGTAGTGTTTTTATTAATCAATAAAATATTATAGATAATTTTATTTGGATTAAAGTGTATGGGATCGATTTTGACAGTTTTGTAGTGGCGAAGATTCCTAAAAAGCAACTTTGATACACAAATCAAAGTGTATTTAATATGAGATCTCAATCAAATATTGTAATAATATTAATTTTCAATAGGCACAAATATCCGTTATTAATTATCCTCGTCACGATTAAGATTAGAAAATCGCATTTGTAAATTAATATTTTTTTATTAAAATTAACACTCCACTAATTTAAAGTTCGAAAAATTATTTAATTTGTTATAATAATTGAATTTAATAATAATATAAAATAAATAATATTAATTTTATAAAAAAATAATTTAAAAATAAACTGATGGTGATCTGATTCCAAACCAAACGAGACTTCACAAATTCATCGCATCCATTTGTTGCTTGCTAGGAAGCGACATGCGAACGCGTTCTCACAATAATTAACTGGTCTTAGTCAAATTAAGCTTAGAATTAAATGGCATTATAATGTATTAACACGAATAAGAAAGATCCCCGTTCCACTACATCTGCAGAAAATATATACACCACCACCAAACGATCCCCACCGTCCATCCACAACTAAAGCCCCGCCCTTACCGTCGACGGCACCGTGACCGACGGCTTCGCCCTCGACATCGCGAATCTGGGGATCGGGAGACTACTCGGCGGCGGCGAGATCGAGAACAGCGACGCATCGAACTCCGTCACCGCCTCCTCCTCCATCGGCTTCCAAGGTACGCCTCCTTCCTCCTCCTTCGGATTCTTCGCTTTAATGGCGATCGGAGAAAAAGAAGTAATAGATTTTGACGCCGCGGGGAAGGATCTGAAGACGATTCCGGCTCCGGTCTTCGAATTTATGGGAAATTGATCCACGAGGATGCTATCCATTGCGATCGATTAGGGTTTCTGGGATTACAAGAATAAATTTGAGAAAATTTTGGGAGAATTTTGGGGAAGTTGCAACCAAACTGCAAGATCGGTAGCCAAAAATCACAGATCCATGAATGAGAAATTGAAGGGAAACATGACGGAGTTAATTCGAAATAGATTGGGAAGGATCGGCCGCCATTGTTGTGCACTTTATAGATGGAAAAGCAGCGGATATTCTTTATCCAATTATTTTAAGTGTTTTACACATATACCCCTGTAAAATCCAAAAACCATACATTTACCTCTACAAAATCAGTATTTGCTTTTTCACCCTAACAATCATCAATTGTGTGTATATATTAAGGTTTTAAATTTCGGTTTTGATTTTGGTTTCATCGATTTGTCTGGTCCGTTTCGATTTCGGCTGAATTTTTTTTTATTTATTAATTATGTGTTGAATTATATTTTAACTGTATTTTGATTTCAAATTAAAAATATGATAAAATTTTGAAATTTTTTTATAAAAATTTAAAAAGTATGAAAGAATTTATAATTAATTTTATCACAATGTTAAATACTATTTTAATTAATTAAAATTAATTTTGATAGTTAACTATCGATATGGTTTATTTTTCATATATTACTATATAAAAAATATATGAGAAATAATATGAATATAATTAAAAGTTAAAGATTAATGTAAATAAATTAAATTTATTATTAAAATATACTTGGCACATACAGAATTTATTAATTATAACATAATACAATTAATCATTATCATAATTATAATCATCATCAGTTGAGTTTGGAATATCTGAATGTGGAATTATGAATTTAATACTTGGACGATTCAGATGAATATTTATAGACATACGAGATAGAACAACTAGTTTTGCGCGATCTCATTGTAGTGATTCACATGGGGGTGGGACCGACACAATTTTTTTTTAGCTTTGCTTTCGGTGGAACGGTCATGCATGCATGTATGTGAACAGAAAAATCAATGCGTTTCGGTCAAAATTATTTTCATTTTAGTTTCAACCAAAATATTTTTTTATTTATTAATTATATTTTGACCAAAATTTTACTTTATTTTAATTATTTTTTAACTTCAAATTAAAAAAATTATAATATGTTTTAAAAATGTTGAAATAATGAATAGTCACGTGAACAGTCTCATGCACGTGAACAGTATCTGGCAGAGACCGGCGAGGGCGTGAGTGCGCCGGCGCGGGGGGCAGGTGGGCAAGGGCGTTGAAGCCGAGCTAGCAACTGCACTGGCACGAGTGCAAGGTTGGCATCAACTCGCGAGAACAGGGGCCAGGGCGGCGAGGGTGCGAGGTGGGCGAGAGAGCAACGGTAGGCTGCCGAGCGAGGGGCCAGGCAGGCGAGGGTGCGAGCGCGTGCGAGAGGCCGACGAGGGAGTGGGCGAGAGGGCCAGTTCAGCCAGGGCAATGGCACGGGCGCTAAGCTGGCGAGCTCGCTTGCGCAAGCATGCCGGTGCAGGCGTTAGAGGTCGGCTTGAGAGTGCGGGCTCGAGCACGAAGCCGGCACAAGGGCGCAGGCGGGGCGATAGCGTGAGCTCGCTGCATGAGCTCCCCGCGCGGTCTCCCCGCATGATTTCTCCGCGCACTGCACAATCTCCCGCTCGCTCTGCACTCGCCGCGCTCGCTGCGTCGCACGATCTCCCCACGAACTGCGCTCTCCCCGTCTGCTCTGCACTTATCGCCATTAAAAACCCTAAATTAAAACATTTTGGGCCGATACGTTGCGGCACCGGTCGAATCGAACCGTTTTGGTCGAAACCTTTCAGTTCCGGCTGAGATTTTAAACCTAGGTATATACACTTATGAAGCCAATATTTGCAACCCTATATATTTTACAAATTATATTTCCTTTGTGTCTCTTCCATAAATAATTAAGGAAATTGTATGTAAAATCCAGCAAGATTTACTCTATTTATGAGAAAATTTTCATGATTTAACTATTTACCTACAATTCTTTTTTTAAAATTTATTATTTACAGCTCCTTAATTGTCATTTAATTAAAATTTTGATAAAAAATTTTTCTTTTGCCTATTGTAAATTTTCAATATTTTAACTTCTCATATTCCACTCTTTCTCCTAAATGCCTAAAAATAAATCTTCATAAAATTTTAAATTATAAGTTTAATATTTTAAAATTATAAATAAATTTCTTGAATATTTTTATTTAGAAATAAGTTCAAATTTTATTATTTTTTAAATAAAATTTTATAAAAAGGGATCTTGAAGGTTTTTTAATATAAAATTTAAAATTACAGGTTAAATATATGTACATTGATAAATAAATCTCTTGAATATATTTTTTAATAAATAAGTCTAAATTTTGTCATTTTTTAAATAAGTTTTTATAAAAAACACTATGAAGATTTTGAAACTTTATAAAATTTTAAATTACAAATTTCATATTTATATATTTATAAATACACCCATCAAAATATTTTTATTTATAAATAAATTTAAATTTTATTATTTTTTAAATAAAATTTTCTAAAAGGTCCTTTGAAGGTTTTAAAATTTTATAAGATTTTAAATTATAAAGTTAATATTTGTATATTTATAAATATACCTCTCAAAAAAATTTATTAATAAATAAATTCAAATTTTATAATTTTTCAAATAAAATTTTACAAAAAGGACATTAAAGATTTTAAAACTTTATAAAATTTTAAATTACAAGTTTAATATTTTTATATTTACAAATACACCTCTTGAATATCTTTATTTATAAATAAATCTAAATTTTATTATTTTTAAAATAAAATTTTATAAAAAGGACTTTGAAGACTTCAAAACTTAAAATTATAAATTATAAACTTAATATTAATATATATATATATATTCAAATAAAACTCTCGAATATTTTATTTATAAATAAGTTCAAATTTTATTCCTTTCTAAATAAAATTTTATGAAAAAGATTTTGAATGTTTTAGAACTTAAAATTTTAAATTATAAGTTTAATAGTTGTATATTTACAAATAGATAAACCGAGGTTTTAAATCTCGGTTTCGGTTTCGGTTTTGACACCTAACGAAACCGATACATTTCGGCCGTTTCGGTTTCGGCAAAAAGATTTTTTTAGTTATTAATTGTGTGTTGACCAGAATTTGGTTATATTTTAACTGTACTTTAACTTCAAATTAAAAATATGATAAACTTTTGAAAATTTTTTATTAAAATTTAAAAATTTTGAAAGAGTTTATAATTAATTTTATCATAATATTAAATATTATTTTAATTAATTAAAATTAATTTTGATAGTTAACCACTGTTTTTATATATCACTATATAAAAAAAATGAGAAATAATATGAATATGATTAAAAAAAGTAAAAATTAACATAAGCAAATTTAACTAATTATTAAAATATACTTGACACATACATAATTTATTAATTATAATGTAGTACAACTAATTATCATCAGTTGAGTTCGAAACATCTAGATGTGAAATTATGAATTCAGTACCTGAACGATTCAAATGAACATTTATAGACATATGAACCAGAACAATTAGCTCTGCATGATCTCGTGACAGCAATTCACATGGGGTGAGATCGACACATTTTTTTTGGTTTTGCTTTCAGTGAAATGGCCATGCACGCATGCACGTAAAAAAAAAATCAACGTGTTTCGATCACAATAATTTCCATTTCAGTTTCAACCAAAATATTTTTTATTTATTAATTATATTTTGACTAAAATTAACTTTATTTTAATTATTTTTTAACTTCAAAATTTTAAAAATATAATATGTTAAAATTTTTAAAAATAATGAATGTGAACAGTCTCATGCACGTGAACAGTATCTGACAGAGACTGGCGAGGGCATCGGAACTAGGCTAGTGACGGTCCTGGCTTGGGTGCGAGCGCGGCCCCAACTTGGGGAAGCAGGGGTCAGGCCGGCAAAGGCACAAGGCGGGAGAGGGAGCGGCGGCAAGCTGGCGAGCACGCGGGGACCAGTACGGTGAGGGCGTGGGCTCGGGCACGAAGCCGGCGCAAGCTCGCCACGCAGGCTCCCCGTGCGTTGCACTCGCCCCTAAGCTCGCCACGCGCGCCCTGCCTGCATGACGCTCAACCGAAAACCCTAAACAACAACAGATTTGATCGATTTGTTACGGCACCAGCCGAAACAGTTCGATTTCGGCCGAAATTTAAAACCTTGGAATAAACTTTATCATTTTTCAAATAAAATTTTATAAAAAAGACTTTAAAGATTTTAAATTTTATAAAATTTTAAATTATAAATTTAATATTTGTACATTTATGAATCGACCTTTCAAATAGTTTTATTTATATATAAATCCAAAATTTATCATTTCTTAAATAAAATTTTACAAAAAGGACTTTGAAGGTTTTTAAACTTAAAATTTTAAATTTCAAGTTTAATATTTATGTATTTATAAATAGACCCCTCAAATATTTTTTATTTATAAATATATTTAAATATTATTATTTTGTAAATTGAAATTGGCTTATATCTACCTACATACATATTTAAATTTCAATTTAGATATAAATGAGATATGTTGGATAAAATTATACATATTTTAAAATTATAATATTTCATGAAATCACAAAAAATAGGTGGTTATTTGCAAAATTTTCATTTTTGGAGCTAATTTATAATTTTGAAAAAATTAGAGGCTTTTTTTTTTGTAAAATTAGTTATAAGGGCTTATTTTAAATTTGTAAAAAAATTAAGATCAATTTTGTAAAATTTTATTAAAAAAATAAGAAAATTTAAAATTATTTATAAATAAAAATACTTGAGGGGTCTATTTATAAATGTATAAATATTAAATTTATAATTTAAAAATTTATGTTTTAAAATCTTCAAGGTCTTTTTTAGAAAATTTTATTTGAAAAATGGTCAAATTTGGATATCTTTATAAATAAAAATATTCGAGTAGTCTATTTATACATCTAAAAAATATTAAAACTTGTAATTAAATTTTATAAAATTTTAACTATTCAAGTCTTTTTGTTAAAATTATTTAAAAAAACTGTGCTATAACGTTTTGGACTATTAGAATGAAAATCTTCGAAGCGTTTATTTGAACTATATGATTATGAACTTGTAATTAAAAATTTTAAAGCTTAAAATCTTCAAATTTTTTTTGAAAATTTTATTTCAAAAATGATAAATTTTGGACTTGTTTATAAATAAAATATATGAGGGGTCTATTTGTGAAATTATAAATATTAAACTTATAATTTAAACTTTTATAAAGAATTTATTTATAAATATTTGGGAGAAAGAATAAAGAATAAAAAGTTAAAAATGTTAAGGATTTAAATGAAAATTTACTAAGGGTAAAAGAGAAATTTTTTACTAAAATTTTAATTAAATAACAGAAGTCGTAGATAATAAATTTTTTTAAAAAAGTATTGTAGGTAAATAGTAAAATCATGGGAGATTTTTCATAAATAAAATAAATTTTGGAGGTTGTACGTAAAAATTTTAAAAGTTAATTTGTGCATAATATATATCAAACTTATAAATTTGTGTAATATTAAGAGTGTGTTCGGTAATTGATTAAAATTAAGGATAAGATTAGTAAATCGTCTTTTATAGACTAGTATTTTTTAACAAAATTAAACTTATAATAATTTAAAATCTAAAAAATTAATTAAATTTTTTATAATAATTTAATTTAATAGTAATGTAAAATAATTAATATTAAATTTTTTAGTAAAAATACTTGGTCGAACTAGTTTTTTTAGCCTGTTACCAAACAAAGGCTAAGACTTTAATTAAAAATTTTATTATTTGAGTTTTGATTTAAAAGTAGGAAAATAATATTTACTAATTTTAACTTGGTATTGATGTTTACCATTGTTTTGAATATATTTATATTTTTCTTATTTTTAAGCGACACATTTACAGGTGATATTAGTTTTTTTTATATATATTGACCAAATTCCTAATGAGCAAGATGGAAAGCCGACAGAGGGGTAAATTTACAAATGCGACACTTTACTGGACAACTATGCAAAAACTAGTTTTTTGTGGGTTTATACGCATTTATTATTGCTCAGGGTTTAAAATACAAAAAGGCATGAATGAGCTCTTTTTAGTTTTTACCAAGGGGTATTATTGGATCTGGAGGCGAGCACTGCAGGCCGGCTACCGCTGAACGGATCACGGCCGTTGGATTTATGAATAATTTGATCGTTGTAGCTAGTCCGGAGCGTCGATTCTTCTCGGAGCTGTCGGCAGGAAGACACGCGGAAAGTGCCTAACCGTATTTTTTAATTTTCATTGACCGTTACTTTGACCAGCTAACAGCCTTTTTAATTCGGGATTAGGAAAAATAATAATCGCTATTACTCACAATCTTGCACATAGCTCAGATTTTAGGAGTCATATACAAATACGTGAAATACAGGGGCTTACACGTAAATATACAAGGTCGGTTTTTCCAAAGGACCGATCGGTTCAAACTGTAAAGGTCAAATTAATTAGTGAATTATTTTTATAAATTAATATTTTTTTTATTAAAATTAAATCTTTAATAATTTAAAGATAAAAAATTATTTAATTTTTTTATAATAATTTAATTTAATAATAATATAAAAAAATAAATATTAATTTTATGAAAAAAAAATAATTCTGAAATCCCGATCTCAAAACAGAGAAGGCCTAAAAGTCGGAAGTTTCCCGCTTTCCCCATCTCCTTCGATTCCGTCGAACTCCAGCACCTACAAAAGCCCCAAACCCAACCTCTGTGAGGCAATTCGTCAAACGCCTTCAGCGCACCCACAATCACATCAAGGATCCACTTCTTTCTCCTCCCTCTTGCCATGGGCCTGCTCCTGATGCTGTCAATCTCCCGCCACGGTGCCTCCCACTATGAAAACTCCGGTGGTGTCCGGAAGAAGACGGCGGAGAAGCCAGCATCGCCAACTGACCCCGCGGATAATGGCACGAAGAGAAGTGAGAGCTGCCAGAACGGGAAGCAGAAGAGGCTTCGGTTCGCACCGGAGTTCGACGGCATCAACCTCTTCGATGCACTCGTGTCAGTGAAAATTGCAGTGATGACTGGCGATTGATATTGGATGCTTTTTAAGAATTTATAGCAATTAATAGGGTTCTTTTTAGAAATTTTTTTTTCTGGAGATATGCCAGAAATATCAGGACGCTGAATTTTGCAGCGCAACCCCTGAAATTTATCATAATTACAAAAAAAAGTTTAACCGTGCGGGAATATGTCGCACATCTGATCAATATTGAAAGTCAAATTTATCATTCGCTACAAGCTTATATTGTCGGTGAATCGAAATTCAATTAAAATATCACTTTTAATGAATAATTATAAAATAAATAATTAATTTTTAGTATTTTTTATTGCTCTTTTTACAGATAAAAATAGCCACATATTTTATTAGTGATATATCATCTCAAAAGCGACATATTTATTTTTATTGAATTTAAGAAAACATTAAAATGGAATTTTATATACTAAAAACCCAAAATTCCAAAGTCAGCTTCTCCATTTAAAACTTTAGTCGTTAGCTAAAAATCACTCGTGCTATTACAAATTTTCAAAAAAAATCACATTTTTATCAGATAAATAAAATATTTAAAGAATATTTTGTTTTCTTATGTACAAAATTGTTTGAAGCGGGAGAAAGGGTGAGGGTTGGCCGAAAACATGAAAACACTATAATTTTTTATATTAATTTAATTAATAATATTTAAAAATTAAACAATAGTTTAAATATTCAAAAGGAACATTATTAACATTTGTTCCAAGTGATTAGGAGGTTTTATAAATTTTTACCATAACGTTAGTAAATTTTTGCTAATAATAATGCAAACTTTTTTGTGTGCCATTGTATAAAGTAATGATATTTCTCTTATACATTTATAAAAATTGTAAGATTTTACATATTCCTAAAAGCCTTTTCTTTTTCTCAAATTTTTCTTCGGCTCAACAATGTTAATTTTTATTATTAAAACTAATAAAGAGATTAAAATTACCATTGTGTCTTTCTCTTATATATATTTTACAAAAAATCTGTTCAAAGTTGATTAAAAATTTATAGAAGTTCAGAAAATTATAAAAAAAAAAACTTTCAAAAGTAAAAAAATTGTAAAAAACCTTCTAAAATATAAAAATTATATAAAATTCTATGAAAGTTCAAAAATCATAAAAAAACTTCTAAAGAAATAGAAAATTACAAAAATTATGAAAATACAAAAAATAACAAAAATTCAATTACAACAACTCCTAAAAATTTAAAATTTACGGAAAAGCTTGAAAATACTAAAATTACAGAGAAACCTCTGAAAGCAAAAAATCGTAAAAAATTCTCTAAAATTTTAGACAATTATAAAAAAAAATTACAATTTCAAAAAATCACAAAAAATATCTTAAAATATAGAAAATCGTAGCAAACCTCTTGAAATTTTTTTTAAAAAAATCATAGAAAATCCTCTAAAAGTTTAGAAAATTACCATTGAATAGTTACAAAAATATTACAAACCGTTCAATCATATATATTTTTGCAAAAAATAGAATTGTCACTAAACAATTAACATCCATCAAAAGTTTTTTACAAATTTACTACAATAGTTTTCTTCCTCTCCCGTGGAACTCTAAAAGGATGCAAGATGGTAAGAAAATGATTTCACCGCACGAGTAAGAAAGCCAAGGAAATTTACCAAGGAAAAAAAAAATACAAAGTAAAAATAATTCAGAAAAACAAAACGGTGGTCCGTGGATGTACACCTATTTGTCGAACATAATGCAATCTTGCGCGGTCCAACAATCAATGAAACCACCAGTTTAGGTCACGGGGATTCAAATTTAACCGACGATCGCCCTCCTAGCAACTGTAATCCAATTCAAATACTTCTCTGAATAAATAATATTAAGTTTAATCGTTAAAATTAGACATATTTGTCTACACCTCATGAAATTTTTCTTATCTACCAAAAAACCTACGAGATTTCGATAATTACTTGTACCCCTCTCATTTTCAAATTTATTATCTATAATTCTCTAATTATTATTTAATTAAATATTATTTCAAAATTTTCACTTTTACCCTCCCTAATTTCACAATTCAATCCCTAAAAAATTTAACCTTTCACACTCTACTATTTCTCCAAAATATTTACAAATAAACCATTTGAATATTTTTATTTATAAAAAATCAAAATATTAATATTTTTCAAATAAAAATTTATAAAAAGGACCTTAAATATTTTAATTATTTTATAAATAAATCCTATATAAGAAATATTTATACATTTATAAATAAGCCCCTTGCATATTTTCATTTTTAAATAAGTTTAAATATTAATATTTTTCAAATAAAAAATTATAAAAAGGACCTTTAATATTTTACAAATAATATATAAGAAATTAAATTACAAATTTCATATTTATATATTTATAAATAAGCCCCTTGAATATTTTTATTTATAAATAAGTTTAAATTTTATTAGTTTTTAAATAAAATTTTACAAAAAGGAGTTGAAGGTATTAAAACTTAAAATTTTAAAATATAAATTTACTTTTTTTATATTTTTAAATAAACCCCTCGATATTTTTATTTATAAATAAGTCTAAATCTTTTCAGTTCTTTTCATAAAATTTCACAATATTGATATCTTCAAAAATTAAAATTTTAAATTACAAGTTTAACATTTGTATATTTACAAATAAACCTATTGAATATTTTTATTTATAAATAAGTCCAAAATTATATCATTTTTAAAATATAATTTTACAAAAAATATATTGAAGGTTTTAAAACTTAAAATTACAAATTAAAAATTAAAAATTATTTTTTATAAACTTTTATTTAAAAAATAATAAATTTGGATTTATTTATAATAAAATATTCGAGGGGTCTATTTGTAAATGTACAAATATTAAAATTGTAATTTAAATTTTTTTAGTTTTAAAACCTTCAATGTCTTTTTTGTAAAATTTTATTTTAAAAATAATAAAATTTTGGACTTATTTATAAATAAAACTATTCAAGGGTTATTTTAAATATCACATATTAAATGTTTTAATTTAAATTTAAGTTTAAAAACCTGTAATGTGTTTTTTTGTAAAAATTTTTATTAAAAAATTTGTAAGTTATGTACAAAATATTCCACTTAGAATTTTTGATTTTCAGTGGGTTCCCTCTCTTTTTTGTAAAATTTATTTTTAAAAATAATAAAATTTTGGACTTATTTATAAATAAAAATATTCAATGGATTTATTTGTAAATATATAAAATTTAAACTTGTAATTTATTAATGTGTATTAGTGTGAAACGTATTAAATCCATTATCAGTTAAACTTTATAACTTAAAGTATGTTTAATTACCTTTATATGCATATATATTATAGCATACTAATTTACTTATTCTATGCATAGTTTGTCATTCTCAAAAAAAGGGAGTTACTATCCTTTGAATTTTGATGATAATCAAAATACAATTTAATAAATTTATTAAGTTTTGATAAGTTTTAAAATCATTAATGATCATCCAAATTCAAGAAAAATAGAACCTCAAGACAAAGCTTGTTAGATAATAGAGATGATGACTTAAAAATAATAAGAATGATAATTTGAATATGAAGTTTAAATATCAAGTTGAAAGCTCACGTATGCTCAACGTAGAAGATCAACTCACACTTCATAGGTTTAGAATTTTTATTTATTTTTTTTGTGTCAAATATTTGATAGTTAGTTTATGTGAGTTTTTTATTAGAACTCAAACTCATCTCATAATGTCTTTATTGGCCTATTATTTTTATGCAAGATTAATTATGAATCAATGTCAAATAGAAACTGAATTTACAGTGAACCAGTTAAGGTCTTTTCTATAAATTTTAGATGCCCAAATTTTTGAGTTCAGATATCCAAATATAATAAAAAATCTATGGTGATTATTGATATCTTCGGACACTTGAATCTCAAGTTGAGATGCTTGAATTCAGAAGTTGTAATTTTTTATTTTTTATATTCAAAGTTTGGATATCTAGTACTAGTTTAGATGCTTTAACCTAGTTAGTTTGGGCATCCAAACTTGATGACTGAATGTCGAAATCTACGACATCCGTTACAATAACTAGAAATTTTTGACAATTAGAGCTGCTCGGATATCCAAATCTTGAGATCTGGATGACCGAACTTGGCAAAGATAGCCAAAAGCAATTCCTAAATGGCTAGTTTTTTACTCAAACAATTAGATAAAGGCTTAAAATATTATTGTTTAATGAGAAATTTAAGTTTTTACATTTTAAAAATAAAAATTCTCTTCTTAAAGCCTTCTAACTCTAACAAAAGCTTAAATAAACATTAATCGTTAAATTTTCAAATACTCTTATACTCAAATATTGAAAGACTATTGTCGTAAGTTTTATCCTTCTTCTTCTTTTTTTTTTTTCCATTTTTACCATTATAACTCTTTTAGATTATTATAAGAGGAGTGCTTTTCTAAGTTTAAAAAAAGCGATGAGATTGTTCATTTCTCATGTTGTGAGTAATGGCAGATTGGTTTCGAAGAGAAGTGATGCTCAAAATTTGCAGATTTATTAGAGTGTGAGTTCATCCTAATAAAATAATAACTTTAGTGATTAGTTTAAGTTTTTAGAATTGAGACAAGAATCAAGGAATAAGCGAGGTTAATTGTCAAATCACATAGAGTGATTTACACTTTTTTTTATCTTATGCACTTAATTGATATTAATTAAAAATTTCTTATATTTGACCGTGGATTGACCATTCTCACTTATTTTAATTATTTTAATATTTCTAATTAAATTTTAACCATTTATTTGAACTTAAAATACTTTTGAATTTATTATGCTTTTAATAAAAACTTGTTTATTATCTGAAAAATATATTTCACCATCTTCAAACGTTGCCTTTTTGGATTTCAGTTTCATCCTCTCCCTTACAACTCCAAAATTTTTGAAAATTATACTCCTTCGTATTATTTTTCCCATGAATTCTCAAAATATTTGTGGCCACATCATTCTAACCATTAATTAAAATTTAGACCTAACATTAAACAAACCTAAATTGTATTTCAAGCGTTGTACTCGAGCAATTTCTACACAAAGCAACTGGCCACGTGGCATTCTAACAACCACAGGTCCCCAAATTGTTCTCTCACTCTCAAAGGGCTGGCAATGGGGCCCAGCCGACATGGACTTGGCCCGACCCAATATTAGCCTGCATGGACTTAAAATAGATTAAGCTCTTGTTAAAATCTACTAATTTTTATATTAAATTTATTTAGAATTTGGCTCATTAAATTTATACTAAGTCTATTAAGGTTCATTAAAATTCATTAAGATCTATTAACATCTGTCAATATTTATATTCATTGTATCGAATAATATACTATTATAATATTTTAAAATAAATTAACCTATCACCTTATTAAAATAATATTTTTAACGGATTCCTAACCAATCTTCAACAAGTGTTCTAAATAAATTTAAATTCTAACGAGATGTTAATTAAGACTCGTTGGACATTTAAAATGAATTTTAAACAAATTTTTAATTGATTTGGTTCGTGAGTCCAATGGACTCTTGGATCCGTCGATGACCCTACATGCGATCCCGATGGTGCCATTTAAATTTAAATTAGAATTAAAAATAGTCTGACTAAAAAAGCATTTTTTATTGAAAAATTAAAATTAGTTATTTTAATTTGCTAAAAATTAAATTATAAAAAATTTAATTAATTTTGTTAACATCAATTTATTATAACATAAAATTTAATGAAAAATATTAATTTATAAAAATATTTTATTAATTTTTAAGTAAATTATTTTATATCTATCTTCCTATAATATGGCCACATTTAGACACGTGATTTTTCTTCGCGGTCTAGAAATATCGACGTCCCCTCGCATTTCTCCTCACAAGCTCGAAAGAGAGCGAAACCATGGCTGCTCCTCCCGTTTCTCTACTTCTCCTCGTTGGCTTACTCTTCGCTTCTTCGGTGGTTGCCATCAGCTTCGACTTCTTCGACTTTGTTCTGATGGTATTCCCATCCCTCTTTTTGAAGCACAAAAATCAGACGTGATGATCGCATATACATATGATGAACTGATGACTTATGTGAGATTGATGCTTGCAGTGGCCGGGGGCATACTGCGTGCAAGCTGGTGGCGGATGCTGCCTCCCGACCACCGGGCAGCCGGCACCGGATTTCTCTATCCGGGGCCTGTACCCCTACGATGCCACTAACAAGGACACCGTCACCAAATGCAACAATGAGCCTTTCTACATCAATCAAGTAAAACCCTAATACATCCTCTTTCTTCTCTTCTTTTGGAACTGCTTTAAATGAAGCAGTATATTAACTTTGTTCGAGCTGCAAATTTAACATTATATATATGTGAAGCTGAACGGGCTGAGAACGGAGCTGAACAAGTACTGGAGCAACATCGGGTGCCCGAGCAAAGACCCGAAGAGCAGCTGGAGGAGCACATGGAAGACCTATGGCGTCTGCTCCAACCTCACCGAACTCGACTACTTCGAAGCCGCGCTTAAGCTCCACTCCGAGCTCAACATCCTCTCCGCCCTCATCAAGAACGGTGGCCAAAATCCCACCCCCCCCAAAAAAAATCAATATATACAAATTATTTTTTCGAGAAATACTCCGTAATAAATGTTTTTTTTTATCGTTTGTTTCAGGCATCAACCCAGACTACAATTTGTACGAGGTGGAAGACATCAGGGCGGCGATCAAGAATGGGATCGGAGTGTCGCCGTACATCCGGTGCAGCGTGGGGCCGTTCAAGAAGTTTCAGGTCTATGAGATACACGTATGCGTGGCCAAGGACGCCGCGACGGTGATCGAGTGTCCGTACGACCCCGGGTTCACGTGCAAGAGCCCCGTGCTCTTCCACCCCTACAGGAGCTGGATGCTCAACGACACCGCTGCCACCGACAAGACTGGTTTCCAGAGTTACATTGAGATGCCTTTGCCTTTGGAGTAGATGATCGAGTCGTGTTTCTCTTTTATCCGGACGGATGGATGCCCTTTTTGCATCCATTTCTCATAATAAACCGACTATTTTTCTAGTAAAATTAACTCGTGTTTTGAAATCTTTTTTCGGGGACATGTTTTTTGATATGCAAATTTAAACTAACAAATATGATCATTTCACCGATAGATGCTCAAATTTGAATAATTTATTGAATTTATTAGGTTCACTCAAATTATAGATATGAATATTTACTGCTAAGACGTTTAGCTCGTCGTTTGGTTAGAGGTGAATCATCCAATTGATCGGACTACTATTTAAATATTAAAAATTTAATCAGATTAATATTATTTAATTTAATTAAATTATAATTAGTAAATAACTAAAATATCTTAGCATCTCGGGGCTGCTCGTACGAGCTCATTGTCGGAGCTGACCAGGCGAGCTCGCCACCAGAGCTACCCGCGCGAGGTCACTGTCGGAGTTAGCCGGGGATAGCTCGCCGCCGGAGTTGCTCACGCGAGCTCGCCGCTCGAACTCACCCGGTATGTCATACCTCGTCAGAGACGACGGAGTCGATGGCGAGAACAAAAAGATAATTAAAGAAAAAGCTAAGGGTAAACTAGTCCAAAAAAAATTTAAATCATCCGCTAATTAGATCAATAACCAAATAAAATTTATTTAACCATATTATTTTTTTATACTTTATTTTTTCTTTTAATCCTGACCCTCGCTTTAATCGCTGCTCTATAAGGACCCCACGGGGACGGACTTGATGTAACTTTTGTGACGCGCAGGAAGCTGGTGTATTGCTCTTGTCAACCATTCAATAATTTGAAAGGACTTTAGGATATACGCGACCAGGTGACGATAAGATCAACACTGACCGCATGGACCATACGCCATTTGTCGCTGGATATATATATCCATATATATAGATATATATCAGAGTGCTAACCCATTTGATTGCTGCCAATAGCATATGATCATATGATCAGCAAGCTATAATTATTTGCTAAAACCAAAACTGAGCAACAAGAAGCTCTTTAAAAATTCAGATCGCGCTCGTACACAGAAAGATCTCTAAAAGTCTTTGCAATCCATGTTACTTTTACAGTTGCAGATCAGTCGTACACACAAATACACAATGAAGAAGGAAATGCAGAAAGGCTACACATACAAAAAAATCACCAAACAACAAGAACAGGAAACAAGCTCGCAGCCATTTTTTCACTTAGATAAATTTATAAATAGGCACTCCATGTTTTCCCACTGTCTGAGGAATGGTATAGCTTAGCTCCCTTTCTTGGCCTTGAGGTCTGCAGTTGCTGCCTTAACCGCCGATTTCGCGAGGGTGGTTGGCTTCAAGCTGCTCTTGGGATTTAGGGCTTTTCGGATCTTAAATACTGCCCATGCGGTTCCAATGGCATGTCCTCCAGTATGCAGGCTCTCTTCCGTTGCTTTGGCTGCTTGCTCACCATACCTACAATAACAGCCCAACACTAATAAGCTTCCATTGTTTCCATGCAGGTCTCAACAAGGAAAAAAATCATAGGATGATTAAGCCTGTCCAATAAGCAAGAGTAAAACCACCGAAACATGAATAGGAATCCTCAGGGTAAGGCAACATTTGGTAGGGTGATGAAGGCATGTTTCCTACTCAACGTTGGGGTTATAGGGAAATGAGGAATATTAGATGTAAGAAGATGGTTTGTTCACGTTTCTCAACCAAAACAAAAAAGCACCATCATTGGGATAATAATTGTTTGGGTCTGAAAGGTCTTAATCATTTATTGCATATCTACAGATATATAAAACAATCCATTAAAGACTGGGATCAACAAATCATGAGAAACAACTTCTATTTTGAAGATCCAATGTGAAGAGGAAATTAACCTTCAGGCATATAACTATGAACAATGTCCTTATAATGGAGCTTTCAATCTTCTAAAACCAAGACTAATCCAACTCAACACTTCAGAATTGGTTGCAGATTGACACTTCTAATTATTGTAAAGTTCTTATGAAGGACACCCATTTATTAAAAAGGTTCAGAACGATGATCATTATGGAAGTATAAATTGATTTTGTTATGACCATGAAAGGCAGAACAATGTCTGATAACAAAGAAACAACTTTAACTAAGAGCACATACCTGTGTGATACAAGTCCTGTTGTTACCACTGATGAAGTTGACAACACATTCTTCCCAGCAACTTCAACAGCATCAAATATTTTGGCTGCTCACAAGAACTAAAACAATTATGAGATAACGTACATGATGTCATTTGTTTGGCTATAATTGTAAGGAAGATAAATAAAGCAACTGCTACTTTCTAACAAGGATGAAATCCAAATATCTTGTATAGCAAATGGACAAGATTTTGCATAGGCAAGCCTGAAACATGCTGTATCATAAAGAACTAATTTTATACAATCTACTGCTATTTCTTCCAGTGGTAACTGGTAAGTCATTGCTACAAAGAATTCTGATGCCATTTTATTATAAGCAGACACAACAACACTATATAATGCATGTTATTACTACTCATCAAGGATCGTGATCGTCAACAAGGATCAACAGGCATGCCCAGCTAATTATGTCCTACTTTGTTTTATGCTTACAAAACAATACCTAGGGTTTCTTAAAAGGAAAGTATTCTCTAATCTCTGTTCACATATTTGGACAAAGACCAGAAAAACTAGTGTTGGCAAACTATTATGATCAGTCAGGCAAATAAAAGCTCCAAATAGTATAAAATTCCAGGCTTCCACCAAGAGACACATAAAAAGGAGTCATTTTAGCTCACATTTATTATACTTATTTTAAAAAAGGAGTTCATGAATCTCTTGTCACATAGTTGAAGTTGGACATAGAACAGAACTACCAGTGTGGACCACCAAACGTGATAAAACCATCACAATCAGTACAGTAACTAAAAGCTATGAATAATATAAAATTCAAGGCTTCCACAATACACCCCCCTAGTGCTAAGTTATTATACTTCATTGTTACACGTGACCCTAAGGCCTTGCCAAAATACATCTGAATGCATGGCATTTTATAATCTTTCGAAGTATGCTTTGTCTTTTGCCATACCACCAACTATAATTCAATAAAATTGCACTTCTGTTGTCTACATTACCCCTTGTTGAGAATTCAGTAGTGCATAGAAAATGTAGCAGAGAACACAATACATGATAAACTCAGCTGGGCGAGCTTACAAGTGTCTTAACACATCAAAGGGAAAATGAAATATGAACACCCCATGGAGAACATGCAAGAAGAATATCATGAATGAAATTAAGATGCCACTATCTACAACATCATCTTAGAATATGAGAGCACCCTAAACTTCACCTAGAATAAGATAATGCAATGCCTAACACTGAAAGTTGATTTAATTTTTTGTTTCTTTGTGAAGAAGTCTCAACATAGACAAGCAAAAGACAAAATTATGCCCAAGTATAATAATAGGAAAGAAATGATGTACCAAATCCTTCAAGAGAAGCAAGGACCACTTCTCCTGGTAAGAGACTAAAGAACTTCTTTCCTGCTTTGGAATTTACAATTGAGCTTGTAAAATATCCAGACGCTTTCACTACACCATATAGAACTCCAGTTGCGACTTTCTCGGAGACCATGGTCACACGCTTGACCCTACAAAGTCCACCAGCATGACATTAATCTATATGTTTTTATATCGAAAAAGGAGGAAATGAAACATAAAGATTCTATTTTACATCAAATTCCAACAATAGTTTCATTGCAAACTATCATGAGCAATAAAAAATCCTGAAAGTAAGGGAAACCACCAAGGAAAATAAAGTAGAAAGTGTAAGCCATTGCCAAGTTTCCCATCCAAAAGAAGCTTGTTATTACCCTAAACTCTGTGAAAGCAAGTTTTTTTTCTAGGATTTTATTTACGCCATGAGAGGGTTTCACATTACTTTACATATCATAAAGTTCGACAAAACGCTGCATGTAGAAGATGCTCCACTGCAAACCTGTAAAATATCAATTAACATGTGGAGCACCATATAAAGTTAGTCAAGAAACATAAAACCTCAACAGGAATAGATCGAAGAACTAGATCAGACCGGAGATGTCAAGCAAGCACATACGATTATAATGTTGACAATAAGCTTCAGCTGCAACCAATTTTTATATAGTGTTCTGGAGAGGCTAATTGTAGATATTCAAAAACAAAATGGTCATAAACTAGGCATGCTAATCCTGAGACCACAAATTTCTATAGTGAGAAACCTCTACAACCAAAGATATATATTTTTGTTTTACCAAAAAACTATATGTCACATGTTTTGAGATAATGGGAAATTATAACTTTCCAAATATGCACAATTGATCATGACATGAACAATAGAGATAAAAAAAAAAAAAGCAAAGAGAAACAACTACTAACACCAACGACCAAAACAAGAGTGGAAAAGACCAAACCTTTTGATCCTCTTCATAGTGTCCTTGCTAATCTCCCTAGGACTGTCACTCGGCTCCATCCTCTTTTTAAAGAAATCATTCCCCCACTTAAGCCGATCCACCGTCACATCTCCGCACCACAGAATTCCCTTAATAACCATTCCCGACCCCATAGCAATGGCCTTCGCCGCTGACCCACTATAATCCTCCACATTCGGCGCCAGCGTGGTCCAGTACGCGGCCGACCGCTCTTCCATCATCTCCTTCTTCGGCCCAGCCTCCATTACCTCCGCCGGCGCCACCTCCCTCGCCACCGAACCATCCAGGACCTCCCCACCCTTCACCGCAGCCCTCACCTTCTCCACCGAGAAGCTCGTGTACTCCCCCAGCATCCGATCCAACTGCTCCAGCAACCTATCCTGTCCCTTCGACGCAAACGTAAGCCCATAGTTCAACGCATCGCCCCCCGCATCCCCATCGTAGTCCTCGACGACGGAGGGGAGAACCGGGAGAGAGAAGAAGTAGTGGGATTCATCGAGCTTCAGGACGGGGGAGTCGTGGGCTAGGGGCCACTGGACGGGGCCGATCCGGGCGAAGGCGGCGACGGTGGCATCGCCCTGGCGGAGGCGGACAAGGGAGAACTCGCCGGTGGCAAGCTCGACGCTGCGGTCGGGATCGATGAGGTGGAGGATCGCGCCGGGGACCGTGAGGATGGTCTGTTCGACGGGTGGCGGGAGTGAGTGGGAGGAGTCCGGCGAGTCGGGAAAGAGGTTGTCGGCGAGATCGGAAACGTCGATGGCGGGGTAGAGGGTCGGTTGTGAGGCGGAGGGGGAGGACGTGGAGAGGAAGGGGGAGTTGGCATGGGGGTTGGAGTTGACGACCTCGGGGTTGAGCTGGGGCTTCGAGAAAGGGGACCGGGACGCCATCGGAGATCAGAGAGAGGCGGAGATCGGAGGGAGAAAATGATCGGAGAGGAAGAAATTACATGGGAGGAAGCTTCGGGAGGAAGGAATGGAGGTGCGCGCGCAGTGGAGAAGCGGCGAGGCCGCGTGGGGAGGGGGAGATTGGATCCCGATCGTCGATCGAGGTTGAGATGTGTGCGATGGTTCCGGAGTGCAGGTCTCGATGCACAGTGTCTGTTGATGTCAGAAGGAAGCGGAGGTGACAACTTGGCCGGGAAACGCGGAAATGGGTTTCGGTTAGGTTTCGGTGGGTCGGTTGTCGCTTTCCACGTGACGCGTGGAGCATTATGAACAGGCTCAGCTTCGGATTAAGAAAATTTAATCGTATTTTGATAATTCATTATTATTTACAGATTCTTGTTTAGTTATTTCACTTTATTTATGTGAAAATAGATTTTTTTTTTTTAACTGACACGTAAGTGCCACGTTTAAATTGAATGATTGATTATTGCGAATCATACCGCCACTGAATGACACGTCTTAAGCAACACAAGATCGTGCCACATGTGCCCCTAGGCCCTATTTATTTATTTATATAATACATTCACATCTTCATCGTTTCCCGTTCTTCTCTATGAACCTTCTGAAGCGATTCCCTTCAGTAAAACCAAATTCCAAGCTCCCTCGTTTCACGTTTCCCCGCCGAACCCCCGCCCATTTTCCGGAATCTACTCATCCAACGATCAACTTCCATGTCGGACAAACTGCCGACCCTGTTCGTACCACCAAAGCCATCAATTCCTGTTGTAAATCCGGCGAGCTGAAGACAGCGCGTAAACTGTTTGATGAAATGCCTCAGAAAAACATCGTGTCTTTCTCAACAATGATTCATGGCTATGCCATCCATGGATTCTTTGCTGAGTCCCTCCAGTTGTTCTCGAGGATGCAGGAATCCGGCATTCGTCCCAATTCGTTCACATTTGTTGCGATCCTGCTCGGTGCGGCCGGCTTGCAGGGTGCGAAGCTCGGGGAATCCATTCACGGAAGTATCATCAAAGATGGGTTCTTGTCTTGTTCTTATGTGATGACTGCTTTGATCGATGCTTATGCTAAATGTGGCAGTGTGGGTGCTTCCTATAATGTGTTTGTGGAAATGGACAGCTTGAGTTTAGTTTCTTGTAATGCGATGATTGCCGGGTTTGTCCTCAATGGTTGTTTTGAAGAAGCTCTGTTGCTGTTTACGCGTTTGTGGCTGTTTGATCTTGCGCCTAACTCAATAACCTTGATGAGCATTAGCCAGAGTTGCATTGCTTATGGGTCATTTGAGTTGTGTGAGTGTGTGCATGGGTATCTCGTGAAGCGTGGACTTGATTTGGATGTTTCGGTGTTGAATTCTGTGTTGGAGATGTATTTGAGTTCTGGAAATTTAGAGATTGGTAGGTGTTTTTTTACGAAAATGGTTGTCAGGGATGTTATTAGCTGGGCAACAATGATGGGGTTCTTATCAGAACTTGGATGTGCCCCTGAAGCTCTGGATATGGTTTGCCGAATGAGACTATATGGGATTGAACCTGATATGGTTACAATGGTTCATGTAATCTCGACTTGCAGTATTTTGGGTGATCTAGGAACGGGGAGATCAGTGCATAATCTGGTTATTTTACATGGATTTGAATTGAAGCTCCCTGTCATGAACTCTCTCATAGGAATGTATTGCAAGTGTGGAGATACTGAGTCTGCAAGGAAACTGTTTAATCGAGCTCTTGACAAGAGTCTGGTGTCATGGACTGTTATGATCTCAGGATATGTTCAGAATGGGTATCCTGGAGAAGGGTTGAGATTGTTCATCAGAATGAGAAATCGAGAAAAATTTGATGTTGATTCTGTAATGTTAGTCAGCCTGCTTGCTGCTTGTGGGAAGCTAGCTAATTTTCAGCTATGTAAGCAGTTCCATGGTTATGGTATCAAATTGGGTTTACTTCTATCTGAAATGGTCCAGAATTGTCTAGTCTCAGTTTATGGGAAGTGCGGGCATGTAGATTCTGCATTCAGAGTATTTCAGGAGATAATTTCTCGGAATATAGTTTCCTGGAATGCTATGATCTATTCATATGGAATCAATAGTGATGGAAAGGCAACATTGACTCTTTTGCATGAAATGGATGAGTATGGGGAAAATCCCGATGGATTTACATACTTAAACGTGTTGACTGCATGTAATCACTCTGGTTTGGTCGATGATGGCTTGGTTATTTTCACAAGGATGGTAAAGGATAGGAGAATCAAGCCCCAAAGAGAACACTTTGGATGCTTGGTGGACATGCTTGCGAGAGCTGGTCATTTGGATGATGCAAGGAAGTTAGTGAATTCAATGCCGGAGGAAGTCAGTTGGAATGTTTGGAAGGCTTTGCTTGGAAAGAGTCATGTCCATGGTGACATTATGCTTGCAGAAGTTGCTGCAGCAAAGGTGTTTGATATGGATTCCAAGGATTCTGGCCATGTTGTGCAGCTTGCAAATGCTTTTGCATCAGTTGGGAAGTATGAAAATGTTGAATCTTTGAGAACACGAATTGGGAGGAATGATTTAGTGAAGAAGCCAGGTTTCAGTTTGCTGGATGGATTGCCATGTGATGCTGCAAGTTAGGAATGTCATCTGTCTTTCTTCACTGCATCTTGTGCATTTTTTGATCAAATTCAAAAGCTTTCTCCTTGATGCAAATAAGGTTAGAGAAGATTGCAAATTCATGGCTCCATATTTTTGTTGAAACCTGATACTTGAGAAATTGAATAATCTGAGTGTTCACTCTGATACTCATATGGTGTTCATTTGTCAGGCTACTTGTTCTTTAGCTTATGAACTTTGTTGAGGCCATAAAACCTTTTATATTTTTTATTTTATTTCATTAATCCATTTCTCAACCTACATCCTCATTGGCAGCTTTTCAAGTTCTGCCAAGTATAGGAGGAAGGTTGAAGCCAACAAGTTAGTTTCCATGATTTTAATGTGGCAAAGTAATAGAGAGCAAGGAGCCTGCTGCTTTTCCTGAAAGCTCAAGACAAGGTCTCTCCTTCATTTTGGTTACTACTTTTATTTTGAAGGGAAACAATAGCTGGTTTCTAACTGCAAATTAGGCTCTATGTGCAGGTTATGTTAGATCCAAACATGTCCTCTAATTAAGATTGATATGCACAGTGGATCTTATTGGCGATCGTTCTATGCATTTAGTTCTCAGACATTGAACTTTCGCCTTGTGTGGTTTAGTGAGAAAACTCATTGAATGGACAACTCTTACATTAGGTTCAGAAATTGCCATTCTACAAACAAATGTGAAGCTCAAAGCTTTGTTTGAGCTCTGCATGGTTGCATAACAGCACAGCGAAAGGTATGTGAATAAATGGCTCACAACTTTGAATTTCAACTTCATTTTGCTACTGCTAGCATTGGTTGGAGTTTCTTAGTTTCTGTTGTATCCTAGGAGTTTCAGATCATGTTCTGAATTGCCACCATCATACTTGTACGATCTCTCAAGTTTATCTTTTCCAATAAATTAATTATGCTTTTGGGTGTTACTCTGTAAGACTTCACTGACTATTTTACTCATCAGCAATTAAAATTTGGATTTTGTGACATCAGCTTTTTCCATCAAGATTATGTTATGTTGCCTAACATGGTTGACCACATGGTTTTGTTGCATATGGAAGGTTAAGGTTTGTCTCACTTTTTTTTTTTTGGATAATATGAATCTACAATGCTTAGGCTACCATGCTCCACATCTACCTTCCTAAAGAACTAGAGTTAACCAGAGTCCAACTGTGCTAAACTTCTGAAAAACTTTTGTTGGAATTCTTGGTGATATGTCACAGATAGATTCCAAATGGGTATTCTAGTTTCTAGTGTCTAGTTTGATCTCATCATTATTTGGAAAAATTTATCGATAATCCTTGGAAAATATCAAGTTTATCAATATCCCTCTCTAACTTTCAAAGTTAGCAATAATAACTTCCCCTTTTCTATTTTTGCGCAAAATATTTGTTTATATATGAATGGAATGGATCATATTTGAAGTTTTATATCCATTATGAGTAATATATGGCCATATTGTTGTAATTCTGTTTATATTATTTTTTATATTTATTATATTTTGTAATTATTTACATTATTGATTTTCTTTATATAAAAAGGGGTGATTATTAATTTTGAAAGTTAAAACGATCATCTAATAAATTTAAAATTTTCAGGGGATTATTGATAATTTTTTCTTATATGAACTTGGGATTTTTGTGCATATGCCCTTCATAGTTACCTTATTTACAAGTAACCAATAATTTATACCTATTGACATATTATTGTTCATCTTCTAGTGAAAATCATTTTTAAGTGTAACAACTATATTTTTAATTGAAAATAACTGTAGTCAAGTGTTTTTTTTAGTATAACCTGGGATTTACCATTTCATAGCCTTGCTTTGGCAAGGAATAAATGATACAAGAGTTGCATCTTTTAGAAAAATAAAAAGATTACAAGCTAAAGTCCCACAAAGAAAAAGGTCCATACAAGATCAACCCAAAAGACCACAGGATTTCAGCATCCTATCATGAAGTGCATCAGTAGTGACTAGCTTCCTAAGGGCAGCTAATCTTCAAATCTTCCTCACTTAGGTGCTGGAACTACTGCATATGAAAGAACAAATCAGAATTTTTCAGTAAACATAGAAATAACACCCAGTTTCTTTTTAACTTTACTAGTACAAACAAGAAGCCAGGATTTCAGTAAAAAGGAGATAGAATGTAGAGTATCTGTCTCAGTTTTTGTCCTGCTTTGGAAAATCCTATTGTTTCTCTCTAGCCAAATCCTCCAGATAAGGGCCAACACTATCAAATCCAAAGCTCTTCTGATATTCTTCCCAACAAAATCCCTCCATTGTAACCATAAGTGTGAAAGAGAGTAGGGAATGTCAAACACATGAAAGATTGGGAGTTCCTGTTTCCAGATTTTCCTTCTAAAGCTACATTCACAAAAGAGATGGTTTGAGGTTTCCTTGGCTGAATTGCATAGAAGGCATGGGTGTTGATCTCTCTTCCACCCCCTGTCCATTAGATTTTGGGCAGTCAGAATTTTGTCATGGTATGTTAACCAGGCAAAGAATTTATATTTCAGAGGGCATGGTAATCTCCACATTTTGATAAGTAGATCAGTACTCCTATCTCTATCAGTAAGGAAGTAAGCAAATTTAACAGAAAAGGTTGTATCCCATCTCCAGCATATCCTATCTTCCTGTATGTTTAGAGGTTGCATCAGATTTCTGATTTCAGCCTCCGGTTGAGTCAGTTCAGACTGGAGTCCTCCTCTTGAACAAAGGCTCCTGTTGATTCACTTCACACAGTCTGATGGATTTGTTTGTGGCATATATGAAGGCTTCCAGGAATAAGATATCAAAGTTGAAACTCTTTACCCATCTGTCTATCCAAAAATAAGTCAGATTTTCATTATTCACCACTTTATTTATACTGATCATGGATTCCCTTTTGACTTTTAGTACTCATCTCCAGTAGACAGAGCAGTTCTTAGGATCCTTTTACAGCAGTAGAATATATAAGGTACTTTTGTAGTAATTATCCAAGATCAGTTGCTTTCATGGGCTGGTTGGTTCAGTGAATAATCTCCACCATCATTTGATCAGCAAAATCTGATTGAACGCTTCCATATCTTGGACCCCAAGGCCTCCGTTTTGTCTGCTTGTATATATCAAATATTAGTTTGTTAGATGATATTTGTAGAATTCATCAGTTCATAAAAAACGGATCATAGACCTTAGTCTAAATGTCTAATAAAAATGAATTATTGTGTTTATTATTAGTCTAAACTGCTAAATGGTGAAAAGATACATATGCACTAATACTATCAAAGCTAAGATAATTATTTAGTTGTCGAAGAAATGTCGTTTTTACTTAAATACATAATTTTAAATACAAATATCGTAATTAAAGACATTTATACTTGTAACAAAAATGTACAGTATTCGCACATCATTTGACATACAAAACAAGTTTGACGGTTGAACTAAATGGGTTGCCCAACCTCCCGTAAATACTACATTTCTTTGCGAATATCGATGTGAATAAATGTGAAAAAATTAACTTTTTTTTTTGTTTTGGATTGATATGCATAGCATCAATTTTTGCTGTTCGTGGTAAAAATTAATGGGCGATTTTTACTTTTGTTTCTTAAATTTTTGGGTAAAATACTCCACTGTTTTTTGCGTATCCATGGAAATATTTAAAGGACTGTATCCCATTAGCGAATATTATGAGAATGTTATCTTTTTAGATGGAAAATATAAACAATATTCTATTTTTACTGCATAAACACAAGGTGTTTATTGCAAAAAATTCTTTTTTAATATATCAATCAAGATTTTAAGTTTCAACCAAAATATTTTGATTTTAGACCCAATCAAAATGTTTCAGTGTGAATAATTAATTTTTAAAATTTTAAAATATAGTTCTTATATTTATATATTATTTTTATAATATGATTCATTTTTAGCTTAATAGTTAAGAACTTAATCATGACTCGGATTTGAATTCTACTAGAAAAATTTTTTAGTTTTCAATTTTTTAGATATTTTTTACTAAAATTTTTTATTATTATTTTTTTTAAATAGATGTATACAAAATCTTATTATATCTTTTCAAAGTTTTTAAAATATTTTTTAATTTTAAAATCAAAATTTAAAAATAATTTAACTGAAATCGAAATGAATTAATTCTAGCTAAAATGAGCGAAAATAATTAAAATGTATTGATTTTAGATGCAGTTATTAACTTAGCTGCCAATATTTTGAGTCGGGTTCGGATTTCAATCCTACAAATAACCAATGAACAAAGGGATATTTCGATGAAATATAGGGTTGGGATTAGTATTAGGATGGTTCTGTTTTGATCGGTCTAATATTTAAATATTAAAAAGATAATTAAATTAATTTTTTTTATTTTAAAAAATTAAATTACTATATTATTCTTATTTTTATTTATTTAAATTTTAATAAATAATATATATAATGACATAATAATTTAAAAAATTTACATAATTTACTAATCAAATTAATATTAAATACTAAAAATTTCATCAAATTATTATTATTTCTTTTAATATTGAACTTGAGCTCGGCTTAACTTTCATCCCGAATAAAGGGATGATTTCAAGGTTCAAAATGCGAATAGGGTAAAGTGGTTAATCTTCAAATACCTGAGTGTTTGGGGAGGTAATTGCGAAAACCCGACATAAAAAATAAATTATTTCGCACAGAGAAAGCGCAGAGAACGAAGGGGTCGCGCTCTGAGAAGAAGGACGCCTCGAGGCTGGAGAGCGACGAGAGGGACAGCCAGAAACCCTCGATTTGGGAGCAATCTCTAGGGTTTGCCGCTCCCGGAGGCTCGCCTGCTTCGGTGATCCCCAACTCCTTCTCATTTATTCTCAGATTTGATCTTCCTTTTGAGCGTTTTGATCTCTATTTCCTTTTTTGTGATCTGTGTTGTTGTAGCGTGGAATTCTTCGTTTAT
Organism: Trichopus zeylanicus subsp. travancoricus; assembly: GCA_005019695.1. Lineage (NCBI taxonomy): Eukaryota > Viridiplantae > Streptophyta > Magnoliopsida > Dioscoreales > Dioscoreaceae > Trichopus > Trichopus zeylanicus. The sequence goes on from RXID01022599.1 coordinate 1,063,175, forward strand.
TCCGCTAAATTTGATGTCTTTTCGTTAGGATTTGGGTTTTATTTGCTCTCACTGATTCAAGTTTGCCTTTTAGCTTCGATTTATTGTGGATTTCTGGGGTTTTTTTTCGGGTATCTTGTTGAAAATGGATGTGCGATTTTTTTATTGTTTTTTGCTTTTTGTGGGAGACCGTCGGATGATAAATTTAGAGGTTTCTCTGCGAATCAAATAGGGTTTCTGAGATTTTTTTGCAGGTTAGGGTTTCGGAATGCTCTTTTTTTCTTTTTTGGATTGGTACTTTTTTATGCCTTTTGATGGAAAATTCAGTTATGAAATTTTGGATTCTTGTGCCAAAGTTATTTTCTGATTTACATTTTTTTCTCTAACTTTGACTGTTGTATATATTGGCTCTATTTGCTTTTTAAAGCTAAAGTAATTCATTTGTAAATAGGGAACTCTTTTCTAGTTTGCTGATGGTCATCAATCCATTTTTGTCTTTTATTTTTTTGACCGAGCGAGTTAGCAATATATAAGAAAGAAAATTATGTTTTGGCCCTGAGAATGTCAGAAGGTGGTTAAATTGTTAGTCAGCAACACAGCAACTGACTTTGGATCTTATTTCTACCATATATGACTATTAATTAATAGGGTCAATATCAGGATTATTGGTTGAATAGCCTCTTGTTTAGTTATTTATATGACCGACAAGGGACCATTTTGATATTTATCTTTTGGCTCATCAGATGGGGTTTCCTTATTTGAAGGATCATTTAGCTTTTCCTTTGTTTATATTGTTGTTTAGTGTACTTCCGATTTGAAATAGAACCGAAAATTAGCAGTTGCTGAGTATCACCAGACTGGTCATGTTGTGAGCTTGTGCCACTTTTGTGAAACAACGATCCTGTTACCTTTTCAGTGTTTGAGTTTCTGGACTGTTTGCTTTTGTTCTTTTGTTTTCCATTCAAAAGCCTTGATTTTTTTGGTCATAGTGGTTCCATGATTGGCCTTTTGATCAAGATATTGTACACCATTCAGGATAAACCATGAACATCTGTTGCCCGGGCATTCATGTTTTTTTTTTTTTTTTTGGCACCAGAGCCAGATGATGGCTTCATTATGAGCCTGTTGCAAGCACTTTATAATTGAAACTTCTGTCAGAAACTGTGTGGGGACATTATGACACTTGAAGACTTTTTCACTCTCACAGAGATGAAGAATGGGCTTGCAGCCCTTGCCAGAGTTGAGGAGCTAGTCATCAAAATACAGAAGCAAAAGGATTGTGCTTTGGCCAACAGAAATGATTCAGCAAGGCAGTGGTTAACTGTTGCCAGAACTCTTGCAACCACTGGAGATGATGACTGTCTCAATCGTTTCATTCAACTAAATGGGCTTTGTTTTCTCAATGATTGGCTTCAAGAATCTCAAAAATCTAGAAATGATATCAGCAATGATATTGTTGATGAACTGGTGGTTGCATTGTTAGAATCACTTGAAAAGCTTCCAATTGACTGGGAGAAATCCTACACTTTTGGAATTGGAATGACAATTGAGCAGCTGAAAAATCACACCAATGCAGATATCAAGGAGAAAGCGATAAGTTTGCATTCTAAGTGGAATAATGGAAAGCGTAATGATGCAGGGCTCCATGACATGCAGAATACTGGGACATGTGCAAATGATCGACTTGAGCCTTCAAGTGATGCAAAAACCAGTGAGAACACTATTGCTGGTGAATGTCTGGCTCTCGAAATTTCTCCATGCAAAGGAAAAGCTGATGAAAGTTGTACAGAAAACGAGTCTTCTGGGACTGAATGTCATGCTTTAGATGACACCAAATCTGCTGGCAATCTTCCTGTGACAAATATAAGCACTGTCACAATGCCAACAATATCTTCCATAGATGACACAGTATTGGGAGTGAAAAAACAAGTGGATTCCGAATTGTCAAAGGCTAATAAGGATGACATCTCACCTGAAGAAGAATCTTCTGTATGCCCTGTAGTTGGATCAACCCCTGCTGGCACATGTAATTCTCCTATCAGTAACACAAGAGATATCAACAGCCTTCCTTGTCTCCCAGAGTTCAAAGAACCTGATGATTGTTCCAAAGATATGGAACTAGAAAGAGAAGAAAGCAACCCTTGTAGTTATGCCAAAAAGGAATCCAATATTCTGTCTTCTTCTGTTCATTCGGATGTAATAGTTGTACAGAAAGCTGAGTCATCACTTTGTTGCAATCTTGGCTCTGAAAATAATGTAACCTGTAAACTGGATTCTCAGCCAAAGAAAAAGGTAAGCAGCAGGAGGCTTGAGAACCTCAAGATGACAAAACCAAAACTTGCTCAAGGCTTTGAAGGCACTTCAAAAGCTGTGAAAACCAGGGAAATGGGTGAGCAAGCCAAGATACCAGATTTGGGGCCTGATTCTGAGATTGATGCATTGGAAATTGCCCGACAAGTTGCTATAGAAGTGGAACATGAAGTTGTTGACTACAGAGAGCCATTTTACAGCTCTCCTGATGTTAACTCTGGAGAGATTATGGATGCTAGCAGCCCTGATGTTGATGTTGAACAAAAGCAGGATCAGCCAGAGGTTACTTCCAGAGAGAGTACTCATGCTGCGGGTGGCTCTGATATGGCTGAAGACAAGCAGGAAGCAGAGGTTGACCCTGGAGAAGCTACAGATGCTGCTGCCACTGATTTTGTGGAACAAAAGCAGGACCAAACAGTTGTAGAATTACTGACGGGGGTCTGCTCTCCTACAGGAAAACTTCTTTCAGATGATGATGATTCTACTAAGAATAACTGCTCAAGGTATTCAGAGAAGGTTATCAACCTTGAAGAAAATAAGCAGGCCTTGGAATCACAAAATCTATCTTCAGCTACTCCAGGATTTACTGGGAAGGTGGAAAAGAAAATTTGCAACTTTGATCTAAATGATGATACCCATATTGAGGAAATTGACTGCTTGACAAACCCACTGCCCAACACCAGAGTCAATCTGTCTGCACCTGTTGCTGTTTCTGCTACTCTAGAAGGGGCTCCAGGTTTGCTAGGAGGACTTGCATGGCAGGGTTCTGTTTCCATCAGTGCTTATAGATCAGCTGCACCTAGAACAACTCCTGATCACAAGGAAGCATGTTCTGATTCAAAACAAAGATCAAACTTCCTTGCGATTGATTTGAATGTTGCAGAGAGCGAGGATGATCAGGCAGTTAATCTTGTACCTAAAGAACCTGTTTCTTCTGAACTTCCCTCAGTGGGCCCTTCCACTGATGATGCTAATCCAAGATGTCCAAAGAGATTGAAGCTAGACCTGAACAGCTTGGGGAATGAAGGTGCACCTTCATATTTGCCGCACTGGAGACTACACCAAAACACTGACCAGAGCTTGTCACCTGCTTCCTCATCATCTTCAAGGCAGCCTCCAATGCGGGACTTTGACCTGAATGATAAACCATGCAGTTTGGATGGGGAGCATGTCATCACAATCATGGGTTCAAGAGTGGCTACAGGGAAGAAGGATCAACACAATGTCACTCGTCAATCTTTTTCTGGTAATGGATTGAACTTGGAGTGCACAATGGCTTCAATAACATCTTTGCCTTTCGGATACTTGCCGCCAGCTGCATATGGTTGTAATGGAATTCCAACAAACCTTGTCATGTCCCTCCGTCCAAATTTGTATGACCCTGGAGAATTTTCATACATGGTTGACTCAAGAGGAGCTGTTGTCTTTCCACAAGTGCTTGGTTCTGTTGTATCAAACAGTGCAAGACCCTCAAGTTCAAACGGAGTTTGGTCTGCACAGCATGGTTTGGATTTGAACTCTAACAGAGAATTAGTGGGGAATGGGAGATGGGAAGGAGGGACTTCAAAGCAACCACATAATCAAGTTTACGATTTTTTACTGGATGAGTCTGCAGGTTCCAGGATTACACTCAAAGGAAAGGAGCCAGATTGTGGATGGGACCCTTGTGACCAAATGGCACCCTGGCGGTAATTCTTTTGTACAAGTCCTTGCTGCTCCCCAGAATTATTCTTTCATGGCTTCTTGATCAAGAAATCGCCGATTCCAGGTGAAATAAGGTTTGGGTTATAGAAGACGAAAAATTTGTTCACCGAATAATGGTGGTTTAATTGTTTTATGGAGTCTATATATATAGAGAGAGAGAGATTTATCAGCAGCTGGTGGAAGGTGGAGGTCTGGATCTGTAGTTCTGTACATTGTTTATGAATTCTAACATAGTGGGAGGTCGGGGAATCCATGAATCCATTTCATTCAAAATTGTGCAGCGGTCTAGTACATGTCTGCACATGCATTGAAATGTCTAGGAATTCTACATATCCCTGTTGTTTTTGAAAGTTTTTATTGGCAACCAATATTGAAAATTTATGAGTCCATTGTTTTAGCCTAACTAGTAGAAAATAAATAATTAGCAAATTATTTGCAGATTTTTTAGAAATTTGGAGAATTTTAGCTTGTTGATTTAAGGAAAGTATCAGACAAGCATACAACATCTGCTTTTAAACATGTTTCAAATTTTGGGGAGTTGCTGAGAGCCTGAGACTGTTATAGCCTTCTTTCTAATTGAGCCAAACAAACTGATCTATGATGACAAGGAAACAGAGAAGACGAAATGTTTACATTTCCACTCAATATTAACATCCACAAAATCATGGATAATTTCATGTAGAGACATCGATAAAAACAACTTACTGATACAAAATATTCTAAGTGGCCAAAATATAGCCAAGAAAAAAAAATGGTCCCTTGATTATGTAGGCACTTCATTCCTTTCATAAATTAACTCTGGTTATTCTGATATGCAATGCAAAATCAAAGATTCTGACCGCATTAGATACAAAACTGGTATATTATGGAAAGCTTTCAAGCCCCTAATTATCACTTGAAATTATGCATCTTTTTGGCTGAGCTTAGTGTGTTTGACAGAAGCATAGCTATGGTCATTGGACCAACTCCACCAGGAACCGGAGTAATAGCCGATGCCACTGTAGACACTTCTTCATAACAGACATCACCAACCAATCGGTAACCTCTCAAGCTTTCTGCATCCTGAAACACAAACACATCCACTGTTAAACACAGGTTTACCAGCAAATAGCATAGTAGACTGTTAGCAGATCCATTCGTTGATTTTCTTTATTTTTGTTTTCAGATGCAATGAATTTCGAACTGCATAATCTCATGGATTAAATTTCCACCATACAGAACAAATAAATTGCAGACTTTAGTAAAAGAGTAACACAAGAAATTTTACAAAATACTCCGATATAAATGCTTTTAAGAGAGAGAGACTCTTCAGATTTCATAGCCTACTTCATCGCAATAATGGCAAACAATTCATTAAATACCGCATTCTTCCTAACCAGCAGACATCAAGTAGACGAGTGCAATAAACAATGAAAGGTAACAAGAAATATCTGAAAAGTCAGTCTCTTACATCAACTGGATTAATTCCAACATCAATGACAACTGCACCAGGCTTTATCCAGCTACCCCTCACCAAGTTAGCTACACCGGCAGCTGAAATTACAATATCTGCCTGCCTTGTGATTTCTTCTGGGTTATTGGTGCGTGAATGGACAATGCTGACAGTGGCATTTTCTCTCTGCCAAGATCATTGATACCGGAATTAACAATGAAAACTAGTATAAACTCAAATACACATTCCATTGTTTTACATAAAAAATTCCATAAACATGCTAAAAGCAGTAGCACTTCCCTCTAAAAAGTTTATTAGCCTAAGGGAACGAAAATGACAGAGAAGAAAAGTAGGATACAGTTTGTCATACACACAAGGAAAATGATCTACCTGCAACAGTAATGCAGCAGGCATTCCAACAATATTGCTCCGGCCAATCACAACAGCACGCTTCCCTTTGATTTCAACCCCATACCTGTGTAACAATTCCATGCATCCCTTTGGAGTACATGGAACAAATAAAGGATCCCTCCCTTGCATTGCAAGACGACCAATATTTAGTGGATGGAAACCATCCACATCTTTCTCAATAGTAACAGCATTCAATATTTTCTCCTCATTCATATGCTGCCACAACCAACAAGAAACAGTAAGTTTTCTCTAAAACACAAATGACAAAGGAAATAGCTGAATTCCTTTTCTTTTTGGTTCGAGGGTGGGGATGGGGTTTGTGGTGAGAATGGTTGAGTCCTGCTAAAACAAGTTCAGGCATGGTTTCATGCTCTAGCTACCATACTACTTGCATAAATCAACATGAAAATAGCAAACACGCACCATAAGCCTCTTAACTTCAAAGTGCTACAAACGACCAAATGTAGTCAAAGGGTTAATGGCTGAATCCAGTGTCTAAAGCCGTAAATCAAAATTTCCAACTGGATATTAATGTGATAACAAAAAGTATTACCAAGGCAATAGGTAATAAACTTTTTTTCTGGAAGCTTACCAAAATTGACCAAAATAAATGCAATTCTTTGGCACACAAAGAAAAATCAAAAGATAAATAACCTTACAAATAAATTACTTATAATAGCAAAAAGAAAACAATAAGATATAGGATAAGTATACATACACGAGGAAGAGGCAATTGAACCAGGATCCCATGAACGGATGGATCATCATTGAATCCAGAGATATGCTTAATTATTTCCTCTTCAGTGCTATCTTCAGGCAAGTCAGCTTCGTAAGACTTGATACCCACAGCCTCACAAGCCTTCTTCTTGTTGCGCACATATGTTTGGGAATCCTTCCTCGAACCCACAAGTATAACTGCCAAACCTGGAACAACACCAATTGCGTCCTTCATCCTCACTATCTCTCCAGCAATCTCGTCCTTAATTTGCTTTGCAACAGACTTTCCATCAATAACCTTAGCAGCTGTGTCTAAGGTCATCGCCACTGCACATTTTAAAAACACCAAAAAGGCACAAAAAAAAAATACTGCAAATAAGTTTACGCGATCAAAACATAGCAAAGTTCGGTCATCAAAACATTAGCATCAACTGATTGCACTCATGATAAAGAAAGTAAAACACTCAGAAATCAACCCGAATTAGCAAACAATGAACTTAGCAAATCTACATCCATCAAATAGAGTTCTGATGTCAGAAATCAAACCCATCCACTGATTTTCTGACGACTGAATTCAACAGAAACAAAATCTAGCAGGAGAAACCCACGAAACTTACAATGTCCAAGCCGATGAGAATTCAAGAGACAGGCAAAACCTAGAGAAAATAAGTAAAAGAAAAGATGGCAAGACATGACATCCTATCGGACAAAGCTCCAATCTTTGCAATTTCAATACATTAATCAACCATGTCCCCACGCCAAAAACTAAAAAAAATGATTCAATTTCAATCAGCGAAACAAAAAAGAATAAGCCGCAACACGCATCGAGAGCAATACACGGAGTGGCAGCGGACGAGCCCGACATCGCCAGGCGTAGGCCGCGAGGCCTCACCGAGAAAGAAACCCATGGCGCCACCTGGAGCCTCCGGAAGGAGGCTAGCCGGGCTGCCGCGGCTGGAGCGGAGGGATCGGCGGGCGCCGTGTACGCCATGGGCCTGGCTGCGGCGAGGAAGAAGGAGAGGGGGCGAAGGGAGCGCACTAGGGTTAGGGTTAGGGAAGGGAGCGAGGGATTTGGGTTTGAGGAGGGTTTGTTAGGGAAGAAGAGATGGAGGCGCCCCGTCGCTGCGGGCTGACTTCAGCGTCGCTTTTCCGTGCTTTCCGCCTTCCACTTCGCCTGACGAAGAGTCCACGTGAATTGTACATCAATTACTTGCTTTTAATCGTTCGATTTAAATCGGATTGTTGTGAGAAAGCCGCATAGTGGTATCGGATTTTTAAGGAGATTTTCGGAAAAAAAACGCCCAGCAAATTGTTAAATTGCATACAAACCCTTGAGTTTGGACATTTGCAAAAATAAATACCATTTCTTTTATTTTTTTTGCAAAAAGAACAGCAACGTCTGTTGCTACACAATTTCAATAAAAATGCTGATTTTCTGCCATATTTTTTATATTTTGTTGGACAATTGAAATCTCTTGCTGGTATTTATAACATAGATTTATATCAGAAAAATAAAAAATAAACAAAAAAGAGAGCATGCCTACACAGACAAAGCAAGCCATGAACTGCTGCTGGACAAAAAAACTTAAGAAAATGAGAAATCAACAAGTTGTATATCAAAACTGCAAAGCCAATGACAAGTACAGCACTTCTGTGCCAATCCCACTTACTGAAATTGTTCCTACCAGACAGCATGCATTATCAGTTCTAATCCCACGTGAAAGAATATGAGCAACACTAAATCTTCACTAACGGCTGAGAAAGATGATACAAGATGATACAATCTAAAAAGAATATCTGCTACCTCTCTCTATTTTTGCCACCAGATTTCAGTTCAGTTGTCTCAAAAACATGACATATCAGGTTCTAACAGTACTGTACATTTGAAGAGGAAACTCTAATATATATATGATTTTACTCACATCTCCTCGTCCCATTTGCTCTTGGGTATCTCCCCTGAGTCAGCAATCACAACCTTCTTCCGGGGCTTCCCATTGTATGTCCCAGCTCCACCTTCTATTGCATAGACTGTGTCCATACCCTGAATGACCTTGCCGAAGGCTACATGCTCCCCATCCAACCTGGATTTGCAAATATAAAGCAGTAACTGATCAGGTTTCCCCTAGTGTTTCAGTTTTTTAATTGATTTTGTTTCTTGCATTGGGCTAAATGGAATTTACCAGCTTGCTTTGACAGTAGTTATGAAGAACTGAGATCCATTTGAATCAGGTCCAAAGTTCGCCATGGAAACAATGCCTGCAAGCAGGAAATAGGTTTTTAGTTAACTGCATAAGGCCTAGTTAAGATGGATTGTGTATAAATCATGAACAATAACATATCATGAGTTCATTTTCTATTTTACTGTAACATTGCAATTTGCAACCGTATGAAGAGACATAAAACTAGTAAGAAATAGACAAGCTCAAATGATCTCCAAAGATGTACCAACTTGTAACATAAAAAATTTGTACTCTTGAAACAAGAAGCAGAAACCAGTGTCCAGCTATCAATTGGTCATGAAAATGTGAAAATTTCTGAATCAGAATAGAAATGACAATCAATGCAGGTATGAAAGGCCAAATGAAAGCTACCAACCTTGCTAAATTTATAAACAACTAATCAGGGCAAACCTTCTTCTGAACAATGGGGAAAATTTATGGATAGAAAAGCAAAATTGAATATTTGAACAATGGGCACATTTTATTTCTCTCGCCAGCTGGACAGACTGCACTAGCAGCCTCTGAGGAAAAGCTAGGTGGCGGTGGCAGGAAATGTACATGATGGCAAAACAAAGCAGGCACCTAGCTGTGCTAGATCAAATGATATGTTGACAACAGGCTGGGTCCTGGGGGACAAGAGGAGAAAGGAACAACTACAATGCTCTAAGTTCCATAAGATCTAACCTGTATCTTTTGAACAGCACATGAAATATAATAACTTCTACACAACAGGTTTAGTACGAGAAGGTTCCTAGGCAACATTTCCAATCTCAGTCATAGTCAAGCATCTTAGAAATACTCTATTCATTGGCATAATGGATCAGAAATCAGCATACATTCCTGTACCTCAAGAGCAATCCAAGTATCACACAGAATTGAAAAGCAAAGGTAGTGTTCATTTAAGAGTGAAGCAAACTAAGCAATCAATCAGGCTAGGAGAAAGGCACATCTGAAAAGTATAACTAGGCAGCAGCATATTTTTTTAGATGAGACTATCATCAGAACTTTTCTGCTTTCTTCTGTCAAAGGAACATGTGAGATCCTGAAATTGCCAAGCTAGGCCAATCAAGCCGAGCCCATCAGCAGCCTTCAATACTTAAATAGGGATGTAAGCATATATAACAAGGAGGAGGAGGGGAATTCCTATATAAAAGTCACAATGAACATTGTCATCTGAAGTTTACCATAACAGAGGGGGTTACATGCAAATATCACCAATTTGTAGACACAAAAGGAGACTGTTTCAACTCTGAAAACAAAAAACCATTTTAGACAAACAATGGGCTATAAAAGAGAGGATTAATACCCTGTGATTTCATTGGAGTTCTATCAGGTATATTTTTAGGACTGAAAACAGTGTATAGATATCAAAGTCAACGCTTTCCGTTGAAAGGGGAGAACCATTCTTTTTAAAATTTCCCAATTTAAAGAATCTAGATAACTTAAAACTAATTAGGGCTAACATGATGGCCAAGACCTAGATGAATCCCATTTAGTATATGTAGCCAAAGTTGGCGAAGTGTAATTTCAGACAAAAGGCGGATGTAAACAGCAACTAGAATTCACAGTTCCAAGATAAACAACACAGCCAAAAGTCGTACCGGCATGTGAGTGCTTTATGATGAAATTTTCATCTGCAAAGGTCCTACCATACATTGAATCTGCACCCTTTCCATCCTTACGAACAACATCACCACCATGAATCACAAAGCCAGAAACAATGCGGTGAAATGGTATCCCCTTGTAGTGAAGATTCTTTCTGCTGGTACCCTTGCCTTTTTCACCTGCAAAAAAAAAAATGCAACATAAGCTCAAACATGCATGCATGAAAACAGAGAAGAACCACTAACATTCATCCAAATCCAAATACCTGTGCATAGGGCCCTGAAATTTTCTGCATAAACACAGATAAGTACCGATCAGTTATCAACTAGATGTGTAGAAACTGAAAATCAAGAGGCAAAAACCAACACAAATAGTTCTAAAACCTATGACCATCTGTATGGAGGTCAAGGAATAAACTTCATGTACCAGTATAAAAAACACAAGCAACAAATTAAAATGCACACAATATGTAAATGTGATTTTGATTATTTAAATCTGCAAGTGCACATAATTCCAAATAGAGTGAAAGAACTTTAAAAAATAGAGACAAAAAATTTTGATTTATCTGGCCATAGGCTGTGAGTGCACAAGAAAAAGACTCAATTTCACTTACATTATATATATATTATGTTACAGATCCTATTAGACCAGTCCCCAACACTGATAGAGATGATGGGACCTATGTATATTTCCCCTTTATATATTTGATATTGGTAATGGAAGATATTTTTCCTTAAACACATGAACTTGATGACATCAACATCAAAACACCTCAACAAGTCCTCAATGCAATAAGAGAAGGATCACAAACAGATCAGCATAAAACAGCACCAGGATGTGAGTTGTCTAGGGAGAATATTCATACTCAATCATGCTGACCTAAGATTCAAATTGAAACGCTTTCCTGCATTTGAGAATTTCTATGATAGACCTACATTGTGATAGCCATAATCATATAATTAATTTTTCATCCACATCAAATTGTACGATTTGCTTTTTGACATAGTATTTCCATAACTACAGGAATGGCAGCCCTATATGAGGGATCCAGCACTCAACTGACTCGGATTGCTGAAAAATGGACTTTGATACATGCAAATATTTGCATGTCCTATTCATAAACAAAAAGACCTACCATTCACTTTGAAACAGTAATACAGAATAAAACATGCAAAAGATAAAAACCTTGATTCACTATAAATCCATTGTTTATTTTTAAGCAACCAACATAAATCCTATTGTCACAATTTCCAAAGTCAATTTATCCCATTGATATTTACTACTTTAAAAAGAAAGCTTTTCATTTTGCTTTAATTCATAATGAAAACTCCAGAATCACAACAAGAAATAACACAGGGATACATTAGATGAGAAATCACTTTTAGTTCAGGGAACACTCAGATAGAATCATACCAACAGTTTTGGGTACCACATTTCCATACAGTCCAATAACAATCCTCCCTGCAGAATTACAGAAACAAATGGATGAAAATGATGTAAAATGATAGAAATCAGACTACTCAGTTGAAATGAATTCAGCTGACATTTTCAATATGCTGTAAGATGTCCAGTGACCTCTGTCAATCATGATGCACAATCATAGCAAAGTTAGTTCGCAAGAAAATAGGGAATGAGATGAAAATCATAACAATTGCACAAAAGAAACAACCACAGAGAAGTTGTTTCCAAAAAAATAGGGAATAGAAGGACATATTGCAATAATTGCACAAAAGAAACATCGTGTTACTGAAGTTGACAATGGACAATGTACTCTCCAAAACAAAGTGATCTCTTGGAGACTGTTTGAACAGAAGGGAGTCAGGGGACTGTTCAGGGACTAAAGACAGAATGTGTACTTTCCTACCAAATATATCAAAGGCAATGTGACTATATAGATAATGCTAGGTGAAGAAACTAATGATGGTATGATTTTCTCCATGAAAATATATTGTAGGAAAATTAGTGCAAGCATACTTGAAGAACACAGGATCTAAGGATGTACCTGCATGCTGCCCATCAATGTCAATATCTAAAAAGACTCTGTGTGTTATTTCAGGCACAATTTCCTCCTTTACCTCCACCTAAACATTACAAATAAGCAAGCCATGATCTATAAAGCAAATGAAGTAAAAGGTAACAACCCCACATTCTATCATACTTCTCACTTAATTAAATTATCATCACAAGAAGAACACCAATTGTTTTGCAGACAGAAGCAATATCTGAAAGAACTTGAATAGGATTTTGTACTGCTGTTAAGGTCAAAATTTCTAACATGAGGAACTTCAAAATAATGCAGCTCAAGGGAATGTTTTAAAAGGCTTACCACATGACTATATCAATGGCCATATGTTAGTTTCCTAAAAATTTGAAGGCCAAAAATTGTAAGAATTCTAGAGTTTTATATGAGAGAATTTAGGGTTTCTTTGTGATGAATCAGAGAGGAGAAAGATGAATCTTTATTCTGAGAGAAACAGATACCTCCTGCCCTAGCTTTTTACATCATATACATATAGGAGAAAGATTCCTATACAAGCTCTACTTCTACATGGGCTTTACTAAAGACCCGTTTACAGCAAGTTGGTTTTGAACTTTATGTTAGCTTTGGGCTTCTTTATTGGACTATGATGAACCCAAGTTTCTCAAGCATAGAAAAGTATTTCATTGTGCGACCATACTTGTAAATCTTGAGTCCCAAATGGGTATTTTTAAGCCCTAGTTTCTTCATTATTTCAACAAAAATTACACTAGACTGTAACTAGTTACATGAAAGCTTATGGAAAGAACATAGAGAACAAATAGAAAATAAATTTGTGCTCTTATGAACAAGAACAACAATGTTTCTCATGGATAAAGACAAGGAAAATCAGAATATCATTTATAGTGGTAGAAAAAGAGAAAAACTCGCATTCTTGGAAGTGAAAGCTTCAGAATGAAAGGCATACCGTGTTGGTTACATTGAATATTTACCGACTACCAAAATGCCTCTTGCAAACTGAGGACTCAAAGATAAAAATGGCGTACAACAATACTGATGTTTAACCAATACTAGAAATTAGTGCAATACAATGGGTTACTAAAATATGATTCCCTCAAAATTTCATAGACACATAACGCGAGGTACTGGTCCAACAAAATTTAATAGCTGCAACATGCAAAAATTTGGGTTCTCTTGGGATTCCTGATTCCCTCAAAATTTCATAGACACATAAGACAAAGTACTGGTCCAACAAAATTTAATAGCTGCAACATGCAAAAGTTTGGGTTCTCTTGGGATTCCCACATTCTTTGATGCAGGACATAGCCCTATCATCGGACAAACATAAATTTCAGACTCCCACATCTGAGTCTCTATCACCAGATTCCAAAAGAAAGATGACTTCCTCAGAATTGCAAGTATAGATATATATATATACACACTCCTCCTCTCTCCTTTCTCACTTTCTCAATCTCATCGTCGCTTCCTTCCAATATTTGTAACTTTTTGATGATTCTATTATGAGCATGTTCAATATTTTTTTCTAATTATTATGTTTTCTACAGGTTTATAATTCGCATCTTCCTGCGTGTTCCATGAAGATTCCTCTTCACAGTTGTGTAGGTGAGTTATGCTTTTCATCACAAACATATCGTTTTTTGTTACAATTTATGAGGACCATATTGTTTAACTAATGATATTAGCATAGAGTACTATATTATTCTAATTCATATTTACTTAGTATAAGGCAACTATTACTGATGTTTTTTGTTTTGACAATTACTATGTTCTTGTCTAGATTCCTGCCCTATGTTTTAAAAAAGTTCAGAGAACAACACCCTTGGTAATTATATAGTACATCACCAAGACTCTTGATCATGACGATAGATATTCCCTCCTTACGGCTAGGGTCTTTTCAGGCTACAATTCTTTATTTGCAAATTATAGTACATCTGCAAAACATACTTTTCTTGGACACAACAGCTAAACCGAAAACCTGTTAGGAAATTTATTTCCAAAATATCCATCATCAAAGTTTTCCAGCGTTTGCCAACATAAACCTCAACAGAAGTTTCAAGGTTACAGAAATGGCTTCTTCTTGTCAATTCCGGTTTTCGATTCCACAAACCCTATATTTATTTTTAAAACAGAAGACCAAACCGCTAAGAAAATATTCCACATCAAACTTACGACCTCAAAACTATAATTCCTTCAATTTCCATAGCTCATCTACCCAAATAGATTCCCACATAAAAGAACAAAGCAAAATTGAAAAAAAATTCAAAAGAAAGCATCCAATGCACCTTGCTGCAATCCTCACTGCTCAGTAAAAATAGATCACCAAATGGAATGAATCCACATTCCCAAGATCTATTGTTCACGAAAGAAAACCCTATCAACTCAGATATACCAAACAGATCAAAGCACAACCAGATCTAGGGTCTTCGAACATATCAAAGAACACTACTCAACCAGCCTAAATGGAAAACAAGAAGCAAATCAAGGAGAGAGAGAGAGGGATAGACACCTGGACTTCCTTGCGCGTGAAGGAGTACGCGAATAGGACGGCGCCGAGGACGATGAGCGCGAAGACGACTCTCCGCATAATCGCCCCCATGGTTCTTCTGCTATGCTCAGAGCTCGCCGGAATCCCTTTCTTGTTTCACTTCGCAGCCGCTCCTCGCTTTAGATCGCCGGAATCCTTCTCTTTTCTCTCTCTCTCTCGTTCAGCGGAGGAAGAAGTATCAAGACCAACAGCGCTAGATGGAGATAAGGGGAAATGATTTTCTGTTGCTGAGGCGGCACAGCTGCGAAGTGATATCCACACCTAAGAAAAGAACCACGAATTTGACTCGCTGACGTGGAAACGCGCAATGGTGTGGTCCACCCTAAAATTTTGGAACACGATAGCCGTCTAGAGAGAAAAATCCACCGTACAAATAGCCTCAAGATCCACGCGAAGAATTCTCTCTCTGCTCTGGGGCTCTGAATCGAGTACCATTATACTCGGTAACCGGCCCGGGTCCACCGCGAATCTCACACCCGTCCGATTATCTGATAGCCAATGTGGCAAGCGATGCGGCAAAAACGGGCGACCCACTCGTATATAATTGCCTCCGCCGCGAATCCGGGCCTCATCGCCGGCGTGCGAGAGAGAAACCCTAGCTCTCTGTCTCCATTTCTTCTTCTTCCTCTCTCTTCTAGGGTTAGGGTTTTGCAGATATCGGCTATGGCTCGCATCAAGGGCACGGTAAAGTGGTTCAACGAGACCAAGGGCTTCGGCTTCATCGCTCCCAACGACGGCGGCGAAGAGCTTTTCGTCCACCAGTCATCGATCAAGTGCGACGGCTTCCGGACCCTCACTGAGGGCGAGCTCATCGAGTTCGCGGTCGCAGAGGGCGACGACGGGCGCACCAAGGCCGTCGACGTCACCGGCCCCGACGGATCTGCCCTCAGCGGCGGCGGCAGCGGTCGCCGTGGCGGTGGGGGTGGGTTTAATGGCAGTGGATGGAGGGGGAGCGGCGCACGCGGCGGCGGCGGCGGCGGAGGCGGCGGCGCATGCTATACGTGCGGCGAAATGGGCCACATGGCTCGGGATTGCCACCGGATCGGGGGTAGCAGCGGCGGAGGTGGTGGGTGTTTTAAGTGTGGTGAGCAAGGGCACATGGCGCGGGACTGTTACCAAGGTGGTGGCGGTGGAGGCGGCGGTAGGTATGGGGGCGGTGGTGCATGCTATACGTGCGGTGAATCAGGGCACGTTGCCCGCGATTGCCAGCAGGGCGGCGGGGACGGCGGCAGCAGCGGTAGGTATGGCAGCGGAGGTGGTGGCAGCACCTGCTTTAACTGTGGCGAGACCGGCCACTTTGCTAGAGAGTGCCGTGGCAGAGCCTAAGGTTGGATGCATCGGAACCTTGTTTCTCTTTTATAGTACCGTTGGTGGCTTCGTTTTGGGGCTTTGTTGTTCGTGCAAACTCTGGTTTATCGTGTGGTTTTGATGTTTTGGGTTCCTAAAGAGATATACCTGATCTTTGGATTGCTTTTGTTCTGGATCTGATGGTGATAAGACCAGGTGATGGTATATGGTCTCTTAGATTGATCATAAGACTCTTTGATGTCTGTTTTTTCACATTATTCACTTGGTTTTTCTTTGTTCAGGGATTATTAATTTCATGTGATGGGGAAATAGCCCGTTTTCCATTATTCTAATTGAACTTTTCAATTATTACCATAGACATGCATTTGATTTCAGAATGTATCATGTTGGGTTTGATGGCATCAAATGGCTGGTTATTTTTGTCCTGGATTGTTTTTTGTTTTGCTGATGATGTATGATTTTGGGGCTTGATTAGCATGCACTTTTTCTTATGGAATGTTGAAGTGTATGACTTATTTATGGTTTCTGTTATTATTGTGAAGCTTTTGATTTGTTTGAAGCGCTGCTTTACTTGATAGCGTGGAGTTGTGGTGCTTCATCTTGGACTAATATCTGAATGTAGATTTAGGTTAGATTAAGGCCCAAATTTGGGGTTACTTGCTGTAGTTCTAGTCAATTGTGTTTTCATATTAATTGTCAGTTGATATTGGTGGGTAGAAAACAATTTGCCATTTTGAATTTGAGAATCCAATGTGCTTTTCGTCCTTGAAGTAGTTTGATTTTCAGTTGTTATCTATTTATTACCTTCAAATAGATCGACTTTTTGCAGATATGTTTTGTGCTGAATTGATGGAGAGCAGGAGTGTAATGGACTGAATGTTTTGATTTTTAGAAGCTTTTGTTGAGCTGTGTGTAATCTTAATGGCCCGATTGCTTTCATTTACTGAAATTACTTGGCATTAAAAATCTAAGAGAAGTTGTGGTAATGAGATTTTTTTTTTGGGGAGGGATCTTCACTCTGTGTTTAACATTTCTATAAATTGTATTGTCTACTTAATTTGTAGGTTATGCCTAGTGGTCTTATTAGGTCTTTTTTCTGTCATTTCCACTTGGTTGCTTGGAGCTCTTAGTATGTAAGATTTAGTATTCATGTCCCAAATGAGTTTAATTCTGAATTGTGGAGGCTTTCTTTGGGATATTCCTTGATGGGTTCTTCTGTGAAGTTCAATACTCATTTAGTTTCAAAAAAGTTAGACTTCTGCTTTATGAGAATCTTAGGTTGAAAAGGTCTAATAATTTCTTTCAAACATCATTCTGAGTGGTTGCTGGAGACTACAATTCTATATTATGTGATGGCTTCTTCGAGCTTTGGATGGGTATTCACCGGAATGTTATTCAGTACTGTTTAGTGGGTTGAGTAAGTGGAGAGATGAGAGATGTTGCATAGGATTGTGTTTTGATTAGTGTAATGATTTCCCTTGGTAGGTTTCTCACAAAGGATGTGATGTAGGGATGTAGAGTGTATGATGTGTTAGAAAGGAACTAATCAGCTATTTACTTGTGATTCTATTGAGAAGAACTCTGGTTGCAATGGCTAGGCTGGTGGACAGTGGCAAGGGGTATAAATGAGCTGAGCTCGAGCAAGCTGACCTTAGCTTGAGCTTGGCGCACTCAGAGTCTTGACCCGTTCTGAGCTCAAGTTTGGCTCAGGACAGCTCAGACGAACTGGAGCGCATGAGCTAGATCCACAAATTCTGTGTCGACCTAGCGGTCTGAGCATGGGTCAGAATGGGGAATCTTTGGGTTGGGCCAAAGTCGAGGCAGCTTCAGCGGTCATAGAGTTGCCAGTTGTAAGGATGTGGGGGCGGAGGATCTAGAGTTGCCAGTTGTAAGGATGTGGGGGCGGAGGATCTTGGGTTAGGCGCTAAAGTCTGGTCGCGCAGAAGAGCGGAGCTCAGGGGAGCCTTTGAAGAACTGGAAGGGAACAATCCATTTTTGGTTTTAGTAGAAATTGTTGGGTGCGGTGGGTGCACTACCTCATAGGTGACATGGTGCATCGAACCAACTCCATAGTATAAAAGTCGGCCACATCAGTATCTTCTTCCCCAAGGGAAAAGCCAAAACCTCAAACTCAGTTTTTTGTTTTTTCCATATTTGCTAATCACAGTTTTATGATAGACTTGACAAAATATTTTCAAAAATATGTGCATAGCTGTTAAAGTTGGCATATATTTATTTTAAATTTTTTTTACATACAACAAGAGTTATTTTATTTATTATAATTTTTTTTGTAATTTCAATATATACCTACGCCTTTTTTTTTAATTAATTACCTATAATTTTATTGTTATTTAATTAAAATTTTGATCAAAAATTTTGTTTCTATTCTTTGCATTTTTCAATTAAATCTCTCAAAATTTTATTTTTTATTTTTTTAGATTTTTATTTTTATTATTTTTATTATTATTATTATTTTTTTTTTTGGGCTCTTCTTGTTCAGCACGGGAACGCATTTGCATTGATGTGCTCCCGCGTTGCTCCGCTGCATATCTACGCCGATGTGCTCCCATGCTAGCCCACTCTGGTACCAATGTGCGCTCGCGGCAGCGGGTTTGGGGTGACGCAAGCTCAGGCCGATGCGAGCTTAGGTCGGTGTGGGCGCAGACCAGTGCGAGCTCAGGTCGGTGTGGGGGCGGGACGGTATGAGCGCATGCCGGCGTAGGCGCGGAATGGCGCTGAGTAGAAAGAATAAGAAAAATGGAGAAAAAATTATTTAAAAAATAACAACTTTTTTTAGAAATTTAATTTTAAAAATATAAAAAATATAAATGAAATTTTTGACTAAAAACCAAATCATCTCATTTCGAAATAGTATTTTTAGTTTAATTTAAATTTAAATTAAAACTAGTTAATTTGACTAAAAATAAAATTACTTTAAATCAAGCGTTCCTCATTTCGGATGACAAATTTCAACACGACACAAAAATTCTATACAAACAAAATTTTTTATTACGAATAAATCAAATTTATTTATAACAAAAATGTATAGTTTCCCAGTAATATGTTGAGAGACATATAACCCCATAAAATAAAAAAGAAAACTCGATCCCGGGGCTTTTAATGAAAAATTACCTATTTTATAATTAATTTGCAAAAAATTACTTATTCTATATTATAAATTTAAAATTTTATCCTCATTCAAATATTTAAGAAATATTTTAATTTAATTAAATTAAATTAATATAAAAAGTTAAATTATTTTTTTATTTTAATTTGAATAGTCAATCCATAATTATCAAATATGTGTGATATATAAGATAAATAATTTTCTCCGAATTTACGGTTTCGTGTCCAAAATTCAAAATCTTGTTTCGAACACTAATTATTTACACGCATGCGAAGGGAATAAAACAGATCCCACGGCCCTTGTTTTTTTTCTTTTAAATTTTCTTTTTCCTACCAGCACGCGCGTGCATCCAGAACGCCCGCGCCGGCCGCCTGAGCGCCATGCTCTGGTCATACTCCTTCCTCCTCTCCGGATCAGACAGCGTCCTTTACGCCTCGCGAACCACAGTAAACTCCTCCCAGAGGGCCGGAGTCCGAAAATCGAGTAGTCCGGGACTTGTCTGTTCGGAATCTGAAGGATATTAATGGTAGCAGGGGAAGGGCTGCCTGGGCATCGTCCTCCATAACACGGCCCCCCGCCCTACTAATTGTTTTTAAGGGATAATTACGGATAACCATCCTAATTAATCTTAACTATGCTTAACTCCCATAATTTCCGTAATTACCCCACCCCTCAAATTCGAAAATATTTACCCACAACTTGATTATTATTTAATCAAAATTTTACAAAAAAATTTCGATTTTATCCTCGATTATTTTACACATACACCCCTAAAAACTTATTTTTTATATTTAACGCTCCAAAATTCGGTATTTTGCAAATAACACCTCGAAATAACTCAAATTCACAAAAAATCCTCGAAATTCGAATTTTTACAAATAAACCCTCGAAATTATTCCGATTTACAGCAAAGTCCCCGAAATTCGGATTTTTACAAATAACACCCCGACGCTGGCTGGAGCCGAGGAGGAGGCTGACGGTGGGAGCGGAGGCGAAGGCCGGGGTGCCGACACGCCAAAACCCGGGCGCGGACGGCCACGGCCGAGGCCGTTCCGTCCCCGCGTGCCGGGAACGGAGGCCGTGGCCGTCCGCGCCCGGGTTTCGGCGCCCCGACCTCCGCCTTCGCTCCAGCCTGCGCCGGGGTGTTATTTGCAAAAATTCGAATTTCGGGGACTTTTCTGTAAATCGGAATAATTTCCGGGGTTTGTTTGCAAAAATTCGAATTTGGAGGACTTGTTTGTAAATTCGAGTTATTTCGGGGTGTTATTTGTAAAATACCGAATTTTGGGGCGTTAAATATAAAAAAAAGTTTTTAAGGGTGTATGTGTTAAATAACCGAGAGTAAAATTGAAATTTTTTGACAAAATTTTGATTAAATAACAATCAGGGGCTGTGGGAAGGGTGAGCAAAAAAAACCGAAAAACCGATTAACCGGACCGTACCGGAAATCGATTATCAGTGCAAACCGGTACGGTTCCGATTCTGAAATTTCACAGAACCGGTTTTCCGGTTCCGGTTCCGGTTATTCCTTCTCTGAAAAACCGGTTAACCGGAACCGTACCGGTTTTCCTTTTTATATATAAAACCCTAACCCTAACCCCAACCCTAACCCTAATTGCCCTCGCCTCGCCCTCGCCTCGCCCCTGCGCTCGCAGCAACGCGCCGCTGCCGCCGTCTCGGCCTCGCCCTCGCCTCGGCCCTGCGCTCGCAGCAACGCGCCGACGCCGCCTCGGCCTCGCCCTCGTCTCGCCCCCGAGCTCGCAGCAACGCGCCGACGACGCCTCGGCCTCGGCCTCGCCCTCATCCCCGAGCTCGCAGCGACGCCGCCTCGCCTTCGCGCTCGCCCCCGCGCTCACAGTGACGCCGCCTCGCCCTCGCCGGTCGTCGCGACGCCGGAGATCCGGTTAACCGGTTTTAGAACCGGTTTATAACCGGTTTGGAACCGGAACCGGAAAACCGGGTCTTCGTCCAAACCGGTACGGTTCCGGTTCTCAATATTTTGAGAACCGGAATCCGGTTCCGATTCTCAAATGCTAACCGGTTTTGCTCGCCACTGTGAATATTTTCGAATTTGAGGGGCGGGAGTAATTACGGAAATTACGAGGAGTTAAGTATAATTAAGGCTAATTAGGGGATTATCCGTAATTATTTTTTGTTTTTACGCTTTCACTGTAGCAGGCAGATTTGTGGCAGTAATAATTTTTTAAGTTTTTCACATTCCCATATCTGAATTGTTGTGATAGCAGACAGATTTTGTACCAGCAATAGTTCCTCAAGTTTAGGGCAAATTGCGATCATGAAAATCTTGAGGAAAGGCAGTTGGGCAAGAAAAGGAATGTACTTCAAGTTTGTACAATTATAGAGGTCAATGCGCTTCAGATTTGAGGGAGACCGCGCTTCCGCTAACCAATTCGGAAATGCAGCAGCTTGGTAGGATTCAATTCATAGATGTTTGAGATTAGCATGTGGTTTTAGCCCTTCAAGTATCTCCATATTATGTGCATCATTGCTTCTCGAACCAACCACCATATTCGCAGACCAACAAAGGGCCAACTTCTCAAGGTGCCTTTTGTTGTCCAATCTTACCTCACTAGCCTCTTCTTTGCTGACGACGTTTTCCAATTTTTCTATTGTCAGACTCCCATGGAGCTCCACCAAATTTCGTAGCTCTGTAATCCTTCGTCCATTCTCTTGCTCAACTTTAAGCATCTTTAGCTCTTGAAGAGAAGTTCGTTTGCCAATACCATGTACAATTGGAAATGAATATTCGTGAGCTAGAATATGCCTTAGCTTAATCATGTTAGAAAAACCTTCTGACAGTTTATTATGTGACAACTTATCAGAATACATTACAAGAACTTGTAGGTTGTAGAGGCTACAAAATGAATTTGGCAAACTCGGAATGTTAGTATCTGAGATATCCAGATAACACAAGTGCTTTAGATTACAAATGTTTTCTGGCAATTCCTCCATAACACACTGTTTCAAAATAAGCACCTTAATGTTTTTCAATTCTGATAATAACTCGTGTAATTGGTTGCCCAAATTTGAATAGGGAAAAATAAGGGTATGCAGTTTAGGAACTGAGACATGACGAACCATGCTACATATCTTTGGTGGCTTATCGTCTTCTATTCTCAAACATTGTCTCACAGATACATTCTCAGCCAAATCGTGAATTAAGTCATGAATCACAAATGCATTTGACTGATAAGTGAACGAACGCAGCTGAAAGAATGACCAATTCAGTAACTCATCAATATACTCACTCCCCACATCTTCTGCTCTCTTATTGTTACGGCCAATGATAAACCTCTGTGACATCCACATTAGAACCATTTCATCTCTTTCGAATTTATGATCCTTGGAGAATAGCGAAAAATATGCAAAGTAAGGCTTCAAATGACTCGGAAGATGTTGATAGCTTAATCTCAAAATAAGCATAATGTCACTGTCATTTTGCTGCAACTCCCATATTTCACTTTCCATGATACTTCTCCAATGTCTCTCATCTAACTTGAATTTCAAAAGACTTCCAACTGTTTTTGCTGCGAGACGTGAACTCCCTAACTTTTGGGCTATTTCCCGACCAATTGATTCCAATTTTGGGTGCTCATTGGGGTTCTCACAGCTTGTAGGCATGTAGGCTCAGTGGACGAAGGGTTGCACTATTATGACACGATGAAGTTGAACATGGAATTACACCTACAAGGTAGCAGTGTTCATGCATTATTGATTTGCTTGCCCGTGCTGGGAGGCTGGCTGAGGCTGAAAGATTTACTGGTCAGATGCCATTTGAACATGATGTTGTGATGTGGAAGACTTTGCTTGCTCCATGCAGGGTCCATAATAATGTTGAAATTGGGGAGAGAGCTGCAGAAAGAATTCTAAAATTGATCCTTTCAACCCTTCTGCTTATGTTCTAATGTGCAACATCTATGCATCTGCTGATTGTTGGGATGATTTTGCTAGGTTAAGAAAGTCAATGAGAAGCAATAGTGTGAATAAATCTCCTGGGAAGAGTTGGATTGAGGTAAAGGGAGAAGTCAGGGTCTTCATAGTAGAAGACATATCACACATTGAGATGGAGGATATCTATGTAATACTGGACGCATTACAAATGGGGATGATGGAAGCTGGCTATTCACTCGAACTATCACATTGACACAAGCTACAATTGAAAGTTCATTGACTGTACTAGCAAGAGACATCATTATTAGATGATTAAGCAAATCTTCAATCCATTTCAGGTATGTATTTTGGTGTTCGCAAGCCTACTTGATTTATCATTATTTTCCACTCACATGAATGTGTATATTCACACAGACACAAACAGAGACCAATCTTTTTGTACCTTTCCTTTTGTTCGATTAAACTAATTAAGCATTTAGTTAACAGTTATACTTCAGGATCGCTTACTGATGCCTTTTGTTTAATAAAAAATTTTATATAACAGAAGCTATTCCCCGAGAATTTGGAAATAATGCTATCTACTGAAAAATTAAATTGGTTGCCTGTTAAATATGTACAAAGTATCTGTCAACTTGCTTGGTCTTTTGGCACGTAAGACAGTGAGTGAAGCTAATATATTTTCTATTGTATGCCTCTGCAACTTGATGCAGGGTAAAATGTAAATATACAATGAAATAAAGAGATTGTGAAGAGGTCTAATGCAAGAGCTTGCTGGACCAGATGTTGTGTAGAAGATGTGGAAAAGGTCAAGAGAGAACATACAAACAACTCAGTCGAGGTACAGATTTCTCATAAAAGAGTACACGTTATTCTCCGTCTCTGCTTGAGTTCTTTTTATTTTTTGCTGAATAAAAACATATTTTATTGCACTTGAATAAATCAGATACAGGTTAAAGCGGGAAACCTTTCAATCCAATGAACTGAGATTGTCCAGAAAATGAAGCATAATAGGTATTCTTATGAGTGTTCATAGCATACACAAACTTCTAACTGCTTGTATAAGAACATAGTCCCTCGCATCACAGGGAAACAAAATAGCAAGATTTTATTTGCATCATGCAGCAAAATCACAGGGACCTATGACAGCTCTCATGCACTAGCTGTAGTTCATCGGGCGTTGTCCCTTCACTACCAGCAGCAACGCTAGCCAATGAACCTTCACTACCAGCAGCAACACAGCCAATGAACGAGCCACCACGCCAAAGCCATGGTCTCTACTGCCTCCAACAGCTTTAGGGACAGCTCCGCCATGTGATCCGACACTCGCATGAAAGCCAGTATAAGCAAGGTGTTGAGCTTTTGAGGTAAAAGCAAGTGCAGTGAGGAAGAGGAGCAGGAGGCTGGACAGCATCCTATTTTTCGGGGGCGAATATGTTTTGAGTAACTTGATAGAGCCAAAAGTGTCATGTATCTTATGAAAATACATTTCATTACTTAAAAGTGAGGCTTACAATACAAAGTACAGAATACCAGAACATGCAATTGGATCATTGCAAACACCTATATAGTTCACAAACATGTCATATGAAGAACATGCCACTCGTTTTTGATGAGAGAAAACATCAATAGAAAATTCTTTGATGAACATAGTAATTGCAAAAGAATAAAAGTCAGCACCATACCGTAATATAATAGATATGTTGTGTTAATATGCATTCAAGTGCGCCTTTGCAAGAGCTACCGCAATCTTAATTGACAAGCAATCAATCTGTGAAACATTGTTGATAATCAGAACAGTTGTCAGTGCAAAACTCCAATCTATGGTAGTCCAAGTGAAGGATATTATGAGTCCACCATTTCGTCCTGCATGCCACTGAATGTAATAAGCTTAGGTTCTTGCCATGCTGTATCGGCAAATACACCAAATCCATGCTATTTTGTTGTGAAACATATTAGAATGTTAAGAAGATAATAAGGCATCAACTTTTTAAAATTAAGGCTTAGCAAATAGTTCGACCAAATAAGACAACCTTGATTGAATCAAGGTGAAAAATTTACTTGAGAAATCATCTCTGAAGGAAAAGTGATCACTTTTATTTGCTTCTTCTATTTCTTTTTTTTTCTAATTGTGTAAGAAATGCAAGTTATTAGAGCAAAAATCTTAGAAAAAGAAAACCAACACACTAAAGCAACAAAACACAATATTATAGATAGATCTGAAAAATAATTCTTGATGGTGTTGTGTGTTATTAAGGCCAATGTAGTAAGTATTCCAAATAATTTCAATTAAAGAATTGTAAACTGATCAATAATCCATTTCCTGTATTTGTTTTTGCTGCAGAATATAGAAAAAATATTAGATATAAAATAGATGGAATAATATACTTAACTAGTACAAATAACCCATATTCCTTATTATCATGCATACATTGCACATTAAAGTTCAGTTTACAATTTTATGTCAGAAAAAAAATGACTCCTTGAACGTTGAAGTTTTCTACATTGACACTTTAATTTGAACATGTATTCTTAAACTGACAAAAAAAAGCCATAATAAACTTGTGAATTCTTAATATCATTATTTATGACAAATTTTTTTTTGAAAATTATAAAAATACTAGTCAATTCAGAGTTTTTATTAAAAGTAAAATGACATTTTCCAAAAATATAATCCTAAATATTCATCTTTTGAAACGAAACCACCAGATAGCAACCTAATAACAATTAAAGACAAAATATAAAGAGGTGAATAATCATCAACTTATTGAATCTTAGACTTTGAAAAAAAAATTAAAAAATAAAATATAGGTAAGGAACTCTATAAAAATACAAGGAAATAGAACCTGTAAAGTTGAATGGTTATGCACAAACGGCATGAAAGGAGTTTATCAATAAGTGAAAATGATAGCAGTAATATGAACAAACAATTTTGTGCCAACCAGAGCCACTCTCGTTCTACAAAGACAACAAATACTAGTAGAAATAAAGACAAATATTGGCAACTTTGTGCCAATCCGCACCAGTCTCCTTCTTGCATCGTTCCTTCAACAGTGGATGACATTTATGAAAAGAGAGGTCTTTCATGGAGCAGGGCAGGCCATTCTCTGGCAATGACTTCAGCTCTGGACAGTTTGATGCGTCTACGCTCTTGAGGGAGGAAAGGAAATGCAACTCAGCGGGCAAAGCCTGAAGATTGATGCAATTTGCGAACCGTAGTTTACGAAGGGAAGTGAGGCTCCGCAACAACTCCTGCCCCTCTGCACCTGTAAACAAAGCTTGTGCTTGAGAATCTTGGATATCCAAGTCCACGAGAGTTGAGAGCCTATGTTTCAGAAGTCTCCAGTTCAGCAGAATGGAGGTCTCATCGGTGCAAATCTCAGAAAGAGACGACAGGCCGCCCGCCTCCTGCTGCTGCTGCTGCTCCTCGTCAGGTTGTGGAGCTGCTGTCAGGACAGGGCACTTCACAATTGTCAAAGATTTGAGGGACGTGAGAGAGTGAAGCCCTGTGAAGGCCCTCAACTGCTCGCATTCCTTAATCTTCAGATCCCTAAGAGCTGTCAGATGAGCAAGACGAAGGACCTCTGAGTGCGGACAAGCAGCTATGCTCAAATAGCGAAGGGAGGCAAGTTTTTGTAGTAACCTAGGCAGTGATATGTCAAAATCCGCACCAAAAGACCCAAAATAAAAAAAGTCGATTGAGGATGGAAGGGATATCTGCTACTCTTCCGCCGGAGAAATAATTTTGGGGCAGTCAGCCAAATACAACCACTCAAGAGATGTGTAGTTTTTAAATCTTTCCATTGACAAGGAAACTAGTTCTTTACATTCTAAGATTTCAATTGATTGGACAGCTGGCAGATTTTGTGGCAGTAATAATTCTCTAAGTTTTTCACATCTCGAGACTTGAATTCTTTCGATAGCAAGCAGATTTTGTGGCAGCAATAATTCTCTAAGTTTTTCGCATCTCGAGATCTGAATTCTTTCGATAGTAAGCAGATTTTGTGGCAGCAATAGTTCTTCAAGTTTAGGGCAATTGCTGATCGTGAAATCCTCGAGAAAAGGCAGCTGGCCAAGAGAAGGAATGCACTCCAAGTTTGTACAATTAGAGAGGTCAATGTTCTCTAGATTTGAGAGAGACCGTGCTTCCGCTAACCAACTCGGAAATGCAGCAGTTCCGTAGGGGATCCAATTCGTAGATGTTTGAGGTTGGCATGTGGTTTTAGCCCTTCAAGTATCTCCATATCATGTGTATCATAGCTTCTCGGACCAACCACCCTATTCTTACTCCAGTGAAGGGCCAACGTCTCAAGGTGCCTTTTGTTACCCAATCTTGCCTCACTAGCCTCTTTTGTGTTGAGGACGTTTTCCAAATTTGTTATTGTCAGACTCCCGTGGAGCTCTACCAAATTCCGTAGCTCTGTAATTCTACGTCCATTCTCTTGCTCAACTTTAAATTCCTGTAGCTTCTGAAGAGAAGTTTGTTTTCCAATACCATGTACAACTGAAAATATATCATAATAAGCTCGAATATGCCTTAGTTTAATCATGTTGGAAAAACCTTCTGGCAATTTATAATGTGACAACGCAGTGGAATACTGGAACATCACAAGAACTTGTAGGTTGTAAAGGCTACAAAATGAATTTGGTAAACTCGGAATCTTAGTATATGAGATATCCAGATAACGAAGTGCTTTAGATTACAAATGCTTTCCGGCAATTCCTCCATAACACAATATTTCAAAATAAGCACCCTAATGCTTTTCAATTTTGATAATAACTCGTGCAATTGGTTGCCCAAATTTGAATAGGAAAAAATAAGAGTACGCAGTTTAGGAATGCATAAATTTCGAAACTGACTTAGATCCAGATCTGTAGTGTACACTGAGACATGACGAATCATGTTAGATATCTTTGGTGGCTTATCGTGTTCTATTCTCAAACATCGTCTTGCTGATACATTCTCAGCCAAATCGTGAATTAAGTCATGAATCGCAAATGAATATGACAAGTGAGGCTGAAAGAATGACCAATTCAGTAACTCATCAATGTACTCACTTCCCACATCTTCTGCTCTCTTATTGTTACGGCCAATGACAAACCCCTGTGACATCCACATTAGAACCATTTCATTTTTCTAGAATACATAATCCTTGGGGAATAGCGAACAATATGCAAAGCAAGGCTTCAGATGACTCGGAAGATGTTGATAGCTTAATCTCAAAATAGGCATAATGTCACTGTCATTTTGCTGTAACTCCCATATTTCGTTTTCCATGATACTTCTCCAATGTCTCTCATCTAACTTGGATTTCAAAAGGCTCCCAACTGTTTTTGCTGCCAGAGGTGAACCCCCTAATTTTTGGGCTATTTCCCGACCAATTGATTCCAATTTTGGGTGCTCATCACTGTTCATATCAGCAAATGCACACTTCTTAAAGAACGACCAATACACATTACCTTGCAAGCCTTTCAAATGCATTGCATCCACTGTGCGCATCATGTCTGCAACCTTCTGGAGTCTTGTTGTTACTAAAATCTTGCAACCTGGAGCGCCAGATAACAACGGACTACGCAACTTCTCCCATTTTCTGTAATCCACATCTTCCCATATGTCATCAAGGACCAGCAGAAACCTCTTTCCCATTAGATTCGCCTTCAAAATCTCTTGAAGAACATTCGAGTTGGAGACATCATTTCTTCGGCCGTCGCCTGTATGTTGTAGCATCTCCTTGGTGAGCCTTTTCACATCGAAATTCTCGGACACACAAACCCACATTCTTGTTGGAAAGAATTCCGTCACTCTGCTATCTCCGTAGACATACTGAGCGAGAGTAGTCTTGCCCATCCCTCCGATGCCAACTATAGGAAGAACGTCAATATTCATGCCACCAGATTGGGCTCCATCACCTGACTCGAGCAACACATCTACAATCTTCTTCATCTCTTCATCACGGCCAAAAACTTTTGTTTCAGTTAGCAGTGAAGTAGTCTCCCGGTTCACCTCGATCTCAGTCCCCTCGGCTTCCATAGCTGGCCTTAGCAGACTGAAGAGTGACTGCATATGAGCGGCAATAGAATCCACCCTCTCTTGGACTTGTCTTATTTTTTTCTGAGAATTCGAATTTTTTTCTTATATCGGCCCAAAAGTCATCAGCATTAGACAAAAATTCATTCACGAATCGGAGAGGAGAAGTAAGCGGGTCACTTGCCTGGCTGTTTTCTCTCTCCGCCTTGCGCCGCAGATCTTCGTATTGGAGTTCGTCCAGCACGTCGTCAGCATCATGAGCAGCATCGTTGAGTTCCATCAGCAGCTCAATCAAGTTCTCGTCCTCCATCTTCTTCTTCTTATTCTCGACGGCGATCAGGATCACGCGGACCTTTCTGATCGAATTCTGCAGTTTGCCCACTTCATTTTCGAGTCCGGACAGCCTCCCGAGCTGGCCAACGCCGTAGGAGGTCAGATGGTCGAACGCCGACTGAATGCTGGCGGTCGCAAACCATCCTCCGATCGTCAGTGCGGTCGACATCGCCAGAGCAGAGCACTTGTTCTTCCTCCTAGCAGAGCGAGATGCAGCACAGGTGCAGAAAGGATGGAAATGGCAACGAAGAAGAAGACCTGGTTTCGACTCGAGCGGTCGGCGTCAACGCAGGCCGTCAATGGGCTCTGGCAGCCTGAAAACCCGGCCCAACCCGTCAAACTAATTTTAGGGCTCGGACTCGTCACATTCGGATTTCGGGTCGAGCACGGACTCAAAAAGTATCGCAAAAACGAATAAGCTCGAAAGGCCAGCCCAAATATCTAGTGTAAATTTTCAGGTTCGGATCGGGTCGGGGAAAAGTGCGTAAATTGGGGAAGGCCCGAGACCGGCCCGGTTACAGCCCTCAATTATAGGATAGAGAGTCGGTAACGTGGCCTGGTCGGCAACCCAAGATTTTTGTGCCAAAAATATTTAAAAAATTGAAGCGGTTGCGCTGTGGCGAACGTTGATTGGCTTTTTTTTATTGCAACTTGATGTTGTTTTATGCTGGTTTCCGCGACCCGACGACGTTGATTGGCTTCCATGTGGTTCGCTTTAATCTGGGGACGCATCAGCAATTCCAAATATTTCAGAGGGGATATATTTAATTTACTCTAAAAGCAATTCATATATTTAATTCTCTGCAAATGGATCGGGTCGGGTTGGATTCATCTCGATTCAGATCCAATATTCAGTTAAGCCCGACCATTATGCAAACTTGCAGTACAAGACTTTCGGCAGGCTTAATATTCGCGTTGAACGCAGAAACATGAAACTGGAAAACAGAATGGCCGCTTTCTCTTTTAGAGTTCACAGGAATTTTAATACAACCATTCGAGGTCGAAAAAAATGCAAGTTAGATACATGATTATATGCTATTCTGCACTCTCGTATTACAAAAGCAGGAAGCTTTATTACAATATTTAACCAAGAAAACAAAAGGCAAGCCTTTTTGAGTGTCAAACTGGTATAGGACGTGAAAAATAGAATATTATTGTTATAATATCAGGTGTGATGAATTAGTCTCATATCAAATATTGAATAGATAGAATCTAATAGATATAGTGAAAAAGACGCTTATCCCATGAGTTTGAGCTTTTGAGATGGTTTGGTATTCGACTCACTATATGAATCTGATT
Source organism: Trichopus zeylanicus subsp. travancoricus (assembly GCA_005019695.1). Classification (NCBI taxonomy): domain Eukaryota; kingdom Viridiplantae; phylum Streptophyta; class Magnoliopsida; order Dioscoreales; family Dioscoreaceae; genus Trichopus; species Trichopus zeylanicus. The sequence continues at coordinate 1,094,100 of RXID01022599.1, forward strand.
TGACACTCTTGCGACTCCCCAACAAGTGGTATCAGAGCTTCAGGTTCGAAGTTGTGCAAACTCTTAAGATCAAAATTACCGTGATAATGCGACTGAATTGAGTCACATGTTAGTCTCATGATAAAGATCGGTGAAAGGGCGCGGGCGCTGGCCCAAGGGCTCGGGCGCTAGCGCGAGACTGGAGAGAGGGCGCGCGTGCGTGGGCACTAGAGGCTAGTGCGAGAGCATAAGCGCAAAGCCAGTAAAGGCGCGATCATCAAAGGCCAATACGTAGACATGAGTCACACAGTGGAAGTAGTCGAGTAAAAGAGTTTTTAATTAAAAGTATTAAATTGATGTGGTCAAATCACACATGAAGAAAAAGATTGTTATCATGTCAGGTATGATGAATTAGTCCCATATCGGATATTGGATAGATAGAGTCCAATAGATATAGTGAAAAAGACTCATATTTCATGAACTTAACATTTTGAGATAATTTGATGTCCGACTCACTATATGAATATGATTTGACATTTGCTTTGGAAAATTCTATATGGAGTACCTCACAATGTTCATGTATTCATGTTAACAATCCATTTCATAAGCATATTCATTCGGTGTTGGATCGTGTAGAATCTATTCCACGGGGCCATTTAGACTAAGCTAACCTAAAAAAAAAAGGTTGGTAGGAGAGGAAGAAGACGAAGGAACTGCTTAAAATAAAACAGCAGAAATATGAGATTCTCACCTTCCAGGGAAGACGCATTGTCCATGAGCTGCAATCACACTTGCGCTAAATTAAGATTGATCTGCCATGAGATTTATTCTACAAAATAATAGAACACAAAACAACATAAGCGACAAACTGACCAGAACATTATCAACTGAAGAATCTTAAGCTTGATATTATTTGCGCAAAACCCTCCTTGCAGCCAAATTAGACAAGAATTCTTCTACAGTGGACACATTCTATCTTCAAGCATTTTCCTATGCGACTAGTTAATTGAAGGGCAGTCATGTAAAAGAATATGAATCTGCTAATTGTCTCCTAACTATCCACATACACAACAATCAACAAGCAGATGAAAAGTTTGCCGTCATTCCCATCACGAATTCACCTCACAATAAGCAGTCAAATTGTCCTTTTAACCTGGACAGGATCAGAATCAGCAAAATTATTTTTTTAAAAAAATTTAATATTATTTATTTTACACAGTTATCAAATTAAATTATTATAAAAAATTAAATAATTTTTTAAAATTTAAATTATTAAAATGTCAATTTTAATGAAAAATATTAATTTATAAAAAAATTTATTAACTTATTTGTTTAGATTAAAGTGAAATTGATATAACATAAATGGGAATATATAATCAGTAATTTAAAAGAAATTTATCGAAAAATAATTCATATGAACACTAACAAAAATTAATAATAAAGATATTAATCTAAATAATTGAATTGTAAATGCATATGAATAAATATAATTTTTTGAAAAATATAGATGTAATTGAAAATTTTCTAATGACATATAGTCAAAATTTTCTTAAAATTAAACTAGATATACTATTTTAAAATAAAATTATCTTATTTTTTTAGGCCCAAGTTAAATGGTTCTAAGACTATTTTGATTTTTTTTCAACTTAAATAGAAAATGGAGAGCGGAGACCATTGTCTTGTGTGTAGATTTTAAATTTTAGTTTCAGGATTGGTTTCGACATCCACCAAAATGGATTTATTTCAGTTCTATTTCAATTTCAGTCAAATTATTTTTTAAATTTTTTGATTAAAATTTGACTTTTAATTTAAAATTATTTTTTAAAATTATTTTTAAAAAATTATATATATATTTTTTAAAAATTAAATAATTTTTTGGGTAAAAAAATGAAAAATATATATAAATAAAAAAATTATAAGTGCTTGGGGCCGACGTTTTGAGCTCATTCTTGGTCTAAATCAAGATTTTAGGTTTCAATTTGTGGATCAATTTTGGCATCCACCGAAATAAATTTATTTCGGTTGTTTCAGTTCCTTTCGATTTCGGTCAAATTAGTTTTAAATTTTTAACTAAATTTTGGCTTTCAATTTAAAATTGTAAAAAAATTTAAAAATGAGAAAAAATTAGATATAAATATATATATATATATAAGTATTGAATATTTTTTCTGGGTAAAAAAAGAAAAATATGTAAGAACCAAAAAATTGTAGATACTTGGATTCAAACATAGGTCAATTGAGATCAAAGTTAAAAGACTTTACCACTAAAATAGTAATAATTTATAATATAATTATAACATATAAATATAAATAATATATTTTTAAAATCCGAAATCAAAATTCAAGGTGAAATTTTTCGGCCATGGCCAATTTTGACTGAGACTAGAACCATGGTCTAAATGTTCTCTGAAGGATGTCATGTGCTTGAACATGCCATGCCCGCCTTGGTAGGTGCCATGCCCGCCTTGGTAGGTTCGCATCATAAGCAGCGCACATGTATTTGAAGCAAGGTAGCTATCTGTAATGCTTAACATTCCAGGTAGTTTTTTGTAAATTAGCCACAATGGGATCCATAGGCCCTTAGCGGATGCTACGGCCCATGTTGTGGCACGCCTCGGCCCAATTATGGCAAATTTTTTTTGCCTCGTTTTACCTATTTTTCATACGATGAACGGTTCAAATTGATGCCGCGGCAGATGAAAAGCTCGCAGATCCTCCCTTTCACGTGCCCGCTCTTCTTCACTTCCCTTCCTCTAACCACCATCCCGGCGAGCAATCTCCGTCGAGCTGCGGCGAGGTGAAAAGGAGGACGAGGAGGAGGTGATGGAGATGGAAGTTGAATCGCAGGTGAAGCCCTCCTTTGTATTTCCCGATCCACTACCCCGTTCGTTCTCTCTCTTTCTTTCATTTCGTCCTTGTTACGTACTTCAATCCATGGAATGCTTTGCAGTCAATTATTAAAATTCCTGATTCGTAGTTCTTCTGATCCAAAAGTAGGTCAAATTATAGAGAAAAATGTGAGAAAGAGGAGCTTGGCGGAGTGGACAAGAGCCATTGCTTTGTTGTTGCACTTGTATAAGTTGCTGCTGCTTCTTCTGCGAGAATGAATGTTTGCTTTGCTTGGCTTTTATAGGTACAATAACCAATGTGTATCTTGTAGTGAATTATGATATTATTTTATAATAAAGTTTGAGTATATAAGTAGTTAAAGAAATTTTATGATTAAAAAGTTTGATAAGTATAGTTCATTTTTCTCAATGTGTTTTTTTTATTTTTTACGACAGTTAAAACGTCATATATCTTATGAAGAATCAAATATATCACGTTAGATCAAAGTATATAGATGTCCGATTTTATTTTATTCGGAACATTATTGAAGAAGATGAAATTTTTTTACAAAAAATTCATATTTCAATAAATCCTGCAAATATATTAATGAAGGTAATTATGATTGACAAGTTCAAATTCTATTTGGACTTGGTCAATATTCAAAATCGTTAATTTTGCTCTATGGGACAATGACGAAGATATTTGTTGAAGATTTAAATTCAAACAATAAGAGAATTCGAGGTAAAGTGGAAATTATTGATTTAGTCGTGTCTCGAATTCAAATTTTTTAGAGAACCATAATTAAATTAGAATTCATATTATGAAGTGATTTAATGACCCTAATCTTTCTCCAAATTTGTCTCATATTAAAAGACTTAAATTAGTGAAATTTTTATTTGAGTCAATCTCCTACTTTGAGTCAAACTCAATCAGGTCATTTTTATAAATACCCTATTTATCTAAGGATTTCATAACAGTGAGATTGAAAGATATAAATCAGAATTCTCAAAACGGTTTATAACAGCTAGGCTAATTAGTCTTTTATAAGAGTTGGTGATATTGAAATTTTGTCTCTATTATTGTAATATATTCTTTTTTCTCATCAATACAATATTTTTCAGATCACGTTCGCCTGTGAAATAAGTCGAAGATTGAATCACATAAATCTCTTATGTGATATTTTTTTCTACATTATGAATTGTGATGAATATCAATATTTCACATAATACACATAACCTCTTTTGACAGTTTTAATATTTATTGTTTTGCATGGCATGCATCATGCAGGATTATATGGAACAGTATGTCCATAAGAACCATCATGCAAGTGTGTGCCCTCTGAAAATTGGTCAGCTTGATCTTCGTGTCTATAACTTTTCATTTCTGCGGTTTGCAGCATACTTGTATTATTTATTTTTGATCTTTTTCAAGTCAACTTTTTTATCTTCTTTAATGTATCTGAATATTCTTTGGGAAAAAATTGATTTCTTTTATATATATCATTTTCCAATGAAGTATCATAAGAAGGCCCCAATTATATATGCAAGCACTAAAACTGTAGTCATTGCTATCTACTTTAAATCTCACAGCCTAATGTTACTAGAACTTTATATATGTCTATGTCTGATTTCTTGAAAATAAAACAAATTTTTTTTTGTGCCCGTCCTCAACAGTCCCTGCTTATTATCATTTTATCTCTTACAGCTCTAATGCATCTTTGATGGTTATTCGAAAAATGAAATGCACGCGGCACAGACACCATAGTTTACATGGCCATGATCTCATTATTATCTGTCATTCATCATGTTATTTGTTCTTCTGTACTTGATTCTTAATGGCTAGTGATTCTTAATGTACTTGATTACTTCATCACACACTAATAAACATTTGCAGATGAGTAACTTGCCCGTAAAAGCAACGGACTCTTATTAGGAGTCAGGGACGATTATGCCACTTGATGCTCTTTTAATAATTTTCCTATTTTTTGCTATCATTTGGCGATCGATCTCCGATCTCTGTGTGGTTCTGCAGACCGTGCAGACTCGTTGTTGATCTTGTGAGCTATCATCAGACGTTGGATTTTTTTTGACTAATCAATTTTCCGGAGGACCAGGTCCCTAAGATCATTGAGCATAACTTCTTCAACAAATATCAATTTTGGTTTGAATTGTATCACACCCAAACTAGGAAGTTTTAATGGCATTGTTCATACGTTCTCCTACCAACAATGTGCTCAACACCGGTGCAACAAATGAAAATTTCGAGCCACATGTAGAAACAGCAAATGGGAGCAAGCTGCATCTGTTGGCTGGGATGAGGAAGATAATCAAAGCGAGGCATCATCTGTTGCTCCTGAAGATACAGAGTTGAGAGAGCCTGTATCGGATTGGAACTGGTAGAGGAAATTTTGCTGAAGCATTTGAAGATCAAATACTTTGGGATTGCAGTCTGCTGAACACCGATTCCTCTTGGATGAATTCCCACATTTCCGGTCAAGAAATTGTGACTTGAACAATATACAAATGTTCCAGCGCTCACTTATCTGCAGAATAAAGAAAAAGAGAGAGATGTAACATAGTTGGAAGAGATGCAGAAGCTGGCGTGACGAGGAAGGATGTATCTTATGAAAAATACATTTCATTGCTTAAAAGTGAGGCTTACAATACAAAGTACAGGATACCTGAACATGCAATTGGATCATTGCAAACACCTATACAGTTCACAAAAATATCATATGAAGAATATGGCGCTCGCTCTTGACGAGGAAAAACATCAATATAAAAATCTTTGATGAACATATTAATTACAAAAAAATAAAAGTCAGCACCATATCATAATCTAATAGATCTGTTGTGTTAATATTCATTCAAGTGAGTTTTTGCAAGAACTACCATAGCCTCACTTGACAAGCAATCAATCTGTCAAGCATTGCCGATAATCAGAACAGCCCTTGCAACAAGTAAAATTTCAGGCACATCTTCTATTTAGATTCAAAAAGATGTTGAACGCTCCTTGCAATCAATAGTTGTAGGTGCAAAACTCCAATCTACTGTAGTCCAAGTCAAGGACATTATGAGTCCACCTTTTCATCCTGCAAGCTACTGAATGCAATAAGCCTAGGTTCTTGCCATGCTGTATCAGCAAATACACCAAATTCATGCTAATTTGTTACGAAACATATTAGAATGTCAAGAAGAGAATAAGGCATCGGATTTTTAAAAATAAGGCTTCAGCAAATAGTTCGACCAAATAAGATAATCTTGACTGAATTAAGGTGAAAAATCTGCTTGAGAAATCATTTCCGAAGGAAAAACGATCACTTTCATTTGCTTATTCTCTTCCTCTCTTTCTCTGACTGTGTAAGAAATGCAAGTTGTTAGAACAAATGTCTTAGAAAAGAAAAACCAATACACTAAAATAACAAAACACAACATTATAGACAAACCTGAAAAATAATTCCTGATGGTGTTGTGTGTTATTAAGGCCGATGTAGCAAGTATTCTAAATAATTTCAATCAAAGAATTGTAAACTGATCAATGATCCATTTCCTGTATTTGTTTTTGTTACAGAATATAGAAAAAATATTAGATATAAAATAGATGGAATAACATACTTAACTAGTACAAGTAACCGCTATACGTTATTATCATGCATACATTGCACATTAAAATTCAGTTTACAATTTTACTTCAAAAAAAAAGGGGCTTCTGGCACATAAACGTTGAAGTTTTCTATATTGACACTTTAATTTGAATATGTACTCTTAAACTGATAAAAAAAAAAATCAGCTATAATAAATTTGTGAATTCTTAATATCATTATTTATGACAAAAATTTTTCTTTTAAAAATTATAAAAATGCTAGTCAATTCAGTATGTTTATAACAATACATGAAAGTAAAGTGATATCTTCCGAAAATATAATCCTAAATATCCATCTTTTGAAACAGAAACCACCAGATAGCAATCTAATAACAATTAGAGATAAAATATAAAGAGACTAATAATCATCAACTTATTGAATCTCAGACTTTGAAGAAAAAATATTAAAAAATAAAATATAGGTAAGGAACTTTATAAAAATGCAAGGAAATAGAACCTGTAGAGTTGGATGGCTATGCACAAAAGGCGTGAGAGGAGTTTATCGATAAGTGAAAATGATAGTAGAAATATGGACAAACAGTTTTGTGCCAACCAGAGCCACTCTCATTCTACAAAGGCAACAAATACTAATAGAACACAACACGAATATTGGCAACTTTGTGCCAATCTGCACCGGTCTCCTCCTTGCATCGTTCCTTCAACAGTGGATGACAGTTTTTGAAAAAGAGGACTTCCACGGAGCAAGGCAGGCCATTCTCTGGCAATGACTTCAGCTCTGGGCAGTCTGATGCGCGTACTCTCTTGAGGGAGGAAAGGAAATGCAACTCAGCAGGCAAAGCCTGAAGATTGATGCAATTTGCGAACCATAGTTCACGAAGGGAAATGAGGCTCCACAACAAGTCCTGCCCATCTGCACCTGTAAACAAAGCTTGTGCTTGAGAATCTCGGATCCTCAATTCCACGAGAGCTGAGAGCCTGTGTTTCAGAAGTCTCCAGTTCAACAGAATGGAGGTCTCATCGGTGTAAATCTCAGAAAGAGACGACAGGCCGCCTGCCTCCTCCTGCTGCTGCTCCTCGTCAAGTTGTGGCGCTGCTGTTAGGACAGGGCAGTTCACAATTGTCAGATATTTGAGGGACGTGAGAGCGTGAAGCCCTGTCAAAGCCCTCAACTGCGGGCACTTTTCAATCTTCAAATCCCAAAGAGCTGTCAGATGAGCAAGACAAAGGACCTCTGAGTGCGGACAAGCAGCTATGCTCAAATAGCTAAGGGAGGCAAGGTTTTGTAGTAACCTAGGCAGTGATCTGTCAAAATCCACACCAAAAGACTAAAATTTAAAATCTTCAATTGAGGATGGAAGAGATATCTGCTCCTCTTCTCGTCGGAGAAATAATTTTGGGACAGCCAGTCAAAAACAATTTCTCAAGAAATGTGTAGTTTTTAAATCTTTCCATTGACAAGAAAACTAGTTCTTTACCTTCTAAGATTTCAATTAACTAATTTGGCAAATTTTGTAGCAGTAATAATTTTCTAAATTTTTCACATTTCCATATCTGAATTGTTTTCACATTTCCATATCTGAATTGTTTGAATAGCAAGCAGATTTTGTGACAGCAATAATTCTCTAAGTTTTTCGCATTTTCAGATCTGAATTATTTGAATAGCAAACAGATTTTGTAACAGCAATAATTCTCGAAGTTTTTCACATTTCCGGATCTGAATTTGGCGGACAGCTGACAGATTTTGTCGCAGACAGCGTCTTGTACACCGGTACGCGGCCTTAATTTCCGGCGTGGCCGCCACAGCGGCGATGCCGAGGACATCGTAGAGCGTCGCTCCCACCGGCGCTGCAGGCAGCCTGGTTGCCCGTCGGCGAGAGGGAAGCTCCGGGGAGAGGAACCGGAGCGAGAAGAGGAAGCAGAGACCACTGGAGCACGCGGATCCAGGAGGTGGGGGATGGCATGGGAATTTTATAGAGGTCCGAACTAAGGGTTAGTTACATGTTAACCATGATTGACTTTCGGGGTTAAACTTCCGTCGCGCCCGCGTGCTCAAATTCGAACGAATCTTGAACATGATGTTTCCGATTTTTTTCTTGGTAAAACAACAAAGGCCTTTCGTGATAAAACACCAATTTTTCTTACTTTTTAAGAACAAATTAACATTTATTTTAGTAGCATGCTGCACTCGATAATTGTTTCTTACAGACATATCAGAAGGGCATCTGTAAGTTAGATTCATGCTCTTGCACATACTTTCAACCATGATTTAAAATTTCTCTGAGTTCGATTCTGATACAAAACACATTTTGATTTTTCACCCATTTTTTATCTTTTTACTACAAAATTTTTTTTAATTAATACTTTTAAAAAATTTATATATATAATTTTTTTTTTATTTTTTTTAAAAAAATTTTAATTTTAAAATCAAAGTTTAATTAAAAAATTTAAAAAATAATTTGACCAAAATCATTCGTTTATAAATATCGAAATCAATACTTAAAACCTTGCTTTCAACCAAGGTTTTAAGTATTGATTTTGATTTCGATTTCAGCACCCAGCAAAACCAATACATTTCGGCTGTTTCAGTTTCGATCGAAAGATTTGTTTAGTTATTAATTATATGTTGACCAGAGTTTGAGTATATTTTAACTGTATTTTAACTTTAAAATAAAAATATGATAAAATTTTAAATTTTTTTATAAAAATTTAAAAATTATGAAAGAATTTATAATTAATTTTACCGTAATATTAAATATTATTTTAATTAATTAAAATTAATTTTGATAGTTAACCACTATTTTTATACATTACTATATAAAAAAATATATTAGAAATAATATGAATATGAAAAAAAAGGTTAAAAAATTAACACAAGCAAATTTAACTTGTTGTTAAAATATAATTGATACATACATAATTTATTAATTATAATATAATACAACCAATTATCATCATCATCAGTTGAGTTAAAAACATTTGAATGTGTAATTATGAATTCAATACCTGAACGATCCAGACGAATATTTATAGACATACGAGAAACGGTCATGCATGCATACGCATGAACAAAAAAATCAACGTGTTTCGATCAAAATCATTTTCATTTCAGTCTCAACTGAAATAATTTTTTATTACTTATATTTTGAATAAAATTTAATTTAATTTTAATTATTTTTTAACTTCAAATTAAACAAATTATAATATGTTTAAAAATTTTAAAAAATAATAAACAGTTACGTAAATAATATTATGTACATGAATAGTATATGACAGAAACCGACCAGAACGTCAGAATCAGATTGACGACAGTGCTGACCACGGTGCAAGGCCGATCTTAACTTGCAGGAGTAGAGACCAGGTCGGTGAGGATGCGAAATAGACAAGGGAATAGCGACAGACTAGCGAGCACGCGGAGCCCTCGGACTCGGATACGAAACGCGTGTGCTCGCTCGATGAGCTTCCGCCCGCGGTTGAGCTCTGCTCGTTGGTGCAGATGAACAATAAATCTTAAACTAAAACCAAAATTAAAGTTTCGATTCAGGATCGACCGAAACAGCTCCGAAATATAAAACCTTGCCTTCAACAATTATTTTTCATATTTGCCCTTTGCATTCACCTGCAACGCTCAATAGTCTATACAGCCACATTTCACCAACGCGAAACTTACAGTTCCTGTCTTCACGTAGACCCGCTACTGTTAAGTCTGTAACAGAGGTCCACCTCTCGATTTAGACCTTGACCATCACTTTGAAAGAGCACAGGATGTCAATTCTTCCCAAAGCCGAGTGACTGAAATAACAAAGACAGCCCAAACTGACCGTTTCATGCAACAAATTCGGTCACTTGAATGGCCCAGCACTCCAATTCTGAAGTTATTAGGCAGTATATCATACCTGCGACATTTGATGATGACGCCCCGTGCCATGTTGCAAATCAATGCTACAATTAGAAGAAATAAATCTGGAATGGGCATCTGTCTCACTTCTAATGGGAAGTTCTGCTTCCATGAACCATGAACTATTGGAAATCCCCAAAATTGAGGTTTTGGCTGTTTAGGCGGGAAGCAGGAAGAGCCACCTGACAACTGATTTAGGATAAAGACACTTACTTTTGAAGACCCACTCCTTCAATAAGTACCCAGCAACCTCAAAAAATTTCGAGTTAGCATGCTCAAAAGGAACTCACTTCCATCAAACACCACCAAAAACACCTTGGTGCAGAAATGCCTAGAAGGATATAAAACTCTCCGCACAAGTGATTATCCCACACAGCTGTAAGTACACTGAGAATAAGCCTCATAGCTTGTGGTTGAGTATCACAAGACCTTTGGGACTGACGTTTTGGCTTTCATTTCAAGCCCTTAAGTTTGCAACCAAATTTAGACACACCAGGTTATCAAGGAGGGAAGCACATCAGGATCAATAAAACAGACTTCCACTGACTAATGAACTTAGGAAAAAAAAACAGTTAACATGCCCCATGGTTCCTAGTAGCTCCATACTGCTAAGTAGCAACAAGGAACGGGAAAGCCAAAAACATAAAAATAAAAATAAGGATACATACAGATGGAAAGGACATGAGAACTAGACGGCCTGATGCTTGCTTCTTCAATTCCAAGGCTGAAATGGATCAACCCAGTCTTTAACATCTTTTATGGCACAGTGTGTCACAAATGAAAATTTAACACTCCAATCTCACCTGCCTCCTAACCATGTGGATACAAATTGTGAATTTACAGTGCATTGTATGGTAATCAACTGAAACTTAAATAAAGCAAGAAATGTGAAATCAAAATTAAATTTAAGAAATGAATTGAGGCACAGCACTTGGTATATGGACATAATTTAAACATTTCACCTCAATTCATGAGTCTGATGCTCTAGTTCCTCAGTTCTGGATGCTAGAAAGAAAATTCTTGATGAATTACTTTCCAGACATCACAACCTTCACAGAATGATGCCTCCTGCCACTTGGCACTGCTTTCGATTGTTGACCACGCTGATCAAAGGATTTCCATTAGAAAGAAGGAACAAACTATGAGCCCCAAAATATATGAAATGTTAGGCACCATATATAAACAGACTCAATGACTAAGGTACCCAAAAAAGTTTTGAATATGCAACTGAGGAATATGATTAAATTTGTAGAATGAGCATAATGTCAGCTTTTAGAAAATATTTGATCTCAAAAAGCACCAAAATTAATTTGTGGAGGAGCCAAAGATTGGCCCAGAATCTAATTGAATCTTCATCCACAAGTATTTCTCTGATTTCCGGCCCAAAAACCACAGTTTGCTCATACTTCTTTGGAAGTTATTTTTGCTCCATGTGTTTTTAATTTGATACTATACATCTAGTTGAACCTTCGTCCAAGAGTTATTCTCTAAACACCCCTAGTGTACACCACTGTGTACTTGTGAAACTTCTCAGTACTATATATTTGCCAGTTATCGGTGACTTCCAAAGCTTAGTAAACTGCAGAAAACCCAGTCCAAAGTCTAAGTAATCAAATTCACACGCCACAAAAAATCCAACTCACCATTACTAACAGATGTCTAATCATCATTTAATTCTATATAGATAGCCTTTTATTTTCAGGTTAGCAAGGCCATCTAGGAAAGTAGTGCTATTATCTGAAAAATAAAAAGCTCTTTTAAGCAATGAAAAGCATCTTAGCAGAGACAAGCCCACAACCTTTTCTGTGGAAGATTCTCCCAAGTTCTGAACTCCATAATGGACAATAAATTCATTATCTATTACTCCAACCTTTTTAGTTCGACCCCCCTGCAAAACAAGGAGAGGATTCAAAATACTAACTGATTGCATAGCAAGGACAAGTGCTAAAGCGACAATTTGACAAGTCTAAGCCAAAACACAGCAGCCAGAGAATAATGTTGCTTGATTGTTCCTAAATGTCAGGCAGATGCATTCAACTAATTAATATCATGAGTTAGATATTATGTGCTCCGGCTAGGGCGAGTTCATACCTGTTTGTGACACATACTCGACATCTTGTTGGTTCTGCATATGTATCCTGTGATTAATATCTATATAACCAACTATCCTATGTAACCCTATTCAGCCACATTTTTCATGAGTTATTCACCAGCAACACATGAAAGTTTGATTCACCCATGATTTCAACTCTCTCATACACATAAAAAAGGTAGCCCTCATTAGGTCATCAAGTAAATATAGGTAAGCGAACATGATACACAAATCACCAATAAGAGATGAATAAAGATAAATGAATCTTCATATGTTCTTGGATACCCACATAGGACGACAAAACATGATAACAAGTTTCTACCAAAAGACCAATATTATTTGTACTTCCCTAGAGATAATTTATAGGCGCTTTCTCTAATATGAAGCATGTGACAGAAAAACCTCAATGGGCTGCCACAAAAATTAGTTAGTCAAAGTAAAGCAAAACATAGAGGAGAAGAAACCCGACCTGAGTGCAATCCCCGAGTTTCAAACCCATTCCCCACCCATGGATCCGATCATTCTGTCCAAAAAAAATTTGCAGAACTATCTTTAGAAGTAAAATCCAGAAAATACAATCAATAACTATGCCATTATTTATGTTCCCAAAAATCTATACCATGATTCACTTGTAATAACAAACTCCTCACATATCTTAGAATCTTGAGCATATCAACGCAAAAACAATTTTGCAGTTAATCAGGGCACTGGAGACCCTCATTTCTTCATAAGAAAGTATACCATTTTATTCTACATTTGGGATTCAAGAGGGAAGCACAATTAGTCTCATAGCAGATGCGATATTTATCCAGAATCCAGGATAAATGTTGCTATGGTGACATATATGGCTAATATTAGGTTTATTCTCCAGAGAGTTGGCCAAACAATAGTTTCATGGATATGAGAAATCTACATGATTTCTATTTGTTGAAGAAATAACAAATAATAACTTGGGATTTTACTAGAGTCAAGACTAACTTGCTAAATGCAGGACAAAAGGCTGACCAGTTGCTCATGGCATTTATTAAGATACATAGGTTTGAAGGTATATATGTCACTGACCATTAGAAAAAAAAACATTAAAGAGAGGATAACAGAAGGGTATTCTAAAAAGGTCCATAGCTATTTTGAAGTAATTTTATGCAGAAAAAGCTGATACAAAGATGTGGTTGTTGACACCGAAGGCCTTTTTTAGCACCAAACCTTGTCAGAAGCAGGTGCCAATAGTGCACTACTTGAAAACGAGAGAACTCAGGGAAATCATTTAGTCTTACCTGAATAAGATTCCAAACACAGGGCCAAACAGACCTTGAAAAAACTGGAGCCCTTCCCTCCACCCATCTGCAATTAGTGGTTTCAAAAAACAAAATAGATTCGACATTTTGAGCAACCTTCTTTTAAAGTAACAGCATTTTGAGAGAAGCCTTGGTATAATTTATGTTTTGATCCATGTGTTGCACAGTTACTAGATCAAAACCACAAAAAGTTATAAGAAAAAAAAAGGTACATAAAGAATCTTCACAAAAGATCAGTAGGAACACAGCACATACCCTGTGCATGGTGGCCCATCACTGCCACTCGAACATTTACTCCTACCTTGAGAATCATAAGTCCTCCTTCACGAAACATAAATATGCAAACATAAGCTAAGCAAGGTTTAGTTAGACAATGCTGCAAAGGAAGCCTTTTACCTATGTACAATCCTTTTCTTTCTGGCTAAGGTTACCCTGTGGTGTCGTTGAGATAAATATGGATCCAATGCTGGCAGAGATATCTCCAGTCCTTCAGACTCCATGACTTTTACGTACCTAAAAAGAACTTTACTTGATTTATTTGTCAGATGGAAATAAAATCCAGAACTGAAAGTCAGAACATGCTGGCGTATAGAAGCATCTCATAAAGCTTTCAAATTGATTTGATAATTTTAGTTTGCTCATTTTGTATGCTTCCAGCCAAGCACCCTCAGCCTCGAGCAATATAGATAGCATTGCATCTGTTACCCAACAATTTAGATCAAAACAAAAGATACCACATAAAGGAGGTTCTAATATTTTCTAATCATGTTAATTAAAGGTATACAACTTCAATTTTGTAGCAAGAAATTTTTACCATATGAATATGAGAGTTGAAGTACACCATCCTCTATGTAGAGAATACATACCTTGTAGGATGAAAACTACTCGCACCCAAAGCTTCATCCCAAAGAAATATATAATTGTAAATAGACACTACATCAGGGTGCAGGAAATGTTTTGCAAACCACCTGATATATATAGAAGGGGCAAGTTAGTTAAAAAAAATACCATGACATGTAGCAATTGTTTAAAATATATTTCAGAAACTAGATTGTAATGCTAGACATCAGGGGGCAGAGGCAAAATCAACAGCTGCAAATCTTACCATTTTGTTTGCTTATGAGCAACTACATGGATTGCGCGATTACTCCACCAAAGATCATACCAACCGTTGACATTCCCATCATAATGGAATAAAATAACTGTAAAATTCTCTGAAACAAACTGAATACAAAAAAATGAGCCAGATTTTCCAGACTAAGAGATACTTAAAATATTCAGTCATACTGAATGATACCTTGTTAACAATAGCATCAACATTTTTCTTCTGCTTAATGCCAACAGCCATAGCAAGCAAGTTCCTATGACTGTGTTCTTTCACCTGAAAAGCAATATTAGCAATGATTTATACGGTGTATGTCAAGAGCAGTAATCCAAAAAGAAACTATTCTAGTGTAATAAATGCCTCCATTTTCTGCAAAATTAATGTGGTTGATGTTGCACATTTAGGGACAGAGGCAAAAAACCATAATGGTGCAACAATCACCACAGAAAAACATCTAATAATATATGAAATAGATAGTATTGAATCACAGACTCAGGACCAGATTTTAATGGTTCATGCCCTAAAAAAATTTGTTAGAGAGCCCAAGAAGGACGAGGCCAACAACCCCAACTTGAAGAAGCAATTAAGTACAACATAAAATCATGAGGCCATTAGTATAGATACCTCGGGATAAATTTTAAAAGCAACTAGGCAAAATCTGAACTTTTTGCATCAGGGGTATGCAAAGAAAAAGTTATGGGGTTCTAATTTTGCTCAGAGAGTAAGAAGATGAAAGACCTGACAATCAGAAGTCTGTGATGAACATAATCATAGGAGAATGAATCAAACTATCAAGGTATTTCCCCACAATTATAGTTCTATGCTGAGGGTTATACCTTGAGGTAAGTAGCCAACCCTAATGGAGAACGCGTCAAACTCGAGGATTGCCCCACAATGATAGTTCTATGCTGGCTAATTATCAATTTCCTCCCTTACAACATATATATATATATATATATATCCAGGAAACAATGTAAAAAGTAGCATGAGTGACACAAAACCACATATGTATTGTCCAGAAGTGATATAAGATGATCATGCAACGTATGGTGTTTGGATAGAATAATTACCTTCAGCTTTGAGCTCCTTGTGAACCAAAGCGGTTTCAATTCCAGGTCAGAATTCGACTCCACTATGCCTTGAGGTAAGTAGCCAATCCTAACAGCTTCTACATGAGACTCCTGAATCAAATATGTCAGCCTTTTTCGCATAGAAGCTTAAAAAAGGAATCTACTAAGCACAAGCTAGCTAATGATTTATATTGACATTAAGTTTGTCATACTTGAGAACGGAAAAACGAAAAATTGGATCAAAAAAGAGCAAATTCCTTAAAACTAAAAAGACTAAGCAAGACAACAGTATAACTAATTGGGTCTGCCTTTCAGCGAGAGAAGCATACAGAGAAGCCAAGCCACTGAAGTATACATACCGTTATTGAATCAAAAGGATGAGATCTCGTTTCCATCTACAGAATCGATAAAAACAGGTTAGATATCAGAAAAGGCAAATGCATATCGTTAGCAGCTCTTAAGAAATCATATTCAATACCTCTGCCTGCTCATACTGGAAATTTGTCGTCTTATATATGATGAAGAACATAATAGCACCCATAAATATCATATGGGACGGTCTCATTTTATAAAACACTAGCATTCCCTGAAATCACATTCCAATTGCCAAGACTCAGGTATAATTTTCTATTGATTTTCAATAGATTGGTTAAAGAAGAAAGTTATTACACAACTAGCCTTACCCTGGGAGTCGCTTTCAAGAGTAGTTTGAACATCATAGCAATCACAAGAAAGTATAACTTAGAAATTTCAAAGTAGAAAAACAGATGGATATGTCACTTCAGAGTTTCACACTGAAAGAAAAGCGTCGAGTACCATAAAAATTAAAAGTAAAAATTGGTTGCAATAAGCTTTAACATTGACCGATGCTGATGAAGCAGAACAAATATTCAATTAAAAAAATTCTTCCAGTATTACAAAATCCATGAGATAGAGAATTTCTATTCGTGATTTTTCTTCTGCTTTTTCAAGGAATTCTTCATCAAAATTCAGAGGAACTGCCCGCAACTCGCTTGAAAGATGGCAAGACTAGTTGAAAAACTACACTGTAGGCCTAACACATACTTTCATCCAAAATTTTTACCTTTCTAGTCATACGGAACGTAAACTCCTTTGAGTTCTTCATCAAAAATCAGGTAAAACACCCGGAGATCGATCGAACAAGAAAAGGAATCAAAAATCAAAGAGGAACACAGAAGATCGACGAAAACCTCCAAAGAATTGCGATCAAAGAAGATAGCGGATCACGGAAGGAATCCGGCTAGGCGCGCCTCGATTCCCAGGGAAATCGAGCTGAGATCTGAGGAGATCGGAGATGGAGAGAGAGAAACAGCGAGAAAAGATGACAGAGGAAGGGGGCATGTGTCGGACAGAAGAGAGAGGCTGAGCGCGGTGGTGTTGCATGGCTCGCGCGCGCGACGGGTGGCGAGCTGCTTCCGTCTTTATATGCAAGAGGTTCGCATTCGTCGACCCGTTGCCGCCTCCTTGAATCGCGCGGCGTGCAGTGGAATTATTTATAGAATAAAATCTTCACGTGCAATACACGTGATCCTAAAAATCTACATAAATGAATTAAAAAACTATCATATTTTTCTTAGGTTAATTACGTATAACTCCTTACAATTTATTTAAAATTATATATAGCACCTTCGAATTAAAAAATTTATATATAATTTTATTATATTGTCATTACTGCAAAAAATCCGTGCCATTCGTTTTTCCGTAAGCCCTTGGGTTAAATTTAAGGGTTTTTTAAGTACAATGTTTCAAAAATAGTTAAATTATTTCTAAATATAACAAAATTAAGGAACGATAAGATAAAATTTGAAAAAAAAATTCAGTAATAATAGTTATAAGTAAAACAAAAACTTTTACTTTAAAGTTTCAAAATTTAAATTTTAAATTTCAAATAAAAAATTATAGCATAGAATATTATTTTCAATATCGAAAAAAATATTAAATTAAAGAATAAAATAAATATTATCCCTATTAAATCAAACATAATCATTTTTTTAGATTAATTGAATCCGAAAAAACTAAAATTTTGTTATATATATATATATATATATATATATGAAAAAATTAAGCATTATATATAATTTAATTATTTTCTAGGGAGTTATACATAGAAAAACTCTAAATTTGAACTCCACATGAAAAAAACGAAAATGCCTTCAAACCAGTTACATGAGTAATTTCTAGGATTTTGGTCGTTTTCTTCTTTCCGGTCATCTTCTCCAGTGATCACGGGTTCCTTGCCCGCCGCCGAGCACAAAGAACGCAGCATTGTGGCACAAATTCATGCCGAGTCGCATTTGTCCTATGTAGATTGACTGAGGGAGCGTGGCGAAAAGAGCAGAACTTGACGGAGATGGAGTTTTTTGTTTGTGTTGGGGAGGGAAGAGATGAGGAGGGTGGTAGAGATGGTGATTGGAGAGACACAGGGGACGGAGATGAGGAGGAGAGCTGATGAGACGAGGGAGGCAATGAAGGCGGCGTCGGAGATTGAAGACGATGACGACGCGGCGCTTGGGTCAGAGGAGTACCTTAGGGGGGGATGAAGAAGAGGAGGGAGATGAGGAGAAGGGTAGTGATGTAAAAGAGATTATCAGGGCGATGCAGGAGGTTGGAGACGTTGGTGTTGGGTTGTCGATGAAGGGATGGCGGAGTTCGTCAGGACGGAGAAGGGTAGGTTGTAAGAAGCAACACAACTCAAACGAATTCTTTAGCATCCATACATCAATGAAAACATGGTCCTTTTCCTTAGAGAGATCATCACCCATGTTTGTGCAAACCAGCATGATGGCGGGGAGCTCCGGAGAACCCCCGCAGCACTCAAGCGCAACGCTGCCCTGTTCTTCCCCGTTACCCTCTTCTTCCCCGGCCAACCATCTCTCCATCATCCGACAACCTCCCAACACCATTCACCTGTTATTTTCACCTCACTTCAAACCTTCCATGCCGTTGAAATCCCAAAGATCTCTTTGCCGGCATGAACATCGCCCCACTTGCATCACTCGCGCTCTCTCTAAGCTCCACAAACATAAATTGAGAAGGGTAGGGAGATGAGAACAGGAACGGTGAGGAGAGAGTTGAGGGGGCGGTGCAAGACGGTTTTTTGGTTTTACAATTTAACCCTTAACTTTAGGATCAATTAGATATAATTCTTTAAAATTTTATTAAATTGCATATTTTTTTTCTTCAAATTTAATAAAATTATATATAATTTATTAAAATCTTGTCAAATTACATATAATTTCTTAATTTTTTTAAAAATTATATAAGTCTTATCGAAACTTAAAAATTATAATTTTTTCTTGATTAAAATTTTAAATATAATTTTATCATTAGAATCAATAATATTTAAAAATATATATCATTTTGATATCATTTTGATTGAAGTGAAAAAAATAAAAATACTTCTATCAGGTGTAGATTAACGTAATGAAAAATATGAGTAAATAATAGTTTGAGATTTTTCTAATTCTAATTAAGATTGGGCGGAAATAAATACAAACTAGGTTATGACAAAATTATCATTTTACGTATTGGGTTTAAACATAATTCAAGATCGAAATGAAACATATTTAAACTAAATTAAGAGGGAAAAATAGTTATTTTATATCTTGAGTTAAAATCTAATATGAAATAAACTCTTCAATCCAACAAGAGAGAGTTTTTTATAATAATTACTTAACTATTAAAGTTTTCTTTAATTAAGTCAGAAATATTTTTATTTTTTTACTTTAGTGCAAATGATGTTAAGTAATATATCTTCTCTAAATATTTATGAAAATAATGATAAATATATAGCTGATAAATTTTTTGTAATATATTGAGTAATAAAAAATATTTAATTTTTAAGTTCAGAAGATAAATATTTAACTTGGAAAAATTTTGAGGAGTTTTATATAATTTGGTAAGATTTCAAAGAGTTATATGCAATTGACCCATTTATTTAAGAAATTTTTATATCAATCCCCAAGATTTGCTCTATCTACTAGAAACTCATGTAATTTTAATATTTACCTATAACCCTTCCATTTAAAATTTATTATCTACAATCCTCTAATTATCATTTAATTAAAATTTTGGTAAAAAATTTCTCTTTTAACCTTTGTAAATTTTTATTTAAACTATCAAAATTTTAACTTCTTATCCTCCACTCTTCTCCTAAATATTTACAAATAAACTCTCCAAAAAAATTTAGGTTATAAGTTTAATATTTATATATTAACAAATAGACCCTCAAATATATTTATTCACAAATAAGTTTATATTTTATTATTTTTTAACTAAAATTTTATAAAGAGGACTCTGAAGATTTTAATACTTTATAGAGAGTTTAGTTTTACAAATAAACCATCCATAAAATTTTAATTACAAGTTTAATATGTATAAATTTACAAATAGATCTCTCAAATATTTTTATTTATAAATAAATCAAAATTTTATTATTTTTCAAATAAAATTACACAAAAAGAATTTTGATGATTTTAAAACTTAAAATTTTGAATTACAAGTTTAATATTTGTATATTTATAAATAGACCCCTCAAATATTTTTATTATAAATAAGTAACAAGTTATTATTTTTTAAATAAAATTTTACAAAAAGAACCTTGAAAGTTTTAAAACTTAAAATTTAAAATTACAATTTTAATATTTCTATATTTATAAATAGACCCCTCAAATATTTTTATTTATAAATATGTGCAAACCCTATCATATTTCAAATAAAATTTTACCAACACGATCTTGAAGATTTTAAAACTTAGAATTTTAAATTACAAGTTTAATATTTGTATATTTATAAATAAACCCTTCAAAAAATTTTATTTATAAATAAGTCTAAATTTTATTATTTTTCAAATAAAATTTTACAAAAAAGATCTTGATGGTTTTGAAATTTAACATTTTAAATTACAAGTCTAATATTTATATATTTACAGATAGACCCCTCAAATATTTTTATTTATAAATAAGACTAAATTTTATTATTTTTAAATTGAAAGGGATCACATCTACCACATAAATATTCAATTTTTAATTTGAATATTGATGAGATATGCTAAATGAAATTGTACATATTTTAAAATTATAGTATTTCACAAAACCATAAAATATAGGGGGTTACTTGCAAAATTTTTATTTCAGAAGCTAATTTATGATTTTGAAAAAATTAAGAACTTTCTTATAAAATTAGTTATAAGGACTTATTTGTAAAGATAGACTCCTTAAATATTTTTATTTATAAATAAGACCAAACTTTATTATTTTTAAATTGAAATGGGATCACATCTACCACATAAATATTCAATTTTTAATTTAGATATTAATGAGATATGTTAGATGAAATTGTACATATTTTAAAATTATAGTATTCCACAAAACCACAAAATATTGGGGGTTACTTGCAAAATTTTTATTTCAGAAGTTGATTTATGATTTTGAAAAATTAAGAACTTTCTTATAAAATTACTTATAAGGACTTATTTGTAAAATTTTAAAATATTTAAGGTCCTTTTTATAAAATTTAATTTGAAAAATGATAAATTTTAAACTTATTTATAAATAAAACTATTCAAGAGGTCTATTTATAAATGTACAAATATTAAACTTGTAATTTAAAATTTTACGTTTTAAAACTTTTGAAGTCCTTTTTGTAAAAGTCTATTTAAAAAAAAGTTTGGACTTATTTATAAGTAAAAATATTTGAGGTATCTATTTATAAATATATAAATATTAAAATTATAAATTTCAAAACTTTCAAAATTTTTTTAATAAAATTTTATTTTAAAAATAATAAAATTTAGATTCATTTTTAAGTAAAAATATTAGAGCAGTCTACTTATAAATGTACAAATATTAAACTTATAATTTAAAATTTTATAGAGGAGATTTATTTGTAAGAATAAACCCTCAAGAATGTTTTAAAACTTTCAAAATTTTTTTGTAATTTTTTTAAAAAATAATAAAGTTTGGACTTATTTTAAATAAGAATATTTGAGGGGTCTATTTATAGATGTGCAAATACTAAACTTATAATTTAAAATTTTATGGAGGGTTTATTTATAAAATAAATTTTTTATAAAATTTTAAAACCTTTAAGGTGATTTTTATAAAATTTTTATTTTAAAAATAATAAAGTTTGTACTTATTTATAAATAAAAATATTCAAGTGGTCTATTTATAAATGTTGTCCTTTGTATTTTTTGATGATAAACAAATTTTATATTTGATCAATTTTGAGCATATGTAGTAATTAGCCAAATTAAGTTTGAAATAAAGATTAAGACTGTTGAAAAGTCTCAAGTGTAGATGGACTTTAAGATAGATTTGAAGATGAAGTATGATGATGGATTAACAGATGAAACTTAAAAAATTATAGATAGTTTGAAGAAAGCTCAAAATATTAAGTTTGACCTTGACTAGGTTTAGATTTTTATTTATTTTAGTCGAGCTGAGAATTTATTTTGAGATTAATAATTTAGAGTCTTTTGATTAATGCTCAAACTTATCTTGTAATGTTTTCACTGGTTTATCATCCAAGGTCAATTTGAGAAGATGTTGAATATAGAATCGAAATTATAGTAAATCAATAGATTTTTTCTGTTAACTTTAGATGTCTAATAGTCCATATATGAATGTTCGAATCTATAGAATAGGAGCGGTTGGTCTCCAAATTATATAAATCATAGTGCACTCTATTTCTTATCTTTTTTTACTTTTATTACACTTGTGATTGATTGGAGCTTAATTGAAAATGCTTGAATTCATGAGTAATTATCTTGATGATTGTTATTAGGTTTTGATTCTTATAAAAATCATATTTTATGTTTAAAATCTCTCTCCTTCCTCATCAAGATTGCTAATATGAGTCAACAATAAATGTACAAATATTAAACTTATAATTTAAAATTTTATAAAATATTTATTTGTAAAAATTTGTGAGAAATAGTGGAGAATGAGAGGTTAAAATTTTTGAGGGCTTCAATTAAAATTTACAAAGAGTAAAAGAGGATTTTTTTTACTAAAATTTTAATTAAATGATAATAAGGGGTTGTAGGTAATAAATTTCAAAAGAAAAAAGTACATATAAATATTGAAATAGGTTGGGGGGAGGGGCGGGCGGGGGGTGGTGTTGGGTTTCATAAATAAATTAAATCTGAAAAGTTGTATCTAAAAATCTCTTGATTTAACATAATCAAGTGTTTTAAGAAAAATAGAGAAAAATTTCTAATATTTTGAGAATTTTCTAAATCTCTAAAAGTTGTTCTCACTTCTGAAATTCTCATTCAATTTTTACACATGAATTACATAGTTAAAAAATTCTTCTAATACTATTTTTAACTGCAGTAACACTGTAGTAACATTATAACATTATCTAATTAAATATTATAATAAAAAGAGCAGTAATATAACTTTAGAAATTTAATATTATAATAAACATAAATCATCTTTATAGGCATATTTAATTAGTTTTAGTCATAATATATATATATTGATAATTTAATCTTATTTTTATTCATATTAACTTGATTTTGATTATTTTTAGGCATATAAATAAAATTAAAATAAAATGATCAAAATCAAGTATATGTAACTAAAAATTAAATGTTATGATCAAAATCAATCAGATATAATAAAAGTATCATAATTTTTATTATATATATATATTATTGCTATAATGATGTTAAAGTACTAATATAATATTATTATAATCTTAATACAGTATATAATAATAACTTGAATATTATATTACTACTATAGTATTGGTATGGTGTGTAACAATACAAAGTTATACCCAATAGTGCCCTTGATACATAACACGTGTGGGTGAAATCCACAAGATAGAATTTTTCATACTAATTATAATTAATGAAGAGAGTAATTGGGACTCTAAAAAATTCAACAGAGTTTTCAGGGATTTGGAAAATTCTCAAGATTATTGAGAATTTTTCCATAAAAGTAACTGTATTAGAAGGAATATTCTTTGAATTATATTTCTGTTGAAGGAGCTTATCAATAACTAAAGAAAAAATTGGTAAAGTTCAAATTTAAAAGAGATATGCAATTTCATTGGTTTACAAGGAGTTGCATACAATTAGCATATTTAAGTTAAATTTTGAAGTAAAAAATCCCTTACATTATAGTAAGTTTTTTAAAAAAATCCCTTTTCATAATTAAAATTTATAAATAATCACATTTTGGTCAACCTTTTCATTTAATTTTTTATATTTAAATTAATATGAAAAGATTATTATTCCTTAACTTTTTAAACTCTGATATAAAAACCTAATCGGGACAATTTTTTAATTTAATTTCTTATATTTAAATTAATATAAAAAAGCTATTATTCCTTAACTTTGTAAGCTATGATATAAAAATCTAATCTCACAATTTATTAACTTCCTTTTCCTACAGCAAGAAAAATTATGAATAATTAAACGATATTTTTTCTCAAATTTAATTAATCGATGATAAAAAAAGGTTAAAAAAGAGAGAATAAGTTTCTACTTTCAGATTTAAATGACTAAAAATATAATAATATTTGCCCATTAAGTTAAGTATTAAAAATTAAACAAAAAATATTGAATAATAGATAAGTGATTACTGTAAAATTTGATAATAATGTAGGTGTATACACAGAAATTTCCAGTCCTTCCCAAACCTCTTCCAATTTTCTTCTTTAACGTAAATTTTTTAACCAAAATAATATCGCATAAATTAGAGGAGCCTGGAAGACCACGCCCGGTATCGATGCTCCGGCCGTCGGCGACGAGATGAAGATCGTGACGTACAACGTGAACGGGCTGCGGCAGCGCGTGGCGCAGCACGGCTCGCTCCGCCGACTCCTCGACTCCCTCGACGCCGATATCATCTGCTTCCAGGTCCCCCCGACTCATCTCTTCTCTCCAATCCTCGCGCGAGTTCTATGCATCGAAACGTCGGATTCGTCGCAAGAAATCTAGGTTTTCAATTGTTGCTACTCTCTCTTTGA
The DNA here is from genome assembly GCA_005019695.1 of Trichopus zeylanicus subsp. travancoricus. Lineage (NCBI taxonomy): Eukaryota > Viridiplantae > Streptophyta > Magnoliopsida > Dioscoreales > Dioscoreaceae > Trichopus > Trichopus zeylanicus. The sequence continues at coordinate 1,118,971 of RXID01022599.1, forward strand.
TTCCCAAAATTTGTGTGATTTGGGTTTTAGAGGATTTGATCTTTCTCTGTACAGTGGGCTTTGTCCCAACGAGTTAGTCTCCTTATTTCATTTTTTTTTGTTGTTTTCAGCATGGCATACTTTGTTTCACAATGATATTGATTTATCCTCTCTTCAAGACACTGATTTGGTTGGTCTAGGTAATATGGTATCATAAGAGTTTGTACACTAATTTGAACATTAAATAACACAAAAAGATGGAGTTTTTCCTTGTTAACCTTCCCACAACTTGCATCTTTTGTACTGGTGGTTAATTTGTTACCATTTGTTGGTAGTGTGAGCTTCAGATTCTTGTGCCAGCAAGGTTGCATTGATTTCTAGGAAAGTTTATGGTTTTTTTTTCACGTTTGGGTTGACGTTGTTGTAACATTTGTGCGTCACTGTCGAACAGGAGACAAAGTTATCAAGACAGGAGCTGTCTGTGGATTTAACCATGACCGAGGGGTATGAGGCTTTTGTTTCCTGCACTCGTTCGTCTGCTAAAGGTCGCTTAGGTTATTCTGGTAAGCTGTGACACTTGCTACTAGAATAAATAAAAGATGAATGATTTTTTGTGAATTTCCAACATTTTTGGTTTTAATTCATTGGAATGTTTGTTTGCTAATTTTTACTAATCTAGGCTGCTGTTTTTATCACATCAACTCCTATCCTAAGGCCTGAGCTATGAGAGACTAAGCTCAGTTGGACTCTCTAGAATGAAGACAATGATAATAAATAGGCAATCAGGGACAGGGCTTTTACTGTTTACCATCAATCGCTTGCACCTGTGTAGGTGACTCATAAGTTGATGTCATTTGCTTTATGGTTTATTCTTCTGTTGTTTCAGTTCCCTTTGGGGATGAACTTTTGTTGAGTTGAGAGAACTAATGTTTAACAAAAAATTGCTGACAGTTTTACTTGATGCATCATTGCCGGGAGAAGTCTGTCAGTTCTCCTTGCTTTGGTTACTATACATGTTTTACAGCCATAAAGATATCAATGGAATGCAGATTGTTTTACAGCCATAGTTTTCTAATCTTTTTCTGCTTGTTGCGATACTTCATTTCCACAGGTGTTGCAACATTTTGTAGAGTCAAATCAGCATTTTCTAGTGATGAGGTTGCATTACCACTTGCTGCAGAAGACGGCTTCACCGGCCTTTTCAAAAATTCTACAGATAGAGAGATCATAACAAGAGATATTCTGCTTGAATTCCCTATTGTCGTGGAGGGTGAGAATGTAACGAAAGAGGAGCTATTGAAGGTGGATAGTGAGGGTCGCTGTTTAATTACAGATCATGGCCATTTTGGTGGGTGATTGATTTAAATATTTCAAATAATTTTTTGATTTTACCTGCTTTAACTCATTTCAGTAACAGTTGGTGAGTTGTTCGGGCATTCATTAAAATTACATATGTAATTACTAACTCATCTTCTCACCCTGCCCAGCGCCCTTCCTCAATGCAGGAACCACAGCGCCCCTAGCAGGCTAGAACGCTATGTACAATAGGAAGGCTAGCTAGCATACCAAGTGGGAAGAATACAACATAGCTATACCACTTTTAGTATCCAAGGATGGTGGTTTTTAGCAAGTGACCTATTAGTAAAAAGTGTAAATGGCCCCATTTGAATTGTTAGCTAATGAAGTGAAAATTGGAACACAAATGAGGGTTTGACGACTTACATGATGGTTGATTTTTTTCTCGGATAGTATTACTATTGTTTTTTCTCATATATTGTTGTCTCTGTACTTGGACAGTCCTTTTTAATCTGTATGGCCCTCGAGCTGTGGATGATGATGAAGAAAGAGTCCGTTTTAAGCTTATATTTTTCATGATGTTACAGGTAATCAACTTTATCCATTTAAAACTTAGTATTTGTGCATGATAGAATATTTCATGCAATTTTTCTGCTCATCTTTCCAGTGTGACATTGTTTACCTATAGCATCTTCTTTTGCTTGTAGAAAAGATGGGAATTCCTATTGAGTCAGGGAAAAAGAATTATTGTGGTTGGTGATCTCAACATTGCTCCATCTGCTATAGATAGATGCGATGCTGAGCCTGGTTTTGAGAGAAACAAGTAAGCTTCTTGAAAAATTTCTATAACATTATTTATTCCTAAATTGTCAGCAACTTGGGAATAAGTCATATAAGTTAGTCTGGTTGCTTCATCTTTGTGGAAATGGACTTCCAGTTTCTTTTTACATTTTTGGTTTCAATCCACCTGAGCAGTTCCATCTTCAGGTCTTACAAATCCTTTTGATAATACCTAACAAGCATGACGCAGTTCTAATTTTTCTGTGGCATTATAGGTTCCGGAAATGGTTGAGATCTTTGCTAAGAGAATCAGGTGGTCCTTTCTTTGATGTTTTCAGAGCAAAACACCCCAATAGGTACAAGTTCTTTTTCATTGTTTACTGATGGTTCCATCTAACTATGAAAGCAGCCACACTTTGCTTAAATATTTCACTGAGACTATATGTGCCATTAGTCCTAGTGAGGAGATATCTGAAATACACTATCTCTCTGCAGATGACGGAGCTTTGAAATTGTAGTATTGATTTAGCAAAAAAAACTGTTGAATGAATTCTAATTTCCTCCCTCCATATACAAAATGGACTTTAAGGTTTGAGACCTTATCTTTGAATACAACATTGTTGATATCAAACATGAAACTTCCATTTTTTTATTGACTCACTTGAGAAACAAATAACACTTTTCTGGGGTTCCATGATTTTTTTTCGTTTTTTCTTATTTAGGGTTGTTCTGGTAATTGCTAGGGCAGAATACCTTTTGTTTTCCTTCTGTATGGGGAAATTAAGATTTCATGACTGCAGTTTTGACATCCCACTTTGTTGTTTGTTTGGTCAGTGGTTGCTTGTAATGAGAATGTATTTGTTGTATTTTTTTCCCTTTCATTCTGATATTTACTTCCAATTTTACTAATACAGAAAAGAAGCATATACATGCTTCTCGCCATGCATTGGTGCTGAAGAGTTCAACTATGGCTCAAGAATAGACCATGTTCTCATTGCTGGGTCATGCTTTCACCCAAATGTCGATCCAGTCGGGCATAATCTTTTAGACTGTAATGTAGAAGAGTGTGACATTATGGTGCATTTTAAACGAGGGAGTCTTGATAATGTGCCCAAGTAAAAGATAAACCTTATCAGCTAAAATGTCTTGTACTATATTTGGTTTATGCGATTCACCTTGGGAAATATGCAGGTGGGTTGGAGGGAGGAGTACCAAATTAGAAGGTTCAGATCATATTCCAGTTTTTGCCATAATTAGTGATGTGCCTAATCTTCAACTGCACAGCACTCCATCTTTAGCTGTGAGATATATTCCTGAGGTCCGTGGGTGGCAACAAACAATAGGTGAGAAAAATGTTTTCCATCCAAAAGTTCAAGGTCTTTGTGCGAATATCTTGTTATTTTCTTTTGTTATAGCATGCTCGTGAATTTAGATGGAGTGATCAAAACATGGGAATAGAAGTGCTTCTCTTGCAATTGATGAATGTTGTTGATTCTTTTACCGCCGCAAGGACCTAAACTACTGTTGTGCTGCAATCAAGCGCATGAGCTTCCTTCCATTTCACTCAAGGGATTCCTTGATCACTTCCCATTCATCTGCCAAAAGAATTCGTACCATTAACTTTCAAACTGTCTTTCAGAAGCCTAGTGAATCTTTCAATGAAATTCAAAATCTGAAGAGCTATCTCCAAAGGATTTTCCTATGTCAACAATTGTACTATCACATTTTGTTGCTTTTCTCATATATAGATGGTGATGTTAAAGTGGGTGTCTATCAAACTAAAAAGATAAATTTGAGAATGTTAATTGGGTGTAAACCTCAACTGTGATGATGCCACTCTGGATAATGCCTTCTTATCATTTTGTTTTGTTCCTTAAACTGCATTTTTGTCTGAGAAATCTGGAACGTAATTTTGATTTGACTCTTCATAAGTTGCAATATGCATATTTCTGATTGTCTTTTTGCACCATTTCCATGGCTGTTCAATATTTTGATTTGTTCTAGACAGCCTTGTTCAGGGAGAACCAAAGGGAAATTGATAGTGTCCGATCAGGATCCTGAATGCCTTTAAAATACACCAACCGTCTGAAGGATCTCAATCCATGACCTTACCAAATGTGTGTTTCATTCAAGGAATAGATTCTGCAGTAAACTGTGATGCTATAATTTGCTATTCTAATTGTTTCTGTTTTGCATGAACATGCTTGCTGCGATATAGATAGATAGGTTGACAGAGTATGCTTGCTTCTCATAGGCATGCTTATAAATGTTCTTGCTTCTCAGTTCTTTAATCCATTTCTCTAGAAAAATAAGCTCATGCACATTTTTCATTGACATGGTGATGCATTGTATAACCTAAAAATTCTGCAGCACTCTTCTCCAGCATTCCTTACAAAATGCTTGTACATATTTATACAATGTTTTTTTGAATCAATCATTATTTGCAGTATCATTCCTTGCAAAAGATGAAGCTTGTAAGAGTGTTAAATGTGCTGACATATCTGAAAGTGGTGCAACTGAGAATGCTGGTGGGTGTGGTCCAACAGACCCAGAGTTGAAGACAACCATGAGGCATGGATTGTCATCAGGTGCATCTTCCTTTCCACTAACCAGAACCATGTTAACATGCTGTCATAGGCAAATTCTGATCCAATGTAGGTGAAATTTACAGGTGCCAGTGATAGTGGTAGAGTGAAAGGTCTCAGATTGAAAAGTGAGAAAGTAAGCTATCTTGCTCATTGCCATGCAACACTAAAGAAGAAAGCAAGACATGACACTCGCTCTCAACTCACAATAAAGTCCTTTTTCCAACAATCCGAGTCAGATGCAGCTATCAACAGATGGAAAGCTGGTGCTAATACCTCATGCATTCAAGTAGATACTGCAACAGAGAAAGATGACTCTTCTAAAAAGGAAGAAAAATCTGAAAGAAATTCTATAGGAACTGCTGAAGATGATGGTCACAAAATGAATGAGCCTGGCACATATCCACTTTGTGAAGATCAGAGTGTCATAGATTTACAGTGTTCTGCTGAAAAAGCAAAATACAATATTGCAATGTTAGAGTGGCAAAGGATTCAGCAGAAAATGAAGATGAGTATTCCACTCTGCAAGGGCCATGGTGAACCTTGTGTTGCAAGATGTGTTAAGAAAGAAGGTCCAAATATAGGCCGTCTATTCTATGTCTGCGCCCGTGCAAAGGTGTGCAGATTTGGTCTTCCTCATGAGATGTTTTTTTGATTTTAGTTTACAATTAACCGTCAAATGTGATATTTCTTGTGAAGTAATTATTCATTTCAAGCTGGGAATTTCTTGGCTAGATGTTCTTGTAGTTCTCTGCTTGCTATCTTTTAACTGTTGGTTTATGAACTTACTGATTTGAATTTAACCTTCATTTGTTTAACTAAGTTTATATTCTTCATCATGTTCACAATTATTATATGTGGTGATATTATCTTTCCCACTCTCTATTCTTCTCAACTGTTAAAGACCATGAATATCTGACATGCAATTCCTTGCTTCAGGGACCTGCATCCAATCCAGAAGCAAATTGTGATTTTTTTCAATGGGCATCTGTAAAAACTAGGCATAAGCAAGGCTGACTTCTCATCTCAACATGGCGCTCGATTGCACCAAATGGAATCTATCAATCAATTGTATTCTATTCCCAGCTAAGTTCTACGACTTAAATTGTTCATTACATGTTACAAAATAGGTTTTGCAGCCATTGTATTGTACAATCTTTTTTTCCCCTTCTTTTGCTGATATCAAAATTTGATCTGCTCATCTTTTTGCCTAGTGCCATTGCTTGTTGACCTATGATAATGGTTAAAGATTTTCTTTAGTGGCTAGTTGTAATGCAAACAACCTTTCAATGAAAGCTCATCTTTCCAAGGTAGGTTATGGCTTCTGGCATCTGGTAGTGGTGCTTTTCTGCAAGTGTTCTAATCAGATTATGAAGTTCGTGAAAGTATATTTGCCAATGTGATCTTACAGTTCAGTGCATTATGGGTTGCAATAAACTGTTTTACATCAGGTTGGGTTATAGCTCATCATATTGGATTCCAAGTTTGTAATACATCAGGTTGTATACTCGTATGGTGTATATTCTGGAAACAAAGAAAGCACAAGTAGGGTCTGTGGGGACTTCAATCTAAAGTTGTCCAATGTTTGTTGAGCCTCTTTAGTCTGTGAAAGCTTCGAGACAGTTGAGAATCCTTTTTGAGAAGCACAAGGACCTTTTGGCCATCTGTGGGTTTGTTTCTCCTTCCTATGGAGACAAAAGGACAAGCTGGTTTCTCGTCTGATAAGTATAGGATACTAACTTTCGATTACTGTTGCTCTAGTTGTTATTGTTTTTTAGTCATTTTGATGATATTTTGTGTTTTCATACTGCTTTGAGTGCAAATGCTGTGCTGGAGGTCAAAACTGGATCATTGGTAATTTTTTGTGCTCCTGGAATCCCCAATGTATAATTTTTTATTAGTTTGCCAGGCCAGGATCTGCAGTTTATAATTTTTCTCCCACAAGTGTTTGTAAGCATGCAATCGTGTCTTGCCAAAATTTTGCAGGATTAAATTGGAAAAAAAAACCACAAAACACAATATGATCATTCATTAGGTTTTGCATTTTTTAAACAAAAAATGCTTCAATTTTTTTTTCCAACTGGGATTTTTTTATTTTATTTGCAACTTCTCAAGAAATATTTTTCAGATGCTCATTCTAGGCTTCCTACCTAAACATGGTAGTTGAGTTCTTTTTAGGCTTTCTACCTAAACATAGTACTTAGGATCTATTTAGATGGATTTCATAATCTTATTATTGAGAGAATTGGAGAAATTAAAAGTTTAATTCTCCAATTTCAGTGTTTGATTCGAATTCAAATTTTAAAAATGAGGGAATTGAAAAATTCCTCTATCATTTCAATTTAGGTTGTGAATTTCGAAAATTTTTACAGGAATTTATCCAATTCTTGGGAATTGTGATGGGTTCCATTGATTTTTTGTTCCTAAATTCTCGGCGGAGAACACAGAGAAATCCACCAATTTCTCTATTTCTCCTATTTACCTTGATCAGCTCGAGCTTCTCCCCGAGCGTGCTACCCTGATCTCGTTGGTCATCTTCCTTTGTGATCTAGTTGAATTTGTCCTTTCAAGTAGACGTTGTCGGAGCTCTTTGAGCTGGCAATTTCCAAGCTCTTGTCTTCTTTTTCTCCGATCTCATAGAGTATTTTCTTTTCAGATCTTGTCGAGCTTTTTCTTCTCCGATCTTGGCGAGATTCTTCTTCTAGTAGTCGCTATCCGATCTCCCCAAGTTTTTTCCTTGTCAATCCGCTATCAGATTTTGTCAATCTTCTTCTTCCCAAATCTCATTGACCTTCTTCGTTGATCTCTCCCACCTTTGCTCATCGCGACCCAATATTATTTCTCGAGCAACTCCGGCAAGCTCCGGTGACTTCAAGTTGAAAACCAACGCTCTCCGACATCTTTTCATCTCAAATCTTGCTTCCTCTCTTCTCACCACGATCTGAACCTTCTTTCATAGTCCCCGAGTTTCAGAAATAGGTTCATCCGGATCTACTCTCCACCAACAATGTTCTCAGGTATTGAGAATTTATTTCATTTCTCAGATTTGTTATGGAGTAGGCCAAGATTTGTTATTATGGGAGTACTTCTCCCTATAAATTGTCAGATCTTGAAGAAGTTGTAAAATTAGCTTAAAATGGTTTCAGGGAAAAGGAAAAACTTTTTCTGTTGGTGGTGATGTCCTAACAATAACACGCTTGATTATAGAAGGTGATTTTTTCTTTAGTTGGAGCTTTAAGAAAAAGTTTAAATTTTTTATCATGTTTTAAATAAAATTTTACAAAAAAGACATTGAAGTTTTTGAAACTTAAAAATTAAAATTACACATTTAATATTTATATATTTAAAAATAGACCCATTGAATATTTTTATTTATAAATAAGTCCAAATTTTATTTATTTTAAAACTAAATTTTACGAATAAGTCATTAAAATGGTTTCAGGGAAAAGGAAAAACTTTTTCTGTTGGTAGTGATGTCCGAACAATAACACGATTATAGAAGGTGATTTTTTCTCTAGTTGGAGCTTTAAGAAAAAGTCTAAATTTGTTATCATGTTTTAAATAAAATTTTACAAAAAAGACATTGAAGTTTTTGAAACTTAAAAATTAAAATTACACATTTAATATTTATATATTTAAAAATAGACCCCTTGAATATTTTTATTTATAAATAAGTCTAAATTTTATTTATTTTAAAACTAAATTTTATGAATAAGTCCTTAAAGGTTTGAAAACTTAAAATTTAAAATTACACATTTCATGTTGTACATTTAAAAATAGACCCCTTGAATATTTTTATTTATAAATAAGTCTAACTTTTTTCTCATGTTTTAAATAAAATTTTACAAAAAAGACATTGAAGGTTTTGAAACTTAAAATTATTTGTACATTTAAAAATAGGCCCATTGAATATCTTTATTTATAAATAAGTCTAAATTTTATTTATTTTAAAACTAAATTTTACGAATAGACCTCTCGCCGGTCGTGCTCGCACCCTTGCCGACCTGGGGCCTGCGCTCGCGCTCGCCTCGGGCGTCCACGCTTGTGCGCTCGTCGCCCTTGCGGGCATGGGGCCTGAGCTCGCACCTGCCTCTGGCGTCCGTGTTCGCGCACTCGCACGCTCGCACGCCCTTGTTGGCATGGCGCCCACACTTGCGCTTGTGGAAAGGAGTGCCGGGAGGGGGGGTTTTTTTGTTTTTTGAAGAGGAGGAGGAGGAGGAGGAGGTGGAGGGGGGAGAGAGAGGGGGGTGGGGGGGGGGGGGGGGGGGGGGGGGTGGGGGGGGTGGGGGGGTGTGGAGTGGAGGAGATCTGCTTGCGGCGAGGGGGGCCAATGCGGATCTGCTCGTTGGCAGGGCAAGCGGAGGTTGATTTGCTTACGGCGGTAGAGGCAGACGCGGATCTGCTCACCAACGGGGCAGACAGAGGCCGATCTACTCGCGAGGGGGTGCAGATCTATTGGTAGCAGGGGAGGAGGTGCTGATTTGCTCAGGGGGGAGCGCCGGCAAGGGGCACTGGCAGAGCAGCGGTGCGGGGCTGGGTAGCGCAGCAACGAGAGAGGAGATAAGGTTTAACTGTAAATATCGGAGGTTTTTTGTAAATATAAGTAATTTCAGGATGTTATATGTAAATATCTGAAAGTTATATATAAAAGAAATAATAAGTTTTTTTGGAATTTAATTATAAGATTATGGACGGTAAAAGCGAAATTTTTGAAAAAAATTTAATTAAATAACAATCAGGGGAGTGTAGGTAAATATTTTGAAAAGAATGGGGGTGTAGGTAATTACGAAAATTTTGGGGGATTTTTTGTAATTAAAGAAGATTTTGGAGGGGTGTATATAATTAGCCCGAAAATGTACATGTCAGCCACACAAAGCTCACAAAATTTGCAATTCCCACCAAATACATGTCTCTACTACCCTGCCAAGCTTGTAATTCCCACTACATAAATTGGACTATCATAAATGATATCTATCTTTTTCTATATTACTTCCAATTCAGAATGATACTTGCCTTTTTAAGAGTGATAGACGAGCTCCTCAGTTCAAAGCAGGTACTTCACAAATGGAAAATCTGAATATGTGAAGTATCAAAACAACTACACACTGATCTATTGGATTCAATAATCAAATCCAGAAACTTGAAAGAGACTTAATGTCATATTTTTTATTTGTAGGTTGTTCAGTAATGAAAACAAGCATGTGCTCCTATTTTTTTATTAAAAATATTTTTTTGGCCGATTATATTTTTTCATGACATATAATTCTGTGATTTGAGTTATCTATACATTGATTAATTATATGTGATATGTTGTTATATATTGTTATATATTATTGTGGGATTGTAAATTTTGTTTACGTATATTTTATCATTATAAATTTGCAATACGATTTTTGCTTTGACAATTGTCTGCTTATTAAATGGATGATGATAACTTAGAATTGTTAATTATTCAAACTGTTGGATATTTTTACTTGATGGCCGTATGTTTGATAATTTGAATGATGATTAGAAGAAAAAGAAACCGACTGAATATTAAACCAATAGTGAATAGAGAGTCTCTAAGGGGTTGTAGCCTTCAAAATATATTATACAGTGGGAGAAGTAATTGTCTAGACTATTTAAGGGTAGATGTTCCCGTGTTCATGAATTTGGTTAATTTGTTGAGGGATCGAAATCTTTTGTGCGATACATAACATGTGACTGTCGAGGAGCAACTTGTGATATTTTTTGTATTATATTGATTTTTATTTAAAAAATAGGAGCATGAAGATGGTTTTTGTGAGATTTGCTGAGACAATTAATCGATACTTCAACGCGTGCCTTAGAGGTACATGTGGTATTAAAGATTAGTTTATGTCTCAAACAGTCTTCTCAACGCATCCTATCATAGAAAACAATCCTAACTACTTTTCGTGGTTTAAGATATGTTGTTTACAATTGTTATTTCTGATTTATTAAATACTTTTTTTGTTAATATTTGATTGCAATTTATGTAGGATTGCATTGGACTTATTGATGGAGTACATTTGCATGCTAGAGTTTCATTTGATATGATTGCAAATTTTTGTGGATATAAAGATGTCACGCAAAATGTGTTAATCACAGTTGATATTGGTATGCAATTTTTATATGTTTTAGCAAAATGGGAGGGATCTACAAATGACTTCACTATTTTAAGATATGCTATTACTCAACCTCCTCTCGGTCATCTAAAGTAGATAAAAGGTATCAATTTTCATTAATAACTATTTTGTATGTTAATGTATAGTTTAGTGATTGAGTTAATTTTATTGTAGGAAAATATTATCTTGTTGATGTCGGCTATACAACGATAGCTGGTTTTATTGCATCTTACAAGGGTGTCTGATATCATATGAATGATCAATCTGGACAGCCACTGCAAAAATGCGAAGCAATTATTCACATATAGGCATGCATCCCTCAGGTCTAAAGTAGAATGCACATTTGGCATTTTACAAAACTGTTTTTGTATATTGGATGAGACTTCTTTCTTTCCATTCAAAATCCAAATTGATATAGTATATGCATATGTAGTCTTCCACAACTATATCATGACGGTCGATACAAATGATGAAATATTGAATAGATAGGTGGATATTAATGGGGAGGAAGAGGGAGACAAAGAGGCTGAAGCAAAAGAAGAGCTATTATATATTGGTCAAACAGTGAGAGAGCAACGTAGGAGAATCTCCAATAAATTTATTTGAGAGATAACATAGCGGCTGAAATGTGGGAGATTTACAATCGTTAGTATGATTTAGTTGTGTTTGGAAACATGTCTTGTAATATGTATTGTGGATATATTGACATATTACTTGTTCTAAGTTATTTTATGTATTTCGATATTTACTTATTTACTTATTACTTGTTTAATTTTTATTTATACTTATTTACTGAAGCCCTTGTTATTGTTTTAAGGTATAGACTCGGATGGATTTGAACATGTGGACTCTAACTCTTTTACTGACACAATGAGTCATGGATTGGATCTTACTATCTGCAAACAAGAAACAAATAGGACCGTCAGATAACTTAGGAGTCATAAACCATATAAGTTGTGGTCTAAGAATAGCTCTGAGTTTCTTATTAGGTTTTTGGTTGAACAAGTACATACAGGTTTAAAATAAAATAAATCTTTCAAGAGACAAGCAATTGTGGCAAGTGTAACAACCATTAATGCCTAATTTAATATTGACTTTACTGATAACGTGGAAGTGCATTATAAGAAGACCTTGAAGAAACGTATTGCAACTATAAAAAAGTTGCATGCATTTAGTGGGGTGAATTGGATTAACGATGAGAAGATGATCACTGCTTCTGAACAAGTCTATATTGATATTATAACCATAAGCATCAATAAAATTTTTCTATTTTATTATGTTCAAATTATGTTGTGAGTTCATATTATATTTAATATATTTCAACGTTAAATTTGTAGCAAATTCCTGAGGCTAAATAATTTCTAAATAAAAGCATACCCTTATATGATTAGCTACTATTGATTTGTGGGTCGGACTATGCTACTGGTAATATGGCTAGATTCATATTTGATAATTTTGGCGAGAATATCGATAGAGATGAAACTGAAGAGTATACCTCTCTAGTTGAGGATGCCCCTAATGCACCGAGTACAGAAGGATATTATGCTAGGAATAATGATACATGTCAAATTGGTAGTAAGGGGCCGATCTCTTCTTGAGAGGATACATTGAGGCAGCAAAAGCGAAAGAAAAAAAAAAAGATCAAATGATGATGAAAGAGTTAATGTTTAGTATGCATGATATTGCATGTGGCCATCTCGACAACTATAAAGGATGCATGGAAGAAATCTGTGTATCCAATGTTGATGAGATTCAAGGGAGAGTGATTTACCACTGGCTTTCTGAAATGTGCAAATAGATATTTACATACAGACGAGATTGATGGTATGACATTTGTTGTGGGCATAGCAATGAGGCCAAAATTTAGTGACTATAGGAGTTTTTTGATAATACAAATGAGTAGTGCATGCACCTCATATGAATAGTCTTTTTATATCTTTTTCATGCTTCTATATGTTAGACATAACTAATTATGATTCTACAGATATGTTTGTTGCTTGTTATTTGTTAGAATTAACTTATATTGCCTTTATTTGAAATAATTATATGACGGACATATATTATGTTATTTTAATTGAGTATTTATGTCGGAGGCCGAATGTGTGAGTTTTTCTTATTATGTCTTTTTTAGGCTGATTATGTGTCTTTCTTTTATGTTATTTTTATAGGCCGATTGTGTGTCTCATTTGTATCTTATTGTATATTATATTTTTGTTAGTTGATGTTCATAGAATATTTTCAAGATGTGTTATTATGTTGTATTCCATAGGAAATGCCTACGTATTTATATTTTATGGTCGAATTATCATGATCAAGTCAATAAATTTTCAGATAATTGTTACAAATCTTATTCTACTTTAATAGTGGCAACTCAAGCTCTAGAGAATACGAAACAAGAATAAGAGAGAAAATTGTTATAAATTCCAAGTTAGATCAAGTTTGAAAGAAGAAATTATTTTCTTGTATTATCATTTGAGTTAAAAAGCTATTATGTTATTCTTATAAGTTACAAGATTATTATATACTTGTGTATTTTTAATTATGAACAATCAAAAAATCTTATGTGATTTTTCAATTATATGTAAAGATTTCTCAAACTTTTCTTATCGGATATTGTTTTCAATGATACTTCGATGTGAAAGTAATTACAAATTGCTCTATACTGCTATGAAATTTTTGCTTCATTTTTAATTAAAAATTATTTCTATTATAATCCATTTTTTGGTCCATTTTACAATTTTTTATTTTTTTCAAATGAATTTAGTAAATTCATCGACTTAAATTTTTTGCATCCTTCAATTTTCCTACAAAGAAATCTTTTCTCTTAAGAAGTATGTATTATAAGTTTATAAAAAAATTTCACCAAAAAATTAAATGATAGATTTATCTAACCCTTAGGTCTTTTTTGTAAAATTTTCTTTATTTTTAAATTAATTTACATGTTTTCATTTTAAATTTTCCAATTTCTTATTTAATTAAAAATAAATCATTTTTTAAAAATATAATTTTTAATTTTATTAAAATATTTAACTTATTGGCTAAAATATAATAGACAAATCTTGAATTAATTTATTATATTTATATAATTCTCCATTTATGGGTTATTTTAAATATTATATTAAATTTTGAAATAATAAATCATGTTTCTAAAAAAAATATATATTTTACGTTTATCAAATTATTTAACAAAAAATATATGTTAAATAAATCGTAAATTAATTATATTATAATTATAGAATCTTTTATTTTTGGGTCATTTTTAAAATTTATATTAATTTTTTCATTAACTTAATTTTTTTTAATATTAAATATATTATATTATCCTATTTACTTATAAATAAAGCATCAATTTTTAAAAATAATATAAATATTTTTTGTAAATTATATTGATAATTTTTTCATATTTTGTACCAAATTTAATATTAAATTTCATATATTTTCCTATTAACTTAAATTATTTATTTTTAAATTTTCTATTCTAACCAAACACTGAAATTTAAATAATTGATGGAATTAGTTAAATTTCATTTGCCAACCAAACAATAGAATACTAAAATTGAGGAAATTAGTTAATTCTCAATTTCATCTAAAAAATATTTATCCAAATACCAGAATTACTCAATTCTCTCAATTTCTTAGAATTGAGAGAATTAACCAATTCCTCAATTCTAATTTGGAAATTTATTCAAACGAGCCCTTAGTTCTTTTTGCTACTTTTTTAAGGAAAAAATTCTACGTGAGAGCTATTAAAAAACACTAAATTATACTCTTCTAAAATTTTAAATTATGTTCATACCTTTTTTAGATATTTTTTTTGCAGTTATGCCTTTAAAATTAAAATAATATTTATTTTTCATAAAAGTATTTAAAAATAATTAAAATAATTATATATATATTTAAAAAAATATGTATATAAATTTATTTTAATTATTTAATAACCTTTTTGTTAGAAAAATAAATATTATTTTAATTTGAAAAATATAAGAGCAAAAAAGCTTTCAAAGTTATGAACGCAATTAAAAAGTTTAGAATGATACAAGTGAGAATTCCAACATGACAGGCGCTTGGGCAATACTTCAGAGCCAGAGATTTCAAGCGAGTCAGAAATCTACCCAAGCTTCCACCAACTTCCATCATAAATCAACAAAATAATAAAGCAGTATTTCCAATCCATATTAAACTAAATGAACTGTCCGGAGCTCTCCTGCCTTTCATCCGTGCATGCTACTAATCTTCCTATTCCCAAAATATATTATACATACAACAATGGCAACCGATATTGCTGCTCTTCTATATGCATAGTCAGCGCTGGTCTCCCTTGCTTCCTCACTCTCTATTGCAGGATCGCCCCATTGCTGATCATCTTTCTTAGCAGGAAGTGTCCAGTCTGCTGGGTAGAGTAAATGCAAGCAAATCTTTGGGCTTGCATTAGCCGGGTGCTTCACTAAAAGGACACACTGTACTGTCTGCAGACAGTGAGATCAACTGTACTGTAGAAACAACAAAAATGACTGCAGGATTAACAATGATGTTAATACTCATGCAAACATAAACATTGGTCTTGCTGCAATTTTTTTTATCTCCTCTCACCTGTTAAGAAAGAACAAGGATTCTTTCAGATTTTTAGTCTGCCTTCATAGTAACCAAAAACCCTAAACCCCAAAATTTTAGTCAAGGATTACTCTGATGTTTAGGCATGCATAGTGGAGGATTGAGCTCTAAGGTGAAAGCATCCAAAAACTATATGAAAAATATAAAAGGAAAAACTACAGAACTATTTGAATTTATCTATTATGTACAATATGAGAAAAGCTAAACCATCTATTAAAGCTCATAGTACTAGATTGCATACCAGGCAATATATCAATAACCCTTGAACTTAATTATGTACTTTTAAGTCCTGCATGGCACATTGGACTTGTTTTGGAATTCACCCTTTATAGCATCCTCGAACTGTTGGAAGAATGATGAAAAGCACTCTACAAAGGAACACCAGAAATGTTTGAGGCAAGATTGATGCATATGATAGGGCTTTATCATGAAGATAATTGAATAAAACAAATGGATAGAGTCATTAAAGAAGCATAAGCAAATTCTGCATATAGACTCCAAACATGAAACTCATCATATTGAAGACATGTATGGGCATGAACCTGAAGAAGATGATCGCTTGTCCAGAAATGAGCCACTAACTAAGACTGTTCCTGGAACTTGCTCAAATACCTACAAGGAGGACTGTTAAATATGCAGCTCTAAAATAAAAACACCTCAAGAAAGAAAAAAATAATGCATGATGCTAAACATGAACATACCGATATACGGAAAGATAGTTCTTCCAACAAATGTACCAAGTTGTTTTCCTTGTCCATTGTTGGAGCGTTGGCATCTTTTGAAAAAGTAATCTGTGACAAAGCATCATTTTCTAAATTAAGAACTACAGGAAGAGTGTGAACACCAGTGAGTTGACAAAAAATTTGCAGCTTACATTAACACAAAATGATGAAAGGTCAGATTTACAGGAGGCACCATTATTCAGGAAAAAGGACTCCACAGATTTTAATACTTGGAAGGCACCAACTTGACGTTGGAGACCCTGGTGCAGAAGAGATACATGTGAGGATTTAATCTGAAAACTAAACTAAAATCAACATTGGATATAACTTTATTATGAAGAAAGAACACAAAACTGATGACAATTTTTTTTTGGAGAACCCAATAGCCTGTGACTTTTTCTCAAAACATGACTTGGTGAAATCATTGAATAAGTAAAATATATCTGCTATAGCTTTCAAGTCAGGGACAAGAAAGCATTCAAATTCAAGTACCAAAAATGTCACACAAATGATGGAATCACAGTGATTAATCAGATGTAGTTAGCCATACCTCAAGGATGAAAGAATGGCGGTTCGTCTTTGGTGTATTGGATACAGCGATCTTTTTGTTTGGGGACAAAAATGACCATGCAAGACCCCACCGAGCTGTTTGACCTTGGACAAATTCAGTAGTTTTTACTACTGAAACCCCAACCTCACGAAGCTTTGAGACAAGAAATTTCAAGTTTGCCTTTCTCCCAACCATGGATGTGAACCAACTACAACTAGAATAGTAGAACATAAAAGTAATGTGGAAATACAACAGAACACAAAAGCCTAACATCAGAAATAGATATTAATCCTACCTAAAAGAATGTTTTAAGACAACACTATCTTCAATTATATGAGTAATGAAAGCCCGCTCTCCGCCAGGACAAACCATCTCCTCTGAGGTTCCACCACATGAAGTCTTTGGATTCAAACCTGCTTCCTCCATGCTCTCAAAGAATGGAGGATTGCACATGCAGAAATCAAACTCCTCTCCATCTTTGACAACACCAACAAGTACAGGTGGTCCACTGTAGCAGCCTTCTTCTAAACTTGAGTGTAAAGTTTCTGCTTGCTCTGCAGAAGTGCTCTGTTGAGGAGCCTCTTCCCTATCAGTTTCCTCTGGGACTGGTTCAATGTTCCCAGAAGGTGATGGATCATTAGCATTTCTAATCTCGATCAGCTCCAAGAGGTGAGGATTGCTCTCAACATTCCTCCTAGCCCATTCCAAAGCTATTTCCGTCACATCTACAACAAAAGCAATACCAATCAGATGATATCATAGCACATCTGGAATGGGAGAACTTATTGCACTTAAGAACCAAGGGAAAGCCCTAGACAAGAGAAACACATGCTAACCTGACCCAACAAAACTCCATCCAAGCAGGGATGCTCCTAGTAGCGGGTAAATGCAATTGGCTCCAGTCCCAATATCAAAGCCTCTCACCATCTCATCCGAACTTCTGACTCGTGAGATTATATCAGAGGAAAGCAGATCCTCAAGCCAATGTATATAGTTTGATCGGTTTGGAACAGTTGGGCAGAGCTGCCCATCTGGGATCCACCTACAAATGAATGGTGAAAAAAATAAAATCAAATCAAACTTCCATTCCAATTGATGCCCTTTGCTTCACAAAACTAAGTCCTCAAAATCTGGGAACAAAACGACCACTTTAATGGATAAACAACTGTAAAATTACACTTCCCAGTTCCCATTAGGATTTAACTAATGTCAAAACTAGAAATTTCTAAAACCATCAAAATAATTGGCAGATCACATTGTGCCCACTCAATGAAACTAATAGATGAACAAGCTTGAACATAATGGCAAAAAACTAGAGTTTTCCATAAAACCATCAAAAGGATTAGACAGAAAAATATTGCCTGGGAAACGGAGCCAATCTGATAAATCTTTACTGAAATTATCATCAAATGAACAGGAAAGATCACACATTTGAACAAAACCAATTAGAAAGAAGAACTTCACAAACTTCTCAATTTTCCATCAATCTACTGATGCAAGTGAATAAATAACAAACAAAAAGCATGACCAAATCATTTGCGCAGACCCAGATTCTTAGCTCAAAATCAGCAGACCCTACCACTTCCAATCAAACAAACCACAGAAAGAAAACCCCACGAACATCACATCAAATACCAGTTCACGCCATGGTCATGAAGGAGGAGGACGCGGGTGAGCTCCCTGGTGGCATTGAAGTCGGTGAAATCGATGGCGGCGCGGCCTCCGGGGCGCCGGGGAGGGAGCATAAAGGGCCGGAAGGAGGGGTACAGAGAGGCCAGGAGAGCGAAGTCCGGCGGCTTCTCCGAGTACTGGTTCCGCTGGTGGATCTCCGGCGGACACCGCCGCCGCCGCCGCTTCCTGCTCATCATCTTCTTCCCGCCAGAGGAAACCCTGACCCTAATCCAAACCCTTCTGCGCCGGAGAAGAAGCTAAGGGCTGCAGGTTGCAAGCGGATCTCGGGTTTATTCCCTGAATCGGATCCGTTTCAGGAATGAACTTTTCATAAATATCCCCACAAAATTGATATTTTCATACATACCCTCTTAAGGTTTTGGCATTTGCATATACGCCCCCGAAGCTCTTGTAAATAAACAGGTGTTTGCACCTCTTGAAAATTACAGAACTATAATATTTTCTTAAATTAAACTAAATTTATCACTTTAACCTTCAGCTCAGAATGCATATTTATTAAATAAATAATTAAATTAAGAACATATTTGAAAACACACGATTGGAACGATCAGTTGGTTAGGTTGGACAAGTAGTTGAGAGACTGCTTGAACTCGATCGGCAGTGCATTTAATTCGTTCTCAAATATGGACTCAAAATTATCTTCCACGCTTGCCATCTTCTGATTGTCCACCAAGGTTGCTCCTTCTCCTCTGTTTCGGACGAGGATTCGAAATGTTTTTGGCAAAATTCCATAGTATTTTCAAGCCATTGTGGATAATTGGACAAACTATTTAGCTCATGGTGTTGAAGTGTTTCTCAAATGCTTGAGCCTCGGTAGAGGCTACTGGATAGTAGTTAAAGAAGGTACGGAGGATCCCCACTCTCTTACTCTCCAGCCCATCCTCTTTCAAAAACTGTAGGGACACGTATTTGGATGCTTCACCAGTGGCACTCGCATCTTGTGGGTCGTACTCCATAATGGCATCCACCACGGTGACCTCATCCGCAACTGTTCGACAAATAGGCCTGCATTTCCATTCATACACACTCTATATCATAATAGTGCTAATCAAACAGTAAGATAGTGTTTAAATTGGACTAGAGTTTCAGAAACGGTGGAAGTAAGACCACTTTTGTCATTTTTATTATTTAAATAGAAATAACTTCGAAAGGAGTGGAAGTATCACTTTAAGATTTAAAATTGAATTAGCTATTACTTTCGTGACTTCCGCATAAAAAAATACGAAAATTGCACTTTTGTGAGAGAAGTGCCCACCCACTTTTCTCATTTCGTTAGGGTAGAAGTCATTGTTCCACGACTTCTCGAGCATCTCCGATCTCTGGATCTCATCTATTGCATAGCTCTTGTAGTTGGTTGTGTCTCTGCTCTACTGTCTCTCTCATCGCGGGCCACCAACTCCGTAATTGTGTCAAAGATTTTGCGGCTACGGCTCTGCCCCACTGTCTTCCTCATCGTTGGCTACCAACTCTATGATTGTGTCGCTGATCTCATGACTATGGCTTTACCCCATCGTGCCCCTTATCGTCGGTCACCAGCTGCACAATCATGTCGCTGATCTCATGGCTATGGCTTTGTCCTATTGTCTCCCACATCACTGACCACTAGCTCCACGATCATGTTGTCGATCTCGTGACTGTGGCTTTGTCCCGCTGATCTTGTGGCTATGACTCTACTATGGCTCTGCCCCAATGTCTCTCTTATTGCCAACAACTAGCTTCACAATCGATCTTATAAGTTTGTTACTAATTTTTTGGTGGTATTGTGCCTTTTTTTGTGGTGATCTTTATAAAGTGTGGTTTGGGTGTAGAAATGATGCGATCTTTGGAAGAGATCGAGGTGGGCATTGGGTTGTTGATTGTGGTATTGTTTTGCTACAAGAGTTGTTGAATGTTTCGATTTGAGGATAGTGTGTATCATAGTTTGGGATACCCAAATTAGTTGTGAGTTTGTTATTTTTGGATGGATTTTTGTTGGGTTTTTGTTTGAGCTTGACTTTACAATCTTGAAGCTCGAATATGGTGGAGATACAATGATAATTATAGGATTTATTTGGGTATTCCATTGGCAGGACAGTTCGTAATGTACATTGTGAAGTGTTTGTCACTATAACAATATAGACTTTTGCTGATGCTAAATAACGAGCACTAATTTAGTGCCCATATTGAAAGATTTTTAGTGGCACTAAAATTTTAGTGCCGCTAATGAACAATCATTTTTGGTGCTTTCAAATGAGTGTTGCTAATAAATATCATTAGCACCGGTAAAAGTTAAAAATTATCGATGCTAAATTATTAGCACCGACAATACTGACACTTTCAGCGCTAGTTTGTTAGCATCGGCAATATTAGTTTAAGTTGCCACCCCTCTCGAAAAATCAATCCATGCTCGACCATAAACCCTAGCTCAATTTTCTTCTCTGGCCAGCTCCATCCATTTTGTTCATTTCTAGCGTGGCTTCGGCATGACTCCATGCTTGAAGCCCTTGATCCCGTGTATTCCTTGCATTCCCGGCGTCCTAGTGTCATGCTCTGGCCAACTGCAACCATCCTCGCACTACCTCCTCGCCGCACTGTCGCATCTTTGCCCACTTCTCAATTATGATATCATTTTGAGTGAATAACAAGTCGCACTATAGGTTTGACGAGTAGGACCTCTCGTAGGCCCGATAGACCTATAGGAAGTTGGGGTACCAATAGATTCAAACTACAACTGAGTGTCAATCGCCACAATCAAGTCATTGGCGAGAATTCGACACGGCTTTTTACCCAACTGGGGATATTT
Organism: Trichopus zeylanicus subsp. travancoricus; assembly: GCA_005019695.1. Classification (NCBI taxonomy): domain Eukaryota; kingdom Viridiplantae; phylum Streptophyta; class Magnoliopsida; order Dioscoreales; family Dioscoreaceae; genus Trichopus; species Trichopus zeylanicus. The sequence continues at coordinate 1,140,093 of RXID01022599.1, forward strand.
GCTAAGGACGAAAATAAGTTGCCAATGACCTACATCGATTGGTGGGCAGTGTTGAAAGAAAAGAAGGCATATATTTGGGCAAATATAAAGGCAATATGATAATAAGTTACATTTTCTAATATGGTTATATACTTTATTTTATATATATCACTAACTTTTCCAATGGTTTTCTCTATAGGTTAATACCAACTTAGATAAGAATGCAAAAAGAGGAGTAATGTGGACTCTTAACAAGCATTGGCGTGACTGCAAGATGGACGTTAAAAAGAAACATTTCACGCTCTATAGGAATGATCCAGATAAATTTGTCACATGCTCAGATTCGATGATCGAAGAAGAACAGTGGCATGTCTTGGTCCGATATTGGCGGACAATAGAGACCTAAGAATTGCTTTGAATCCTCGATTTTTAGAATATAAGTAGTGATTATCACTAATGAATTAGCAGTGCTCATTCAAGAATTGAACCAAATCAATAGAAGACATTGATGAAAGTAGACAATGGGCCACTCTCTAGGACGCAAGGAGTATGTCAATCTAAGAGTTGAGGTAGGTTTTTCAACTTAACTTATTACCTCAAGTCCTACCACCGTAACTGATATATTATATTTTTTTAGTTTATTGTATAAATTATAGCTTGAGGCATCTACTAGATCTGAACCTTTCAGATTGGATGTATTCATTGTATTCCATACGAAGAAGGACGAATAGCCTATCGACGCCACGTCCACTACCATCATTATCAGAATTTAGCTTAATTCTTGACAACGTTTGGTGTAATAAAATGATAGTAATAGTTTTTTTTTCATATATTGCAAGAGAAAGATCACTTAGTTAAGACATACTTAGTCAGAGAATGCTCTTTTGAATATGTCCATCCACGATGTCATCCATGATCAGGTGTTCGGTCCAAATAAATACGGCTGAATATGAACATTCGATATGGAGTCAACATCCAGATTTCTATCCGGCGCATTGTCTAGACTATCACAAGGTAAGCCTCTTCTCTACACCTAATCTCAAACACAGGTTATGATCCAGGTGAAAGTTAGCTCTACAATGGAGAGATTCAAGAAAGAGATATTTAAAAATTTCTCCCATACCGTGTTTTGCCATATCCCAGAAGAGTAGAAAGTATGGGTCAAATCCCATGTTCATATACTTTATATATATTACATATTGATAGATATTATTTACTTGCAAAAGTAATATATTTCTTTCTATGGTTAATATAAGGTTTCGAGTGACACATTGCAATAACACATCCCTAGTGGTGGTATGGAAGCTAGATCCAAGCAAGCTCCTTTCACTTCTAATACTCCTCAGATATTTACTGTTCTTAACTAATATTATTGCATATCGATATATATTATTTACTCCAAAAAGTAATATATTTTTTTAATGGTTAATATAAGGTTATGAGTGTCGAATCAAAATGGCACGTCCCTGGTGGTGGTACTGAAGTCAGATCACACAGGCTCCTTCCACTTCCAACACTCATTGGGTATTTATTGCTCTTAACTAATATTTAGCTTCTGTTTTGTATTGTTTGATATGAATATTGCCACATATGAAATAATTTGTCGAGCTAGTCTTTTTTATGTTGCTATTTTACAAATGTGTGAGCACTAGTTTCGATTTATTCTTGTTTATTCTTTTTTTGTACATATAAGATACTAGTCTTCTTTGTAATAATAGAAACTTAATTATGTGTTGCTTATCTTTATCATGTTTTTATATAGATGTATGCAAGGAGACATTTTATGAGCTACCATCTAGAAGTAGGCTAGGTAGACCCAGAGAAGGAGTGATGTTCTTCTTTTTGGTGGACCTCTATATTCTTATATTACAACTTCATTATTTTGTTGTGCATGTGGAGATTGTATTTGAAGATTGAAACTTATTCTGTATTTGGATATTATTTGGTTGGAGATTTGCATTTGAAAATCATATGTTGCTTGTTAAATAAAATTATACTTCGTGTATTTTGAGTTTGTAGAAAAAAGGATTTCAAATTAATTCACAAGAGCCTTTTGCTGTTATATATGACAATTGCCGGTACTAATTATTGGTGCTGCTATTGATGGAAAACATATTAGCAGCGTTAAAATTAGCGCCACCAATAATTTATATATTATCAATATTAAAACTTAGCATTGCTAATTAATCATTTAGTATCGCTAATGTATATACATTAGTAACCTAATTCTGTACATTAGCGACGCTACAGATTAACGCCAATATTTGGCATTAGTGGTGCTCATGAAATTAACTCCGCCAATACTTTAATTTATGACGCTAATTTTTCACAATACAGGCATTAGAGTAAGTGCCATGAATGATTTTTAGTGGTGCTAACTTAGCGCTACGATGTTATATGATACTAATAAAGGCGATACTTATTTAGTGCCACAAAGTAGCACCAGAAATAATTTTTCAACGTTAATTTATCCAATATCGGCGCTATTATAGCACCAGAAAAAGTCTATATTCTTATAGTGTGTCTAATATCCGATGACTTCATGACTTGCTCCTTTGATGGTTTGCGAATGCAAAATGCTAATTGTATTTTGTCAATATTTTGGTTGCATTTTTTCTGTATATATTTTGATGAATATAATTGTCAATGATAACTTAATTTACTATGGGAGTATGAGTTGAATAAGATTTTTGTATTTCTTAATTAGCTATAGTAACATGGCCAGATTTCATATTGTCACATACACTTAGCTTCATATTTGAAAATGGATCGAGATTTGATAAACACCAATTGATTGTACTAAGATGGCATATAATGTGCAACTATACTATTGGATATTTGTTGGTATGAAATCGAAAGCAATAATGAATCCTAATTTTCATTGTATTTGAATGGCACATTACATGCGACCATATAATGAAGGCATTCCTGAGCTTGCTGGAGCAGGATATTCACGTGGTTGCTAATACCCATGGAGTAGTTTAGTTATGTCCCATTCTATCATGGTGATGTTCACACTCCTATTTATAGATATTTTAATATCTTTGTTCGAGTGTAAGACATGTTTTAAAATACTTTTTGCTTATTTTTTTGTATTTACATTATTTCTTTCTTTGTATTTGATGAAATTAGATAGATGAAAATCAGTGCGTTTATATACAAAAAGTTTAGACTATTAGAATGTCTGTTTTGGTTATTCTTGGGCCATTACTGTGGTACCTATTGAATAAAAAACCTAATATTGTTAGGACATTTGCCCGTGAGTATCAATACCTATGGAGTAGTTTCTTTTCTTATATGATGTATGGGAATAAAGAAAATTATTGATCGTACATACGGATCGATCCTCCTACATTTTTACAACTTGCAAATATAATGTGAGAAATATTTCTACTCCATGATACTCAATATATAATGATGGAGGAGCAGTTGGTCATTTTCCTATACACTGTTAGATACAATACTAAGAATATAACTATAATTCTCTAATTATATAGGTCTAATGAGACAATAAACCATTATTTTAATAAAGTGCTTAGGACTATTTGTGCGATCAAGAATAAGTATATCTATCAAGAAACTAACACTATATATTCTCTTATCAATGGTTGGATGAGCTACTACCCATGGTTTAAGGTAAAATATTAATGTTTTTTATTAGTTACACTTGATTTGGCTTGTTGTAATTATTTATCTTCTTCCCTTAGGATTGCATCAGCCTCCTAGATAGGAATCACATTGATGCAGTTGCGCTCGTCGAGGACCAATCTCGATTTCAGGGAAGGAAAGGGATTATACAAAATTTCTTATGCTCTATCAATATAAGTTTAAGGTTTCAATATATTCTTACTAGTTAGGAAGGGTCTGCAAATGACTTCAGAGTCTTAAAAAATGCTCTCTTTTTTTACCCTACCTGATGGTCTTCATTTGATTGAAGGTTTGTTTATAGTTTCTTCAAGTTGGGAATGTTGAGACATATATACTTATGATTGATTATTAGCATTCATTTATAAATTCAAGTAAATATTACTTGATTAATGTGGGGTATACAATAATATTAGGATTTATTTTCTCATATAAAGGTATCCCATACCACTTGAAGGAATATATTGGAGGAGTCAAAAGAGTGTCAAACTTGATCAATATAGTGAGGTAGACACCAAATCATCTCAAAAATTTAACTTCATGGAATATGAGTCATTTTCACCATATATATTGGACTCTATCTATGCAATATTCGATGTGAGACTAATTCATCATACCTGACATTATAACAATCCCCCTCTTCAGGTGTGATTTAATCATATCAATTTTAACACTCTTAATTAAGAACTCTTTTACTCGATCAGGTCCACTGTGTGACCCATACTAACAGGTTTTTATCTCATTTTTTTATTTTTTTTAAGGAGAGACTAACATGCGATTTAATTCAGTCGTATTATCATGGTAATATCAGTCTTAAGAGTTTGCACAACTTCGAACATGAACCTCTGATACCACTTATTGGGGGAGTCAAAAGAGTATTAAACTAGATTAATATAGTGGGTCGAACACTAAATTATCCCAAAAACTTAAACTCATGAGATATGAGCTTTCTTCACTATATATATTGGACTCTATTTATCCAATATTCGATATGAAACTAATTCATCACACCTGACATTATAACAATCTCCCCATTCAGATATGATTTGACCACATCAATTTTTAATGCTCTTAATCAATAACTCTTTTACTTAACTAGTTCTATCGTGTGACCTATACTAATCAGTTTTTGTCTCATTTCTAATTTTTTTAAGAGAGACTAACATGCGTCTCAATTCAGTTGCATCATCACGGTACTCTTTTACTTGACCAATTCTACCATGTAACCCATACTAACGGGTTTTTATCTTAATTTTTGAGTTTTTTAAAGAGAAACTAACATGCGACTCAATTCAGTTGCATCCTCACGGTACCATTTTACTTAACTAATTCCACTGTGTGACCCATACTAACGAGTTTTTTTATCTCAATTTTTGATTTTTCTCTTAAAAGAGACTAACATGCGACTCCTCAGAATATGCACTCTCGACTCATCGGAATGCTAAGGAGCTCTTCAATCTAGGATATTCTTTATTGAGAAGTAAAGTCAAGCAGACATTTGGGTTGCTGAAGCATTATTTCAAGATCCTAACAAAGGACCCTCATTTTTTTTGGCAAATATAGATAGATATAGTCCTATGTTATTGTGTGTTACATAACTATGTCATGACTGTGTATCCTTTAGCTTATATAATTCTTTTCAATATGTCATATAGTTCCATAGGGGCTCTGTCTTAATTATTAACATACCAATCCACAATCATGAATAACTCATGATTATTTGGGTGCTGATCAGGTTATTGGATCCTCTGCACGAACTATTTTTGGAAGATTTCACGCCGAAAATAACAATTTGAGCACACCAAACACTAAGAATTCAAACATGAGTTGGTCCAAATTTCTAACTAATAATATAGATGATGCAAAAGTCCATGAAGTCCTTCCATTTCGACAACCTTGTGATAAATTCGTATCCATTTCTTCAAAACAAAAAGCTCCTAAATATGCAATTGGAGTTGAAAATGATTTTCAAGAAACTTTTATTGCAGCTATGATCAATGTAGCCAATGTACTGAAGGAGAGTAAGCCTCCTATTGACTGGAGAGATGAGTTATACTCTATGCTAATGGTTTTTTGGAGAGAAGAGTTTCATATTTCACTACTCAATGAAGCTTACAAGCGCTTGTATGTGCGGAAAACTAAAGGCAAGGCATTTGTGAAGGGGATGGATCAAGAGCTTAGACTAAACTACCTTTGTCGGTTTTCTACTTGCTTCTTAGACTAGTTTACTCCATTGTCCTCTTACTACATTTTGCAGCCTCTCTGATTTTTTTTTTACAGCTATTCTCGTGATTGATTATTTATGTGCTTTTATTCAACTATTTGCAGATGGGTTGATGTGTGGGCATTTGTCAATTTTATGAACTTTTATATTTGCTTCCATGTTTAACGGTAAATATACCACATATTGATGACTATTGCATGTAGGCACTATAACTTATGATTAACATAATATTAAGTTTTTATTTTTTTTAATGGCCAAATGGGTGCGTTCTAATTAATTTCTATTATTATAGCATGTTGTATTTATATGGTTGAATACTTGAATGTATGCATTTTAATTTATGTATGTTACTTGTAATGTTATCCTAGAAAATACTTTTTTATATTAATTTACAGTCAAATTTATGTCAAAATTTCAAAGAATATTTCTAATAAAATTAAAAAACTTTATTACTTACTTGAAAATAATAACATATTACATAGATAAATTAATCATTATAAGTACTTTCGAAATAATCATTTCATGTTTTAAAAAATTTCATCGTTGGAGATTACAAAAATAACTATTGTACTCTTCAATTTTGTAGGAGTATATTTGTAAAAAAAATAAATTATTTTAGTCAAATATTACTTTTTATTATCCTAATTATCCTAATTATCGTAAGTATAATTAGTTTATTTTTTATTTTTGTATTATCCTAATTATATTAATACTTTTTTGTCCTAATTATGTTAATTTTATTATTTAATAAATATTATTTTTAATTACCCTCATTATTAAAATAAATATTATAATTGGATATAATTGGATATTATCATAAATATAATTAATTTTCAAAATTATAATTGTATAAATTTTATTAATTAATAAATATTATATTTTTAACTAACATAAGTATGAAATCACTTCTCTACTTTCATATATTATCTATCTAAACGATCAAATTTACACTTTACCCTTCCGATTTTACGATCCAAACGATTAAAATGACGAAACTCATAAAATTACTTTTTTTTTTGCTTTCATATTAAAATTATTCAAACAAAATCACACTTCCGTTACTTTTTATTTTTATCATTTTTACTATTTTTATTATTTTCGAAAATAAACACCAATCCAAACATTATCTGAATCACTGAAAGCACATTCAGAAGTAAGAAGCTAAAACTTATACTTTGTACTCAAAATCATGGTTCGGCGTTTTGGCGGGCCGGGGGGGGAGGGGGTGGGTGCGTGGCGGCGGCGGCGGCTTGGTGTGAGCTCCGGGTGGACAGGCGGGCGGGTGGGAGCTCGGCGAGCTCGCGCGGGTTGGGGGGTGGGGTGGTTGTGGTGGTGGTGGTTTGGGTGGGGGGTTGTTATGGTCATGGAAGGATCTCGCGCCGGCTTTGTGTTCGAACCCAAAAACCCCGCGCACTTACTAGTTTACCGCCGTCCTATCTCGTGCCCTCGCTAACTTGACTCGTACTCCCGTAAGATGAGGCTGGCCTTACACTGGGGTCCGTGTTGTCGTCAATTTGATTTTGACGTCCTTATCAGTTTCTATCAGATATTATTTACGTACGTAATATTATTCACGTAATTATTCATTATTTTTAAAATTTTTTAAATATATTATAATTTTTTAATTTGAAGTTAAAAAATAATTAAAATTAAATTAAATTTTAGTCAAAATATAATTTTTATTTTAGACCTTCGATATATGGTTATACTTCAGAACCGCTGCTCATGAGATCGCGTAGAGCTAATTGTTTTAATTCATATGCCCATAAATGCTCGTCCAGATCATCGAGGTACTAAATTTGTAATTCCACACCCAGATGTTCCAAACTCAACCGATGATGACTATGATGATTAGTTGTATTATTTTAGAATTTATAAATTATGTATGTGTGAAATACATTTTAATGAAAAGTTAAATTTGCTTATGTTAATTTTTAAATTTTAATCATATTCATATCATTTCTTATATATTTTTTTAATACACTAATATATATTAAAAGCAGACAATATCAGTGACTAACTATCAAAATTAATTTTAATTAGCTTAAATAATATTTGAAATTATTGTAAAATTAAGTATAAATTCATTCATAATTTTTCAAATTTTTTCAAATTTTTTCTAATATTTTTTCGTATTTTTAATTTGAAGTCAAATCACAGTCAAAATATAGTCAAACTCTGGTTAACGCCTAATTAATAATTTAAAAAATTCTTTTTGCCGAAACCGAAACGACCGAAACTGAAACCGAAACGGCCGAAACAGTCGAAACGTATCGGTTTTCGGCCGGTCCCGAAACCGAAACCGAAAACCTTGCTCAAAATAACAATGAATTCGATGAGATAGTATGTGACTTGACTTTGGGTTTTTGTTCCTACGAGGGAGATGAGATTACTCGACGCTGTCTTGTCGCGAGGAGATCGGAATGACACCAGACCGGCAGACGAGCCCGGCCGTGGGCTTGATCCCCGCCACTGAGTTAGCAGCCGAGGGGCATGATGGATCCCGCCGTCTCCGTCCCCAGAGTCATCGCCCCATGTTTGCCGCCACCGCAATGGCGGAGCCGCTGCTCGACCAGCACGGAGAGGCTGACAAAATGTACGAATTCTGCACCGACGTACACAGGTCATTCATCAAACACCTCGAAGACAAGTGCAGGCATTTTGTCGAACAAGCCTTACCTTCCCTGGCCGCCACGGGCGCTCCAGCCATCTGGAGGGCCGCCCCGGAAATTGGCCCATTCACTGAGACTCGCCTTGTCTAGCACTACCGCTTTGGCATCGCGGAAGCGCCGGACCACGCCGGCGTCCCTCTCCACCGTCGACCCCAGCAGCGCGAGGGACCCGGCCGTGGTGTTGAGCCGGTCCTTGGTGGCAATGTTGTCCTTGAGCAGCACCGGGATCCCGTGGAGCCGGCCGAGCGGGGTCTTCCCTGCCCGGCGCTCGGCGTCTGCTTCCGCGGCTTGGCGGGGCGCGTCTGGGTTCGTCTCGATGATGCCGTGGACGAGCGAGTTGAGGACCCCGATGTGGTTGAAGCAGTACTCGACGAGGCGGACGGAGGTGAGCTCGCCGCGGTCGAAGGCTTTGTTGATTGAGGAGATTGTTGCCCCGTGGATATCGAAACCACGGCTATCGGATGCAAACAAGAAGAAGAGGAGGAAATGGGAAGGAGGAGACATGGTTGGAACTTGGGAGGAGAGTGATGAACTGCTCTAATGATTTAAATAATAGGCGGATCACATGGAGACACAGATAGATTCCGAGATTGAAAAGCATCAACCTACTAACATACGTTGATGAACACTTGTTAACGCTGGACAGACATGAATAAAATAATAAAATAATACGTAATAAATATGATAATCGTAAATAGTATTTTTGGTAATAATTATATTTATTATTTACCGTCTAAATGGCGAATGAATTAGTAAAATTATATTTTATTTAAATCTTTTGACATTATCGTAGAAGTTCGATTATGGATAAAATAACAAAATAATACGTGATAAATATGATCATCGTGAATAGTATTTTTGACAATAATCATATTTACTGTTCATCGTCTGAACGGCGAATAAACTGATAAAATTATATTTTATTCAAATCCTTTAACATTACCGTAGAAGTTCGATAATGGATAAAATAATAAAATAACATGTGATAAATATGATCATCGCAAATAATATTTTTGGCAATAATCATGTTTACCGTTCACTGTCTAAATGGTGAATGAATTGGTAAAATTACATTTTATTCAAACTTTTTAACATTACGTAGAAGTTCAATTATGGATAAAATAAGAAAATAACATGTGATAAATATGATCATCGCGAATAGTATTTTTGACAAAAATCACGTTTATCGTTTATCGTCTAAACGGCGAATGCAGTGGTAAAATTATATTTTATTCAAAGCCTTTAATATTATCGTAAAAGTCCGATCATGGATAAAATAATAAAAATAACACGGGATAAATACAATCATCATAATAATATTATTAGCAATAATATCGTTCGCCGATTAAACGGCGAATGAACCGATAAAATTATATTTTATTCAAACGTAGAGTTGAATTATGGATGAGTCTTCCTCGGGATTTGAAGAGAGGCGGCTTCCGAACTTTGGATGCCTGCTCAAAACCGTACGCTATTTCAATCAGCCTTGGCTCATAACCATGCAGCCCTGTGAAGCTGATGCCGAAGGGGACTCCGTCGCTATCGTATCCTGCAGGAAGTGTAATAATCGGGAACCCAGCCACCGGTGGATAGGAGGGGAAAGCCGCCCCCGGTGTCACCACTGCATCCAGCTTGCTCTCGTTCATCAGTGTCTCGAGTCCCTCCTGGCAAAGCTTGATCATTTTTGTGATGAGCTCTTCCTCTTCTGGACCTACCCCGTTGGTCTCCTCAGCGTCCAAAAACAATTGCTGACCAAATTCCGCAACCATCTCCTGAAAGTAGGACAATGCAGGAATAAAACGATACGACAGATGGTTTCTTGCAGAAAGAAGTCTAAATTAGTTAATATCACTAAAGCTCTTTTACCTTTGGAGTACGGTTGTTGAAGGCAATTACGTCAGCCAGAGATCGAACTGGCGAACTTGTTAGGTTGGACAAGTAGCTGTTGAGAGACTGCTTGAACTCAATCAGCAGCGCCTTCAGTTCATTTTCAGTGATGAAATTCATGCTCTTTGTCATGTTTGCAATCTTCAGATTGTCCACAAAGATTGCTCCTTTTGCCCTGTTTGGGAGACGATACAAAGCATCAAAACAAAATGTTACAGCCAAAATGGCTATGTTTTTGGCAAAATTCCCTTATATGGATAATTGGACATACAATTTACCTCATAGTGTTGAAGTGCTTCTCAAATGCTTGACCCTCGGTTACAGGATAGTCGTTAAAGAAGGTACGGAGGATCCCCACTCTCTTACCCTTCAGACCATCCACTTTCAAAAACTGTAGGTAACCATTTTTAGGTATGTATTTGGATGCTTCACCAGTGGCATTTGCGTCGTATGGGTCGTACCCGACAATCACATCCAACACGGTGGCTGCATCCGATACCGTTCGACAAATGGGCCTGCATTCTCATCCATACACACCTAATTCTTTAGTAATGTTGATCAAACAGTGATGGTCAAATGACTCGAGGGACTATGAATTCAATCATGTAGTATGCGACCTTTTTCTTTTCTTTTATTTTGAGGAGTATATAGTTTGTGACTTGACCTTTCGAACAACGAACATAGAACAAGTACAACAGATGAAAAAAATATGTCAAATATGCCAAAAGCCCAAAACAATGGATGTCAAATGGCATTTGAAAGCATACCAAAAATGACGAGATGCAGAATATGTATCATAAATTCACAATTCCTAAGATTCTATGACATGCACCATTGTTAACTTTTATGCTCTATAACAAGAACTTGTACCCCAAAAGCAACAGATGACATACAAAATATGAGTTTTTGGTTAGGTTCGTTTCACCAGGGGAAGTAAGATTACCCAACACTGTCTTGTCGCGAGGAGATGGGGACGACGCCTGAGCGGCTGACAAGTCCAGCTGTAGGCTTGATCCCCACCACCGAGTTAGCCGACGAGGGGCAGATGATGGACCCCTCCGTCTCTGTGCCCAGGGACACTGCCGCCATGTTTGCCGCCACTGCAATGGCAGATCCGGTGCTAGATCCACACGGGGAGGCTGACAAATTGTACGGGTTCTGCACATACGCACCCAGATCATTTCATCAAACACTTTGAAGATAAGGGCAGGCATTTTGTCGAACATTTAGAGGTGCCTCAGGCCTCACCTTCCCCTGGCCGCCGCGAGCGCTCCAGCCATGTGGAGGGCCGCCCCGGAAATTGGCCCACTCACTAAGGCTTGCCTTGCCCAGCACTATCGCGCCGTCTTCGCGGAGGCGCCGGACCACGCCGGCGTCCCTCTCCACCGTCGAGCCCAGCAGCGCGAGGGACCCGGCAGTGGTGTTGAGCCGGTCCTTGGTAGCGATGTTGTCCTTGAGCAGCACCGGGATCCCGTGGAGCCGGCCGAGCGGGGTCTTCCCAGAGCGGCGCTCGGCGTCGGCTTGCGAGGCTTGGCGAGGGGCGTCAGGGTTCGTCTCGATGACGGCGTGGACGAGTGAGTTGAGAACCCGGATGCGGTTGAAGTAATACTCGACGAGGCGGACGGAGGTAAGCTCGCCACGGTCGAAGGCCTTCTGGATTGAGGAGACTGTTGCCTCACGGATATCGAAACTGCGGATATTGGACGGGGACATGAAGAAGAGGAAGAGGAAGAGGAGGAGGAAATGGGAAGGAAGAGCCATAGTTGGAGCTTGGGAGGAGACGATGATCCGGTACGGTGCTCCAAAGAATAAAAGACATCAGTTGGAGATGGATAGATTCCACATCGTTGTCCGAAAACAGTTATGATCACGTGATGATAATTGTGATTTTTAAAAATATATTTTTTATATTTATATATCATTATTATATCACAATTTATATTTATATTAATAATTAAAATTTTAATCCCAGAACAATATGACCCCTTGTCGAATTCTAACTCGTGTATTTTTTTTTTTCATTTTTGAAGCTTTTTTTAACTAAAAAAATTTTAATTAATAATTTCAAATATATGTGTATATTAATCTTTTTTTTATTTTTTAATATTTTAAAAAATAAATTTTAATTAAGAAATCAAGATTTAAAACCTTGAATTTTAGATTTGAGATTAGGATCATGATCAAGTATTTTTCAAAATTATTTTTTTTAAAAAAATTAATATTACTTATTTTATATTATTATTAAATTAAATTATCATAAAAATTTAAATAATTTTCTAAAATTTTAAATTATTGTAATATTAAATTTAATAAAAAAATATTAATTTACAAAAATACTTTACTAATTTTAATTTTAATTTTTATCCTAATCTCAAATGAGAGGTGACTTAGTGTTCAAAGCACTCATAAGATTATCACATTTACTATTACAAATTAAAGGGGTACTGAATGCGCTCATGTTACTACTATTACAAATTAAACGTCTACTAAATGCGCTCATGTGACTACAGCTTCTGCAGTAGCCCATCCATGTCTTGAACAAAACCTGAAGGCCGAAACGATGGCGGCACACGAACCCTCGTCGCCTGCTCAAACGCGTAGGCAATCTCAATCAAAGTTGGCTCCGAGCCCCTTGTCCCGGCGAAGCAAATGCCGAAGGGGACACCGTCCTCTCCATACCCCGCCGGCACGCTGATCCCCGGATACCCACCGATGGCTAGAACTGGAGCCACAGTCGCGTCTGGTGTAACGATTGCGTCCAGTGCCTCCTCAGTCATCAGCTTCTCCAACCCCTCCGATGAGAGCCGCATCATTTTGGCAATGGCTTCCTGCTCCGCCCGGCCCACCCCATTCGTGTTCTGGGCCATCAGGAACACGTTCTGCCCAATCTCCTCCGTCCTTTCCTGTAGCCAAATGACAACTAGAATCAACACTGAAACGCTGTATTCCATCAAAATTCAGATATTTCGAGTCACTTCTTTCTACCTCAACTTTGTGTTGGTTGTTGAAGGCGATGATGTCGGCCAAAGACCTCACCGGCGACACTACGAGCTCCGCCAAGTACTCATTCAGCGACTTCTTGAACTCCGCCGGAAGAACATCCATCTCGCCGTTCTGCATCGGATCACGAACGATGCTTGCATTTGCGATCTCAAGGTTGTCCACCACCACAGCTCCATGTTGCCTTTGCAGTCACACAGATGTCCTCTTCATTGAGACATTACCAAACTCGATCGATCAACAAGGAGACGAAGTATTTGTGATACCTCATGGTCCCGAAGTGCCGTTCAAACGCATTTGCACGTACAGAACCCTCAGGGTATGCATCAAAGAAGCCTTTCCTTAGTACACCAATCTTCTTTCCCCGCAGCCCATCGGTTCTCAAGAACCGCAGGTACCCGCCGCTGGGAATGTACTTCGCCGCCTCACTGGTTGCCGCAGCATCTCTCTCGTCGTAGCCGACGATGGCGTTCAACACGTCCACCGCGTCAGACACCGTCCGACATATGGGCCCGATGGTGTCTTCTCGAGGGGAGATGGGGATGACGCCCGCGCGGCTGGTGAGACCGACCGTAGGCCTGATCCCGACAACGGAGTTTAGGGCGGCCGTGCAGATGATTGAGCCGTCGGTCTCCGTGCCCAAAGTCCCGGCGGCCATGTCGGCCGCCGCCGCAATGGCCGAGCCGCTGCTGGAGCCGCAGGGGCTGGCGGTTAGCACGTACGGATTCTGATAATGCTATATGGTTAATAAAATTGCAATATGCTCCTCATTTGAATATATATTTATTTTTCTCGCTGTGAATATTGATATTGTTCTTCTGTATTTGCCTCTATACATATGCAAAATACTAGCGGTGGAGTATATCTATATATGCAATTCTGTGATCAAGAGTACATCCTTAAAATACAAAGCGACATATGCAAATACGTAATTATATATCTGCAAACATCAATTTTTCCAAGAAAGGGGTCATCATTTTGCAGGAACACGCGCAAAAAAAATGGAACACTAACCTTTCCCTGGCCGCCGCGCGCACTCCACCCGGCCGGAGCGGACCTTGACCGGAAGTTCCCCCACTCGCTGAGGCTCGCCTTCCCCAGTACCACCGCACCGGCCCTTCGCAACCGCCGCACCACGCCGGCATCCCTCGTTACCTCCGAGCCGAGTAGTGCGAGCGAGCCGGCCGTCGTGTTAAGCCGATCCTTAGTTGCAATGTTGTCCTTGAGGAGGATCGGGATCCCATGGAGCCGGCCGAGATGGGGCTTCCCAGATAGTCGATCTCGGTCGGCACGGGTCGCCTGATCGGTGGCGTCAATGTTGACCTCGATCACAGCATGGAGGAGAGGATTTAGGGCACGAATCTGCCCAAGATAGTAGTCCACGAGGGCCGCGGAGGTGAGAGTGCCGTTGTGGAAGGACTGGCGGATGTTACATATGGTGGGGGACTCCATCCGGAATGTGAGGCCAGTGATGGCCGGAAGAAGGAGTAGGAGGAGGAGAAAGGGACCGGGTTCAGATTTGGGCATGGTTCTGTCCTCCGTTGACTCGATTTGGGAGACGAAGCTGTTTAAACAAGTACTTTTGCGTGTACACCCTGAGATTTTGTAAATTAATCAAAGGGAGTTTTGCTTATATATCCCTAGAAACATCTGAAATATTTGAATGCGTAAGAATTGAAATTACACATATAATTCTCAAAAAGTTTTAAAAATTTGTACAAATGCCCCGGTTGTTTGTTTCTAATCAAGCTCCGTTGGTGCAATGTGAATACTCCTCGCATTAAAATTTCGCCATAAATATGAAAAGCTAATTTTGCCTTCATATAACTATACTATTTTCAAACAATTTTTTTAAAAAATTTAAAAAATTTTTGAATATGACTTTTTTAGGGGACAAATATAAAAAGTTAAATGCCTTTTTATTCTTGTCACAGTGCTATATTTGACAAATGTTTGACACATAAATATTTGTGTAAATTTTTGAATTTTGAGGGATAAGAAAGCAATTAAATTTTTTACAGGAATATGTATATGTACGATTTCAAAAGTTTTTAGAGATATACAAGCAAACAATTATTAATTAAAATTAAAATTTTTTTTTACTATATATCCTTAAAATATTTGAATTACACCTATATTTTTAAAAAATATAATTACTCCTATGTCCCTACAAATTTAATTTATCTAAATAATATTCTTTCTATTAATTTTCGTTAGCGTTCATCTAAATAGTTTTTGACTGATCTTTGTTAAAATAATTAATTCTGAAATAGATATTTTTTTTAGTTATGTTATGTTGATTTCATCTCAATCTAAACGAATGCTCATAGAAAAATAATTGAGAGTATTTATCTAAATAAATTAAATTTGTAGAGAAATAAAAAAGAAATGTATATGTGCAATTTGAATTTTTTCTAAAAATATATAGGTGAAAATTCCCAAAGTGCATTTGCTTGTGGTTTACTATTCAGAGAATGACAAATTGACCATCTGCTCGAGCAAGAGCTTCAGCTTGAAGACATGAACGGATTGGAAATAATTTTGACCAAAACAAAAAATTTTGGCGACAAATTTGGTCCGCTGGATTTGGATCTAGCGGTCCAGAACCAACTAACCATGTTGTATTTGGACCATCGGAGCCAAATCCAGCAAACAGGATCTGTCCTTAGAGTAGAGATTAAATTCAATTTCAGAAAAATTTCTAATTATATTGCATCAGTAGATAAAATAAATAAATAATAAAATATGCCCAACACTAGAGATTTTAGGCTTCATTCCATGTACAACTCCAAAGACGTATAAGAAAATGCTGCTGGAAAAAAAAATTGTTAGGATTAAAAAATAATGATGGGAAATTATTTATTCTATAAATATTTTAATAGAAAATAATGATAATTATATTACGCGATTTTATTATTTTTTTATTGATAATTGGTATTCTAGTCATTTTTTGTACTCAGAAATACAAAAGTAAATTATAAATTCAGCATAAGAATACACACAAGTACATACCTCCCTCTCACATACAAATACAAGTAACACAATGTCACATTCAAAGAAGTAGTATTATTCTCCCTCTCAAAACACAAACCCATGAACCGACAAAGCAGCAAGAAGCAGCCCCATCGCAGACCAGCCATCCCTTCCTCTCCCGCTCCCACTGTAGTATGGAGTGTTATCCACAAGGGGCTGCCCTCCGCCCAGCCCCAACTGCTGCCCCGCCTGATACCCTGGTCTCTCTCCACTCAACGCTGCCCCGCTCTGCTTCCCGAAGGGAAAATTCCCGATCCCATTGGCGGCCGCCGACGGTGGAACACTTCCCGGAAGCAGCTCCGCTGGAGGAGGAACCAACACTGGCGTGCTCTCCTCCGGAGCTGAGTGTGGCAGAGGAGGAGCAACAAGAGTTGGGCTTTCGGGAGCAACGTCCGGCGAGGGAGGAGCTACGACCGTTTCGCTTTCCGGAGCAAGCTCCTGCGGTGGAGCAGCAATGGTTGGAGTATCAAGCGGCTGGGTAAAGCCAGGGAACGCGGTGGTGGTGGAGGAGGGAGGAGAGAGGAGGAGGGAGATGGAGAAGAAAAGGAGGAGGGAGGCCATCCTTTTGGCGTTCTGCGCGCTTGCCAAGTGACTGGAGAACAGGAAGCGCACAGGGGTTTTAAGAGGAGGAGGAGGAGTTGGTGCAACGTCTCCGAGGAAGTGGAATAGGAGGTACGGAGTGGTTCCAGTACCTCAGACATCACCTCAACAGTGCCAACTAACATATTTTATTTATTTAAATTATTTTAAGACTTTCAAAATAGTTATTTCATGCTTTTAAAAATTTCACCGTTAGAAATTAGGGTAATTACGTAGGCCCCTCTAATTAATCCTACTTACGTATAATTTTTATAATTTTCGAAATTATCCACGCCATCCGTTTTTAAATTATTTACTGCGATTGTTATTTAATTAAATTTTTTTAAAACAATTTCGCCATTATTTTACGATTAAACATCAAAAAACTTAATTTTTTAATATTCATTTTTTCTCCCAAAACATTTACAAATAAGTCCTTGAAATATTTTTATTTATAAAAAATCCAAATATTAATATTTTTCAAAAAATATTTATAAAGGAGCTAAAATATTTTAAATATTATATAAATAAACCCTAATATTTGTATATTTACAAATAAGCCTCTGAATTTTTTATTTATAAAAAAGTCCAAATGTTAATATTTTTTATATGAAAATTTATAAAAAGGACCTTAAATATTTTAAATATTTTACCAAATAAACCCTACATTAGAAATTTAATTACAAATATTATATTTGTTGAATTTACAAATAAGACCCCTTTTGAATTTTTATGATTAAATATGTCAAAAATAAAAAAAAAAGAGCTTGAAAGTATTAAAACTTTAAATTTTAAAATATAAGTTCAATACTTTTTATATTATAAATAGACCCTCAAATATTGTTATTTATAAATAAGCCCAACTTTTATCAATTTTTTAATAAAAATTTCACAATATTGAATTTTAAAAATTAAAATTTTGAATTACACAGTTTAGTATTTGTACATTTACAAATAGACCCGTGAATATTTTTATTTATAAATAAGTTTAAAATTTTATCATCTTTAAAATAAAATTTTACAAAAAGACATTGAAAGTTTTTAAACTTAAAATTTCAAATTACAAGTTTAATATTTGTACATTTATAAATAGACCCCTAAAACATATTTATTTATAAATAAGTCCAAATTTTATTATTTTTTAAATAAAATTTTACAAAGAAGACATTGAAGATTTTAAAACTTAAAATTTGAAATTACAAGTTTCATATTTGTACATTTACAAATAGACCCCTTGAATATTTTTATTTATAAATAAGTCTAAATTTTAATCATTTTTAAAATTAAATTTTACAAAAAAAATATTGAAGATTTTAAAACTTAAAATTTAAAATTACAAGTTTAATATTTGTATATTTAAAAATAGACCCTTGAATATTTTTATTTATAATAAGTCTAAATTTTATTTATTTTAAAACTAAATTTTACGAATAAATCATTGAAGGTTTGAAAACTTAAAATTTAAAATTACAAGTTCATATTTATTTTTAATAGATCCCTTGACTATTTTTATTATTCAATAAGTCTAAATTTGTTTAGCTAGAGGGGAAAGTAAAAAGGGACAAAAAGGACATGAAGGTTGCAAACGGAAAATTTAAAATACAAGTTAACATTTGTACATTAAAAAATAGACTCTTTGATAGATTTTTGTTTATAAAAGTCAAAATTTTATTTATTTTAAAACTAAATTTTACGAAAAAGTCATGTTTGAAAGCTTAAAATTTAAAATTACAACTTTCATGTTGTACATTTACAAATAGACCCATTGAATTTTTTTATTTATAAATAAGTCTAAATTTTTTATCATATTTTAAATAAAAATTTACAAAAAAAATATTGAAGGTTTTAAAACTTAAAATTTAAAATTACAAGTTTAATATTTATATATTTAAAATTAAATCCCTTGAATATTTTTTACAAATAAATCCCTCGTCGGATATGCCCGCACCCTCGCCGGTCGGCATTCGCGTCCGCGCGCTGGCGCCGGCCCTCCCCCACGTCCGCACCCTCGTCGGTCGGCATCCACGCCCGCGCGCCGGCGCCCGCCCTCCTCTACGTCCGCGCCCTCGCCGCTCGGCATCCGCGCGCTGGCGCCCGCCCTCCGCCACGTCCGCGCCCTCGCCGCTCGGCATCCGTGCCCGCGCGCCGGCGCCCGCCCTCCCCCCACGTCCGCGCCCTCGCCGCTCGACATCCGCGCCCGCACGTCGGCGCCCGCCCTCCCCCCACGTCGGCGCCCTCGCCGCTCGGCATCCCCGCCCGAGCACCGGCGCCGGCCCTCACCCACGTCCGCGCCCTCGCCGCCCACATCCACACCCTCGCCCTCATCAGCCCTCGCCCGCGTCGGCCCGCGCCCGCACGCCAACGCCTACCTTCGCCGCCCTCACCCTCGGCGCCTACCCTCGCTGCGCGCCGGCGCCCACCCTCATCCGCGCCCTCGCCCGCGCGCCGACACCCGCCCTCGTCTGCACCTGCACACCGCCACCGTCGCTCACCGGTCGTTTACCATTATTTAGACATTTTTTTAATCAACAATATTTCATGAGTTTATTTGTAAATGATTTGAGAAAAAAAAATTTTATAAATCGAAATAATTTCGGGATATTATTTATAAATATTCGAAAGTTAAATAATAAATAATAAATTTTTAGGAGTTTAATTGTAAAAATAACGGAAAATAAAATCGAAATTTTTTAAAAAAATTTTGATTAAATAACAATAAAGAGTGTAGGTAAATATTTAAAAAAAAGAGATAGTGCGGATAATTTCGAGAATTATGAGGAGTTATACATAATTAGAATTAATTACCGGACGTAATTATCCTAATATTTTAATACAAAATTATGATAATTATATTACGCGATTTTATTATTTTTTTATTGATAATTGGTATTCTAGTCATTTTTTATACTCAGAAATACAAAAGTAAATTATAAATTCAGCATAAGAATACACACAAGTACATACCTCCCTCGCACATACAAATACAAGTAATACAATGTCACATTCAAAGAAGTATTATTCTCCCTCTCAAAACACAAACCCATGAACCGACAAAGCAGCAAGAAGCAGCCCCATCGCAGACCAGCCATCCCTTCCTCTCCCGCTCCCACTGTAGTATGGAGTGTTATCCACAAGGGGCTGCCCTCCGCCCAGCCCCAACTGCTGCCCCGCCGGATACCCTGGTCCCTCTCCACTCAACGCTGCCCCGCTCTGCTTCCCGAAGGGAAGATTCCCGATCCCATTGGCGGCCGCCGACGGTGGAACACTTCCCGGAAGCAGCTCCGCTGGAGGAGGAACCAAAACTGGCGTGCTTTCCTCCGGAGCTGAGGGTGGCAGAGGAGGAGCAACAAGAGTTGGGCTTTCGGGAGCAACGTCCGGCGAGGGAGGAGCTACGACCGTTTCGCTTTCCGGAGCAAGATCCTGCGGTGGAGCAGCAATGGCTGGTGGAGTATCGGGCGGCTCGGTGAAGCCAGGGAACGCGGTGGTGGTGGAGGGAGGAGAGAGGAGGAGGGAGATGGAGAAGAAAAGGAGGAGGAAGGCCATCTTTTTGGGGTTCTGCGCGCTTGCCAAGTGACTGGAGAACATGAAGCGCACAGGAGTTTTAAGAGGAGGAGGAGGAGGAGTTGGTGCAACGTCTCCGAGGAAGTGGGATGGGAGGACGAAGTGGTTCTAGTACCTCAGACATCACCTGAACCGTACCAACTAACACATTTTATTTTTAAAATTATTTTGAGACTTTTAAATAAATTATTTAAAATAGACCTAAATTGTGTTTATATCTATCAAAAAATCGTAATTATTTTTATCTTTCTTAAATTTATTTATTTTTTTAAATAGATTCCTACAATTAACTTGTGTGATGCTTGCCTAGATTTTCAGACCAATTTTATAGAGATTATATATAAAAGTCCCTATTTTATCTCAGTGTCATAACAATTAATTAAAGAATGAAAGTGGGTCCTACTTTCAAAAATCAGACAAAAAGTCCAGTAAAAAAAAGAAGAGAAAAGTCAGTTATTATGGTTGTTTTAGCTACAGGAGCTTGCGTTTCTTATAATATAGGGGTATTAGCAACTACCACCTTATATTTGTGTATATTTATGAAATAACCCCTATGTTATTGTTATTTTTGCAAAGGACTCTCCGTTTTGTGTTTTCACCATAAAAATGCTACATAATGACCACGTCTAGTTTATAATCCTGTAATAGAATTAGTCTATTGTCGAATAAATTTTCCATTTTTAAAAATTAAAAAACCAGATACATCATTAAAAGCTAGAAATCTTTGTATACATGTTGCTGAAAATTCAAGAAATCATATTTATAGTCTTACTGAAAAGATCATGTGCAAAATATTTTTGTGGGTATAGTTTTGAAATTGTTTATTTTTTGTGGGTAATACTGAAAGATTTCCCACTTTGTATTTGACCAGGGTTTTCTTTTTTGCAATAAAACACCAGTCTTGTTTTGTTGCAGAAACCACCTGCATTTCCACCATATGCAAAAAACAACCTCAATTGTTGATTTATTTGCGAAGTCCACCAAAACCTAAATTAACAATAGTGAATCCAAAAATCCTTTTTTTTTTTTTGTGCTTGGTTTTGGTTCTCAATACGTAAAAGACCATATTGCACTCCTTTAACAAAGAGAATTACCTGGCATGAATCACATAATTCGCACCACAGTTGCAAAAGCTCAAAAGACTGGACATATTTCCTCTTCTTTACAGGAGAAAGACGAGATTGTTTTGCTGTTACAGTGGAAGTATTAAACCAATACTTACAAGCTAATAATCATCAGCTATAGCCTGTGGACTTCATTTCAATGTCCTCCACACTAATCCCTAATGAACGGTACCACACTAATCACATCAAGCTCCACATTTGACGTAAGCCTCGAGAAGAAAAGCCAAGGTGGATGCACATAAACTAAATGTCCTCTGTAAGCTATTCAGACATACAGAAGGCTGATGAATGTTACACCACCCCAGAAGGAAGGCGCAGCACAAGTTGCCCACCAACAATACTGGAAATGACAAAGATAAAGCAAAATAAGGGTCTGTAATGAATTGAGCAAGAAGCTATACCATGAAGATGGGGCTGTTCGTCTCACCTCTTCACATAGTAATAGCAGAAATCAGCAAGGATTAATGTTTGAACTATTTCAGATAGAAGAACCATTGAGGGCCACAAGCCATAGCCCAAAGCAGTCAACAAGCGCCCGTGGGTATCCAAAACCTGAAGGATAGAACATTGATGATGTTTTAATTGGTGATGGAACCCCTTTTAAGGTATTGAAATAATTGCATTTCATGTTGTTATTGAAATGTTTTTCAAAGAGCTGTAGTTTATACAAAAAACATATCTATCTATATAATCATTTTCTTCTTCTCAACATCAGTTAATTAGTATTAGAATAATCTCAGAAATTCAGAGGCACATTTGTGTCATATGATAATCCTTAACTCTATTAAGATAACGAAATAATAAACTTTGGACAATTCAGAACTAAGAAAAATATAATAGGCAAGAAAAACTGATGTAAAACGCTCAAAAGAAGTTCAGAAATATCAAAAGGAACTAATTCAGAAGTCAAGGGGATATGACAAATGATTTGATTCACTCCTTTATTTAAACTTAGGATTTACCTTATTTAGTACTTTTCTATATTTAAATTCTCTTTATTATGATGTCTTAGGTCTTATTTTCGGATTCCACTAACCCAAGACTAATTTTGGGCTGAATCCTATTTAGTTTAAAACTTGGGAAGGATGAATCCTTATTTAGGATTTTATTTTCGTAGGTTAACTTATTTAGAACTTCTATCAACCCAATTAATGAGTCCAAGCTGAGTTGTATTCAGTTTGGGACTTGGGAAACTAGAAACTTACTCAAATTGGACTTCTGGTATTTGTATAAATAGGCCTTGAGCCCTATGGATAAGAAAATAACTTTTATTCTCAATAAAGTTCTACTTTAGTGAATTTGCTCTCTTCCTTGTGGATTCAAGGAATTCTTAACAGAGGCAACGGTGTTTTTCTCATCTACCACGCTTGTTGCTACGTCAAAAACTCGGAAGGCCACTGTTGTTATGGGATTGAGATCAATGTCAGTTAAACATTCTTGCTGAAACATAAACAAAATTTTTTGTCCATCTCAAAAGAAACTCATGGGATATTTTGGAATGCTTTTCTTATATATTGTTTCAATATTCGCAACTCAACAGATCTAATATGATTAGGAAACATTTGAACTAAACATTGGTGACAACACAAGCAACAAGTAGTGAATAAATATGACATTCATTTGCTTTTCTTATTTAATTCTATGTCACATTCATTTGCATGTGCATGGGACTTCAGACAGAACATGATAAATATATAAGCAGGCAAGAAATATGAACTCGGATCAGACCTGAAGGACCCAGTGTGCACAGCTCAAAAACCTGGCAATCCCAAGTGCAAATACATAGTGTGCTGTAAATGGTTCGACAATCTGTGAGAGAACAAAGGAAGCCATAGTCATATAACATGGATAAGCAAACAATACAATGTATTTATCTTTCATCTCATACCTTTGTATTTTGCATCAAGTGCAACTGGGGTAGTACTGAAACAGCTTCCAGATAAACACAAAATGCCCAAGAAATCCGATTCACAATGTTATGGGATGTGGAAGGATGCACAGAAAGGGCTAATACCACACATGGTACTGCCTACATACACAGGAGGAAAAGTTATAAATGTAATGCCAAATAAGCCAAAAAGTTGTGCCGAAAAAAAAACACAAGGTATTAATTTAGGAGGCATGGTAAAGCAAAGAGCTAGTGATCAAGAGAATACTCCAAACATTCAGCTGATATCTTACTATCTTATGCATTCTTTTATTTTATGTGGCTCCTAGATATCGTGCAAGTGATGACAAATTAATCATGATTCCCTGCATTTTTACTCCTAAACCTGCTCAAGAAAACATCAGTTATATGCAAAATTTTTAAATAGTTAGCATCCTACAACACCAAACCAATGGCTATCAGATATGGAAAAATCAAAGAAAATAAACGATTCTCACCACATAATACATAGCAAAGTTGTCTTTATCCTTCATGTAACTGGTTCTCAGTTTAAATCTTATCATGTAAATAACCCATAGTGTAGTCAAAAGTGTTGCAGAATCCAGCAATGTGTGGATGTCATACTCCATTACAAGACTGCAATACAATCTAACAGCTAAAAATAAAGCTGTTAACTCCTGAGACTTGAGAGAGAGTCCTGCAACAATTTTAAGTGGTGGATCAAACTAAGCTATAAAAAGAAAATGTGAGAATTGCAATTCGATCAGCAAAATATACATTGCATTAGAAGAACATTAGGAATAGAAATGCTAATGGTGCATATATTGGAAAATTGAAAACACAATGGTTGTGCACAAGATGAATGAAGCAAACTATAGTACAATTGCTCCACACAGCTCCACATCCACCTTAGACTATGCCCCCAGGCAATCCCACCTTTAAGCCACTCTCCCACACCTGTGTGTGTTTCCAATGAACCCATTTGTACTGCCACCCCCCAAATCACCTCAACCATCATTCATTTTCCCTACTTTTAATTATTCTGTTCAAAACTATCAAACTTGTTATTTTGGACCTAATCAAAACCAAAATTGAGCATCTGATTAATATGCCGCCCAGAACTAGGAACTAAACTGAAACTAAGCATCTTGACCAAAAGCTCACATGGTATTCAAGAAAAAAAGCATTAGATGCAAAAAAAAAGAAATAAGTCTATTACAATATTATGTCACCAGTTACTCCGTGGTATATTTTCAGTCTGCATGCATATAGACAATAGATTCTGTCCTTTCCCAAAAAATTGAGGTAATATCATATATAAACAGCAAATCAGAGAAATGACCAATCCACCTTAAACTGAAATCACAGAAAATTATGTCAAAGCATTATCTGGTTGAAAATCTTTTCTCAAATCAACTTTCAGCAGGTGGATCTTAGTGTTATATCAAAACATCCTCTCACCCCTGAGCTCCATAAGGAGCCCTCTAATAAATAATTAAAATGACAAGAATTCTAAAATAATCTAAGAGAGCATAGGAATACTAAGACTAACAAACTGCAACATAAAAAACTCGATCTCAACCAACATCCCAATATTTACCTCCAATGTGGTGCTACTTTTTATCCATAGCTACAATAAAGGCATTGTCACAGATTGCACCAATAAAGTTAAGGCTGAATAAGCTACTGTAACATGCCAATCTACACCTTTGCAAATCAACACACATAAGCAACTTTTCCACCTCCCTCTGCATTACCTTCACCTATCCAATCCATAAACATCAAATGTCTCATTTTTTTCACAAGAAACAATCATAACAATGTGCTGCATCCCATACATTTACAAGATAAGAATGAACAAACTGCTGCAACATACCAATCTACCACTTCCCAGATCAATGGAATCAAGCCATTCTCCTAGCTACCTTTCCAATACATTCACCAATCCCATCCACAAATATCAAAGATTTCAGCTTTTTCACGAGTATAGACTTTAACATCGTACTGCATCCCGGAAAAACAAATGATCTCCCAAAAGACATGGTAAACCGAATAGAATCTTAGGTTAAGCAAAAAAGGCCATCTTCTTTACTCTGCATAGATATGGCAATAAGCCAATCTACATCTTCTCAAATGAATGAATTAAGATATTTCCGGACCTATATTTGCATTACATTCAAAATCCAATCCATAACATTAAAGATTTCACCTTTTTTTCACAAATAATGAACCCTAACAATGACCTGCAACCGAGATCCAAAATATTGTGATGAAAAACCAAAAAAAAAAATAAAATCAAATAGAACTAAAGGAATTCAGGAGGCGCTCATCGGTGCAGGTCCCATCTCAAACATCAAATACTTCAAAATTTTCACCAAAATCAATCCTTACAACGCGCCACATCACGAAAACATCCCAGAATACAATGAAAGCGAAAAAACGCAAAAGATCTAATTGAATGAAAGGGGGAATTCGGGGAGGGTGCCTACCAGAGCAGGTGCGCTCCTTGGTGAGCTTGTATATGAGCACGGAGATGCCGACGGCGTGAGAAGCCTCTGAAGCTACGAAAAGATTGTCGTGGTCGTGGACTGCGAAGCGGAGGAACGCCAGCGCGGCCATTCCCGCCAGGACGGCAAGGAAAGCCTTCACCTTTGACGGCTGCCGTCGCACCCACCCGGCCAGCTCGCTCGCCATCCGCCGAGATCCCCTCATCGTCATCGGAGCTCCGGTGATCTCTCGCGATTCCCTTCGGCCGAGGAGGAAAAAAGACTAGCTTGTTTTTCGGGGAAGAAGACCGTTTAATCCGGTGGGATTTTGTGGGAAATAATGCGGGTGGAGACCAGCGTGAAGTCAGTGTATAGAATTAAGGATTTTTGCATTAAACTCCCAATCATTTTTCGAAATTTCACAAAATACTGAAATATATCTTTTTCTAAGAAACGACCCATTATTTTAAATATTTGAAAATCATCTCCAAACAGGTCACCAACGGTTTGTTTGTTTTGCATAAAAATCAAGTTTTAAAATTTAATATTTGAATATTTATTTTTGTAAATTTTTTTAATTTTTCGTAAAATAAAATATTCCATTTTAATGTTAAATAATTGAGATATTTTAGATATAAAAGGTTTTTAATAATTAATCTCAAACTTTTAGTAATTAAGATGTTCTATTCTAAATATTCAATGTATTTTTAATAATTACTTTTAGATTTAGTAATAAAAGTACTTTAAATATTTAAAAAAAATTTAAAGAATAAAATTTAATTTAATTATTAAAAATCTCAAATTTTTAAAAATCTAATTTTTTTAGTGGACCAATTTCTAGCAAAAATAAACAAGCCTTAAGACAAATGGTTAAGGACGGGATAAAAAAATCTTAAATCATATATATTAATGTATACACAGAAATGGTCTATTAGGCAACTGACTTCTGCCATCTACTCAATCACCTAATTATAATTTTTTTACCATTTATATATAATTAAGATATTAATAATTATTTTGTTAAATATTTTATATTTATAATAAAAAATAAGCAATATATTTATTCATCTATACATCGAAATAGTCTATCTAGATATATCAAATTGGTTGTGCCACCATAGCCAGTTTAACTGGACTGCCATCACTATTTCCGATCATACATGTCATAGCTCAAAATAGTAACGAGCTGTGTCTGGTACAGTTCGTGGAAAAAAAGAGGTGCAAGATATAGCTCACGGCTCATAGGCCTATGAACCGTTTCGTGCTTAACCCATTTTAAAAAAAAATTTATATATATATATATATATTATATAATATATATATATATATATATATCTATATAAATATAATATATAATAATGAATTATAACTTAATTGGTTTGGATTTTTGGATACAATTCTATGCTAAAAATTATATTTTGTAAGCTGGACTAAGCTGATCCATGTATTATGCGGTATCCGGTCCAATCATACTGCAGATTATATCTGACCCATTGGTCTCTGGGGGAATGTTAAGTCCGATCTGACATATAAATCATATTAAATACAGTTCGAATACTATAAATTTCGAGTCGGATCAAATACAACCCATAATATGTCGAATTAGACTAGTTCTACAGGTTAAAGACTCATTTTAACACTTCTAAGTACCATTTGATTTGAGATCAAAATCAAAATTAGCTTGTTTTAAAAAAAAATTTCTTATAAAATTAATATTACTTATTTTACACAACTATTAAATTAAATTATTATAAAAAATTAAATAATTTTTCAAACTTTAAATTATTATAGAATTAATTTTGATAAAAAATATTAATTTATAAAAACAATTCATTTCTCTTAATTTTAATCTTAATTCTAATTCCGAATTAAACATTGCCCTAATTTCTATTAGACATTTTGAAGAATTGCCACTCCACCCAAATGTCTTTTATTTTCCTCTTGAATCATATATTAGTCAAATAATTATACATAACTCCTATTTACAAAAAGAAAAAATGTTCATGACAAATCATATTGAAATCTTTATCTGTTTTAATTGATTGTATCTGCATGTAAAAGTCCCAACAAATGTGAACCATTATTAGTCGATCTCAATAACTGATAATCGTCTCATTCTTTTCTGATCAAGATGCAAAAAATCTGGTACAGATAATTACGAACGCAGTTTCCATTTCTCCTTTTTCATTTTGAACGCAAAAAAATGGCGATAATGAAGATTTTGAATAAGGATCTTACGAAAGAAAAAACAAGTGGTCTTGAAGGAGCCTTTGAGCATGGAGGTCGGAGCCAGGGGCGGCGTGTCAAGCTGGTAGAGGCCAAGGCAAGGGCCGACGAAGCGGAAGAGGATCCAGCCGCCGATGACGATGAAGATGGAGGCGTAGGCGAACTTGTTGAGTCAGAATAGCATCCCCTTCTCTCCCACGTATAGCTCCACGGCCTTCTCCCCTAGAGTCATCTCCTCCCACTGCTTCTTCTTCGGCGGCGCTGGGGTGCGTGGTGGCTTCTTCTCTTGCTCCTGCAGCTGTTTTGCTTGCCTCTGCGACAGCCGCCGGATGTTTAGTGGCGCTGGCCGCGTTGCTTCGTTGCTGTTTATGTTGTCATCTGTTTCGCCTTCGTTCAGCGGCGGTGACACGGGGGAGGAGGAGGCGACGGCGGCGAAAGAGCGGAGAGAACGAGGTTGGGATTTTGATGGAGGGGAAGGTGGCGGATTTGGAGAAGATCTTGGCTACCATTGGTCTCAGCTTTGGTTCCAGTTCTCTGTGTTCTTGAGTTCTAGTTTTTGTTGTTTGGCTGACGAGCTCTTATTATCTTATCTGTTGCAAGCTTCGTATTTTCGGATTTTTGTAAATGCCCACCTGCATTTTGTTGTATTTGAATATGACCTGTATTGCTGATATTTATTGTATTTAATTGTAAGATATTCATTTACCGTCCTGATTTATAAAGGGCCCAATATGCAAATAATAGAGCTGAACAGAAAATATGAAGGGCAGAAACCATGGCAAGCAATAATATTTCACATTGACCAGATTCATATTCAAGTAGTTACCAAAGCCTGAATATGTTACAACATAACAAACTGGAAAACGGAGACAACACATTGTCAGTGATAAGTAGACAGACACTCGAAAGATTAATGTGTAATCAAATTGTGATCCTGATCATCAATACAGTAGAATCTTCGACTGCTAAAGACTGCTAGAGAATACTGAGAACATTAGGAGGAAAAGAAAACTAATATGGGGCATCGGCTTCATTATTGAAGTTTTTTTTATGGCTGCCTTTCCACACTTAACTTTCAGCCCTTGAGCTTCTGAGTTATCGCCGGCGAGCAAACTGAGCCCAAGAATTTGCGATTTATTAGTTTCTATTGCAAGCTTCACTGCTACATATCCTAGTCCCGCTTAAAATATAACCACCAAAGCCACTCATTCGCATATGTGGGTGAGTTCGCAAGGGAAGAACCTGCATCATGATGAAGTAAATATTAGTTGAGGCCATCGAATGCATGACAACCAACAGGGATTGTTTCATGCGATTAATGCTCGCTGAAAGAACCTAAATCCCTTGTCAGATGGTTAATTACATGGAAAGTCTTTAAAATATGGTCTGTCTTTGCTTTCTGATGGTTGCCTATGTAAAGGTACAGACAGCTGTCGCTCAGCTACAGTGACAGCTGTCTGTACGACTACAGTAGCTACAGTGTAGCTACAGTGTTTTATTCCTTGACCTAATCCCACCATGCTCCGCTTGCCAGTAGTAGCGGCTATTTGTTACTGGTGCTAGGGCTGCTTCCCCCACCGCGCTTCCGCAAGCGTATGGATAGTGGAAGGTTGTTGGTGCGGGAGATAGCATCTTGGACTAATTGGGTAGCGGTCTGCAGCTGTTGGTTGATTCGTTCGATGGCAGGGTACCATGTCGCCCAAAACTGGTCCTGAGTGCCCAGTCTTCGGCACTCCTGCATCTTGATTGTGTGAAGGGCGCAAAGTTCTTGTAACGCCATGATTGCTGCTGCTGCTGTTGTGGGCTTGAGTTGGTTGTTTTGTGAGGGTCCATCGACTCTTGCAGGTAGAGTATTATCCTTGCTAATTGCTGCTGCGCCTGTTCTGTTGGTGCTGCTTGAACCTCCTGGATTGCCAGTGCAGCAAGTCCTAGTGCGTCGCTATCTTTTTCGTCCGGCCATCCTGCACACACTAGAGAAGATAGTAAACGGGACAAGGCATCAACTAGCTGATTGTCCTTGCCGTCGATATGCTCGAAGTGCACTGGGATGCTGATCCCTATTATATAGTCCGTGAAAGCAGTCCACCGAACTCTAGATGGTTTGTGATTGGGAGACTTGTTGAAGAAGCTGATGATTGCCTGACAGTCTGTCCTGATAGTAAGCTCCTTCTTATCCAAGTAGTAGATTTTTAAGGCCTCCAGGGAATGCATGACAGTGTATATCTCCGCATCTATGGTGGACTTGAGGGGATTGAATTTACCGCTGGCGTAAGCGCATACATGCTCAGTGGACTTTGGGTCATGCTTGTAAGGCTTCCATTTGCATATGCCGCCCTATCCCTTCATGCATCCGTCAGTCTCCAGGATGATGTAGCTTTCCGCAGGGGGTACTTCGAGATCAGGCAATTGCTGTACCAGCTGCTTGATCTGTTCGACCAAGGCCCAGTCCTGTTGGTTCATCCTTCTTTCTCCAGTTGGGCTGGTTTTGGCATATAGTGGGCTGAGTAGCTTGCCTAGATTCGGGATGTAGTTCCTAGCATAGTTTAGAATCCCAAGCCAGGACCGAAGCCCCTTGAGCGTCATCAAAGACTTATTTTGTACTTCGGTAATCCTTTTGATGATGTGTGGTTGTAGCTTTATTTTTTGATTACCAATAATTGCCCCAAGGAATTCTACCTCTGCTACCGTGATCTTCATCTTGGAGGGGCTTAGAACAAACCCGTGTTCCTCACAAATATTCAACATAATATTGAGGTGCCTTACGTGCTCTTCCTCCGTCTGGGAGAAGACCAGGATGTCATCGATGTAGACGGCGATGAAGTCTTCCGTTCCTTGAAAACAGGAGTCCATTTTCCTTTGGAAAATGGAGGGAGCGTTCTTTGATCCGAATGGCATGACCAGCCATTCGTATAGTCCCGTCGGGACTCAGAAGGCGGTCCACTCGATTGAATCCGGGTCCATGGCCACCTGATGAAAGCCACTTTTTAAGTCAAACTTGGAATAAACTTTACTGTGGCTTACCCTCCTTAGAATTGTGTTTATTCCCGGAAGGCTGTACTGGTCTTTATTTGTCAGGTCGTTGAGGCGTTTGTAGTTGAAGACCAGTCTCTCCTTGCCCTTCTCCTCCTTCCCTATGGCTAGGTCAACGGTTGTTCCAGAGTTGACTATGAAGGCTGTCGTCCTATGTCGGCTTTTGCTCGGCCTGATGACCCCTATGCTGAGCAGGGCTTCTATATGCCGCTTGAACGTGTCTTGTAGCTGCGGCATGACGTGCTTCAGTGGTCTGTCTTCTATGATAAAATCTGGATTCTTTATATCCAGATGGCAGATTACTTTATTTCCTGCCCAATGTTTGAGCGGGTCTTCCCCAATGAATCCCACCTCCTTGAGCCTTGTTATTATGGGCTAGAATTTGCGCAGGAAGGATTCCCTGCTTATACCTGCGTTGTAGTACACGGACTGCTGGATGTCAATGTACTCGTCTTCCTCTAATTCCAGCTCCTCGACTGCGGCGGCCACCGATGCTGTAGGGGAGGTACTGATAACGGTTAATTTTTTATAAAAGGTAACAATATTACCTTCGATCCTGACCCCTTCTTGCATGGCCTTGATGAAGTTGCATCCGATGATCATCTGGATGCCATCACCTAACTCCATCCTGAAGCTATATGTGTAGGGGATTTTGAAGCTATTATCCCCGATATGCATTCTCCCTCCTTTTAACTTCTTGTTAGCAGTCTGTTTCGAGTTTATTCCACTAAACTGCACAATGAAGCTATTCTCCTCCAATGCTTCTGGCGGCATTGAGGCTTCATCTATGCAACATGTTGTGGCTCCAGTGTCTAGTATAGCCCTTACCCGAATCCTGGGGATGCCAGGCAATTCCAATTCCACAAACATGTTATAAAGCATATTTTTTACCAGCTTTGGTCCTGGTGCTAGTTGGGCTGACCCTTCTGCAGCTGCCTTGTAGACGCTTTCTTGGAGCAAGACGTTAGTGTATTCTTCTTCTTCAGCCTCTTTTCCTTTGTCGCGCTCCTCATTTATTTTGCCAAGTTCCTCATAGTCTCCTCGTAGGCTCTTTTCCAGTTCTAGCTCCTGAGCCTTTTGCTTGTAGTATGCTACCTCCTTTTACAGCCGCTCGATCTCCCCTTCACACCATGTAACGTAGTGTTGCTGCTCCTGCAGCAGCTTCTGGGAAGGAAATGGTGCAGGTGGGGCTGGTGTAACCGGGACCTTAGTCTATGATGAGTATGACACCGACACCGACTCAGAGGAACAAAGTGATGCCATCTTCAGCATCTCTGAAGTAGCAAGCGGTTGGGGAAATGCTGAGGAGGAACCTGCTGAGTCCACTAGTTCCCCAGGCCAGCTCCCGCAAGAAGAAATTACTTATGTCTTGGGCGAAATCGAAGGAGGATATCACCCTCAGGTATCGTTACATGCCTCTCAGGAAAACTGTATGTAATTTTGGCAGCATAACAGTTTTGTGCAGCCACAAGAGGAGAAGTGATCGTGTTGCCGGCGCCAGACCATGGAGAGGGCAATGATACACTGCTCCAATTGCAAAGTTACAGCCTGCAACCTGTGCGGGCCATACTCCTTCGCCGGAAGCGGCCCTAGCACCAGTAACAAATAGCCGCTACTACTGGCAAGCGGAGCGTGGTGGGATTAGGTTAAGGAATAAAAAACTGTAGCTACACTGTAGCTACTGTAGTCGTACAGACAGCTGTCACTGTAGCTGAGCGATAGCTGTCATTGTAGCATTCTGTAGTCGTACAGACAGCTGTCACTGTAGCTGAGCGACAGCTGTCACTGTAGCATTCTGTACTCTAGTATAGGGTTACTGTGCATAGGATGGTGATCCCTATACATAGGGCGGTGCGCTCTGTAGCAGTACACTGTACACTGTAGCACTGTAGCGCGCTGTAGCAGTATGACGTAAGCGCTAAGCTCATCGGCTCAGCCCGCCCTCTATATAAGGAGGGCGGCAGCACCATTGTAAACATGTTCAGATTGTCCAGCAATCTATTAGAGCAATAAGAATATGAAGTTTTTTCCATATCTCTTCTTATTTCTTGTTGTTCTTGCCTCAAGTCCCACTCAAATCCACAAAAAGGCCTTAATTTCCGCATAAGAAATCGCCGCGAGCACCACGTGAGCGACGGAGGACCGACATGGTATCAGAACTTGTTAAAGATATGACAGCTTAAACACCTTAAAGGTCAAGATGCTAAGAGTATGAGGTAAGGGTTCGTTCTTGCCATTTCTTGTCCTTTATTACCACGTTAAGACTTGGGTTGAGTTCATCGATTACGAATTCTCGTCCTTCACGGTATTATACTGATTAAGGTCGTGACTTGACTGAGAAAAAAAACAGGCCCTAACTTGACAGTTGAGGCAGGAGGCCTGTTGTAAGCCCAAGGGCACGCCTGTGTGATTTCAGTATAGTCTCTTCTTAATCTGGAACTTACCTCTAGGATAGCTTTGGTAATTATGAATTAAGCTTATATGTCTGACGCATGGGAAAAATCTATTCAGGAATGGTATGAGCATTTCCGAACCTCTAGTCTCGAATACCTTGACCTTGCTTCAACATCTAAAGTTACAACAAATCAGTTAGCACATAATCTTGCTGTAATCTACGACAAAACTTGTCTGTCATCAAGAGTACACTTAAAGAACTTTAAACAAGTACTTGAACTGTGCCAGAACATCACACGAGAGGTCTCAGGACTAGAAGACTCTCTGAAAAATCTGACAACTGTCATACTAGACAGTAGACTTTTTACAAAACAAGACGCCAGGGAACTTGTACTTGAAGCAAGCCACGAAGACGATCATGGCCTACTACCTGTCTACTCCACAACAATACTACTACGACCAGTGCTATCAGGCCCAACAAAGCTATCGGCACTCTTACAACGATTATTACGGTCACGAGGCTTCAGAGGAAGAATACTCCACTGAAGAAGACGACGGCCCCCTAACATCTTCTTATTTTCGGCCTTCTTTCAATACTAACTGGGATCACTACGCGTGATTTAAGGAGAGTCCCTTCTACGCGCAGTATTTGCAGAGCCGAACGTCTCATGGCGCACGGCACGAAGAACTCGTCGAACCTTTCGACGAAACCATCGACGACCGTCAAGAGACCATCCTTGACGCTGGCTGCTGCTCTCCAGTCTATGATGAGTATGACACCGACACCGACTCAAAGGAACAAAGTGATGTCATCTTCAGCATCTCTGAAGTAGCAAGCGATTGGGAAAATGCTGAGGAGGAACATGCTGAGTCAGAACCTGCTGAGAAGGACCCCATAATAACAAGACTCAAGGAGGCGGGATTCATTGGGGAAGACTCGCTCAAACATTGGGCAGGAAATAAAGTAATTTGCCATCTGGATATAAAAAATCCAGATTTTATCATAAAAGACAGACCACTGAAGCACGTCACGCCGCAGCTACAAGACACGTTCAAGCGGCATATAGAAACCCTGCTCAGCATAGGGGTCATCAGGCCGAGCAAAAGCTCTAACTACAAATGCAAGCAGGCCTCACCTGAAGCCATTAAGATGTGGAAAGAAAAGGGTTTTACAAGGTCAGTTTAATTTGGACTTGTCAGAATTTTCTTCCTTCTGGTGGTAAGTGTGCTATATTATTTTTATGCAGCTTAATAATTGCTGCCCTTGAATTGGACGTGGATGGTATAGTTCAAAAGTTCTACCCCTGTTGTCATACTCTGCACCATTTGCAGTTTACCATCAATACTTACAGGTGATGCAAAATTTCTTCAGATTTATATTTTAGCAGTGATCTTTATTTGAACTGATGGATGTCTCTCTGGAACAAAATCTCAAATACATAACTTTACATTTATGATTTTGTGTACCATTTACCACTTTCAAGATGCATGTATGGACTAGCCACTGAAATAAATAACATAAGAAAACACGAGAACTATTTTATGGTGTTATTGATGTGTTGTATTATGTTAAAGCCTTTGGCATAGCAGAAAGATAAAACCAAATAATATCCCTTGCCTAAGGATAGTCACATGATGAAGATTGCCTAGAGAAAATTGTAAGCATGCGATATTTTCATGCGGAAACTGATCATATGGAACAAATGCTGAAGAGCCTTGTAAGCATGCAATGTTTGCATTACATCAACTAACTTAATGTTGTGTATGCTTCTGTAACACCCCAATTATGTTCTAGCCTGTTGTCAGCTCAAGCCTGAGTCCTAACAGTTCTGCCTTTTTTAACTGTTACTCTCTGCGATGTTCCTGGAAGTTCTTCCCTTTTTTCAATTCTTTGTTCATGATCCATGGTGTCAATTGTGCAGCCTCTTGCAAGGTGCATGCATAAATTACAGACATCAAAAATGGCTATAGGATTGCAAATTTCAGAGCCTTGGTTGCGGAATATCAGGTATGGCTTCCTGATGCAGTTTCATGCATTTGCCCAAATTATCTTCAAGTTTCTTTACTTAGTTATCGAGATTCTTCCAAGGAGGCCGTTAAATAATTAGCATATGCATGTTAAACTTCCAATTAATAGTACTCATATTTGTGTATATACACATCCATCCATTTTGAAGTAATGATGTCTCAAATCCTTTTCTTTTTTGGTGGTGTAACAATACCTATACATTTGCATGCAATATGTACTATATTGTCTATACAACTGAGGTGATCGATAGTCTATTCAGCACCTAAACACGATGCATCAATGGATTCTGCTATGTCCAGGTTGAAATATGTGCTGTTTAACATCTAAGGCATTTCCTAATTTTTACAAAAATCATGTATAGTACACAGATGTTACATCTTTCTGTAAATCTACATAATAAACAAAGAATATCGAAACAGATGGAAAGTTATTGTTAACTCTAATTAATTGTTTTGAAGACATGGTATAATTGAGTAGCTTGGTCTCCGACTGGGGAATATGGGTCTTATTAGCATGTTTAATGTAGATTTTGATGGTATTCTAATACATTCTAATTCAAATTAGTCATCAAAATTAGTGTCCATAATAATGTAGTTTGACTAATAATTCAAATTGATCAAACATTAAACATTTTTCAAAAGGTACAATATTATCTACAAATACTCAATACTTAGGTATCCATCTAATAAAAAAAAAAAAGAAACGTTCTTAACATTTCTTTTATAGGTGTTGATCACTTAATGGGCATCTAAAAGCACAAGCTGCTACATAGGCAACAATCTAGTTGCTTCCGGTCTGGATTCCATATATGGACTTCGGAAGGATATATG
Source organism: Trichopus zeylanicus subsp. travancoricus (assembly GCA_005019695.1). NCBI lineage: Eukaryota > Viridiplantae > Streptophyta > Magnoliopsida > Dioscoreales > Dioscoreaceae > Trichopus > Trichopus zeylanicus. The sequence goes on from RXID01022599.1 coordinate 1,176,680, forward strand.
ATGTGTTCAGGTTACTACTGTCGGTCCTCCGCCGCTCACGCGGTGCTCGCGGCAATTTCTTATGCGGAAATTAAGGCCCTTTTATGGATTTGAGTGGGACTTGAGGCAAGAACATTAAGAAATAAGAAAAGATATGGAAAGAACTTCATATTCTTATTACTCTAATAAATTGCTGGACAATCTGAACATGTTTACAATGGTGCTGCCGCCCTCCTTATATAGAGGGCGGGCTGAGCCGATGAGCTCAGCGCTTACGTCATACTGCTACAGTGCGCTACAGTGCTACAGTGTACAGTGTACTGCTACAGTGCGCACCGCCCTGTGTACAGGGATCACCGTCCTATGCACAGTAACCCTATACTAGAGTACAGAATGCTACAGTGACAGCTGTCGCTCAGCTACAGTGACAGCTGTCTGTACGACTACAGAATGCTATAGTGACAGCTGTCGCTCAGCTACAGTGACAACTGTCTATACGACTACAGTAGCTACAATGTAGCTACAGTGTTTTATTCCTTGACCTAATCTGCGACCTAGGACAGCTTGGTCCAACCGCTGCTGTTCTAACCCTATCATGACTGGATCCAATGCTCCAGTTGAACCTGCGCCAGTTGACCGACGGCCACTTTCCCCAGCACGAATGGACGACGACGTACCAGCAAAGCCACTTTTCCCAACACGGACGGACGACGCCGTACCAGCAAAAGCTATAAGCCTGGCTCCACGAAAAGTGATACCAGCAAAACAGTGGAGACGCCGTTTTTACCTGGCGACCACCGTGGGGCACGAACCCACGGCATCCTCACAAAGTCCATGCCATGATGGGCAGCCCCTCAAAGAAAGCAGATCGCTTCAGGCGGCCCAGCATGGGAAGCGGCCCTAGTACCAGTAACAAATAGTCGCTACTACTGGCAAGCGAAGTGTGATGGGATTAGGTCAAGGAAAAAAATACTGTAGCTACTGTAGTCGTACAGACAACTATCACTGTAGCTGAGCGACAGCTGTCACTGTAGCATTCTGTAGTCGTACAGGCAGCTCTCACTGTAGCTGAGCGACAGCTGTCACTATAGCATTCTGTAGTCGTATAGACAGCTGTCACTGTAGCTTTAATAGATATGGACAATCTGAACATGTTTACAATGGTTCTGCCGCCCTCCTTATATAGAGGGCGGGCTGAGCCGATGAGCTCAGCACTTACGTCATATTGGTACAGTGCGCTACAATGCTTCAGTGTACTTGCTACAGTGTACAGTGTATTGCTACAGTGCGCACCGCCCTATGTACAGGGATCACCGTCCTATACACAATAACCCTATACTAGAGTACAGAATGCTACAGTGACAACTGTCGCTCAGCTACAGTGACAGCTGTCTGTACGACTACAGAATGCTATAGTGACACCTGTCGCTCAGCTACAGTGACAGCTATCTGTACGACTACAGTAGCTACAGTGTTTTATTCCTTTACCTAATCCAACTTGAGGCAAGAACAACAAGAAATAAGAAGAGATATGAAAAGAACTTCAGATTGTTATTGCTCTAATAGATTGCTAGACAATCTAAACATGTTTACAATGATGCTGCCGCCCTCTTTATATAGAGGGCGGGCTGAGCCGATGAGCTCAGCGCTTACGTCATACTGCTACAGTGCGCTACAGTGCTACAGTGTACTACTACAGTGTACAATGTACTGCTACAGTGCGGACCGCCCAATGTACAGGGATCACCGTCCTATGCACAGTAACCCTATACTAGAGTACAAAATGCTACAGTGACAGCTGCCCTGTACGACTACAGAATGCTACAGTGACAGCTGTCGCTCAACTACAGTGACAGCTGTCTATACGACTACAGTGTAGCTACATGACTGGATCCAACGCTCCAGTTGAACCTGCGCCAGTTGATCGACGACCACTTTTCCCAGCACGGACGGACGACGTCGTACCAGCAAAAGCTATAAGCCTGGCTCCACGAAAAGTGATACCAGCAAAACAGTGGAGACGCCGTTTTTACCTGGCGACCACCGTGGGGCACGAACCCACGGCATCCTCACAAAGTCCATGCCATGATGGGCAGCCCCTCAAAGAAAGCAGATCGCTTCAGGTGGCCCAGCATGGGAAGCGGCCCTAGCACCAGTAACAAATAGCCGTTACTACTGGCAAACGGAGCATGGTGGAATTAGGTCAAGGAATAAAAAACTGTAGCTACACTGTAGTCGTACAGACAGCTGTTACTGTAACTGAGCGACAACTATCACTATAGCATTCTGTAGTCGTACAGGCAGCTGTCACTGTAGCTGAGCGACAGCTGTCACTGTAGCATTCTGTACTCTAGTATAGGATTACTGTGCATAGGACGGTGATCCCTGTACATAGGGCGGTGCGCACTGTAGCAGTACACTGTACACTGTACACTGTAGCACTGTAGCGCACTGTAGCAGTATGACGTAAGCGCTGAGCTCATCGGCTCAGCCCGCCCTCTATATAAGGAGGGCGGCAGCATCATTGTAAACATGTTTAGATTGTCTAGCAATCTATTAGAACAATAACAATCTGAAGTTCTTTCCATATCTCTTCTTATTTCTTGTTGTTCTTGCCTCAAGTTAGATTAGGTCAAGGAATAAAACACTGTAGCTACTGTAGTCGTACAGACAGCTGTCACTGTAGCTGAGCGACAATTGTCACTATAGCATTCTGTAGTCGTACAGACAGCTGTCACTGTAGCTGAGCGACAGCTGTCACTGTAGCATTCTGTACTCTAGTATAGGGTTATTGTGCATAGGACGGTGATCCCTGTACATAGGGGCGATGCGCACTGTAGCAATACACTGTACACTGTAGCAAGTACACTGAAGCACTGTAGCGCACTGTACCAATATGACGTAAGCGCTGAGCTCATCGGCTCAGCCCGCCCTCTATATAAGGAGGGCGGCAGAACCATTGTAAACATGTTCAGATTGTCCATATCTATTAAAGCTACAGTGACAGCTGTCTATACGACTACAGAATGCTATAGTGACAGCTGTCGCTCAGCTACAGTGAGAGCTGCCTGTACGACTACAGAATGCTACAGTGACAGCTGTCACTCAGCTACAGTGCCAGCTGTCTGTACGACTACAGTAGCTACAGTGTAGCTACAGTATTTTATTCATTGACCTAATCCCACCACGCTCCGCTTGCCAGTAGTAGCGGCTATTTGTTACTGGTACTAGGGCCGCTTCCCATACTGGGCCGCCTGAAGCGATCTGCTTTCTTTGAGGGGCTGCCCATCATGGCATGGACTTTGTGAGGATGCCGTGGGTTCGTGCCCCACGGTGGTCGCCAAGTAAAAACGGCGTCTCCACTGTTTTGCTGGTATCACTTTTTGTGGAGCCAGGCTTATAGCTTTTGCTGGTACGACGTCGTCCGTCCGTACTGGGAAAAGTGACTTTGTTGGTACGGCGTCGTCCATTCGTGCTAGGGAAAGTGGCCGTCGGTCAACTGGCGCAGGTTCAACTGGAGCATTGGATCCAGTCATGATAGGGTTAGAACAGCAGCGGTTGGACCAAGCTGTCCTAGGTCGCGGATTAGGTCAAGGAATAAAACACTGTAGCTACTGTAGTCATATAGACAGCTGTCACTGTAGCTGAACGACAGCTGTCACTGTAGCATTCTGTAGTCGTACAGACAGCTGTCACTGTAGCTGAGCGACAACTGTCACTGTAGCATTCTGTACTCTAGTATAGGGTTACTGTGCATAGGACGGTGATCCCTGTACACAGGGGCGGTGCGCACTGTAGCACTACACTGTAGCACTGTAGCGCACTGTAGCAGTATGACGTAAGCGCTGAGCTCATCGGCTCAGCCTGCCCTCTATATAAGGAGGGCGGCAGCACTATTGTAAACATGTTCAGATTGTCCAGCAATCTATTAGAGCAATAAGAATCTGAAGTTCTTTCCATATCTCTTCTTATTTCTTATTGTTCTTGCCTCAAGTCCCACTCAAATCCATAAAAGGGCCTTAATTTCCGCATAAGAAATCGCCGCGAGCACCGCGTGAGCGGCGGAGGACCGACAGTAGTAACCTGAACACATCATATATCCTTCCGAAGTCCATATATAGAATCCAGACCGGAAGCAACTAGATTGTTGCCTATGTAGCAGCTTGTGCTTTTAGATGCCCATTAAGTGATCAACACCTATAAAAGAAATGTGAAGAACGTTTCTTTTTTTTTTTATTAGATGGATACCTAAGTATTGAGTATTTGTAGATAATATTGTACCTTTTGAAAAATGTTTAATATTTGATCAATTTGAATTATTAGTCAAACTACATTATTATGGACACTAATTTTGATGACTAATTTGAATTAGAATGTATTAGAATACCATCAAAACCTACATTAAACATGCTAATAAGACCCATATTCCCCAGTCGGAGACCAAGCTACTCAATTATACCATGTCTTCAAAACAATTAATTAGAATTAACAATAACTTTCCATCTGTTTCGATATCCTTTGTTTATTATGTAGATTTACAGAAAGATGTAACATCTGTGTACTATACATGATTTTTGTAAAAATTAGGAAATGCCTTAGATGTTAAACAGCACATATTTCAACCTGGACATAGCAGAATCCATTGATGCATCGTGTTTAGGTGCTGAATAGACTATCGATCACCTCAGCTGTATAACAATATAGTACATATTGCATGCAAATGTATAGGTATTGCTACACCACCAAAAAAGAAAAGGATTTGAGATATCATTACTTCAAAATGGATGGATGTGTATATACACAAATATGAGTACTATTAATTGGAAGTTTAACATGCATATGCTAATTATTTAACGGCCTCCTTGGAAGAATCTCGATAACTAAGTAAAGAAACTTGAAGATAATTTGGGCAAATGCATAAATGCATGAAACTGCATCAGGAAGCCATACCTGATATTCCGCAACCAAGGCTCTGAAATTTGCAATCCTATAGCCATTTTTGATGTCTGTAATTTATGCATGCACCTTGCAAGAGGCTGCACAATTGACACCATGGATCATGAACAAAGAATTGAAAACAGGGAAGAACTTCCAGGAACATCGCAGAGAGTAACAGTTAAAAAAGGTAGAACTGTTAGGACTCAGGCTTGAGCTGACAACAGGCTAGAACATAATTGGGGTGTTACAGAAGCATACACAGCATTAAGTTAGTTGATGTAATGCAAACATTGCATGTTACAAGGCTCTTCAGCATTTGTTCCATATGATCAGTTTCCGCATGAAAATATCGCATGCTTACAATTTTCTCTAGGCAATCTTCATCGTGTGACTATCCTTAGGCAAGGGATATTATTTGGTCTTATCTTTCTGCTATGCCAAAGGCTTTAACAGAATACAACATATCAATAACACCATAAAATAATTCTCGTGTTTTCTTATGTTATTTATTTCAGTGGCTAGTCCATACATGCCTCTTGAAAGTGGTAAATGGTACACACAATCATAAATGTAAAGTTATGTATTTGAGATTATGTTCCAGAGAGACATCCATCAGTTCAAATAAAGATCACTGCTAAAATATAAATCTGAAGAAATTTTGCATCACCTGTAAGTATTGATGGTAAACTGCAAATGGTGCAGAGTATGACAACAGGGGTAGAACTTTTTGAACTATACCATCCACCTCCAATTCAGGGGCAGCAATTATTAAGCTGCATAAAAATAATATAGCACACTTACCACCAGAAGGAAGAAAATTCTGACAAGTCCAAATTAAACTGACCTTGTAAAACCCTTTTCTTTCCACATCTTAATGGCTTCAGGTGAGGCCTGCTTGCGTGGATTGACTGACCGGTATGTTGTGGAAATATTGCCCTCAGGTAAACCATTAGACTTTGAAGACGGTGTTACCTTGATGCTACTTATATCTTCACCAAGAGAAGAATTGTCATCTTGAAAATTGTGTCCAGTAAGCATACCCGTTGATGAATCACCCTCTGTTAACATGGAAACATCCTTGGTTGTAGACTTGATTTCTGAGGATTGATCATTCTCATGTAGTTTGATATCTTCATGAATATGGTTTTGAGCAGAGATGAGATCAGAGAAGGGAGCTTGTACAACTCTGTTCAAGCACAAAAATAGTCACAAGCAAGTTATATACATTATAAAGACTACAATACTAACAGATTTAAGCTACACAGTAAGCTCAAAAGGACACTAACTAGACAAAACTACTCTTAGACAAGACAAAAATTCTCAGGATTTTAAGATGATAAATCTAGGTTCCTTCACCTTTCATGCCAACCTAGCCTAACGGGCAAACCGAATAATTGCTAAAAATATTATATTTACCTGCTGTCTACTTCACTGGTTAAGTTGAATATTCTAACTGTATCTAGTGGGTAGGACTTCACCCCAAAAAAAGTATTGCATATATATCCTGTAGCTGTCAAACAAATAAAAGACAAGGACGAGTGGTGAACCCCAAGGCAGCCAAAAACTAAATCACACAGTAATGGGACAAAGTCAAAATAGTCTTCTGCGCCTCTATAAGTATAAAATAGAGGGAACCAAGGTTCAATATTGCATATCTTGCAAAACTCAATACAAACTTGTAGATTTTTTTTGTTTCATTACATTTATAGTGCTCCAAAGGCCATCATCTAAAAAACTGATAGCCACAAGCAAAGCAAATCTTCAATCGCAAATTTGTGAAAGTTGCAGTAGATCATCCAGAAAATAACTTCAAGATACAAATAACATGCCAAAAATAAAAAGAAAAAGAAATCTTTACAATTTGGCAATGCTAAACACACAAAAAATTCATGTTCTCTATATTTACAAATAGCAATTTAGCTTAATTTAAAGTTCCATAGGAAAATTAAAACAAAAGATACCTCCGAGATGTGCAGCTACAGCACCAGTTAGCAAACCACCAACCATATCCACAAGAAGAACATCAGAATATGCACCACGTTAGCCATGGAAAGCAAGAGGGATAGAGCATCCACTCGTACAAACCGGAGGATCATGAAAGAACAAGTAAATAATATAAACTCTTTACCAAAGACTATATTAACTTTAGTTTTTTCAACATAAGAATAAGAAATAAGATTTCCATGCAACGAACAAATTCCCATTCATGTGTACATAACCCACTTTTTATTGTGTTAAAATAACATGATTCTCAAGCTATCAAAAGCAAACAAAATTGAAGTGGTAGCTTGAAATTAAGGGTTGGGGTACTTCTGCAAAATGAAATGATGAGTATTGCTATTAATAAGGAAAAATTTTCTTCAGAAAAAGTAAAGGAAGACAAGAAGGAGACATAAGCTATAAATATTTATTTGACTTGGTTATCACATAGGTCACAATATACAAATAAATTGCCCAGTGAAACTGAAACTAAAAGTAAGATAAAATTACTAAACATGTACCCGATGAGTTTGCAGGGCTAAGAAACTTATCAACGGTAAGAAAATTAGATAACAAAATTCAAAACCCTTGCTACAATTAACTAGCATATTAGTATAAGATCACCCAAAATAACTCCCATAACTAATACAATAAGTGAAAAAATGGGGGGAAAAAAAACCATTCAAAGAAGAATACCCAATTCGAGCTGGATGGTTCTTGAAATATGCTTCACATATACTGCAAAGTTTGAAGAGGAAATTGTGTCACTAGCATATTTTTTGGACATTCAAGTCAGTAACATAGTGAAACTACAAAGTTCATACAGAGCCAATATCAACAAATTTATAAGAACTACAAAAACAGAAAGCAACGCCAAGTCAAAAGTTCCAAAACACTGATCCAAACATAAATACAATGGAAGCAAGCACTATAAATTTTCCAAGCATAATCACAGTATGATCTCCAAAAATAATCCAACTTTGACACAATTTTGATGATATTTTGAACCTTAGGGAATTATATCTCATGTTATTGTAGTAATAAAAACAATCCTATTCAAATGTAAGATTCGAACAGGCAGGAAAGGAGCAACAGATTCTTCAGTTATGGATTATCAACAAAGTCCACAAAACAAACAGAATAAGTTCAACTACAAGATTAGGCTCTTAGTCTATATTGGAATATAAGCTTCGCAAAATGAAATTTTTTTCTGGCAAAATATAAAGAAACTGAGACTATTAATAACAGATTCATACTCCTTATATTCTCCAAACATTGTGCGCTAATATATTTATAATACTCATAGAAATGCTCTTCTGAGACTTCGTCAAAGTTAATGAGTCAAAAGAAGTAATCACACTTGGAGTATTTCATAAAGAATTTGTATTTTCTCATGTACATATTTCAAAATTTGAGCATTTTTATTTCATTCAATAGAAAGACCACAATGATTTTTAAAGTAGGATGCCAATTACCACATCACATGGTGTGGTACTTCATGTGTTTGCCATGAGGTTTATGTCTAATAAATATTGCCCACCAGATCCAGACATTTTATGTCTAGACCTAGCTTAAGTAAAGCTTATACTAGTGCTGTTCTACTCCTGGCTAAGGAGTAGCAGGTCTTAAAATTGATGTGAATGGTGCCCTGTGGTAGAACTTCTTACTTAAAAAACTAAATGCTAAGTCGTACCTTTGACTAAAAGGCCGTCGTAAAATGACCTTAGGTGCATATTTCTTTTGTTTCCTACGCTTGTATTTCTCCTGGAGGTTTTTTATCAGTCTGACATCAAGCCAAAGGATTTACCAAATTATAATATTGCGCTCACTTGGGAAAATACTGTTTTATTTCCAAATGTTGAACTATTAGCTATAAGGGCTTCAATTATTTCCTCGCCACTTGCACCTTCTCTGCATAAAGACAAATAACACATTGTTCAGGAATGGGCTTGCCAATTACGAACGCATATGGACATTATAGTACTTGCAAAACTAAAATAATTTATCCACCAAACTAGGAAAATGTAAAATGAGCTGCATGGTTCTAAAACACAAACTGGCACATACTGAGTGAGGAGTAGAGGCAATATATATATATACTTTGATTTGTTGGTCCCGCACTTAAAAACCACTTTAACTTCGTAGGAAAAATTGCTTGAAAACTCAGGATTCCAAATAAACTAAAATAGGATCTTTTTTATCATAAAAAAGGCTGAATCATCCTAGCATTAAACTGTCAAAGTCATTGTCTTAAAAGGCAAAGATTATGCCTGCTATGTTAAATCCACTAAAACGAAGTAAACATAAGTTTTACAGATGTTCTATGTCATTCTTGAAATTCAGCAGAACATAAACAGTATCAATGGTTTGCTCACCTGCGCATTGCATCTATATCTTCGCTGGAAAGACTTTGGGCAGTATTGTTATCTATCAACGCTCGATTATCCTTCATCTCACCTTCTAATTGCCCATCACTAGTTTCTTGCACAGCCTTATCTGTGCAGAACAATGGCAGAATTAACAAGTCATGTCAAGACTAAGTGCTGGACATAGAATTTACAAAGAAAAACAAAGAAAAAAATGTGTTGAAGCACAAGAAGCTTCGGCCAAAACATACATATCATTTCTCAGATGTACATCTATGAGGCAATAAAGAAATCATTAATCTCCACTGACATATCCAATTACTAATCAACAATCTAATCAAATTGGATGAGATCATATGCATTTACATGGCAACTACAAACTCTCACAAAAAACCCAAGCATCACACGGGTTATGGAAGATTATTAGAACCACATTAGTATAATCATAAACTCCCCAAAAGAGATCAGAAGACAAAAAATTTGTCTTTTCCCACTATCAATGCGAATAATAGGATTTTCAGTGAGAAATCTAAATACATGGCAAGACTTAAATTTTAAGTGTTTGAACTAAATTAGTACAGTCGTAAAAGCTTAGCTTAATTTAGCACTACAATAAACTCCAAAACAGAAATAAATACCAGCTAATAGCAATCAGAAGAACTAAAAGATATCAAATAATTAGTAGCCGGTGAGGACGAAGGCAAGCCAAACGGGCATCCAATCAGAGCTCTCAGGGAGATCTTCTGGTCCCCAATCTTCTAACTCCTGCACAAATCCCAGCGACCATTAGCCAAGAATTCGCATAAAAAGGGGATCGGGATAAAAATTAGAGCTTCTACGACTGCGCACGCGGCGGGGGAGAGGCGAGCGAACACGAGACGGTCGCCGCCGTTGATGTCCAGCAGAACGCTGCAGCCCTCCCATGTTACTCTCTCGTTCTCTGCCGCCGCTTTCGGCGGCGTTTAGTGCCCGCCGGTGAGTTCTCCGAGCATTGGAGGAGGAGGTCGAATTTCTTGTTGTCGGGGAAGTCTTAGGTTTTGAAGCGAGAGCAGAAGGGGGAGGGATTTATAGAAGGCTGTTTGCTGTTCTGCACGTGCATGACACGTGAGATCACGACAAATAAAATTTTTAAGATCCGCGAAATCGCGAGACATTCTTTATTTTCATATACACCCCCATAAATTCGGAATATATACACCCAATGTATTGCCAAAATGATAGATACGATCATACGTTTCTTATACACCCCCATAACTTCGCGAAATCACTGCTTCTCTCATAATTTTCATATAAAACCTCAACATATTTAAAATACAGATTTGTCATGAAAATAAGCTCATATGTTTCATATACAACCCCATAAATTCACAAAATCACAGAAACCCTCATTGGTTAGAAGTCTGCAAGAGTCTCAACACAGCAAAACATGCGGATACCTTACCAAACAAAAACCATATTATTCATCCCAAAAAATAAAGAAAAATATAGCATATAATGCAATATATATTATCAAGCACAATTTAATATATTTGAGGTTTAGGTGCCATAGCTTCTTTGTTGCTCTTCTTCTTGCCAAAAAGCCCTCCAATCAAAGGAATCAATGGCTTCTTCTTCTTCTTCATGGGCATTGCTTCCTTGTCCACAGAGAACTGCCTCTCCAGAGCCTGGCTCTCAGGGTTGATCACCTGAGCCAGGGATGAGGGATGGGCAAAGGTGACACACCTTCTCTTCTGGAACTCGGCCGCATCGGTGTTCATCGCCGTCTCAATCTCCGCTTTCGCTGTGTTCTCCACGAACTTGAGGTCTTCGATCTCCGAATCCACGGGCTGCTTCTCTGGCCCTTGTGTTTTCAGTTGTGTTAGCTCCCTCCTGGTCCTCTCAAGCTCCTTTCGGAGAGAGCTCAGGCAGTTGGCCATCTCAAAGCTCTCCTCGCGCGCTCTCTCTAGGTTTTGGCGCGTTTCTTCTAGTTCGGCGGCAATGGAGCCTAGTCGCGATAGTCCGACATCATGCCGCCTCTCGGCTGCCGCTCGCATCTATTGAAAGCACAACCATGCATGTCAAGCACTGCTAATTAAGTTCAAGAAGAAGAAGAAGAAGAATGATATTCTACCCAAATACAGTTTGTAGTTCATTTTTTCCTTTTTTTTTAACAAAGGTTTAGCTAGATTAGTAAATTAATTATAAATACACTAATGCTTGCACCAAAATGCAAGTCAAGAATTACCTCACTCTAAAGTCACATACTTATATTCATCTTCTTCTAGTTCATCATGATCATCAACAAATGCATGGCTTGCTAATCATAATCCTTCTAATCACATCCAATGTCCTCAACCAACATTGAAAGGCCAAAAAGAACAGCAAACGATAGCTAGGAAGAACCTCAACTAGCCTGTGGCCAAAGACCTCTTCTGCAAGAACCTTCTCTCCGAAGAGCAAGACGGCTTCCTTCACAGACCGAAACGGCGCCCTCATGTCGATCTCCGCCCTCCCCACCAGCAACACCCCTCCTCCTCCTCGTCCCTCCTTACTCTCCATACTCTCCTTCTCTCTATCACAACCACCACAAGGTTACAAGCAATAGAACCTATATATATCGCAAATATAAGAAGTGATTATATAGATATGTAGAAAGAGAGGGAGAAAGAAGAGAGTTTGTTCTCATGTTGTAGTTCATGAGGTTGTTAGAGAAGAAGGGTTACTGGGTTAGTAATATAAATGATGAAGGCCTACGTTTCTTTGCGTCCACTTCACTGGAATACCGGTTAATTGGGGGGTAAGCCTAGGAGGAAGAAGGTTGGGTGGACGGTCAGGATTGGCGCGATCACTGGCGACCCCATCCACAAGTGGAAGATGGAGGGTGGATGGAGACCGACTCTTCACCAAATGGATTGATTAGCTAATTAGCTTCCTCTATGCTCGCTTGCACTCAAGGTTTCAAATCCCGTTTTCGGTTTCGGTTTTCTTCGTAGAGGGGAAAATCTAGAAGGATGTGGATCACATTCGCCATGCTTACACCGTCAAAAGTTTACGGTCTATGGTTCATGGAATCTGTTTCGGAATATATAACAGCTATTTTGTCACAGAAGATGAAGATAAAAAACAAGTTTATTTCACAAACAGCACTTCCAAACTCCTTAATGTAACATACATATCTACGTGACAGAGTATCGATCAAGAGCTTAATTGTAGTACTTTACAGTGGACTTCGTGGTTAAGAATCTTAAGATACATTAAGCATATGAAGTAAAACATCATTAGAGAGAAGAAGGAAGAGGTCGTGGTCGAGGAAGAGCTGGAGAAGGAGGAGGAAGGTGTCCTGTCTCTTAAAGGCTCTTCACAGAGTCATACAAGCTTTTCTTGATAGGAGTGAGATGGAGTCCCAAATCCTTCAGTCTTTGGATCGAGACCTTGTATGGCTTCACTCTTGGGCTCACCTCATCTTGACACCTGAAACCAAGCCAAGTTAATCAACTATACAAACAAACAAGCAAGCAAAAAACTCACGTTTGTTGAGAAACGCACTCAGATTAGTTTGGAAGAGTTCGAATTTAAAACCATCACTCAACCTGTTGGTGACAGGATACTCGGGGAACATCTCAGCGAGCATTCCGGCCAACTCAGCCCTGTGGATGACAGTTCCGACACAGAGGTACCTCCCTGATGCCGTCGGGTTCTCGTACACAAGTAGATGGGCTTGTGCTAGATCCCGGACGTCGACGATGGGCAGAACTGCGTTAGGGTATCCCTTCTTGCTCCCTGTCACGTAAACAAGCACCCGTGAAAGGCTAGCGTTGAGGGTGGGCTGCAGCATTGGCCCTGCCGTTCCCGGCGGCACAACCACCACCAGTTCTAGCCCCCTCCCTTTGGTCACCTCCATCGCCGTCAGTTCCGCGATTGCCTTTGCATAGCAGTTCCAATTCTTCTTGTCATTGGCCATCTCTTAGAGTCGATTATCGATTATCGATTAGTGCTTTTACTACAGTTAAATTATTCTTATCTTAAGGGGGTTATGTGTGAAAATCCTAATTACATGCGCATCAACTGATCAAATGTCAAGTACGTTCGTTTTCATGCAGTAGACAAGATCGCTCCAGCAGTCCTCGCCCAGCTACGCCTCCGGGCTCCGACGAGGATTCATATGCACAGCTCCAATGGACGACGTGAACACAACACGGAGAACCCCGGCATCTGCCGCGGCATTCATCACATTCCTAGTGCCATCCACCGCCACTGCAATCTTCCCCTACATCCGCAGCAAATCACAAACCATAAGCAAAGAAAGAAAACCAAGAAGAATAATTTTTTAAGTGAAGCACATGCTTTACAGAGTCATCGGTGACCGGCCACGCGACGTGGAAGACTCCGGCGCAGCCCTCAAAGATGGCACGGAGGCTCTTGAAGTCCAGCAAGCCGGCTTTATGTAGGGTTAGTCTCTCCTTGGCTACTTTGAGCTCCTTCAAATGGCTGTTCTTGGGGCCCTCTGAGCCATGAAATCCACGTTAGATACCAAATAATAATGCGCTTTTTTGCATGTATGCTTCTTCCTTGCATTCCGTATTTGCATATAACTCTCTGTATTTCTTATAATAGCATATACTTCCCGAAGATAAAGTATTGGGACGTTTAATAGACTGAAATACCTGGATTCCCAAGTGTTCCTTTAACGCGATAATCTTTGAGCAGGAGAGTCTTCACCAGCCATGAGGCTATGAAGCCGCAGGCACCGGTAACGCACACGGTTTGGCGGCGGAGAGCCCGGTGGTCGCCGGACATTGTCTCGCAGATTGGTCTTGTTGCAGCGGTGAGCTCTTCCTTGCTGAAGAATGTATAGATGAAGCTTCGTATTAGAATATCTAAGTAATAAAACATGTTTCTATGACCAAAGTATTAAATTAGTGGACGCAGTGTGCAGTTGAAGAGGTCATATTATTTTTTTTTTTGTTTAAAATGTGAGATAAATGCTTCCCCATTAATTATCTGTATCACGTTATGATATATTATCTCACTTTGAGAAGGATCATGAATTTGATTGATCTTCTTGTAACATGAACATTGGTTTGCCCCTATTTTTATGCAAGTCAAAATTAATTAAAATTTATTCTTGGTTGTGGGTAATTATTTAATATTTCTATACATTATCCGATGATTTATTCATCTTTTATTGTGGATAACAAACAAGTTGCGGAATATGACCGGGATTTCTAATGTGTATACCTGTACCAATGTTAAATTTTCATATATGTATTTTTAGAAAAATCGATTGAGATGGTGTTTATTTCGTGTGTAATTTTAGCAAAACAGGGAGTATTTTCATAAATAATGTGATAGAGGGAGTTTTCTACAAAAGCTGACACATTAGGAAATAGGAAGTTTGTTAGACATTTTTGTAAAATATAGGTCTGTATATGATAATTCACAGAACTATTGGTAGGTTTCTGCAAAAGATCTCATAAACAAATGCGAATTGGCAAACTCCCGGCGATTCTAGATCATTCGTTCCGTCGGCCAAAAATGGTACATTTGCTACTAAATCCTCCGCATTTGGAAATTTCAATTATTTTGTTGATTTAATTCTCTTTTTTCTTGTATAATTCTCCACCTTCCTCGCTTTCAATTGATGCAATTTTGCGTCAGATCCGCTTCATTTTGCTCCAGAATCGGCAGGGCAGGACCCGGCTCGCCAAGTACTGCGTTCCTCCTTCGAGGATTTCGAGAAGCACAAGGTCGAATACGAGGTTGGATTTGATTTTTTTTTTCTTTTTTTATCTTTTTCTTTTTTGAGTTTTTTCAAGATGGAGTTGGTGTTGATTTGAGTGTTATGATTTGTTTAGATTCATCGGCTAATTTACCAACTTTGTTGAGGTACATTGCTCTTGAGCATTCAATTTAATTGATTTTTACTCTTAAAAGCCATTCTGTTTTATGTTTGAATTAGCAGAGAAAAAAAATTGCAAAGTTCGTCTTTTGAGTATACTTATGTCAAGTGTCTAGGGCGTTAACAAATTACAAGTTTTATCGTCAACCATGTAATAAATGAGGCTGTTGGGCATGCCTTTGATATACAAATTTTTTTTATCTATCTGGTATCAGTTAATGGCACACAAATGTGAAAAAATTGGTTCTCATGTCACCGATTTTTTTTTACATATTACAAGTTATTAGATGCTTTATGCACTAGATCTGTCTACATTAATCTCTTATGGATTTTTAATTAGAAAGAACATGTCACTGTTTTATATATTTGGTTTCATATTCGCTATATTCAAGTCGTAAGTTTTTTTAAAACAAAATTGGATCATGTGAAAGTGGAACTCCAACAAGTTTATGACACGAGTTATATTTTTGGTTGACTTTATCAAGTTTATGACACCAGTTATCCTCAATAGTTATATTTTTGTTATCTCGCATAGCCTACAACAAGCAAAGCCAGATGCCAACCTAAGCAGCTTTCTCTCAAAAAATGTGGATTGATGGCTCTTGAGTTTGTCAAAGTATGAACTATGAAGTGTCTTAAAACTCCATATGCCTGGTATAGGCCGCCTCAACATTTATCCGTTGATGCTTGAGATAAAACTTCAACATGACCTGGCAGTGACTGTGCATTTAAAGCATTAAGATATTTTCCATGTTTAAAATGGTTGTCTCCTTTGTTACCCTTTTATTCTTGTCCAAGCTTAAATCTATATACATTTATTAATGCAGTTCCTGACTCACAAGGTTATATACAGAAGATATAGTGGACTTTTCTTCTCATTTTGTCTTGATGTCACTGACAATGAGTTGGTATATCTAGAAGTGCATCGATTTATTTGTGGAGATACTTGATCATTCTTCAACAATGTCTTGTGAGCTAGATTTGGTATTTAATTTCCACAAGGTTTGGGCTCTTCGTTTTGTTTTTTATACCTGGACATAGGGCTGTGCATTCGGTTAAAATTGAACTGAATAAATCGAACCGAAATTTCCGAAATTTTGAAAATCCAAAACCGAACCGGAACCGAACCGAAATATTTCGGTTCAGTTCGGTTATAACCGAATTGTAAACCGAATTTTTACAGGACTGGATGAACGGATTTAGTCATTTGCATAAAGGAAAAAAAAAATTAGTACAGGATATACACTATACATACCCTAAATCTGACTCTGATAGGCTGATACCCAGTCCAATTGCAAGTTTGCAAATTGCAACCCAATAAATAATCAGTTAATCTCAGTATCTCACATGCCACAATGGCATAACCGCACAAGCAGGAGCAAGACACTTTAAGACTTCAAGTGAATCAAGTCTTCAAGTTGCAGGAGCAGCAGGAGGCTAAGAGTAACAGCAGCAGGACAATGTATAGTAGCAGACTAGCAGTCTAGCAAAAGCGGGCAAGCTGCAAAATACTTCAACAGCTCAACTTCATGTAGCAAGACAGTTCAAGACTTCAAGTTGCAGGAGCAGCACAGGAGCAGCATAGGAGGAGCAACACAGCAGGAGCAGCAGGAGGCTAGGAGCAGCAGCAACAGGACAATGTATAGTAGCAGACTAGCAGTCTAGCAGAAGCGGGCAAGCTGCAAAACACTTCAACAGCTCAACTTCATGTAACAAGACACTTCAAGACTTCAAGTGAATCAAGTCTTCAAGTTGCAGGAGCAGCACAGCAGGAGGTTAGGAGTAGCAGTAGCAGGATAATGTATTGTAGCAGACTAGCAGTCTAGCAAAAGCGGACAAGCTGCAAAACACTTCAACAGCTCAACTTCATGTAGCAAGACAGTTCAAGACTTCAAGTGAATCAAGTCTTCAAGTTGCAGGAGCAACACAGGAGCAGCACAGGAGGAGCAACACAGCAGGAGCAGAAGGATGCTAGGAGCAGTAACAGCAGGACAATGTATAGTAGCAGACTAGCAGTCTAACAGAAGCAAGCAAGCTGCAAAACACTTCAACAGCTCAACTTCATGTAACAAGACACTTCAAGACTTCAAGTGAATCAAGTCTTCAAGTTGCAGGAGCAGCACAGCAGGAGCAGCACAACAAGAGCAGCAGGAGGCTAGGAGCAGCAGCAGCAGGACAATGTATAGTAGCAGACTAGCAGTTTAGCAGAAGCAGGCAAGCTGCAAAACACTTCAACAGCTCAACTTCATGTAACAAGACACTTCAAGATTTCAAGTGAATCAAGTCTTCAAGTTGCAGGAGCAGCACAGCAGCAGGAGCAGCAGGAGCAACATGACAATGTATAGTAGCAGTCTAGTAGAAACAGGCAAGCTGCAAAATACTTCAACAGCTCAGCAGTTCAACTTCATGTAGCAAAACACTTCAAGACTTCCAAGTTCCAAGTTTTCAACAGTTCAACACTTTAACTTTATACTTGCAGGAGCAGACGAGCAACAAGACAATGTATATTGTATAGTAGCAGAAGCTGGCAAGCTGCACTGCTGCAGAACACTTCAACAGTTCAACTTCATGCTTGCAGAGTTGCAGGACAATGTATAGTAGCAGGACAATCCTATAACTCTATAAGGCTATAATATCATTCTTACGAATCAAATAACTCAGCATCAGCAAGCTGTAAGACAACAACTGTAATTATGTGGTTCAGAATAAATATGATCAATTCAGTAATCAGTTAGCATTTAAACTTTGAAGGATTATATTATGCCAAATGGTCCATTAAGAAAAGTTTGAGAAATCTCTTGTAGTCCCGTGTACAGAAGTAACAGAACAGAAGCCAGAACCAGAAGTTCCAACTTCCAAGCAGCATAACATTACTAGGGTAAAGCCAAAGAAGGAGACAATCGTCCAATCAGTCACTAGCCCATATGCGAGCATAGCATATGGCAATGAGCCAATGATTCAACATCTTCATCACCTCAAACAGCTTATGAAAAATTCAACAAATATCATTAAAAAAATCATAAAACAATTCCAAGAGGGTGATACCGTCATATTCGTCTTATACCGTCATACCCAGCATCCCTCTCTGGCTCTCCCCGTGAGTGAATGGTAGGTAGTGGTTGCCTTCACAGGCCATCCAAACAACCATGCCATTGCTACAAGCCTACAAAGTGAAGAGGACGAAGCCAGAGTAGGGGACCATTGGAGCACCTCCGCATCAAAACACCAAAGACAAAAAAAACTCAAATAAAAGAAAAAATTCAAGAGGCTCAGATGGCTTTGATGCATAATAAAAAATGAAGATGTCTCCCCTCAGGCATCAACCTGCTCGGCTGCTCCTACAAAATAATAATTGGATACATACATGTCCCTGGATAGTTGGATCATACTATTGAACCTAAAAACCATAGTAAAATATCATCACAGTAAAAGCAATTAAGAAAATATCATGTAAGTAGGTAATTGGGTAAGGAACTAAGGATTGTAAGATCATAACTTCACACATGCACTGATGCTGTGATGCACATGAATGATAAGGATGTATAAGAATGAATCTGTAAGAGATGACCATAGAAAGTTAGAAACATGAACAGAAATGCATAAAAAATAAGTAAGCATATTCAAATCTTAAGATGACTTCTCAAAATTCAATGGTTGTGACATCCAATTTCATCTTTATCAATTCTGAAATAAAAAAACCATTTAATGATTATTTGATCATAATAAAGAAATATACAATGCAATAATAAAAATATTAGCAATTCAAATCTTACCTCTTAAATCTTTTCAAGTTCTTTCAAACTTTCCTCAACATTGATTTCTGTTTTTGAATTTTTAATCCAATTTTGAGTGCAAACGAGAGCTTGTACTAGTGTAGGAGTCAAAGAGCTACGAAAACGATCAAGTATGCGCCCTCCTGTGCTAAAAGTTGATTCAGATGCCACTATAGAGATAAGTATAGCTAATATATCACGAGCCGTGACAGAATAGGAAATCTGCAGTTATTCACTTTCCAAAAGCCCAGAACATCAAAGTTTGGCTTATTTTTTTCAAGATCCTCTGACAAATACTTGTCTAGTTCAGACTTCATTTCATCACCCATGAAACTTTTTCTATGCTCAGCAAATAGACTGCTTAAGATCTACTTACCTGATTGCTTTGGCATACTTGATCCTTCACCAGATGGCATTCCTCCCGGCTGTAGTCGAATTCTGTACTCTTTGAACAAATCATATACAACTTCATGCAGTTTTCTCCTCATCATAACACCTCTTTCACTTTCATATATTTTTTCAACTCCAAACTCAATATATTCTAACTTGCGTCTTGGATCAAAGACAACAGGAACAAAGAAAAGCATATTAATCTTCTCTAGCTTACCCCAATACTTGTCATATTTGTCTTTCATCACAGCAGCCATAAATTGGACTTTTGTATCACCGCTGACTTTCCACAGATTCAAAAGAAGGTTAACTTGACAAATTTCATCAAAAAATAAATTACTTGTAATATACATAGAGGCAGAAACTCTAAGAGTCAACTCATAGAAATGTTCTAAGAATGTAATAAGTCGCCTAACATTCTGCCAGTCAAGAGAGAGAGGAGTTTTATCTTCATTATTAAGCTCATGACAGAAATTACTATCTTTCTCTTTAAATTTTTCAAAAGCCCGCTCAAAAGTTTGAGCTGCTTCAAGCATCATATAGGTGGAATTCCACCTTGTTGATACATCCAAACAAAGACATTTTCTACTTTCAATTTTTTCAATTTCCACACATTCTTTGAACCTCTGCCATCTTACTGGAGAATATCTCACATATTTAACAGCAGATCTAACCCAAGCAATGGAATCTGTCATCTCTTTCAAACCATCTTTCACCACAAGATTAATAATATGTGCTATACAACGCATATGAATATATTTTCCTTGTGCCAAACAAGTGCCCCAATTTAAAAATTTTTTCTTCAAATGGGAAATAACAGTATCATTTGAAGAGTCCTTATCAACAGTAACAGTCAAAACATTATCAATTCCCCATTCAGAGAGGCATTTTCAATTGCTTTTCTTATAACTTCACCCTTATGACTTGTAATTTTGCAAAAATTCAAAAGCTTTTTCTTCAAGTTCCAATCAATATCAATATAATGTGCTGTGATACACATATAGTTTATGTTTTGAATTGAAATCCAAGTATCAGTGGTCAAACAAACTCTCTGTTTGGACTCTCTGAAATAGTGTTTCAACTTTACCTTTTCATCATGGTAGAGTTGAAAACAGTCTCTAGTCATAGTCCAACGTGAAGGCATTCGAAATCTAAGACAAGCTTGAGACATAAAGTATTGAAAGCCTTCATGTTGCACAAAACTAAAAGGCAGTTCATCTACAACAATCATGTGTGCCAGTGCTTTTCTAATTTTTTCTTGATTAAACTTCCAGCTAGTTAGCACAAACTCATTTGCTACTTCTTTCTGAATAGGTTGCATAGCAAGTTGTGTTTGATGTGTATCAACATTATATGGATATTGTTTGCATTGATTCATGTGATGTCTAAGAGAAGAAGTACCATTTTTTTTTAATCACAAAAGAATTCATTACCACAGTAGTTGCATCTGGCTTTGGTTGACTTGCCCGAGTCTGTGAACTTTGTGTAATACCCCATACAGCTGATTGTGCTGTCATTCTTTTTCTCGGCATTGGAGGCTTTGTACTCCACGTATATGCATTACTCTCGTTTGAAACTTCGATAGTCATAGGCATAGAACTTTCCTAAAAAGCAGAAATTGGCATTGGATTTGGAATAACTGGATTTGTGTTTGAAAGCTGCTGATTGTCATCCTCGTTCAACACCTATCAATAGAAAAATACAGAATTACAGATTAAATCGTATGAAATCAAAAAACCCTAATTTAATTTCACAAAATTCAACCGTAATCTTGCAATTTGATCCCGATGATGTCGTTGTAGAAAAATGAGATATTGAAACTTAAAGCCTCGAAGGCTAGTCACAGTGAGATATTGAGGCGTCGGGAGTCAGAGCCTCAGAGGAGGAGAGGGGTCCGGGGGTAGACGAAAGCGATGCCACCGGGGATGAAGGAGAAGAAAAATCAGGAATTCGAAACTGAGGATTTACTGATCTAACAATAAAATTGTATGAAATCAAAAAACCCTAATTTAATTTCACAAAAAATCAACCCTAAATTTCATAATTTCTGAAATACTCTTAACTTGCAGCTTAATCCGTTATAGAAAAATAAGAAATTGAAACTCAAAGTGTCAACCATAGAGATATTAAGGCATCGGGACTCAGAGAGTCAGAGCCTCAGAGAGGGGGGGGTGTGGACCGTAGACGAAAGGGTTAACAATAAAATCGTATGAAATCAAAAAACCCTAATTTAATTTCACAAAAAATCAACCCTAAATACTCTCACCTTGCAACTTAATCCATTGTAAAAAAATGAGAGATTAAAACTCAGAGCGTCGACCAAAGATATATTGAGGCGTCGGGACTCAGAGGCTCAGAGGAGGAGGAGGGTCCGAGGGTGGACGAAAGCAATGTCACCGACACGGCGAAGCATCGCAACTGCAGGGATGAAGGAGAAAAAAAATCGTCAATTCGAAACTGAGGATTTATTGATCTGAAATCAAAAAATCCTAATTTAATTTTACAAAAAATCAACCCTAAATTTCATAATTTTCTAAATACGCTCATCTTACAACTTAATCCATCGTAGAAAAATGAAATATTGAAACTCAGAGCGTCGACCAGAGAGAGACGTCGGGACTTAGAGCCTCAGAGGAGGAGGGGGGTCCAGGGGTGGACGAAAGCGATGTCACCGACACGGTGCAGCACCGCAGCTGCAAGGATGAAGGCGCAACACCGCAGGTCCGTAGCGGCGAGAGTGAGAGCAGCGAGAGCGCCGAGAGCGAGAAGCGATCGGGAATTCGGGATTAGGGTTAGGGCTGAAATGAGAGGTGAGAGCGAAAGCGGCGAACCGCTCTGAGAGAACACGATAATATATATTGCTGTTTGAGCCAATTAGCCCAAAACCGAAACCTAACCGCAGTATATAGGTATATATATAATTCGGTTCGGTTCGCTTTTTACGGTTTTTCAAAATTAAAAACCGAAACCAAACTGAATTTTAAATTTTTTTTTCCAAAACCGAACCGAACTAAGAACCGAATAACCCGAACCGAATTGGTTATTCGGTTTCGGTCGGTCGGTTAATTCGGTTTTGACCGAATAATGCACAGCCCTACCTGGACAAGTTGTTTTTGCATATTTACCCTTACAAAATAGCTAAATGTGTAATTGTGCCTATCAACATTGCAATTGGTTCTATTTCTTTATTAAACATATGTGTGGCACTTGTATTCCTGGAGTGATGGGGCAAATGAACATTCATGATGGTAAGCATGTGATTAGCTGTTTGTGTTGGGATATATACTATCATTTAAAGTGAAGTATGTACAAGTCTATGGCTCTGTTTAACTTGAAGTATGTACACTGGGGCAACAACAGTTTCATGTTTTTGTTATGGACATTGGGCATATCTTATACCTTGAAATTATGAAGAATGGAACCCTGCCCTTTAGTGAACTGGAATAAAGAAGCATTTACCCAAGAAAGATATATGAAGTCTCTAAGCAGAACACACCTGGCATCTATAAAAGTTTTAGTAGAATTTGTTTTGATGAGGCGCACATAGATGCAATATATTCATGTCACTTAGTAAAAGTTTATGTAGTGATAGCTTTTCCTTATTCATGGCTTTTGAAGGAATGCTTTCTCTATTCTAGAGTCTACATGACTTGAATTTGAGAGAGATCACAGGTCCAAACCTTTGAAACTTAAAAAAATAATATTAAAAAACCAATATAGGATATTTGGTCATTGGTCAAAGATGTTACTCGTGATTCATTTCTAGTGAATTCAAGATACCTGATCATTGGTCATAGATATTGCTCATGCGTCATATAGAAAGCAAATATAACAACTTAAAAGGAATGATGAATTGGGTTTAATAAAAATAATAATAGTTTTTACAATTAAAATCAATTCAGAACCCAATTACAAAAATCACAAGTTCATAAATAATAAATCAATCACGAATGTTATAATATAAATAGAAAAAAGAACAAATGATATTATGAGTTTTATGTAATTTGATGGTCAACCGCATCTATTTCACAGCACTCACTTTAATCTTGAAGGCTTGAACTCTCTCTTAGATTCGTTGTTTTGTAAGTAAAACCACCTCCTTCCAATCGCTTACTCTAGCAAAACAAGTGTTACTTCACTCCAGAGCTTTGACTCCCTCACTCATAGCAATTTAGAAGCATTTACAAGGAGAAAAAATGAAAAATAATGAAAAGAAAAAAATTTCATCACAAGAGTTACTCAAAAACTAAATACAATGACAATAAGGATATCAAAAAGAGTATATTTGAACTCTTGTTGAGATTAGATATCATTGGAAACTTGAATCTTACTTTAAATATATTGAAAGTTTAGTATATCTCAAGTAAAGAATTCTCAAGTACATATATACTGGTTGGAAGAGAAATTAGTTGTTTGGAAATCACTTCTGGCTGCTTCTATCTAGTTTGGTTGTCCAGACTTTAAAATTCAGGCATTCGAATATTTTAACTGTCAAATTTAGATAGTCATTATAACTGATATCATATGTTCAAACACTTGAATTTTACAATGTTGAAGGTCTAATTAAAACATTAGATGTCTGAATTTTGAATGTGAAAAGATCAGAAGTTATAAGTTTTGAATGTCGGACATTAGAACCTATAACTTAGACGCTCGAATCTTAGGTTCTGATGTCCGACGTTCAGAGCCTATAACTTCTAGTTTATCTATATTCAAAATTCAGATATCCAATGTCTTAGTCAGATGTCCAATATTGTAGAGTTCAAATATTCAAGTATGTATTTAAACATGTGGCATCAGTTACAACGTCTAACTAAATTTGATCGTTGATATATTCAAATGTCCAAATCTTAAGATTTGGACAACCGAACTCAGTAAAAACAGCCAAAGGTGATTTGCAAGCGACTAATTTCTCTCTCAAATGAGTATATATGTGCTTGGGAATTCTTTACTCAAGATAGATCAATATCCTTAAAGTAAGATTTAAGTTTTCAAAGCTATATAGTCTCAATAAAAACTCAAATATACTCTAATGTTCATATATTTATTGTCCTTGTATTCAATATTTGAGTGATTCTTATTATGATATTTTTTTCTTTTCATTGTTTTTCATTTTTTATCCTTGCAAGTACTCTTAGGTTCTTAGGAGTATGAGAAAGTCAGGGCCCCAGACTAGAATGGTACTTGTTTAGTTGGAGTAAGGAATTATAAGATGATAGCTTCATCTTCCAAGGAAATGACATTCCGGTTTGAAGTTTGATATAAATGTTTGATTTCGTCTTAAGAAATAACATCACTAATAAAATGATTGAAGTCCTAAAAAATTGAAGTGAAGACTGTGGAGTGGAAACGATAAATCTCCGAACCATGTAAATCGCGATATATTCTTTTATTTATTTTACCTTATTTTTACTGCACTGATGATTAATTAAAATTTGTATGATAGTGTGAGTATCTCTTTTGGTAAATAATGTTGGATTTGGGATCTCTTTAAAATCGTATTTTGTTTTCAAAACCTTTTTCTTCCCCTTTTAAGATTGCCAATATGGGTTAACAATATATAATATTTTTATTTACTTTGTTATATAAATAGTTCAAAATCCACCCAACACATGGTAAAGAACACAACACTGATCTCCATTGAGCAAACCATCTTGATCTGTCTCATGCACATGTAAACAATATTGATCAAACAAGTATCCATGTGATACTAGTGAAAATTTGCATTTTGCCAGTGGAAGCTTCTTGTTTTTATGTCTACTACTGATTATTTGATTTTACCTGTGAAGGTATATTCGATATTGGATGAGTTCATTCTTGCTGGCGAGCTGCAAGAAACAAGCAAAAGAGTGAGCTCTCTCTCTCTCAATGTTCCTGCTAGAATTTCTTCTAATGCTTAAAACATTTATCCTACAATTCTGCCCACCCCCTTGTGAAAAGTGGGTTGGATAGTTCTAGTCGTCTCTCATGGTGTCCAACCTTTATTTTTTGGAGTGGGAATTCTGATTCTTTCTTCTTTTAGGTTATAATAAAATTTAGTAAAGATATTTGTATTCATTAGAGCCAGCACATCAGGTTTTACTCTTTTAACTCACCATCTGACTCCCATGCAAGTCTTAATTCTAGTATTATACCCTCCATCACACTAGATCTCTCATCCCAGTGTGCTTTTTATCCTGCTTATGCCAGGGATAGTAAATTGTAATGATCTTTCACGCCTTCATCCTCATTATTCTCTGTCAAGTATTTTCTTTCTTAAACACATCTCTTTTTTGGTAGATAAATTACATTTCACATTCTTTTGGTTTTCCTTGCCACAATACTTCTGCGACTTTTGTCATCTAGGATATGGCTAATACCTACATAATTCACCAGGCAATAATTGAGAGAATGGGTGAGTTGGAGAAGCAAGAATAGTGTCTGATGGATAGAGCTGCTTTATGCATTATCTTGACTCAATTCTTTGTTCAGTCCTAGAAAAACAGTGGTTTGCATGTATACTTCATTCTAAATATGTACTTTTGTGTAACGTTTATAGCCAAGACTTGTTTCATCTGTATTTGATCTTCTGCAACCAAATACATGAACAACCTGTTTTGATTGAGGCGCATGTTGACTGCATAGTTGACTTTACCTTTTAGGAGCGAATGTATTGATGTTGACACAATTCAATGTTGGCATGGCGAATACATCTTCCTCTTCTTAAGAGAGGTAATGGGTTTGATTCCTGATATCAAACGCTAAACCTCCTTTGAGGAGAGGTGGATGTAGCCACATGCCAATATTTGGTTTATAATATGAATTGATGCTTAATGTCTTTCATTTTATCATTATTGATACAATTAAAACTTGGCAAATGTATTACAGTGCTTGAATGAACCATGAACAAAATTGATTGGAATTATGTGGAAACAAATGTTGTCCTAGAAATATATGCAACATTCATGGTTTGAATTCAAGAACAAATAGTCTAACCAAGTACAGAATTAATTAATATTACAAAATTAAAAAGGCAAATAACCTAATTCTATACAATATACACAAATTCCAAAATTACAGGAATGAGTGCAATTTAAATGGGTATAAAAGGCACAAAAAATTGACAATAACTGTTATGCTAATATTTAGCTGTATTCTACAAAAGGACTCCATTTTCACAATGGTTCATTTTCCTGCCCCTCTTCACAAAGTAGCTGGTAGCAATCTAAATTTAAAACTTGCTACCTGATTTGCTCAAAAAGAACTAGCACCCTAGAACAGTTTCAGACCACAAAACAACCAAGAAATTCATGATTAGGATCTCCCTTTATGATCGACAGGATTCAATCAACTAGAAACTTCATGCCTTTTTTTCTTCGATAATGCAGCATCTGAATCGCCATCTCTGGCCTTTTGCTTCGCCATCTTGGTCGGAGTGTCTGTTAGTAATTGCTTTACTTTCTTGAAAGAAACTATCGAGGTCTTCTTACCAGATCCTGTGTCCGCTGATGAACCTCGCTTATGTTCCTGACCTTTTTTCGGTTTCTTGACAGAAACTGTTGAGATCTTCTTACCCAATCCTGTCTTCACCGGTGAACTGAGCTTTTGTTGCTGGACCTTTTTTAGTTTTTTCGCATACACCTTCTTTGCTTCATCAGCAGGTAGCAAACCCCATTCCATCATCCTAAAAAAGGAGATCTCATGAGTCACAATTCTAAATGCTGATAGGAAATGACAAGGATAGCATCAACACCTAATGAGTGCATGGAGAAATTATATAAACAATAACACAAGCTCTAATCAAACCAGTATTGGGGTTTTTTATTTCAACAAATTGACCAGAAAAAAGGGCATCAGTCTTTATTCCTGTCAGTTGTATAGAGATGATCAAGGAGTGTTACTGCTGATTTTTTCTGAAAGCTAGATGCAGTTGTCAAAGCTAAATTTTGCCGCTAATGCACAATGTTTTCCAATGCAGAGAATGCAAGGAACAGTCTCTGAGCAAGTCCAGCAACAACCAAGGATTGAGTTATTCTGCACTCCTTTACCATAAATTAAATCATGAAAACTAGAGGCTAATTCAAGATTAGAGCTAAACAAACCAAGACCATTGGATGCGGACAATCCCTAGATCTTAGTTACAGTAGAAGCGTTCAAAAGCAAGAAGGGGAAGCTATGTAACTCACCAGAATGCAGCCATTTCACTCTCAGGTATCTGCTGGTACAATGTCTCATAAAAAATCCTCAACGGGTCCCTCTATAACTCAAATAATTAGAAGAAGTCCATTGTTAATAAATGAGGCCAGATTTAAGTTCTCACATACAATGAGACAGATGAAGAAAATGAAACATACTTCCTCGGGTGTGTCGTGTTTCTGTCCTGGCAACTCATACACCTTCTTCTTCTTCTCCCTTCTTTTCATTGCCCTAACTTTCCTCACCTTTACCTTGACATCAACCTTCTTCCTCTTCTCTGCCTTTTTCTTCTTCTTTTTACTTTTCTTCTCAGCCAAACAATCCAAAACTTCTCAAAATTAGATATACCACAAATACCAAATACAAACAGGGCATTGAAGAATACAAAACTACAATCTACAGGACAAAAGAACCACCTTCTGCTTTTTGTCCTCTTTCAGGCCTTCAAGCTCTTCTTCATTCACTTCCAAAGTAACATTGTTCTTGTCTACTTTATTCTTCTCCTTCTTCTTCAACTTCGACTTGATATTCCAAAAATCAAATAGATTATCAAGAAATCCAAAGCAAAATGCAAGAAAACAGGAGGCCAACAAAAAAAAATAAAAACAAGCAAGATTCACATCAAGGAAAAACATCAATAATAACAATAAAAAAACACATTTTGAATGCTACAATCTACAGAACAACAGAACCCACCTTCTCTTCTTCATCCTCTTCTGAGCCTTCAAGCACGTTTTCCCTCACGTCAGATGCCTCAGCATTGCTCTTCTCCCGTTTGTTCTTCTGCCTCTTCCGCTTCACATTCAAAACAAAAAAAAAAAAAAAAAAAAAAAACATACATGCACTTAGTATCATTCATCAAGAAACCCACCGACCTCAAAGAATAAAACCAACGAAAAATACCACAAAACAGGAGACCAACATCAAAAAACAAGTAAAAAACCTAGCTTTCCACAAAACCCGTTTCTCTCCATCTGCCACTGAGCATTTTTAACCAAAAAAATAAAATAAAATAGGAAATCACTACCAAAAATTCGAATTTTTGAAGATAATAAATCAAAGAATGGGAAACACCTACCCGAACCAAATCAAGAAGCGGGAACAAATAGGAAACCCCTACCAGAACCAAATCAAGAAGCGGGAACAAAGGGGGCAAACAGAAGTCTAAATCCATCTGAGGAAAGAGATTGCCAGACCTTGAGGGGTTTCTCATCCTCCTCATCTCCGGCTGGCTTCCCGGGGCTCTTCTTCTTTTTCGAGAGAACAAGTGGGCGATCGTCCTCGGCTCCGTCGCCGTTCTCCTCTTCTTCCTCTGTACGGCGTTTCAGCTTCCCTCTCGCCATTGGAAAGGCGGTGAAGCGGAGAGAGTATAAAATTGGTCCCGTAGCTGCCATTTTACAAATGACACCCTTCCTTCCAAAACATTTACCATCCAGTTCTACTACAGTTCTATTGGACATTTTTGCAAAATCGCCCAAAGTTTTGCTCGTATTCTTGGGGGCTGTGTTTGGAATGGGGTTAGACACTGGTCAATTTTTTTTAGAATTTTTTTTTATATAAAATTAATATTTATTATTTTATATTATTATTAAATTAAATTATTATAAAAAATTAAATATTTTTTTGAGCTTTAAATTATTGAAATTTTAATTTTGATAAAAAAATATTAATTTATAAAAGTAGTTCACTAATCTTGAACTTGATTTTGACCGTGTATCAAACGGGCCCCAATTTCTTTATAAAGACAAGATTATTAGTTCTCAAAATGGAATAAATTTCTTTGGTTCCCAAACGGAAAATGATATTATTTTTTAAGCCCGATTTCACTAAAAATTTCGAGATTAAGATGTGAAAAATTGTAAAAAGAAACAAAAATCAAGCAAAAAACAAAACTGGGTTGCAAGAATACTTTCAAAAGTTGATTGCATATAAAAATATATTATAATAAAGGGCTTTCGTAGGTGGAAAAAGTCAAAAAACAATTATTATTGTCACATAATTGTCAAAAACAAACATGCAAAATAACTGCATAATATGCAATGAAACCCAAAACAGAAAAGAAATACCAACTAAGAAAATGGGTACACAACTAAAAACAATCAATGCAGAACACAGACAGTGGATCATGCAAGTTACATGGAACGCAACTGGATTTTTCCCCAATACACAGATCTTGCTAGAAAACTTTGCACGAGTGTTAGAAACTACTCCTTTATTGGAAAAATGTGTAAACCCATTCCACTGAAAAGCATGATCACCGAAACAAAACACAACATCGGAACAGAGAATCGGCTCCTGCCATAGCTCAGCAGGAACCATGCCCAGGCAGCCCGAATCTTTCAATGATGAGCTTTTGCTTCCGCCTTTTTATGAGATTTTGCCTTTGCCTGGCAAAAGAAGACAAAAGAAAACAAAATTCATACAGTCCTAAAAAAAATTGAAAGATCACTAGTGCACCTCACAAGGTTAACAATTTTAGACATTTAGGCATAATAAACAGAATACTTCAAGTGAACCATGGTTGCCACTAATAAATTTAAGATGGATCCTACCAATGTAGTAAACTAGAAGTTAAAATAGAGCAAGCAATGAAGAATCACTATGGATGTATCATAGTAAAGCAAAGAAGCTTTTGCACAAATGACATTTTAGATGTCAACAACCAAACATGTACTTCACTACAAGTGTGAATTATCGTGACCAAAATTGGTCATAGATAATTGTTGAAAACTGCAACATCCAACAATTTTATCAGTTGGAGAAGCCCTATGAAAGAAAGGTTAGCCTGGGCTTCGGGTAAGCAGTCTGGAGCTGAAAGGCTCAGATTTGCACCCAGAGAATGGCTCGTTAGGAATCAAATGCACATGGGATTCAGGCCCAGTTGCCACAGGGCGATCAAATCAGCCGATCTTCTGGAATAATATTCAGAAATTTTCAAAATGACTGATATGCCAGACATTGGCATTCCATATGGTTAAGAGTTTCAACAAAGATCTTTACTAAACAGAAAATACAGAAATAACATCCTAAGTCATATAGTTGGCTTACCAGCATAGAAACATAAGAACTTTTAATATCCCATTATATATATGCATAATGTGACACATAACAAAAGTATTCAATTGCTGGATTCAAGATAAATTTTACACTATGATCCCCAAGAAACTTTTGGCCTCAGCTAACCTTATTGTCAAGATTTAGGATTAATTTTAAGGTTTTTGGCCAAGAGCTTCAACATGCGCAAATGAGAAATTGGGGACTGCTAAAAGGTTGGGTTTGACCATCTAGGGCACATTATGATCTGCTGTAGAAACATTGGGGTCACATGGGATAAACAAATAATGAAGAATAACTTTTGCAATATTGAAAATTCCAATAAAGTAAGGAGTTCTCAGAAGAAGCCTAAGAAAAAATAAGCCACGCTAGATTAGGTGGAAAATAACCCTAAAATGAACCGCAAGAGTTTTCTAGATTTCTCCAAATAGTCAAGTTCACTGAAGTAGAAAATATCCACTTTAGATGACAATAAAATAGATTGGTAGCTTCAATTTTACCACACCAGATTCCAACTTGTATCCAATCTGTAATCCTGGTTGATCATAAACCATACAAATGATGTAATCTCTCTCTATTAGCTATATTCCCTTTAGAGAACCCACAGGAATTATGTAAAGGTCATGTGCGTTTTCATTTCCAGGACCAATGTTACAATCAACTGGGATTAAAGGATTCAAACATTGCACCTCTCAATCAAAATGTGTTGAATGCTTTGATGGCAAAAACCTGTCAACATGTCCTCTCTCCATTTGAAATGCATTGTCTCATTTTTTTCGTGATCTTCCCCATTTTAAACAAATTTATCTTCCAAATCCTCTCAAGGGTACTTTGTCGCCTTCTTGTCTTGGCTTATCCTGATAATTCAGATTTAGAATTCAATGATTTTAGATATTTTCCATAGGTTTCCTTTTTGAGGACACCAAAATAGTTCTTGAAATCACACAGCCTACTCATCGTGTTAGATTCCAGACGAACTTACTTATGTTCTGCACCAGTTTGACATGCAGTTAAATTAAACCTAGTAAGACCAATCCACATGTTTCTAGCATTTCTTGAGCAGTTACTCTGGTAACAGGAGAGAAATTAGACCATTGTTGCTACTCCTCCAATTTCTTAAGATTCAATAATATCCCAAGTTCCCAGCTCAACCTTTATTTTCTCATTTCTCTGCTTCTAGCTCCAATATTTCTGATAAAGGCCAGAACACTAATATGCTATGGGCCCAAAGATATTGGATTTAATTGCCTTCAAGATGTAATGCAGGACAAAAAAGGTATCCGCTGTTGAGGATTAGGACATTCTGTGAGAAGAATGGAGAGGAAGAGGAGGCTCAGAAGGGTGTGAGTCACACTATCCTTAAGGTGTTATTGTCGCCCACTTCAAAGGGGATTAGGGACTTGCAACACACCTCCAGGATACAACGAAGCTTCTCTGAACTCTCATGGTCACAGTATGGACAGGAATTTTGGAAGGAAAATAGTTGTATTTGGGGCTTATATAGAGTTGAAAAGTTCTCTCATGAAAAGACACACGACTGGTGGAAGTGACATGATTGTTGGAAATAATTGTCTGTAATTTAAAATTTAGAAAGAAAAATAATTATTCAAATCTAACTTAGATGCCACATACGCACCACATAGACGCCCAGTCACCACTGCAACTAAATGTCACTAGCACCACCTGGCGCGTGTGTGCGACATGTGGCCCATAATCAGGTTTTTTGTAATTTTAATTACATATAACCTCCTTTCCTTATAAACCCTAAACTCTTTCTTTCAATAGCCAATGTTGGACTATTTCAAATACTAAAATATTACAATCAATTCATCATCTGGGATAAGCCAAAGGTGGTATTAATTATGCAGTATCACCAACTGCCATAACTTT
Organism: Trichopus zeylanicus subsp. travancoricus; assembly: GCA_005019695.1. Classification (NCBI taxonomy): domain Eukaryota; kingdom Viridiplantae; phylum Streptophyta; class Magnoliopsida; order Dioscoreales; family Dioscoreaceae; genus Trichopus; species Trichopus zeylanicus. The sequence continues at coordinate 1,209,103 of RXID01022599.1, forward strand.
AGCAATCCTCCAAGAAACCTACAAAAAGATAATAAAAAACAAGGAATTCTAAATTCAAATTTTCATGACAAGCAAAGAGCAACAAAACAAGCAAATTATGAAAGAGAACTAAGCCTTTCAAACTACCCAAGTTCACTAGAAGCAACTACAACATTCCTATCCTACAGCTGAAAGACATCTTGATGAATTCAGTGTTATAATGGAAGCGTGCAAAAAAATAGATTGGGCGGGAGAAGTTATAACTAGGCCACCAAAGAGAAGTTATAGCTGACAACAGGGAGAATAAAAAACAGAAACCCGAATTCTAGCCGAAAAAAGTATAACTTTGAGCTGAAGGACTATATAGCTGCTACCAACTGAAGCATCTTCCATATATTGCAGCATAGAGATACAAGAACAAGAACCAGACAACAATTATCCATAACATGCATCAAAAAGACCACAATCCAGTGCATCTCCATATCAACCAGTCCCAAAGTCCTTCACTTTAAACAGAACCAGAGCCAGAAAAGGCGATTTCTATGCTAATCCATGAGCCGAAAACAGCCAGAACCCTTAGAAAAAAAATAGGAACGTGTGGACGGTACCTTGAGGTAGGAAAGCTTCCTGCTGCCATAGACGACACCGAAGGCGAAGGCGGAAGAGCGCGCGACCTGCGCGAGAGGCGATCGAGAGTAAGTCATGGATTCAGACCAGCGAATGAAAGAGGCGATGAAGAAGAGAGGGAGAGAGAGGTGCGCACGAAGGCGAGGGCGCTGACATCGGAGTACGGGCCTGGGACGCCGGGCGCCATGGATGAGCTCAGAACTGAGACCGAGGAAGAGATCGCGGGCCAAAACGGAGAAGGAACACAGAGAAATGGATCGCCGCGGCAAGGCAACTGTCGGAGATATTTTAAAGGGAAAATTACAAATGAGTCACAGAAATGTATGATAATCACATCAAGACATTTACCCTTTTACATATAGGCCCCGAGGTTAGTTTAATTATATGAAAGACAGACTTGTAGATATTCTTTTGCTGTTCCTATATCCTGCAACTTTACAAATAGAGCAATAACATGGTATTATGATCATTCACCATCAGATAACCATGGTTAGTGCAAGACATCAATCACCGCTAGGATTTATAAGTAAAAAAATATATAACTTCAGGAAGCCATATAAAGATTCCAAGGAATTGTACATAATATTTAAAGAATTTAGGAATTTACATGTAATTAAGCCCTTTAAAGATTAACCTATACTTCAAAATAATCCTAATTTCTATCTAATGAAGTTATGAAAAGACATCCTTTTGCTTAGGATGATGCATTAATTGACATGTTAACTTAGATTAGGGCTAATCAGATAACCCTCCAGAATTTCAGACTCAGTTGTAATGAACAAATTCACAAAAAGATTCAAATTGAAGAAGAAAAAGTTGATTACAACCAAAAGCCAAGACTTCCACAATCTGTGCAAATTACATAATAAGTTTATGGAGTCATCATGTTTCCCTGAAAAAAAGGGAACCTGTGCAGATTACACAGTATAAGCTTAACACAACATTACTCCCACACAAATGACAAACATGGGCCAGCATATACCAAACTCTGGCCAGAAGCTTTGAGAAAACAGGCAATGTACATGTATAACCACAGTCTGCTTCCGTACCCAACACCACAGTCACAAGAAAATCCACAAAAAATCCATTAAGTTGATAATGAAAGCCGCAAGATTATAAATCCACTAGCTCCAAACATGCATATATTAATCAGTCTTATCCTGTCAACCACCCAGTTGTTGCTCATCTCTGCCATCTCCTCTCTGGAAAGAAAGATATCAGGATGTGAGATGCTTGAATCAAATTGCTGGATAGCCTTAGTCTCATATCAGACTTAAAAACCAAATGTCCTTTTTTCTAAGCATTATCCGGCAACATGTGATATAACCTTTGAATTGCAACTCGAAGGCCCTACAATGCAGTTCCAATAGCAGAATTATGTATATAGACTTCAAAGTTTCTTTAAGTTTATTGGATTTTTTTATTATACCAGCGATCTATCTTCCGACCAAATTGACATCCCAACTAAATGTTTAACAGTACTTTTCACAAATACCAAGTAAACTACAAATGACAGCATGGTTCCACATTGAAACAGACTCCATCCTCCACAGGAGAAGTCCTAGTTCACCTCCCTGAAGCGGAGGGATCACTAGATTGTTAGATTCCAATGGAAATTAGTACAGTTAATTCTTTTTCTCTCTATGTTGATACTTAAGTTGATAGGAAACATTATTGCGCATGTTATTCTTTTTGGTTTCAAAATGAGAATATACATATTTTTATTTACTAAATCAAATTCGCTGTGCTTATTCGGTGGTTATGGTCTTTTGGTTATGAATACTATTAAGAGCTTATGAGAATCTACACCTAGACCAGAATTTCACATCATTCCAGCCAAAAGCTAAAAGTTGTTCAATATAAATTAGTTGTTTAACTCAAAAGTTTGGAACTCACCAGCAGAATTGTGAGGAGAATGGGTACCATTGCCTTTAACATTTTGTTGTGCTTGTGATGTTGACCTTTGCATCCGTGGTGATGAACCCTGCTTCCCGTTTGCAATAGGGAGGGAGTGCCTCTTCTTCAAATAGTCTTTGTCATGAACATCTGGACTAGATTTTGGAGAAATGCTTGCATGTGCCTTGGCTCTTGCAGACTCCGTGGCTTGCATGTAGCTTGGAAGTGAGTTGCTATTGCTGACTCTTGGCTCATGATCCACACGATCTGGTTTGGGTGCTCCAATTGAACTCTGTCTTTTTGCATTCTTTGCATCCTTAGGCAAATGTTCTGAGCCATTTCTTCTGCCTGAATCATTGTTAGGAGTAGATGGTGACCTCTTCACTGCCTGTTGAGACTTTAGCTTTCGAGCAGGCATGTTGTTGTCTTTCTTGCTCATTTTAGCATTGATTGATATCTGACTTGATGGGGTCCCATGCGACTCCAAACCTGTTGCATGACTTCTTGGAGATCCTTCTGGAGATGACTGGTAAACTTGTTTATTGTTCAAGTTCTCCAGATGAGACTTCACGTCTGAAGTAGTTGATTCTATTTGCTGTTTCTCTGCTGGGACTGATTCAGGAGCAACAGTCAATTTGGTCTCATTTCTCTCAACTTCATAAAATGTCTGAGGATGAAGGGTTTCCTGATCAAAAGAAGATTTAATTGCTTCAGCATTTAGATTTACATGATCAACAACATTTTCAGCACCATGATTTGCAGCTTGATTTCCTTTCTCCAGTGATCCAATTTCAAGTACTATTTCCCCACCTTCAGCTTCCGATCTGTCTGGTGAGTCAAGCGTGGAGGATATGGAAATCTCGGTACCACATTCAGAGGAAGCCACTGGAACATTTGAATCATAAGAAACAGAGTTTGCTGGCAAGTTATGATCCTCGATAATTGTCACAGGATCCACATGAGAATGGACAATCTCCGATTTGGATTTAACGACAGTATCTTGACTGATAGACTTGGAAGGTCTAACCGCACTTTGGGTTGAACTCAGTTCTTCAAATTTTGACTGTGCAGCAATAAATGTGGGATTGCATGTCCTCCTCGAACCAAAAGCAAACCTTTTTCCTTCAGTCTCCAGTGGTTCGCTTTTACTTGTATGGCTGGGGCTATGGTTCTCAATTTCAGTTTTGAGAGATAAACTGGAAGGTACAGATAGTGTAAGTGCATCTGACTGCGATGGTTTCTGCACAGAGAGATAATCAGAGGCATCTTCTGTGCCTTGCTCAGTCATGGTTTGAATTGGTTGCGCTGGTTCCAAAATCTGATCCTGGAGCCGGGGGTTGTCTTGGTCGACCTTCTCCGAAGAACTCAAGTTAGGAGAAGAAGCTGGAGGCTCAGTATGAGGACTATCAAAAGTATTGGTTACTGAATCTTCTTTGCCATCTTCTGCGTTTGCTGGCTCCTTTAAAACTAACTTCGTACTGGGCAATACAGAGAAATCCGCTGATGTGACCTCATTTGGTGCAACAGAAGCAGCCAGATTGGCATCATCGAGCACTTCTGAATGGTCCTGATTTAACTCGTATACATGTATGTCTGATGATGTTACAGCCATCCACCTTTGTAACCATTGCCATGCGGAATCATGTTTTGAAGGATCACATTTTATGTGAGTAGGTTTTGTCTTGGTTGTTGCCTCCAAAAGCTTGCAGTTAATACAAGAACATAAGTTTTCAATCCAAGATATATATCTGGATTCAAGAATATAACAGGAGATTAATCAGCATACCTGCTGTGCAAATCCATTGGAAAGTAATATCTGGACTGAAGATTGTGATTTCTTTGTACTGATGCAAGATCCTCCCTTCCCCTAGACAACACAATCAAGCTGTAAATACTTGAAAAATGATGATTTTGTACTTTTCAGAAAAGAAAGCATCCTCTGTTGACAATGTGCATGTGAACATTCAAATATCAAGTTGTTTGCATAAAACTTTGCAAAATACTTTACATTCGAAAATACCATAGACTTAACAAGATAAAAATTGGAAGTATAAACTAGAGTTTAGTTATGACTGATATAGCAGGCTTCAATAAAGTTTTAATTGACATAGATCGATAAAACTACAATAAGGAACTGTGGAAATCAACATGAAATGAAAAAGAAAACTATGTTAGGCAACTCAAGACACAAATGCTGAAGAGATTATGATTGGTATAAAAAACCCATTCACTCGCGCAGACAAAAGATTCTTCCTGCATCACAATTGCTCAAGGTAGTATTCCTAGGAAAAGCATTTCCCAGTTTTCCACAGTTGCTTAAGGAAAAAATATTTCCTTCAGAAAACATCCATCAAGGTGTAAATGTTTGACACCATTGCTTTAGACAGGGAGGGACATGAATGTCAATTCTTATCAGTTTCAACCAACAAAAGCAGTCCACAGTAGCTGGCAAGCAGATGTTCTAGTGATATAGAGGCGGCTTTGGCTACTGTCCCCAGTTTCAACCAGTTGGTCAAAAACAACCTTCATTTCAGGAATATTTTTCATTTCAACCATTCAAGTGGTTTTGTTTGTTGCCAAAATTTAAAAGCATATCACACATCAAACTGTGTGAGGTAGCTCAGCATATGTCAAAATAGGGAAACTAGTGCTAAAATGACCAGGCTGTGTACAAAACCCAGACAGACCTTGGCCGCTGCAGTACTAAAATCGGAACAAGTTGGAATTTCCTCAATTAGCAAGCCCAAACTCAAAACATCCTAGCCCAAAATTTCCATAATTCAGGCAGGCTCAATCAAGACTTGCGTAAACCTGCCTCTGCCTGAGCCCATCCCAGCCCATTTGCTTCAGCAAAAGAAAAAGCTCAATATCCCAAGGCTATAAAGACATGGATCTGAATTGGGAAAGCCATAAGTTATACCAAATTGCTTGATTTCCAGAATTTGTTTATACCTTCTCAGCCTCCAACTTCTCGATTGATTGTTGTGCATGGCGAAGCCGTACAAGTGCTTGCATCTTAACAATAGCTTGGATGCATCGCAAAGTACCAATTGCTTGTCTTCTGACAAGATGTCCACGGACAACAGCTTGCAATTTGACCACATTCTTAAGTTTAAGAAGTTCTTTCTGAGCCTATGTACACAATAATAGAAAAAGGGATCAACATTCAAGCACATAAAACAATCTAAAGCAATTTGAAGGAAAAATAAAGAATGTACCAGGTATCCCCTGATTGCAACCTGGACAAACACAGCAGCAGACTCTTGGAGGTTGTCATCAATGTTAGAGTTATCACCGACAGCAACCTCTACGGACACTGCCTCGGCATTTGCTATTGCTGATGATTTGGGAGATGTTTCTCTTGGTTTGTCTTCCACATGAGTTTTCTCAGGGATACTGGACTGTATTGGTGAATCAAAATTATTGGGACTAGCCACTAGTGTTTCCTTGCTGTAGACAACTGACAAAGGTTCTGAGATGGCACTGTTGCTTAGGACTCGATTCCCAGCAGATTTTTTGTGGAAACTCCATCTGCGCTTGTCTGACGAAGTTTTGGTCTGAAAAGGAAACTTTTTTTTTAATTAAGAAACCTTCTGCATGATAATGATATTGCTCATGAACATTGATAAGTATAAGATCAATAGTATAAGCTGCACCTCAACTTAAATAGCAATACATTTTCTAAATATATTCATTCCTCTAACTCTAAATTTTGCAGATTCAAAAGAATCTCGTTATTAAATTCTGTCGCAAGAAGTAAGAAACTAGCTTGCTAGTTAAGATTGCTGAGTAACACACTGAATATTAATTCCTCAGCAGAGAAACTAAACCTGCACAAAAATACCTGCTTTGGGTGCCAAATACTGCAAGGAAAAGAATATAGATTCCCGAGCCCAAAAAAAGAAAAATAAACAAACGAATGTAATGAACCAGCTGAGAAAAATGATAACTTTTTGAAAATCAAGTTATATCTAACTCTCTATTGGTTTAAAAGGCTTATTAAAACAATTAAAAAGTAGGAACCCCACCACTATTATTGATCATGTGGCACAAACGCAAAGTAGCAGTGTTTATTCAACAGTCATAGCATTAACATCCAATGAAAAGCATATGTTACAAATAATTGTCAAAATAAATCTACTATTTGAACAGATCAAAGAGCTTTGCGTTCAATACATGCAATCATGCCTATCACCAATCGAGATATTTATCTGACGACATCATTAATTTAATCACACCAGGACACATACAACTTAACATACAACATCATGATAGAGTATTGACTATTTTCTTCCACAAAGGAACCATCAACATTCCCCAAAAAAAATAGACCACCAATAAAGCAGCACAGTGCATTGAAATTGACCTTCTCAATAGGCATTAACAATTGTTCCAATATAATGACTATACCAGGACATGTAGTATGGAGCCTTGACAATATTAATAGAAGATCATCCTACTGAAAAAAAAAAAAAAAAGATGACACGCTTCACCGCTTAGCCCCAAACAATCTGCTACCAATCTATTAGAAAACAACAAGATCCAGTAAAAATTTGCAAATCTAAAACCAGCTTTACCAGAAAGCTTGAAAATAAAAAAAGTGTCAAAATTGCAGAAAATTCGTGAATCTGAACTCACAAACTCCCTTCTAGAATGGAGTGTTATCAATATAAAGTTACCCCACTGAAAATGACACACTTCACCACTTAACGACAAACAATCTGCTACCAACCAATCAGAAAACAACAAAATTCCGTAAAAATTTGCAAAACTACAAAAAGATTTATCGGAAAATTTGAAATACAAAGGGTCAAAGTTTGCAACAATGGAGCAGCAGATCTGACGATTCTCATAAATCCATTCCAAAAAACAGTCATCAATTTCACTCCTTTCCAAACCAACAATCCCAAAAAAAAAAAAAAAAAAGCAATTCAAACACCCAAAAAAAGAACGTCATTCACCATAAAAACGCAAAATTTATCATATGCACTCAAGATCCATCAAAACACTCATCATGCTCACTCAGCTCCGCGAACACTCGGACAAAAACTCGAGAATAAGCGAGTACGAACGCCGAAAACCAGATCATCAAGCAATGCGCCAAAAATCAGCGGAAAAAAAGTGGAAACACCTCAGACGGAGCTAGATCTTCGTTCTCGCTGGACTCGCCGCCGCCGCCGCCGCAGGTGATGATCTTCAAGCAGGAGCTCGAAGATTTCCCCATTTTCGCAGTTTTTGCTTAGTTCTCCTCTGGTTTTGTTGCAGTGGAAGCGAAGCACGGTGCACCTCGGGATCAAATTTTCTCCTCCTTATTAACTCTCCGGCCTTTTTTTTTTTTTCTTTTTTTGCTCGGTGCTATTTAATTTTCAATGTTGCTTCGGAGCTCCGAGTTTCCGGAATTTAAAGTGCCCTCCTTACATTTGGTTTAGTCGCGCTCCTAAAGTCCGCCCTTTGACGTTCTTACCCCTAACTTGATTAACTTGAATTTTATACATACACCCCTGACAAATCTTTTATTTACAAAACATTTTTTAGAAGTAGCCGAAAATTATATTTTCGACCAATTATATAACATATAAAAAATATCAGAAATGCACCAAATTATAGATGAAATGACAGAAAATAGTTATTATACGCATCAGCAAAAATTAATAATTTTTACATTGTTCTCAATTTCGGCCTAATAGTTTCGGTTTCGGCTTCCACAATGACCGAAATGTTTGATCTTGCATTTCAAGTTCAGGTTTAAAAAATATATTATTTATATTTATATATTATAATTATATTATAAATTACTATTATTTTAGTGATTAAATTTTTAATTCGGTCTCGACTGATCCGAGTTCGAATCCAAGGAGTACTAATTTTTTTGTTCTTACATATATTTATATTTTTTTATAAAAAATTATTTAATAATTTTGAATATATATATATATATATATAATCTCATTTTTAAAATTTTATTAATATTTTAAAATTGAAAGTCAAAGTTTTGTCAAAAAAATTAAAAAATTAATTAATTAAAATCAAAACATGACTGAAAAAATAAAAATGGATGGGTTCTGAAATTAAAACTTAAAACCTTGAATTTTCACCTTTCGTTCCTTATTCTATCCATATTTCTCTTTACCAACAAAATAGCGGACATAAAAATTGCAAGGTCTATATGTAATTATCTAAGATTTTTGGGTCTCAAAATGTAAAAAACCCGGTGAGGGCCCACTCTTCTTTCCAAATTTGCAGAGGCAACCCCAAAACCTGGGCTATCTGATTTCACTAAAATGCCACCGGAGCAGACGTGGCACTCTTTACATGAAGGAGTAGATTGGTTGGTCAACTTGGTAGTAGGCAGGGCCTTTCAAAAGAAAACATTTTGCACATAAGCCCCAACAACAATGAAAATTATGGAGAAAAGACATGTGACAAGATGCCAATCACCTAAAAATGGCAATTAATTAATCTAAATTAAGCATTTTCTAGATGTCATGATGTGCATCAAAATCTGTCCTTTTGGTTGGTTAACCTAACTCCATTGGTTGCTTTTTAAGGCTAAAGATCAAAGCACAATAATCTTTAGCTAAAGTTGTTATCATTAGCCTATAATCCACTCATAATACTTACTAATTTCCAAAAATAGGTTTGTAAAATTCCAACCCCACAAGCTAGAAGACAAGGAATTTTTCACCTATACCCTTGAAAATCATGAAATTGCTTATCTAATGTATACTATATCAAGTATATATTTCCAAAATCTAAATATGCAAATATAAGATTTACCAGACAAATGTGGTCATTTTTGTGTGTATATATATCAATATCAATAATTATTGATAGCGTCTCATTATCAATTATCGGTTATCAACTATCAATTTTTATGCAATTATAATTTAATGGACAAAAATCATTAAATATATTAAAATTGGTTGATGAATTTTGTATCATTTAACTTAAATTAGATGATAACTAATTGTTGATAAATTGATACTTGTTTATGAATTGTTACACCATAGAATTTGTCTTATTAATTTTGTGCAGATTGTTTTGGCAATTTAATAATTCTGTAGGGGTAAATGTGCAAAAGCAAACATCACGTTTCGACCGTTTCGTACGGAGCTACGGATCACCAGTGCTGAGCAGACTTCAAGCTTTGCATTATTTTTAGTAAAAAACCACTGATGTTATAACGAATTTATAAAAGTTTATCTATTTTATCATAATTATTAAAAAACTTTATTCGTTTTAACTATAAATTTATTTTTAAAAAAACCCACTTAAAATATTCAAAAAAATTTTATTTAATTAAATTTTATCTATTAAATTAATGTAAAAAAATCAAAATTTTCTTATTTGATTTTTATTCAAATAATTATTAAATTAATATAAAAACTTCCTATATTATCTCGATTTTTAGAAATGATTGAAGGTATTATGAAACAAAAAATTTAAAATTTAATTTTGTTAAAACAACTATCCGATAATTATGGATGATTGTCCAAATCAAAATGAAATAAAGACAATTTAATCTTTTTATATTAATTTGATTAATAAAATCGAATTAAGTTAAAAATATTCTTCGAATATTTTAATTAAGATAATTTTTAAAAAAGTATAATATAAAATGAGTGATTTTTTATTTAATAATAATAAGTTAATAATTTTTTATAAATTTGCCATTTTATTTTGTGGGATTTTAAAATTCTAAAAATTTTAATATTCTAGAACTTTAAATTCCTTGATTTGAAAATTTTGACAATGTGTTTATTTTGTAGAACATGTAAATTCAGAATTTAACATTTTTGTGTTTGTTTTGTTGAATTTGTAAATTTTAGATTTATAAATTTTATGTTTGTTTGATTAAAATTTTATGATATAAACATTACAAAATTTATTTGTACGGTGAGATTACCCACTTCAAAGTTATTTAATGTTTTATTTTATATAATATTAACAAATAAAATACTATATTAAATAGTATCAAATATTGATATCTTAATACTAGATCGAACTTCTAATCAAAAAATAAAAAAATTAAATTAAATAATAAAATGAGAAATTATATATACAAATATATCAAAAAAACATAAATTATTTTTTATTATTGCCTGTAATTATATATATATAAACTAGAAATATATAAAATAAGTATCTTAATTTTAATTTCAATGTAGGGAATTCATTTGCGGAACTCAAATAGATCACCCATGTGAAATTATAATGTCGTGTCTGGTGGAGTCATGGTCCAAAGCACTCCAATAGCTTCTTTTAACGGAGAGCTGATCTACAATCCATTTATTTTTTTTATTTTTTTTATTTTTAATCCTACGCGTACGAACGTCTCCTCGGGTTGGTCTGTTTTGTTATCGTAATCCGTACATAAAGAGTATGAACAGATGACCGGCATGTGCTTTTCTCGCTGCAGAAGCTTACGGTGAGGCCAATCAATGCGGCATTTCGTGGGTCGGGGGATGCTGACGCTAAAGCGGAACTAAGAGATGACAAGCAAGCAGACGGTTCGTAAGCCCATTGATCTTCGAGGCACACGACGGTAGTATCTGTGTTAGTTTCCTCTTCTTCATTTGATGCTTCTTCCGTCTCCAATGGCAATGGAATGTCAACATTTTCGCCAAGTAGATGCTTCGTTTGTTTGATGCCTTTTTCTCATTCAATATTGTCTCCGTTTCTGCTAACACAAACAAACTCTGTATGTCATCACGACAAGATACCAGTAGCAGATACACTCCATGGACATACGCTCGAAGGCACCAAGATTTATAAATTTTTTTTGCGATTTTCTATATTTTCGGGCAAATAATGGAAAACGCAGGAGGTGTTTTATTGCGCAAACCCCAAAAACTCGGTGAGGGCAAATTAGTAAATCCCTGAGCTTTCCGGGCTCAGATTATGGGTCGGATGAGTGGTCACCCTCCTAATTCAGTGCGGTTCTTTGTTGTCCGTGGGCGCCGCAGCATGTGACGCACGCGAAGGACTACTTCGGAGAGGCCCAAAAAATGCTGGTACACGAATACCGTGCCCTCGTCCCTGAACCCGAATATCGAAGTTCTCCTCCCGATAGACAATTACACGGCGAGGATCTTAAGCACGGGATGGCTTATCGGGCTCCGGCGGAACATGTGAAACGAGAATGATGTTGCACAAGCACGGGTTCCGTGGGCCCGACGAGGAACGAGGGGTGTTCTCGGACTCCGGCAACACGTGCCGACTCTGCTTCCCGCAAGTGTGTGGGGCCTTGCTCGGTTTCGGTTTCGGTTTTGGGGCTTTTGAGGTTGAAATGTCAGTTTCTGTTTCGATTGCATTTTGACCGTCCAGCGACGGACAAACGGAAAAAAAAAAAAAAAGGAAAAAATAGATATCGACGATCAATCTAACCGAAAACTAGTTTATTCGAGTCTAGTCCGACGCTAGCCGAAATTGAATATCCTTTTAATTTTTTAGAGAATATTAGCTTTTTGATTTTGACATTTTCTTGCATATGATGGTGGTAATGAAAAGACATTTCTACCCTTCTGGAAGTACCAATAACTTTTGGATTACAAATGAAACGGAGGAGCTTAACTAACGTTAGCAGCTGCAGAAAATCTTACCTATGATTATAAATGAAATGGAGGAGCTTAACTAACAATTTATAGTGTGGATTAAGGTCTTGATAGTGTTAAATATGGAGTAGTGGTTGTGAAGAGGGTATGATGTGGTGGGGTTAAGTAAGATAACGAAGTTGGCGTAGCTGTCACATGGTTGGGTGGCAGTGACAGATGTTGCTTGTGGAGGGAGGAGAAGGGCCTTTGGGGTCAAATGGTATATGAGAAGGGCACTATTGCCTTGGTGATTGGCCTGGGGTCGTGGTCCCACCGACAAGGTCCCTACATTACGAGATACTATTCTATCTGTTGTCACTCGAGGGCATGAACAAGAGGTCTCCTGATTCAGCTCAATCCATGAGGCAGTTTTTTTCTAAAGCATAATTAACATATTCAACCCCAAAAATAATCCTATTTAATCCAGTTCAGGCATTGTTAATGGAACCAATGTAAAGCAAAACCTATTTGCTGCTCACAAACCAAACAGGGACCTAGATTTTATCAATAGGACAACATGAACTCACACTGTTGACCTGAACCCATTAGGAAACTGATGTTACCATCTGATAAATGTACGACCATAGCCAATTGAATATTAAAATTCATGCAGTTGGTCTCTAGTAAAAGGCCTCATCTAAATAGTTGCATGGGCAACACTAATGGCCTACATCAGCCCCTGTGAGCAAAAAGAACACACTAATTTTGCTGTTAATCAGTGTTTTACCAGCAACTATAAATAAAACTACCCAGCTAAATTAAATTGATCCTAACAACCAATGATGGCATTTGAGCCTCTGCCCCCTTGTATGTATCCCAAATTGAAAACACAAGTATTAGTAAGTCATTATCTTGGATTCTTCCTAGGCCTTCCTCGCCCACGGCGAACAGGGTTTTGAATTGCCAGTTCAGGGCGGCTTTGGTTGGAAGACTTGGGGCGGCCCCTCCCTCTCCCCGGACTCTTCTTTTCAGAAGCCAACTTCTTGGAACCCCTGCCACGACCTCTGCTAGAAGCACTGCGCTTTCTGCCTCTTTTGCCTTCATCCTCGCTGTCTTCATCCTCATCATACTCATCTGCATCTTCTTCACTGTCTTCATCAACATATTCCTCCTCGTCTTCAGACTCTAACTCAGCCTTGCTCCTCCTTTTCTTTGAATTTTCCAAAGAATTAGCAGTGGATTTTTTGACTGGGGCCTTGTCAGCAGCAGCATTTTCATTCTCCACTTCAGCCTCTGCAGCAAAATTATTACCTTAGTAGCATTCAAACATGAGTATTAATGGTTTTACCAGAAAAACAAGAATATTAATGTGACTAATGGTAGCTTTCATCACAGATGAGCAAATTCAAGATCATGAATGTACAGTAAATCATCCAGTTTCCTTCTATCATCTATTAATATAATAAATGGTCTTCCGTCATAGAACCAGGAATTTCTGAAGACAAAAAGATTATTTCTAAGTTAAATCAGTTTAACAAAGCACATTCCATGAAAACTAGGTACGATGGTCAAGGTGAATAGTATAAAAGAACAGGTGCAAGGTGAACTGTATCTGTTTATTATCTCTTACAAATTTAAAAAAAATTGTTATTTTTAAGGGTCATGAATGCAAAATAAATAGAATTTATAACAATGTACTCACCTTCATCTGAAGGATCACCATTATATACTTCCAACTGTAGAAAGAATAAATATGTCAGAGATTTAAAAAAAGATCAACTAATATCATAGGCAATTATACAACACTACCAAAACAAGGAGAATACATGCAATGCAAGTTTACTTAAGAGCATTACAGAAGCAATGTGATGGTTCATAACTAGTAGAACTGGATGATATTTACAAAATTACTTGTGTAACATGATAGACAATTATGTAATTAAGAAAAGACAAGTTTAAGCTTCCATCTAGTAAAAAGCCATAATAGATAAAGATACTCACATACCCTAGAAACCAAAAAAATAGGATTGACCAAGTTATGGATGATATTGTGCATCCAAAAGGAATATGGACTTGTGTAGATTGGCATACATTACTTCCCACACCTTTTTAAACTTGTTTCAGAGAAATTAAAATTTACTCTTGCACATTTCTCATTATATCAATGTTATCAGATTTCATAGAGTAAATTATGTAGAGCTGTCAAAGGGAAGCTGTAGGATTTTGAAATTTTGATGGAGACACATCTGCTTTAATTATAATGTTTGTGATTGCATATGAAAGTTTGCTTATCCAATGACAGCAGTTTACTCCAGGTTTTGAAGTGTATCATTAACATAATAATATAGGTGTTGGATTAGACCTTAATGACAAATTCAAGGTTCAGAACCAATCAGCCAGTTTCTTATTTATTTGAACATCATGGCAACTTTTAGAACACTACAATGTAGGGTGATGAAATCATCACAAGAGGGACTAGAAGCATAAGAAAAATAATTGTCTGGAAATTAAGAATCTTACCTGGTCTAGTCGATCACCAACATTTGCTCTGTCTACTACAATTAAAGAAAGTCCCCATCCACAAGCCACACTACAAGAGTTTCATAAAAAGTTTCAACATACAAAATTCAACAAGTAAAATGCCTGGTCTTATAAAAGCTGTAGTGAATATCCACCTTGTGACATGCATCTTATCCAATGACTCTACTTTTTTTGGATTTGCTGAAGATCTGAGATGCAGAATAAGAAGAATAATTTGTTCTGATAGATAAAACTTTTTAAAACAGGAAAATTACCATTCTAAAACAGTGAAATAATTTAGGAAATATAATAAAACAACTACTTTTGTCCAAGGGGGCCATATCCAAGTTCCCCGTATTGAGCATGCCCCCAACTAATGCATGCATCATCAGCACCAACAACATGATGCATATTGCCAGAATCCATGCACCGGATATTCCAGCCACTGATAAGAAAAAAAACAAAAATCAAACAATAATAGATCTAGAAACAAAGGCAGTAATCTAACAAAGATATCAAAGAGTTTTTACAACTTAAGGATATATGTAAACATTAAAAATGTTGGATTTATGCAACAAATACCCATGAAAACAAAGAATAAAGCACACTGACTTCAGTTGATGGGTTCTTTCAGTTGCTGCCATAGCAAATGATGCCGGGGTAAATCTAAAGCAACTGGGCCTCTTGACTGATTGAGTGGTTGGAGGCAAGCTTTTTAATTGACTAACAGAAAACAATGAATTAACTTCTTCCTTCCACTATATTGAACTGCATGTTGGCAGGGCATGTCTCTCAAAGCTATTAAATCTCAATATTAACAGAATTGATGTAGACTAATAATGTATATAAAAATCTAGTGATGGATTCATTCAACCATGTACCTTGGGCTTCATGTTGAAAAATTTTGACTTTATAGAGGTTGAAAAAATGTCTGTTTTCAATAACAGGATAAACTATATATTACTTAAAAGAAAATCCCTTACAAAACCCACCAATTTCCTGACCAGAGACCTGTAATACTGCTACAGAATCTTTTAGCTAACCTGCCAACTGGGACACATAGGTCAAACAACTGTTGACAACATAAAGAGGTCAACTCAAGCCACAAGTAACTAGCAGCCCATGCATGATAAGTGGAAAAAAAAGTTTGGTTCAGGTGCACCACACCAAAGCAATAACGTAATCTCAGGAATCATAATATTTAAGTACAGAGGCAGATGGGTAGGGAATAACTATCAAGTGCATAGCTTGAGTTTCAACTACAATCTGACACTATCCGTAACACTCTGTAAGAACAAAAAAAAGCACACCTTCTAACACACACAAACCAAAAATTAGTTTGCACCAGAAGCACATCATCCGCTTTGGTTAGCAACACAAAAAAAATATGTTTCTACTCATTTTTTTCCTTTTATGAAGTTCTATTGTATCATGTCATATTAACATGGATACATGGGTAGAAGTTTAGCCTTGGTATATTAGCTGTGAACAGCAGAAGGGATCAAACACATTGCCGAACCTCAGTTGTGAGCAGGGATGGAACATATAATTACTATCATGTTGTAGAATTCCTGATGCAATTTTTTAGATTAAAAAAGCATGGCCACACAATTGAAAATTAACCATATGCCCCAACATGAAGCTAAAATGCCTATCCTGACTTGATGATGAACATCACAAAGCATGACTGAACAAAATATTTTTTCCGGATATTCTTTTTTAAGAATAATATTCTTTTCTGGAGATTCACTATTATAAATTGTAAGAAAAAAAAAACTGCTGAACCGAAAACCTTAGATCCATGACTGGTTTTGGATACATCCAATCATCACCAGTATTCTTTATCTTTCCCCACATATACAGTTGTCCTCCTCCTGAAAAGATGTACAATTACCAGAGGGTGCAAATAAGAACAACAACCATTAAACAGACTTTCATATTCTGCAAATCGCAATGTAGAATGCTAACATGAACAATAATGACAAATGGCTGTATTAATAAAGGAAGATAATCCCCAAATTCTGGGCTTCTGATCCATAGTATTAAAAATCCATGACACACTTAAATGTTCTGATGCTTGCTTTATGGAGACCACAACAAACTGCAATGCTCATCAAGACACAATTACACAAAAAGGGGAAAAGAGAACAAGAGAGAAGCGAGACCCAGGAAAACAGACAATAGCAAATGAAGGACAGGAGTGAACAAACACAGGACAAAGATACAGTGTTAGTCCAATCACAGGAGCTGGTAGCTCAATGAAAATGTCAGACTGGGAATAATGTGATTCGCCAATGGCAACTCAGGGTAAGATGTACAAAATCGATTTGTTTACATTTTTTCAATAAAAGGTGTGTTCCTGTTCAAACAGTAAGAATACAAAAAACCAAAGTGAAGGATTGCAAGTAGGGCTGTTAACGGGCCCAGCCCACACGGGCTTACGGTGGGCTGAGGCCCATTAAGTCCCAGCTAACTTTTATATTATGCCCATTTAGGAGCTGGGATGTTAAATTTAAACTATGCCAGTTAAGGCCCACCAATGCCTCAGATACCTATATATAAAATCATATATTGTCATGTCAATAGCTCATGCTTAACCCTGTTTGTCTACATTCATTGCTTCCAATGACATGCTAATGTGGTTGTCTACATTCATTGCTTCATACTAATGTGGTGCCAAAAAGCAAATTAGCGAAGATGCCAAGATAACTCCATTGTTAATTAATATGATCCTAAATCCCAAATACTAATGGAGAACTGCCTAACTCACAAAGTTTTCTAGGGTTTGGTGGATTTTGAAACTATGGTTTTTCTCAATGATGAATAAGAAAAAAGAAAGCTCTATTATTCTGAGAGAGAGACACAAAAGAGTATTTCAAAACCCTAGTGTCCCACTGTTCATATATAGGTGGGAGTTCTCTACTAATACAACTCCTAGTTGGGCTTCTTTTCCGCCTGTTTACAATCTGTCAACTGCTGCTTTTCAAGATGGTTTTGGGTTGGTTTTAATGGGCTGTGATGAACCCGGGATTTCTCAAGTATAGGAGGGTACATTGTTGTGCAACCATACTTGTAAACCTTGAGTTCCACATGGATTTTCTGATGCCCTCATTTTCTTCATTATTTCAACACTCCCAGGCCTGTTGACAGCCCTAATTGCAAGCTTAGGAGACTCCTCTTTAAGAATTGGTAATGTTAAGACCCATAGAACAGTAAAACCCCCCTCTTGTTGTGTAACTTAATAAACAGGATATGGAGTAAGTTATTTTGAGTAATCTGATTCCACCATAATAAAAATTTAAACTCAGGATAGATGCCAATTTTTTCTAGTCAAAGCATTCATATTGCTCCACTAAATAATGCCATGGATTAAAAAAAAAAAAAGGCATTTTCATAAAGATGTTATTCTACACATAGTGGTCAGAATGATGTCTGTTCCTACATCTGGATGACCCCATCTAAAAGCAACAGACACCATACCAGCAGTCTATACAACTACAAATGTTAAAAAAGAAAAAAAAAATATCCAATTTACTATTGTGTACAACATGAGCATTGACATATTTTGTGAACCTTGAAAGCCAAAGATCATTCATTAAATAGGACAACGAACGTCTAGTACAACAGATGTATCATATTACCAACAACAACATGATTCCATGAAGTATACATTCACCAATGTTGTTTATCAAAAACACTTTATAGACATTTCTGTTATGAAGTCAATTGCTTGATTACCTGTGACTCTGTGAGCTAAAGAAGGTTTTACACAAGTGAATCAAGTGGCTACGATGAAAAAAGAATCAAGATTCAATATTAAACAATAATTTTTTGGTTGTCACAAGGTAACAAGTAACAGAAAGTTATAGCATTATCAGATTAACTAAACTGAAACTAGCCTAATGGACAGATGGCTAGAGCAGATAAGTTATTTCAAAAACAAATGTAAAATTTTAAATCTAATGAGTAACCTTTTTCTGACCACAACATCCCAAAAGTAGATCCCACAAATATAGTAACAAGATAGTAGATCCAAGGTTCTTACCAGCAGTACAAGCAGAATTTGCAGAACCTGCAGATACAACAGCAGTAGGTGGGAGGACATTTTGCCTTTGGAAAACTTCAACAAGTCGAGGAGCCCATTCATCCTTCTGCTCTCTATGACCCAGCCTAACAAAATAAACTCAGGAAGTTAGGCTGACTAAGTGATTGGCAAAAATTGAAGAATGCAAAATGTCCACTGTATTGGTGGTTGCTCGCAAATTCCACCCATGACCTGTCAAAATTCAGGATCTAGGTGGAGATGCATTCAATGCGAGCACAGAATCCAAGTCACTGGCATCTCCAATACCTTCCATAACCGCCAAAACCCCACCTGAAGATGTAATGAAACAAGGACAACAAGTTAAAGCAAATACACAGATCATATTGCTAGAAAACTGTTCAAAACCATTGCTGTGGAGTCAATAGTGTTTAAAAAAAATGAAAAACAAACACAAAGGATAGCATCAAAGGATGCTACAAACAATGATGAATAAACACAACGTCACAAGTTCATGTAAAACAAAGATAAATGCAATATAAGCAGAAGGTTAGTAGCACATACGTGTAAACAAAGCCACTTGAGTCTACAGCAACTGGATGCACACATACAAATAAACAGAAGAGGTAACCAATCAAGAAAAAAATTTATTTTCTTTGCATATTGAAAAAATGAGAGAAAATCAATAAAAGACCTGTATGATTTGTTCCACAAGCAACTTTGACAATGGTTTGTTTGGATAATGAGGCTATTGCTCGTGGGCGGGGCTGAGGCTCATAGGCTAGCTTTACAGAGCCATCTTTAACATTGTACTGCATGCCAGCAGAACAAAAATAATGACATGAAGCGCAAAAGAAAATGATCGATACAAACAAATTTGTATACAACCTCATTGTCTGTCCCATGTCCAAGTTGTCCATATTGTGGAAGTCCTGCAGTTCTGGAGCACAAAGCAAACAAACAAGTCAAAACCAGAGCCCCATCACCACAGCAATAAAGATCCCTATTGCCTAGAAATAAAGTCATGCAACATACAATATTGAAGAGCCCTCAACCGAAGACAGCCATACAGTGAAATCAGCCCCACAAACAGCATTAATGACTTCAGAAACCTGACATGGTACTGGAAATGACTCAATTTCTGCTCAAATGAAAAACAAGAAACCGTGTAAGTTCTTGAAAGCAATAAAACATATCAAGTAAATTATAAAGAATTAATAAAGTGCTTTGAAAAAAATGTCCCACAAGTAAACAGCAAGAATTAATCTAAGTCTCAGAGTGTGGTCACTGCATTTTATATTACATTACTTTTTATTGTGAGTATTCTTGAAACATTATGGAAGAACATATGAGTGTTGCCCTATGAAATAACTTATGACTTACGATCATCATTTCAAGTTGAATGAATTTTGCACAGTAATCATGACCAAGCACCACCCAAGATCTGGGTAAAAGTGCTTCAAAATTCTTACGAAACAAACTGCAGGAGAAGTACTTCTCAGTTGTATTTTGCTTAGAAATCATATTGGTGACAATTATACACAAGGTGCCTAGTAAATCAAAGCAATGTAATTATGAAATGGGAGACTTTGAGATGGCAACAGACATGAAGCTGGTTAAACAGTTACACTTAGCAAAATAACTTAACTGTAAATCTGTCAAGAACAATGATGTGGATAAGGTTGGCATGTTTGATTCCAAAAAGAAAATCACACTTCAAGACTACAGACACAGTATACCAATACCAATATCAGGTATTTGGTATGTCAATTTACATTTTGCCTATCAATCATATCTGATGATGTGCAAACCCAGCAGTAACTTGTTGGAAGCATCTTCAAAATCAAATACAAAAAAGTACAGATTTCAAAAAAATAAGAGTCATATGATTTTTCACAGTGGAACATGCTTGCCTGTTAACAGTAGATAATTTTAATTTCATTTCTGAGGTCATGTGTTGTGTATTGATTCAGCTCATGCTTCAGGTTAATTAGTTCTACTTGAAATTTAAAAATTTACAGTCACAATTCTGGCATCATATCAGCTAAAAACACATAATTTTAAACTTTTTTGGTGAATGAATTATCCATTATATTGAGAACGAATCAGACTATAAATACCATGAACACCATATCAGCATGGCATGCAATGCATGGCTAACAGTAAATTTAGGATATCCAGTATAACATTTATATACTCGGTTAATTGTATTTGTGCTTACAAAAGTACTCCAGAGAATCTGGTAAAATGACACCAAGTAAGGTGCAATCTAAGGGTATCTTTGTTGATAACACATCACTTCCAGTATCCTTTCAAGCCAATTCAGGCAAAGGGACAGCATGCTGCTTTTTCAAAAATTTGGACGCTTACCAGGAATTTTAACACAATGCATTGAGTCTTAATTATGAAAGGGGAAATTTCACCACTAAATTTTTTGAATAGAATTTGAAAACTGTGTATAAACAAGAAATTAAAAGCAAAAATATTTTTGCCTCACCATTCTTTGTCGAACCAGACCCCAATTGCCCATGCTTGTTCAAACCAAAAGAGAAGGATTTCCCATCTTCTGTTACAACAACAGTATGGTTCCTCCCAGCACCCGCTTTAATGATTTTGTATCTATACCAGTTAAATTGACCAAATTAGATGAGGCTTAGTAGCTATTCTCTATAGAAAATAGAACTAACTGAAGTTTCAACAATTATCAATTATGAGAATATCATTTTTGCCTAAATAAGGAAAGCAACCAAAGAAAAGGTAAGATATCTTTTCACAAGAGGAACTTCCAGTAAGAACAATTACCAGGAAAAATTTCCATCAAAAAAAACTAAAAAAATCTGAAGAATATATTGGATACACAATGAGCCCTTTATCCAAGGATGAAATTCTTCTGTTTTCACAGCTCAAATAGGATAAGAAACAAAAGAAAGGAAAGTTGAAGGCTATGGTATATAATAGACCAACCACTTGTAGTTCTTAAATATGTTGTCCCTTAGAAATTACATTTTACAACAAAGGGACCATTAAAGAAATAATACCCATTCAATTGACCATCTAAAAATGCCTTGCAACTTAACAGCATTCATGCAAAAGCTTCAAGGCTTTCTTTCACTTTCCAAAAAAAGGGAAGGACCTCAGACAATGCCTTCCCGGATTTCGGCTTCGGCTTAAAGCAAATTGGCATAATTCAAAAACATTCAAGTCTAAAAGTAGTCTAATATTAAACAACTTCATCTGAAAATTCAACATACCAATCAATTTGTAGTAAACCTGAATCACTCTTTTATGTCAATATTATCCATTATTCCGTTCATGTCGTCTTCTAACAATAGCAGTGTTTTTCTATTCAAGGTTTAAAGTTGAAAATATAGACTAATAGCATTGAGTTATTGTGGTTAGGTTACAGCTTCCAAGAGGTGTTTGTTAGAAAGATATTTCAATGCATGAACATTCAAGTTCACAGAGCAGAACCAGAATTAATACCAATTCATAACCACTAAAATAATTTATTACAAGACCAACAACATTGGTAACTTTAGAAATGACAACAGTTTCCATACAAAGAGCACACCTTGTAATGGGAAAAAATAGGTTACTTTTAATTTTACTTTTTTTAGCATTAAAAAGTAAATGCCTAAAAGTGTGAATTCTCACAAGGAAAAAAAAGGTTTCAAAAGTAGAAATTTAGACAATGCAAAAAAGAAGTCCAAATTAGTTTGTATGGGATGAGCCAAGCAAAATACAACCAAATGAGCTGCGACATTCAAGTAAGAAAAATGAGCAGAGGCAAAACATTTATCTTAGTAAAATCTTCAAATGCTAACTAATACACAATGAGTAATTTTCTAATCCCTGGAAGGTAGAGCACAACCAGATGCATCTCAAATAGTCCCATGAATTAGTTGAACACATGGCCGCATCACCGTTACCATGACACATTGCTTGTGTTGCCAATCACAAGACATGTGTTTTAAATTGAAAAAACTGCGAAAAAACAGAGCTCTCCAATATGTTATTGCAATGTAGTTCATCTTGCAAATGAAGAAAGGACTACTTAAGAGTATAGCGAGAAAGAGATGCCCAAGGCTGTTGAGTCGACATCATCAAAACTATCGGATCTTCTTCTTCATACTCAACAACATACTAGAGCACTGCACTGTCTAACAACTTCCCCAACTTAAAACTCAAGAGTCTTGAGTTTGGCAACAAACACAACATGGCATTTTACTAGTGATGGGACTACAGATCTGTGGAACAATCTGAGCTGCATTTGCCATGGTCCCTATGCCCCCACCCCACCCTCCCAACAACACCCTACTCCCCCCTCTCCCTTGATCTCACCACTCCAGATCACTTAATTGAAATGGTGCATTGGGAAAGATAATTTGATTGAGAACTATTTATTGAATAGCAACAACCAATGGTCAAAAGAAACGCCTACACTTAAAAGAATTCATAAACAAACAGAAGAAACTATCTCAGACAGGTTGTGATTAGACAGAACCATTCCAAACCATGCAACAAAGGATTGTTAGAATGACAGCAAACTTACTTAGACAATTGAGAAACAATTGTTGGCAATTTACGTTGGCAAGTGTCCCCATGTCCCAACTGCCCTTTCTGCTAGCATTGACTTGCATTAGAAATCGACAAACCTAATACATAAATAAAACCTAAAATCTAGCTGCGACCAAACCTCATTCCGCCCCCACGTGTAGCAATGGCCTTCTGCATCCAGCGCAATGCAGTGACAAGAAGCTACAAACCAATCATCAAAAACTAATCAAAAGACCGTTCTTTTTCCAACCAAAATCACTAATAGTAATATCGGTAACCACAAACATTTATGTCAACATAAAATTTCCACAAAAAAAATGCAAGGGCAATAAATTTATAATTCTGATAGTCATTAACCATTAAACCCTTGTATAGTGCAACTAAGCAAAGAATAATGAGGAGGAATAATACCGATAACCATTAAACCCTTGTATAGTGCAACTAAACAAAGAATAATGAGGAGGAATAATACCCATAAAGAATCCCATAAACCCATTTCCATACAGTTTCCAGCACAAATTATAACAAAAACCTACTACAACAGAGCAAAAAACCAAAATGAAGCTCCTGAATGGAGACCACCGAACAAAGGAGCCCACTTTCCACGGAAATGAGAGGATACGAAACTACCAACATTCCATCATGCATGGACAACAATCCATTTGGAAAATTAACTGAATTCCACCGCAGATCATTCCGAATTATAAGAGAAACATATTTAAAATCGTTTATCCCCCAAACTATTTCTCTAACTAAGAGATCACCGCGAAATCAAACGAGGAATCACTACAAGAGATAACAAGAAGGAGGACAGAGAGAGAAGGAGCTCACTGCAGCCAGAAGCGACGAATCTGATGTCGACGCCAACGAGAGGGCGGAGCCTAGTCGGCGAGGGAAAGTTGGGCGAGGACTTCCCGACAACCTTGCGGCCCATGGTGTCCCATGCGGTGCCACCGCAGAACAGCAGCTCCCCGGCAGCAGCGGGCTGCTGCTTCTCCTCCTTGTCCGACTCCCCGGCCTCGTAGGGCTTCGTCTCGGCGGACATTGCTTGGCGGAGTCGCTAGGGTTTGAGCCCTAAATCGGGGGAGAGAGGGGAAAGAGGAAGAGAAAGGAGCGATTTGGGGGATTCCTTTTAGGCTTTTTCGTTTTCGATTTGATGGGGCCGGAGGTTTATATTTCGGGACCAAAATGAAAGCAAAAGGAAATGGACCAAATGGCTTTATTTGTCCGGTCGGGCATATTGGGCGCCTTTTGCCTGCTGTCGGATTTTCATTTTTATTTCTTTTCTTTAGGGAGATATTTGCAGGAAAACCCCTGTCTTATCATTTTACTACAAAAGGGTGCCTATCTTTTAAAATATTTACAGAGAGACATCGATGTTATTTATTCTTTACAAAATGCACCTAAATCACATTAAATCGGATTTGATACCAATAGAATATGAATTTAAACTCGAGATTCACGGGTTACTTGAATCGGTTCAAATTTGGTTTACTCGTTTAGAAAATAAGTCGAACTTGAATTAAAAATTAAACTTGTTTTTTAATAAGTTAAGTTTGAGGTAAAATCGATTCACTCCGTTTTAATTAAATAGTTCAATCCAAAATTTTATTTTATATTTATATTAAATATAATATTATAGATAGAGATAGCGAATATAAAATTGATTTTACTTTTTGTCCTATTAAAATTTAAAATGCGTATGTTATCTCCAAATTAATATATAAAATAAAAGGTATAATGATAAGAAAATTATTTTTTAAAATGTTTAAATTTTAAATCTTAAAATCTAAACTCTAAAAGCTTAAATTCTAAATGCTCAAATCGCAAAGCGAAATCCTAAACCGTAAATCTAAATACTAAATCCTTTATTCTAAAATAAAATTCTAAATTTTAAACATAATTTATCTCAAATAAAGTGGTTGATTGCAAAAACTCTTTTTTGCGATAGATTTTTACGCTATCAATTTTAAATATTTCAAATTATAAAAAACATATTTATTTTTAACATAATGTTTGTAAGGACTTATCGGAAAAATAGTTATTATACCATAAAATGGAATTTCGATAAAATTCCTCGTTTTCCCTTTGTTTTTCTTCTTATTTCTCAATATTTTTTTGTCATTTTTCAAAATATATAGAAAAATTGTATATTAAAAAGCAATTAATAATATTAGCAAATTCACAATCCAAGTTTAAGTATTCTTATATAAAAATATTTTTTTAATAATATTTGCAAAAAACTATCCCAAAAAGGTTGCAATCTGGTATATATATTTTTTATTTATAAACCACAAAATGGATTTTCTAAAAAAATCTCTATTTTTTTCCTGTGATTTTCTTCTTTTTTTTTACCCTCTTCGTAAATTTTCAAAATATAAAAGAAAATTGTGCATAAAAAATAAATATATATTGACCAACTAGTGTTATTTTACAAATTCACAATCCATTAAGTTTTGTTATCCTTTTTGCGATGAACATATATCAAGCACATAACCTTTAGATATTCAATCTAAACATCTCTTAGTCGTTAATAAGAAAATTATATTTAACCTAAAAATAATGCTATTACCATATATTATCCCCTAACATTTAAATATTTAAAAAATTATTCTGAAATAGAATTAAGCAGAGACAATATGTTTAATTTTCTTAATTTTATATTAGGCTTAATTAGTTGTTTTATAAAAATGTTGTAATCCGAGTAATTGTGATTTTGAGTTAAGCGATCGAATATTAAATAATATAACTTTATATTAAAAAATATTGTTCATGAGTTTAAGAGTTTTGAATTTCTATTTATGTTTGTGATTTAAATTGCAATTAAACTACGAGAAAATAAAAAACAAAAAATTTATAACAATTTGATAATTATAATAGAATATCTAATCTGGGGTTGGATGAGAACCTAATGATGTTCAAATTGAAATTAGGCGACTCATTTATAAGCTTTTGCTTTAATTGACCACAACCATCACATGCAATGCACGTGACCATGGAACAGCCTTGAGTAACTAATTCAGACGAATCAACTCCCTTTTTTTTTCTTTTTTTTCCTTTTTTAAAGCTTTTGGGAGTGTTAAATTCTCCAAAACTTGAACTAAAGTTAATATATTCCATAAATTCAACCAGACACGCCCTTTGATTTGTTAGAGGAGTCTTTCTCTCCCGTCTATATTTTTCCAAATTTTAGAAAATCTACAGAAAATGTTTTTTTTTTTTTAAAAAAAAAGAAGGTTATCATTTTACCTCTGCAGTTCCACTAATTACCTTTTTTAAAAAAAAATAGAAAACATGGACCCACGCCATTGCATGGCGCAGTTTAAATGTAAATCAATTTATTAAGATGCTAAGATTAAAATCAAGTCTAAAGTTAGTAATTTTTTTCGTAAATTAGTATTTTCTAATAAAATTGACTTTATAATAATTTAAAATCTAAAAAAAGACTAATTTTTTATAATAATTTAATTTAATAGTATATATATAATAATTAATATTGAGTTTTTAATAAAAACTTAGGATCCCTTTGATAACGTGTTAGGGGTTGTTTGGTAACAGTCTGAATTGGGCGAATTGGTCGAATTGGGGAAATTGGAGGCTCAATTCCCCCAATTCAGCTGTTTGGTAATCAAATAAAAATTCGGAATTCGGTGAATTCTCAATTTCGACAATTCCCAATTTCGGATTTGAATTCGGGATCAGAAGAGCCGAATTCGCAATTCCGGATCCGAATTAAGTGGGTCCACCGCTACCCGAAACTTCAATTCACCCGTTTATTTCCCAGCGAATTCGGAGGAATTCCGCCGAATTCTTCCTGTCACCGTCCCTGAGCCCAAGCGCCGTCCGGCATGAGCCTCGAGCTCGTCGTCCCCGAGCCCGAGCCGTCGTCCCCGAGCGTCGTCAGCCTCGAGCCCGAGTGTCGTCCCCGAGCGTCGTCCCCGAGCCCGGTAATCTCACCCATTAAGAATTGGGTGACCATATCTCCAATTCCAAATCCAATCAAATACCGGAATTGAGGGAATTGGCGGAATTCGTTGATTTCAATTTACATTCCAAACAACCGAATTTACGGAATTGACTGAATTGACAATTCATTTTCTTCACTCAAAAAGTACATTCAAACACCGAAATTATCTAATTTGGCCAATTTTCTCAATTCCCCGTAATTGACCGAATTGACAATTCCCTCGATTCCAAAACCCGGAATTATTCAAACGGCCCCTTAATGTTAAAATTAAAATTAGCAAATTATTTTTATAAATTAATTTTTTAAATTAATATTATAATAATTTAAAATTCAAAATTTTAATTATTTTTTATAATAATTTAATTTAATAATAATGTAAAATATTTAATTTTTTTAAAAATCATCCAATAAATTTCTAACCTGACGCTCACCCCAAACGACACGAGCTCTTAAGTCCCGTTTGGTTTGAGGTTAGCATTAATATTAGCCCATTACAAATTTTTTTATTATAAAATTAATATTACTTATTTTATATTATTATTAAATTAAATTTTTATAAAAAATTAAATAAATTTTCAAAATTTAAAATTTCGAAAAATTACTTTTAATTAAAAAAATATTAATTTATAAAAATAATTTACTAATTTTAATTTTAATAATGGCGCCTTACGTCTCAGGTTATTCGGATAGAGACCGCAAAGAGGCGAAAAAAAAAAATACAAACGAGATAACAAAATATGCGCAATTTTCTTAAAGGAAGATCAGTACAATGTCAATAATACCCAGCACAATCAAGTTATTTACAAAACTGCCGTCCCGATTCCTCACTCAGATTCGATCGGGATGACTCGGCGAGAATCGCTTCTCCGCCATCGCTCTTCAAATCGTCCAGAGCAGTGGAATCCAATTATTCACCCAAAATAATTAAAAATAAAAAAGTTCCCCACAGCCAATCAGAATCGAGGAAAAGCACGCGAAAAAAATCAAAATCCCAAATTTCCCAAATTACCCTCCACCATTTCCTGAAACGACCAATGCGTCTTCACCAGACCGTCTCCTCCGCGACACCACGGAGCAGCGGAATCTTCTCCACGCGGCACGGGCCGGTGACATTTCCCGTTGCCGGCGGCAAGGAAACGAGGCGGAGGACTTCTTCGAAGCGGGCCTCGTCGCAGGGGAGAGCGATGGGACCTACATGGGCGAACCCGAACTCATCTTCTGCCTGGGCGAGGAGGAGGCGAAAGGCTGGATGGTTCAGGTGAGCCGCGCGCACCACGAATCGACGCCGGCAGACGCCCACGAACACCGCCACGTACCCCGCCGGCACGTCCGCGCGCCGTCGCCGCCAGCGCCGCAGCAATTGGCGGAGCCGCACGATCTGGCGGATCTTGCTGCATTTCGCTACTCCTGCGAGCATCTCCGACGATTTAGATTTTGATCGGCGAAAAGAGGAGAAGGGAACACGAACGTAGGGAGGGCAATATATCGCAGTATGGAATTTAAATGCCATTCGATTTGAGAATATTTACTACAGTACCGCTTCTAGAAGCATGAGGGTAAATCTGTAATGTCACTGATAATCTGTGGGGATATTTGTAGATACCCTCCCATGGCTTCGTGCTACTTATGATTCAATCCTTGATATTTGCAAAAATAACATCCATCTTAAAATTTTATTCTAAAAGCTCCTCTTGGAATTTTGCACGCTTAATCATTGTGATTTTGTATAAATTGGGTATAACGATGAAATAAATATAATAATTTAGGGACTTAAAAGTTGTAAAAAGTTATTTTTATTCTAATTATAAGCAAACTAACTATTTTGACGACAAAAAAAAAATGGTTAACTTTATTGCAAGATATACTTAAAAAAAGGATTTTAATAAAAAAAGATAATAAAGGGTTTTCGTGAATATCAATTATGTGGAATTATGCACAAATTCTGTAAAATGAAGGGTTTGTTTGAGAAATTAGTTAAACATAAACAACAGAGGCCATGTGCATTGTTTGACTAAGAACGAAGGTATCATGTGCATAATGAATCCTCGAGGAATATTGCACGCATCAGTTGTGATGAGCTTTTTGTCTACCCGCCACTTCATCGAAATCCCACATGGTAGACCCTTACAGGCTTGATCGATTTTTTTTTTCCGCATATAGAACACCACAAAATTAATTAATTATAGATCACTTCTGTTTTACCCATAAATAAATCATTTACGAGATAAACAGAAATAATCTCAAATAATATCAAGGGCTTGCATGGGATTAGAGAAATGCAAGGGAGTTGCATGAAATTATGAGGGAATTTACAATCATACACATATACCCTTATTATTCTTAATATTGATTCATGGTAATGAAGCTGGTACGCGCGGAGCTGGAGCAACATCAAGTGTGTCGGGCCAAGATCTTAGAGAACGAATCCAGCATAATCTGCAAAGATGTGACACAACACTTGAAGGAGTCGAGAATGTTTTGTCTTGAAATCCAATGGCGAATTCTTCAAAAAAGATAATATAAAAATGGAGGCGGGGCTAAGCTCGTCTTCATTCTCTCCGAGCAAAGATCAATGTGATGTGCAAGTGTTTTCTTTTTGGATTGAAACAATCCTGTCATGCAAATCCGTTGATGTATTCGATCAGCCGTTGGATCGCCTTCATCGTAGTAATGTTTGAGTGAAGATGAGAAGAATGAAAGACATGTACAAGTCTACGAGAATCGCCATTCCATTAAACTAAAATCTCAAAAGGCTCCGACAGAAAAAGCGACAGGCAGTGCTGCTCACATGGAGCTGCGTTGGCCGTGGTCCTGATCCTACATGGAGCTGTTTAATAATTGAAATAATGCTTCCTCTCTCTAGACAGTATCATAGAGATCAGAGCCCGCAGCAAAGAACCTCAGGGTTTAATTGAGACTCGTATATT
The DNA here is from genome assembly GCA_005019695.1 of Trichopus zeylanicus subsp. travancoricus. Taxonomy (NCBI): domain Eukaryota; kingdom Viridiplantae; phylum Streptophyta; class Magnoliopsida; order Dioscoreales; family Dioscoreaceae; genus Trichopus; species Trichopus zeylanicus. The sequence continues at coordinate 1,239,151 of RXID01022599.1, forward strand.
CGACAAGCAGTCTCATGAAAGAGATACTGGGCAAGCAGTAAGTCGCATGAAGACGAGACTTTTGCGGGCGAAGCACGAGATTAAGACGGGATCTTTTCTTTGTTTTCTGTCTCTTTGTCTTGCCTTTCTAATCTAAACAGCATTATCTTGCTAATCTCAAGCATAAGATGAACATGAAGTGAAAGGGAGAGAAGAAGAAGAAGAAGAAGAAGAAGAAGCAGCAGCAGCAGCTTCAAAAGAGGAAGATAGAAATAAAAAGTGAGAAGAGAGTGAGACATGCTGATCCGTGGAACAAACCCTAACCCTAACTCCGAGCAAAAATAGTGGAGAAATACTTCTAACAAATCACCCACGCTTTCAGTAGCTTTTGTATCTCAAAAGCAGCTACTAAAAGTGGAGGCAGCGCGCCGCCTCTCTTTTCCAGTTTTCCTCTTTTCCCTTTACTATTCCATTTCCTGGGGAGCCAGCGAGCAAACGAACATTATGGATCCGGCGGCGCTCGGATTCCACCACCACCTCCTCCACCCGCAGCTGCAGCAGCCTAAGAAGGATGAGGAACATTCCAATAATGTGCCACCCCGGACTCGCGGAAGGCCTGCGGGTTCCAAGAACAAGCCGAAGCCGCCGGTAATCATAAGCCAGAACAGCGCCAACGCGCTGCAGTCACACATCATGGAAGTCGCCGGGGGCTGCGACGTCACCGACAGCCTGGCCACCTTTGCGCGCCGTCGTCAGCGCGGGGTGTGCGTGTTCGGCGGCAGCGGGGCGGTGATCAATGTCACGCTGCGGGAGCCGGCGGCGAATGCAGTCGTGACGCTGCAGGGCAGGTTCGAGATCCTGTCGCTGTCGGGGGCGTTCCTGCCGCCGCCGGCGCTGCCGGAGGCGACGGGGCTGAAGGTGTACTTGGCTGGCGGGGAGGGGCGGGTGGTGGGCGGGAGTGTAGTCGGGGCGTTGGTGGCGGCAGGGCCAGTGGTTGTGATTGCGGCGTCGTTTGGGAACGCCGCCTATGAGAGGCTTCCGCTTGTCAATGAGGAGCAGTCGCCAGCAACGGTGGGAGCTTTGGAGTCGCTGAAGCTTGTTGGCGAGCCGCCACCGCCGCCGCTGTCGCAGGAGCAACTAATGATGGATTCCAGCGCGGCGGCGCTGTTTGGACTGCCGCCAAATCTGCTCGATGGCATGCAGCTGCCTACCGACCCTTACGGCCGGTGATCTTGCTGAAGCTGCATTGAAGATTGAAGTCCTTTCTTCCCCTTGAATTTGTTTTTTTTTAATTACCTTTGATTTTAAGCACAGTGATTTATATTCCTGTTTACTAAGATGGAAGGATCAGCGATTAATTTTTTGTTAGATTTTTCCGTAATTTTAGATTTGACTGATGCGAGTTTGATTTTAGTTGGATTCACTTTTATTTTCTTTTACGATTTTGAAATTTCGTTTTTAAAATTGGATGTTTGCAATATAAAAAAAATATATATCGTCTCAGTGAAATCAAATAAATGAAAATTGGAAAATAGAAAATTCTTTTATCAAAAGAAAAACTCTATTGTCTAATTTGGGAAAATCCAGTTGAAGTTGTTCATGACACAGTCCATGGCTGCAGTCTACACAACCATAAAGTTCAGACTTCTGATTAAGCCATGGGCTGGGCTGGCCCATAGTTCACAGTGACAAGGCCCAGCCCCATCCCAACCAAAAGCAGGCCGCAGTTTTTTTTCTTTTAAGTAGGGCTGGGGACGGATCGGAAATCATTTGGATACTTGTGTTGTCTGTAATTTCAAAATTTTAAAATTTTGAGAATTGTAAAATTTAATATTTATTATATAAAAATTTAAAATTTTAACCGTTCTCCGAAATTAATTAGACTTTACAATTTTGAATGTGTAAGGTCATGTGCTAAATTTTTATAGTCAAATAAAATAAAAAATTTATAAATTTAACAAAATAATTATAAACGTTTAAAATTTCTAATTTATATATTTTACAAAACAAACATATTATTCAATTAAATAAATACAAATAAGAATACTAGAAAATATATTTATATTCTACTATTCGAGATACAAATACGAATGAGAGAACAACAACATACGTATTTGTTAAATTAACAACTTAATTAGCGAGTAATATTATAGATTTAATGAGAGAATAAAGAATCTGATCTAGGATAAAAAATAATTAATGTCCCGAAAAAAGATCGGAGATCGGTGGAACGTTGACCACAGTCAAAGACGGACACAAACAGGTTGAGTACAGTTGTATTACTCGCTGCTCAGTCTCTTGTTTTAAATAATTAATAAGTAATAATTAATGAACTTTATTTGCTTCCTCGTGGTTTTGTTAGGCTTGCACCGACGCGAAAATGTGCTCTAATGCCTATTTATCCAAATCGTTCAAGATAATCCGTTATTCTCGAAAAATATAAAAAATAGTTCCATTATGGATTAATTCGCAAAAAAATTGTTTATATATGTTGGTGAAATTCTTGAATTTTTTTATAATTTATTTTATTTCGTTAGTTTTTTATATGATCTACTAAAATCTCGACTTCTCTTTTTAAATAGGTCCCTAGGAATATATTTAAAAGGAATTTGCAATTAGACCCTCATTGTAGATACAAAGTTTCGATTGGAATGAATAAAAGAAAGAATAAGCAGTTTTTTTATTCCTAGAATTGCAGTCGTAGTCCTTATCTTCGAGAATACCATGTGAAAGAGGATAATATATTAATTACTTATTATTTATGACGAATTATTGAAGTAACAAATATTAAAACCAATTAATTAAGAGTCGACGATAATATTTTTTAAAATTATTTCCAAAATAAAAGTGTCTTTGAGAACCAACTAACTAAAATTTGATATTTAAAAATAAAAAAATGTCGTGATCACAATAGAAGACTTTGAAATTCATAAGATATTAATCCAAATGCTTGTTCAATTAATCATTTGAGTGGATTTATGGGAGAACAATGAATCGATTGACTTTTTCTAGATAAAAAAGGAAAAAAATACAAAATAATGCGGTTGATGCATTGAGATTCCCGAAATATATTGAATTATATAATAATTTAGTGACATATAGTCACTTACGCTCCACTTACGCCCAAAAAAATTATTAGAAAATTAATATTCAAAATTACTTGTCATTTAGGATGCAACCAATTTGATTCCCTTTTAAATTTTATTAATAAAATAAATATTAATTGACTGAGCAATAATGGATTTTATTATTATTAAATTGCGGACATATTGTTTTTTCTCTTGATGTGTATGAATTGTTGAGCCGTTTCGTTGAGTTAGGCAATCAACCGAGCCCCCGTTCACAACCAAAAGACCCAATTTGCGCAACAATTTTTGGTATTTGCATATAACCCCTTTAATTTGTATATTTAGAAAAATATCTTTTATAATTTTATCCCAACTTTCTTAGTATTTACGGATTACCCCTTCAATTCTTTACATTTATAATTTTTTAAAAATATTTTTGTTGCAGAAAAATCTTCATCAACCTTCAAAAATTTTGCCGGGCGGAAGAAATGTTTGCAGAGTCGGAGAGACCACACTCAAATTTAGGAGATATCGAGGACTAGTTTGAAAATTAAATTAAAAAATTAATTAATGCAGATTAAGATGGAGAAAAGAAGACTTGGACCAAAGCTAATGCGAGTGTAAACTCTCAGTCAGTTTCTTTGACCGCGGACTTTTACAAAAACACCCGGTTCTTTTTCCTAATTATAATCCTAACCCTCATTAGCCGACCAAGTCAGAGAAAAGACTATTTTTTAAAAACTAAAAATGACTCTTCTTTAATTTTAGGGATAACTCATAAGTCCCTAAATCTCTGTAATCAAATATAACGTTGCATGATTAAATACGATTACTTTAATGTCAATAAGGCTGTATTTGCAATTATAATTAGTGGTCGGTTAATATCTTAAAAACAAGCTTAGCGTTTTGATTATAAATTGACCTTTATTAATTGTTTTCATGTGTAATTTAAAATAAATAAGCAAAATTTGGAGGTATGAAGTGTTATTAAAACATTTAATTTGAATAAAAAAAATGAAAAAATAATATGCTGAAAATACATTGAAGTAAATATTAAGATTCTACACATTAAAGTCGGAATTTTCTTATTTATGAGAACATTAACGGAAAGTAAATGCCAAGCCTTGTATTAAAATTGTAATTTCGAGTTTTTTCACAAAATATTTTAAAATTGATATAACTTTTTTCCCTCCGAAATTTTCGGACATGTACCCCCTGCAAAATAAGAAAATTCGTAAATCTCCGAAAGAAGAACGCTATCTATTTCAATCGCAAAAAAATCAATAAATTTCGCATGTGCACTCACAAAAATTCAATTTATCGGATCAATGCGAAGGCCGGAACCGATGGATGAGAGTGGCACTCCGGTAATTTTCCCCAAAAGCGTGCCCGACTAATTGGATCACGGGCTTTTTAATGATTAATCTTGTCAGTTCGAGGTAAAGGACAGCAAGCAGGTCAAGCGGGCGGGCTAAAATCCTACCTCGCAAAACAAAGTTTTATTATTGTATTTTTGTAATTACCCCCCTGAAAAGTTGTTGTCCTCTCGAATCTTTGCAGTCACAGTTACCTCCCTATAGTTTTAGAAATTAAAGAACATCCATGGAACATTATAATCTCGATTGTCAGAGATTTAAATAAATTTTATCCAGCTAAAATGTTGAAGCACTCACGTGAGTTATATTACCACCAAGGCCAACCGAAAGTTTGGATTAAACTTATCTAAGGAATGAGTTGTTAATCTCGAGAAAAATCTTGATTTATGAATCGTCAATTTAGTTTTCTAAAAAAGGATAAAAATATTTTTATGATCCATTGAACGATTAAGGAAAATACGATATTTACAATTGAGTGGTTACGATAAATTTGATAGATATATCGAACCGCCTGAATTTACTATAAATAGAAAAAGTATAATTGAATTGCAAATGCAATTTTTTTTTAAAATTTGCAAATTGTCATCTCAAATATTTTTCGTCATTACAAAATTCTGTCTCCTATAATTAGGGGATTTACAGGAAAATGCAGTTGTCAACTGATTTTTACATTTTTGGCCCGTTTTAACTTTTTTTTGCACTTTTGGTCCAAATATTAATTTATATGACTAAACCACCACTTCATTTGCTGTCTGAATCCAGTTCAATTTAGCTTGATTCATGTTATTTGTTTATAAGTTAAACAATTTTCAATAAAACCCTTCAAATCTGCATAATTTCTAAAACTATTTTACCATTATTTTTTTGAGTTCTTAATTATTCCACTGGAATTCCTGAAATCTACCCGATTTTATGTTATTGTCCCCCACAAGTAAAAACATTTGAACTCTTTGCTTAAAGCAAATGAAGAGGAAGAAATATAAAATGAGAAACCAACAATAGAAAATGACCCTTACGTCCCTCTAGGCTCTAGCTGCAGAACTAGTTTTTTTTTGGTAAAAAAAGTTAATTGAGTTGTTTTTGCAAGAATTTGAAACGCCTTTGTAATTTCGCAAGATTCAGGTTGGTATATGCAAAAAAGCTTAAAATCGAGCTTATGGGTCCACATATAATTTCGTGTTTCTCCAGGGTTTTATATGAAAAAACCTAAATTATTTTCATTAAGAAACGAATTATGTTATTCTCTTACCATTATTTTAGAAACTCCCACTCTTTTTCCATTTTCGCCATTTTTTAAATCCCAAAATTTCCGTGCAGTAGAAGCGAAATCATATTTAATAAATTAAACAAATTCCACGTCCCGACCGAATATCTCGATTTTTGCGGCCCTCGCCCATTAATTAATTCCTACAATTATTCATTTTCCCCTTTTTTTATTATTTATTTTATTAATTCCTTTCTTTTTCCCCCTCTCTTCCTTCCTCCGCTTCTTTTTATGCTGGCGGGAATTGGACCTCGTCGTCTTCTACGGCGAGCGAGAAAATCGGGTTCTCCGACGAAGGAAACGGTTCCGGCGAGCTCTCCGCCGAGGCAGAGAGGAAGGCGGACGTGGTGCAATAGGAGGCTTCGATGGAGCTCTCGCTGTCGCGCTCTAATGGCGGGAAAGCGTGAAAGCCCTAGAAATCGCTAACGGGAGCTTACAGGGAGGTGGCTATAGTTTTTTTTTGTGGATTTGTTTATGCATGGAACTGCCGGACACTGTAGTGGCTGCGGCCGCGGCGGCTGCTTCGGAGGCGAAGAGGGAGGAGAGTAGCCAGGGAGGAGGGACCACGGCGGCGGCGGCTCCGGCGGCGTCGACGATGACGACGACGACTGTGACGGCTGGTACAACGGGGACGGAGGCGTTGGGTCCGGCTGCTGCGCCGGCGCCGGCGTTGGTGTCTCCGGCGACGGTGCAGATGGGGTCGGTTGGGGTGAAGAAGAAAAGGGGTAGGCCGAGAAAGTATGGGCCGGACGGGAGCGTGTTGATGCCGCTGAACCCGAAGCCGATCTCGGCGTCGGCGCCGGTGGGTGTCTACCACGCGGCGGCCGGGGGTGGGAAGCGGGGTAGAGGGCGGCCAGAGAGCTTCTTCGGCGCGCCGCAGCAGCGGATCCAATTCGAATCCTTAGGTATCATCCCCCTTTAAGTTCTCCATTTCCCCCAATTTATCTGCGATTGTTTAGCTAAAAATGGGGACTTTATTGCCATTTCAGTATTGTTTTGTGGATTTTGGCAGGAAAGAGCTTAGATTTTGGGATTTTGACTTGGAATTATATTGTCCTGGGTCTCTGTATCTGCTACATATGGGCTGTCTGTTTCGCTTGTGCTGGTTTGAATCTGGTTATGGGGTTTGACTTTGTGTGGAAGATAACATTGGATTTGGTACGTGGGGCCTCTGATGAGAACCCGACTACCCAGATCCTCTGAGAAAGAGGCAAGAGTCTTTTGTGGGGTTGGGAATATGAGAATCTAAATCATCTTATGATGTCCTCTTCCAACCATCACTAGCAACTTTGTACTTATTTGCTTGTTTCCTAATCCGATTTTCATGAGAAAAACTAGATTATGAGTTTGTAACCTACTAACTCAATAAAAAGCTAAAACTATAATTAAAGAGGACATTTTTTGCTGTATTTCTTCATTTCTGGTGGTGGATCTGGAGCTTGAGGGAAAGCTGAAAGTTGTTAATCTAGTGTGTGGGTTGATTTTGTCTTTGGTTTCTTTTGCTTATTTTGTGGTTTTTTTCCCAGTTTTTTCATGGGAAGATGCTAGGTCTCAGCGTGCTGTTTCCTTGCAGGTGAAATGGTAGCCTGCTCTGCTGGTGCAAATTTCACTCCTCATGTTATTAATGTGGCAGCTGGCGAGGTACTCAATGTTTGAGCTTGGTCTCTTTTTTCACGTGTTTGGGATCTGTGTTTTTATATATATTTTTTTTTCTTGTTTGGTTGCCTATTGCTTTTCTCTTAATCTTAGGGTACTGCATGTTTGTGCATGGTCTCGTTTTTCAGGTGCTATCTGTAAATGTTCACTGGTTCGGTTTGTCTAGGAAATGCTGCTCTCTCTTTCTCTCTCTCTCTCTGCTATCTTCTTGTAATTTCAGTTACCACGTGTTCAAGCTTGATCTCATGTTTCATGTATCTATAAATGTGTACTAGTGCTATTCATCTGGGAAATTTCCTTGTCTATTTACTTTTTCACTTAATTTAGTATGGGACTGTTGTGTTACAGGAAATACAAGAAATCAGGAGACATAACGTTGGGTATTCCTTCATACATGCAACCTTCTATTGCTCTATCTAATCTCTGAAAGCAGAGTTAATTATCGCCAAATGGCTCATAGCTGCAGGGTGACAAGCGGTTCGGTTGGATCAGTTTTATCATGATCCACAGCCAACCCATTAAAAGAAGTGGCCCATTCTTGTAGATCTAAACCTAAATAATTCGGAAATAGATCATATTATATGTTGTGAGTCAGATAGAATCTAATCTTAAATCAGTTTGATTAATTAAATTACATTACTGGATTGGTTTGACCACTTTTTCATGTTTGTCAATCCAAATCCAATCCATTATGATTATTAGTTGAGCATTCATATTCAAGTTTGATATAAATTAACATGGATCAGATCAGATCATGATGTTTTCAGATTGGGAGCAGATTAAAAGGTTGATCTGATCAAATTGTACCCTTGTAACTAGTATGCCTGCACAGCTATGTTACGGGAGTGCAGCTGCTTAAAGAGCTGAATGCTATCTTTCTGGGGTTTGCTTAACTATGATAAAGTTCTTGGACCGGTGTTCTTGTTTCAGTGATTTTTTTCCTGTCGTTTTCACAGTATGCTACATAAATAGTTCTTTCCACAAATGGGATGTCTCAGTTTATTTTGTTTCATTGAAACTTGTGTCAGTTCTTTTTAGAGCAATCGTGGCACTTAATTAAGGAAGTGACCTTAATCCTATTTTTTATTTTGGGAAACAAAAGATATGTTTCAGTTTTCCTCCTTATCGGAGAAACTTCTGTTTAATATTATTGATTAATCTTATTTTTTTGGTCTTAGGATGTCACAATGAAGATCATATCATTCTCACAACAAGGCCCTCGAGCTATATGCATCTTATCCGCAAATGGGGTCATATCAAATGTTACTCTGCGTCAACCTGATTCCTCTGGCGGTACATTGACTTACGAGGTTTGAAATGTGTCCTTGGTTTAGATTTAGATAATGTATCTAACTATAGTTATAGATTATTAGGTTCCATAGATGCTTGTATGATAATTGTCTGACTCTTTGATTCTCTCTCTCGCTGAGAAAAAGATTCTTTAATTCTTTCTCCTTTGATATCTGAAACTTGGAACCTTTGTGTAATGCACACAGCTGCCTTCCTGAATGAGCCAATAATCCATTTAGTTCAGATTTTCTCAAAAGCCATCCGCATTGTGAATTTGATCAGTGACCATTTTTATTGCTCAGATTCTTTTATAACGTTAAAATAAAAAAAATTTATTATCAATGTACGAGTGTACTCATCCTGGTATACTGTTAGGTATGCAGAATTTACTTTTCCTTGTTACTCTACCCCTGAACATGCTATCTTGCTTTATTGTTTACTGTTTTGTGGTCCAAATTGGCATGTCCAGAAAAAAATGGATTTTCAAATTGTCTAAAAGAAAAGCTGTGTCAAATAATGGGCACCAATAAATATATGTTTGTAACTAAGAAATCGTTACTAAGCATTGGGTTTTATTCAGCTTCAGTGTGAGACTCAAGGTGGGCTCCACTTGCAACAGATCAGTGTACAAAATTTGACAACCACCCTCTATTGAACTTGCGATTGCTGAGATTTGTGAAAATATTTCCAGTGGAATTTTCAATGTGATACCTTGAGGAAAGCATCCAGTGGAGTATTGACTGAATTTTTATAGATAAATAATCAGTTTGCTCTAGAGGTTTGACTTGGGATAGAACTTTGCAATTGTAAAAATGAGTTTTGTTTTAATAAGCTGGATGAATTATAGGAGCATAAATCTTGAAACTAGGAAACCATAATAGTTAGACTTGTTAGTTAAAAGAGTTAACAAAAATGACCTAAAAAAAGGATTGAAACCCTCCTTTATTGTTATTGTGCTCTACTCCGTTGCCTCCATTTTTCTGTCCGAGTATTATCACCTTGAAAAAATAATAATACCTACAATTCTTTTAGGGTCGCTTTGAGCTGCTTGCTTTATCTGGTTCTTTCATGCCAAGTGAGAATGGAGGTACAAGGAGCCGATCTGGCGGGATGAGCGTCTCTTTGGCAAGCCCAGATGGTCGTGTTGTGGGTGGAGGAGTTGCTGGCCTCTTAGTTGCCGCCAGCCCAGTGCAGGTAATACTTCTTCTTACATGTTACATAGTTTAACTATCACAACCATTTGCTGATAAATTCCATGCATCATGCACTCATCAGCTTTGGTACATTCTTCAACATTTCAAATCGATATTTATTTCTACCTTTCATGGAGATAGCATCAACAATAACTGGATATATACACAGTAATGTAGAAAAATCAATGTTCTCATGTATGGCTTTTCATTTCAACAACACATCTTAACTTTGCAGAATTTAATGGTTTTTATGGTGCGATTTGATTAGTATTGCCTTCTCTCTGTTGCACTATATCAGGTTGTGGTGGGCAGCTTCCTGCCTAGCTACCAGATGGAGCAAAAGACCAAGAGACCGAAATATGAATCTCTATCAGTATCTGTTTCCACTCAAGCGGCTGCAATTCCACTATCCAGTGTAGACACTGAGGAGGGTTTTGGTGGAGTTCAAGGGTACCAGAGCTCTGCTAATCCAAAACCAAACCTAGCACCCTCTTCCTCCTTCAGAGGAGAGAACTGGTCCTCTTCTACGCACTTAGTGCCTGACACCAAGAACTCTTCCACAGACATCAACATCTCTTTGCCCGGAGGCTGATGCCATTGCTGAGCTTCTCCTATGTTCGCATGGAGCTTTAAGCATTAGTTGTACTGGGTACCAAAATATGAAATCGGACAGCAATTGCCTCTAACTGGTTCGCTTGCATTTAGTTTCATTAGAAAATGCCAGGACTTCTTATTCTTGTAGGTCTAGTTTATCTGCAGCTCTAGCTATTGTTCTGTGTTTCATTGTTGTTTAGACTCACTGTTGTGTATTTGTAATAACACATTTTCGATGTCATTTTGTATTTTATTGAACTTCAGACCATTGTAATCTTGATCAAGTGTGTTCATGAGTGATTTGTTCTCTCTAGTTATTGGAGTTCAATTCATTACCAAAAGATGTTTATACACATACCAAACCAAAGCAGAAAACATGAACTAAAAACATGCATCAGTTGTCAAATTTCCATAAAGCATTTTCTGCAATATTTTGAAAACACCCAATATTTCGCAAGGCATGAATCCATCACAAACCATTCAGTTCGAATCCAATCCAATGTACGGTGGGCTCCAAAGGTAAGAGTTTCAATTTTCTGCTGTATTTGCTGTTTCTCTACTACACTTGCCACCATCCTGCATTTTACAAGAACGCCAGCCGGTTGCTAGTCAGCTTGCTCCAAATTGTAAACAAGGACTCTGAATTTGTCACTTACAAGAACAAAGACAGTATCAGCATCAGCAGGTACGATGCACACTCAATGAAGCAAGGTTTCTTTGCCCGCTTGACCTGGTTATAAATCTCGGTGACGTCAAAAAAATGCTGTCTCTGCATATATCTGAAGGTTAACTGTGTTTAGATCTTGTAACATGGTTCGGAATCAGTAAAAACAACTTGTTTTTGCATAGAAATCAATAGTCTTTTATGCAGTGTCAAATAAAAGATTTGTGTGGCAAATTTCAGATGATTCATTCCATTCAAGTGAAATCATTAGGAACATTGGTATAATAGATTTCAGACAAAATAATACAAAGTCAGCAAGCGGAACATCAATGGAGAAATCCCAGAAGATTATTCCACATAACATTAATGGAGTAAAAACTAAACGGATGTCAGAGGCGCCGACAAGGCGAGTTCATCTTAGATAGACACTAACTTATTCTGAAAACTTAAGCCAATCGGAATTTGCCGAACCATACATATATAGAACTTGAAACGCAATCTAAAGGTTCATCCAAATCGATCAATATATTATACTAGTAAAACAAAAATTGCAATCTCAATGTAGATGAATGGCTATGTAATGGCGAACAAATTATATCACCAAGCACATGTTGATACTTACAGTCTCACATTGTAGCAAAGGTTTGGAGCACACAAGAGGAACATGAACCAGTGCTGAGAGAGGAGAAAGAGCAGGACAAGATTCCTTGCAGGGCAAACTCAGGCGAAACCACACGGTTAATTCTCGAAGCTGAATCAAATGGGTTGACATAGTCACACCCAAGGTCTTCCAAGCACATCAAAGCAGAAATCAAAGCCTTACTTCAGATAAAATTTGGATAGTAAAGCGGTTAGATTATGTTATAGTATAGCCAAGAGTTCAATAAAGATCAAACAAGGAAATAGATGAAAAGGCAGGAAAAACTTAAAGGAAAAAAGCACACACAATAAGGCACGGTTTGGTTTGAAATGAGAATCAGGATTAATATTTTTAAAAATTATTTTTTTAATTATAAAATTAATATTATTTATTTTAAATTATTATTAACTTAAATTCTTATAAAAAATTAAAATATTTTTTTGAAGTTTAAATTATTATTGTAGCATAAATTTTAATAAAAAAAATTAGTTTATAAAAATAATTAACGAATCTTAATTCTGATTCTAATACTGATTTTGAACTAAACAGTGTTTAAGTAGTTTTGTCTGATTAATGACCTAAGCCCGCAACTGAAAATGTGAAAAGAAAATAAAGACTTCAACTTTCATGGGAGCGCCAAAAGACGAAAGAGAGAGAAATTTATTGCATAAATTAGGTCTTCAAAGCAGCTGTGTCTTGGAATTCAAATCGAAATCAACAAAAAATTAGAAATTTCAAGTATTCAAAAAAGGAACAGAAAATATTTATGTTTTCTTTTTTAAATTTTTCTCCAAAAAAGAATATAAATTATTCAAAAGAATTTCTTTTGATTCTAGGGTTTTGTGATTGGGAGAATACCTGATAAAAGGCGAGGAAGAAGAGCGCGAGTAATAGGAAGGGCCCATTTGACAACAAATCGAGATTAAAATTAAAATTATTTTTTTTTATAATTTAATATTTTTTATTAAAATTAATTATATAATAATTTAACATTTAAAAATTTAATCAAGTGTGTCTTCTTGTCCGTCTAGATTTTGGGCAAGTCAAAAACCGGGCCGGGCTGAGACGGGCCTTACAACTTCAGCCGATGGGCCACTATTGGCCGGGAAGTCCCATGCTGGGCCCAACACGGCCTGAACACTTTTAAGACTTTTCTTGCAGAACAAGAATCGAAACCAAGCTATAGAAATCGTAGCAAATCCGAAGAAGACGAGGGCTTTGAGCTTGCGGCCATGGCGAGGAGCGACTGGGTCTACGAGAACAATGGAGGGTTCGTCACCTTCTCTCCTTCTTCTCCTCCTCTTTTTCTGATTCATCTTTCACTCTTTGGATTCATCGGATGTCGGGTTCGCAGGACGTGCGTGGCGATCGCCGGGGCGGACTACTGCGTGGTGGCGGCGGACACGAGGCTGTCCACTGGGTACAGCATCTACACCCGCGACTACTCCAAGATCTGCAATCTGTGAGCCCCCGATTTCTCTCCGTCGCTTTATTTATCCCCATTTTGATACTGAAATACGAAAATTTGCGACATATTGAGTTTTTTCGACTTGGATCGAGATATGTGATGGATTCTCATTCTCTGATGTTTTTGTTGTTTATGAATGAATTGCTAGTGCGTCACTGGGATTTATACCTCAACGTTTCATGGTTGATCTGTGTAGATTGTCCTTGCTTTGTAAACCAGGGTAGAAACTAAATTCCAGGGCCTAATGGTTACCGAAACTAAATTTTTATTCTTTTGGCTGCGCAATAAACTGCTTACTAAGTTTTAAACTAGTGTGCAACAATGAAGACTGACCTATTTCTGTAGTGTTTTGTAACAATTCTAGTAATTTAGATAATTTGCTCCATATGTTACCTTTCTGTACTCTCACTGGACCTAGATGTATCATGGGGTTTTGAAGTAAGGTTTGTTTCCTTGCTTCCCAAGTTGTTGAACTAGAATCTAATGTTGTGAAAGAGTTCTTCCTCCAAATTGTTTTTGGAAAAAGGTTTAGGTCATTTAACAGGATTTTGGTTGTTCATTATCCTTGAGATTTATTGTCACATCTTCAAACTTCTTCATTCGTGACAGATCATTGTACTCTCTGGTTTCCTATAATCTTGTTCTGTGCTTGGTTGTTTCTAAATCATAGGATGTATGCTGTTGTCCTTGTAATAAGTTATGAAATTTCACTAAATTATTATATATCTGGTTTCCTATATTTGGAGATTAATGTCATTAATGTACTTTTTGGTTGAGATGTAAGATAAATGCCTTTCAGAAGAGATTTGGAGTTAGCCAGTTGTAGCATGTATCACCCTTTAAGTTCATCAGATTTGCTAGTCATTAAAAGGGAATACCAAGAATTCATGAGTTACATGTGTCACTATCCTAGAAGTAAAGGACCTAACAAAGTGCTATTAGGCTTACATATTGGTTACTGTTGGTCAAGCAATGATTGGGTATTCATGTAAAGATGTGACATTTTTTCTCCTTCCTTTTTTTGTACTTTTCATTATTTTAGTTTCCTTGTTGACATGTGTCATGGGTATCATGTTTCTAGTTTGTTTACTTTCAAATAAATTATTTCCTCATGCTCTGTTATGGCTTGGAAACTTTTTGCAATGCAACTTTACCAGAAGATATTTGGAATATTTTGCTGAAGTTAAGATTTTTGTTCTAATAATTTTTTTTTTCAAATGCAGTGCTGATAAATGTGTGTTGGCGTCCTCTGGATTCCAAGGTGATATAAAAGCTCTACAGAAAAATTTGTTAGCAAGGCATTTGGTAAGTGATTCATAAACAGTAACAGTTAGTGGCTTAATGTGCTTGCAAGAAAATAGTTTAAGAATTGTGAAATTGATGTCACAACGTTCAACATTTTGTTTACTTAACTTTAAGTTGGCACTGTTGTTTAGGGCCCATACAGCTTGTTGTAATGGATCTGATTGATTTTTGTCAGTCTGTGCCTTGTTGGTGTTTTTTTTTTATCATTTTGCTTCTTTTTTTCTGATAAAGATATCGTGTCGAAACCGAAATAGCGAAATTCTATATGTTTCAGTGGTTTGCATTAAAATGAACAAGACCGATGGGAGGCAGGGATGGGGGGAGGGAGAAGTTCTTGTATTATTATAAGGAGAGGTGATTGTATTTATTTTCCTAACTCGATTCCGTTGTTGGGGGTCCAATACCACAAAGGCCTCTTTCACTAGTCCAAGTTAACTTTTTTTCTTCTGTTGATTCGGCAGATAAGTGATATCCCTTTTTAATTTTTTGTATGCAATTTACTGCCACATTGTGTAGTTCAATGTTCATGTAGGTATTTCAGTTGGACTAGTTTGACTCCATGAAATTAGATGCTTATTCATAGGATTCCTCTAATTTATTTGATTGTGAATGAAGCTTTCTTCTACTAGAGCAGTTATAAAGAGTGTTCTGGGTTCTGTTCAACGGTTTATAAATTGCCTGCTTGTGGAGTAGTGCAACTTGGTTTCCGCATGAAGAACTACTAGGTGCAGCTGTCTGTATATGATAAAGGGTTACATGCTTTCTCTATTAAGTCTCAGCTTATCTAGATGAGATGTCTTCATCTCACTTGGGTGTTGGCTGTTATGAGCTGTCTTCATCTCACTTTCCTTTAGCTTGATCTTTGGATGTTTTGGTTTTCATGTGCAGATCTATCAGCATCAGCACAACAAGCAAATGAGCTGCCCAGCGATGGCTCAGCTTCTCTCCAATACCCTTTACTACAAGCGTTTCTTTCCATACTATGCCTTCAATGTCCTAGGTGGCCTTGACAATGAAGGTATGTATTTGTCATGAGTCTGTCTATAGCATCTCTTCTTGGAGAAGTTACCTATCAGTCCCTGCTTTTTAATCTCCGTCATTTTTAACTTTCAGGCTGCCTGATTTTTCTTGAATTATTTCTTGGTCCCTAGTTGTCCCTAGATGCTTTTCTCATTAAGGGCATATTTGGGTACCCCATCCTAGAGGAATTGAAGTTCCAGTGGATTTCTTTCGCTTTGCAGGATTTTATCTGTAGGAAAAGTCCCAACTCTTTTGTTGTTCAATGGAATGTAGCTTACTTGCCACATCCTCACTGCTAATGGATATTCATCCAGTAATCATAGGGATTTGCCATAGGAATTGGGTTGTATGCAACCTTAAATCTTATGGAAAAAATTCCAATGAATATTTTCTTCCAAACTATCCAGACAGGCCCGAAATTTGTGGGTTTCTCTTCTTTTTTTCCTTCAATATTTACCTTCCACTTTATTATGGTTTCCTCTAGTCAATTTTTTTTTTCTCTTTTTATTTTTCGCTTTACTTGAAAGAACTTGGAAAACAAGTTGCAGGACTAGACAGGAAATATTAGAAGCATAGAGATTGAAGAGTTTGGAGACCCCTTTGTCATGGAGCAACAGTAATTTTCCTTTTGAAGTGTATCTGATGCACATTTCATCCCTTTCTTTCCAGGAAAGGGCTGCGTATTCACTTACGATGCTGTGGGATCATATGAGATGGTTGGGTACAGCTCCCAAGGCAGTGGATCAACACTCATCATACCTGTTTTGGACAACCAGCTGAAATCTCCTAGCCCTCTTTTGTTGCCTGCCAGGGTAATCTTCAGTTTTACACAATTGAGTGGAACATAGTGAAAATGCAGGCTCTCTAAAAATAAAAATTGACACTACCATCTTTAAATGCAGGATGCAGTGACACCTCTTTCAGAAACAGAAGCAGTGGATTTGGTGAAAGATGTGTTTGCATCTGCAACTGAAAGAGATATTTACACCGTATGTTTCCATCATTTGTTTATGATACGGTTCAAAATTTAGAAAAATGGGTACATAATATTTTCCAGGCTTTCCTAACATTGTTTTTAATCTTTGCAGGGGGACAAGTTGGAAATAGTAATTATAAATGCATCAGGGATCCGCCGCGAATTCATAGAACTCAGGAAGGATTGAGTGGGCAATATCCTCTGAGACAATTACTTCCATGCATTTGGTTTTTCGAAACAGATTTATGTTATGCATCTTCTCAAGAACAATCATGTACACTTTGGCGGTTGAAATTTAACTAGCCATTTGCATTTCCCCTGTCCATGTAACCTACATTAGCATTTGGCTGCTTCGACGTTGAATCCCCTGTAATAGGGTGTTCAACTTAGTTATGTTAACTTGAGTATAATTATTTGTTTACAAAAAAAATGGTTTGAATAGTCAATTTTCTTTATGTGAGACAATGGATGAGATCTGAGAGTCGCCATTTGCAGTTCACCTCACATGATATATTAATTTTAATTATAATGTTCAATTTTTCACTTATATTATATTTAATTTTGGTCATTTCATTTTATTCATATTGATTTGATTTTAATTATTAATATTTATTTTACTCATAATATTTAATTTTTAAGCGTACAATATTATTGTAACACTTACAATATTTTAAAAAATATTTTAAATAGTGTTAATAATGACATAAATTGTTTATAATATTTGTCACATCATATGAACTGAATGAAAATTTCAAAAGATTAGACTCTTAGGAATTTGAAAAATTTTCGGGGGAATTTTGGAAATTTTTTCTGATTTCAGAGCACAAACCGATGTTGGTCTCAGCGAGAGTACTGTATTTCAGGCACAGCCCAACCCATACTGGGCCCAAAACTGCCCGTTCCACTCTAGCCCGCTCACTCGATAGCGTAGGCGGGAAGAAGAAGACGACCATCTTCTTCGACACCCACACGATATAAACTATTTCCAAGTTTCAAATCCCCCTATTCTCCATACCCTTTCCTCTCCTCCCTCTCTCTTCGCTTCTCTTACCCGATCCCTTTCAAATGGCGCGGAACAAGGTACGATTCCCAAACCCTAACCTCTCCGATCCTGTTTCCCCAATCCCTCTTCCATTCCGCCGAAAATCTCTTGGATTGGTGAAGAATCCTGAGGTAATTGGTTTTGTTTCTTGATTTTTTGCAGGAAGCACTGGTGCTGCTGCTCGATGTCGGCCCCTTGATGCACGGCGCCCTCGCAGAGGTCGAGAAGGTCTGCTCCACGCTCGTTCGTAAGAAGGCATGTGCTTGAACTTGGGTTTTATCTGATTTTTTGTTTGGATGTGGATTCTTGTGTGTTGGGGTTTGAAAAGCCATTTGATTCTTTTTTGCAGCTGATATTTGGTAAGAGCGATGAGGTTGGGGTTGTTGTGTTTGGAACTCAAGGTATTTTGCAGCCTCAAAAGTTCTGCGTTGCTATTAATAACCATGGTGTTTTGATCTTTTTGTGATTACTCTTAATATTTGCGTCTTAAATGGTTGGAATTTCCACTAGTAAATTGGCTAAGCTCATTTGATGACTAGCTTTTGGTTGTTTTGTATGTATACTTGAGATGCGGCCACTGCAAATGCCTTGATCTCGTGAATAATCACTTCCCATGTTTCTGTTGACTTCTGCGATAGTGATTTGAGAGGTTCATATTAAACTTACATATTATCTTTTTTTAGTCAATTCAAGTTTGGTAAATCTGTTTTGCACCAATGTTATCACTAAAAGCTTTTCAAATCATTATTAGCAGAAACATTTGTAGTAAGATCCCCAAACCTTTCTGTCAAGGTGTTTCACTTTTGCTAATTTCAAGCTCCTCATTTTTGTCTAGGTGAGTGGGTTTCTGTGGATTATTCTTGACCTATATATGTTCTGAATCCTTTTTTTATCACTGCATGTTCTCGTTCTCAGGTACCAAAAATGCATTGGAAATAGAAGTGGGAGGATACGAACATGTTTCTGTTTTGCGGGATATTAAAGTTGTGGATGGAGATACGGCTGAAGTTTTACATCATCTTCCAAGAGGAACATTTCCTGGTGACTGTATCCACTATCATTTCCTTGCGTAAAAGTTATTTTTTCCACATGGCATATGTTGAAACGTGATTCTGTCATAGGCCTTAAGCATGCTTTATTGTTGCTTTGAAAGCTTATTCTCCCACATTTGAGAATCATCTATAAGTTTCTTTTCTAATAGGATTCTTTAACACATCATTAGTCCTGGATGCCATTGTTGTTGGAATGGATATGCTGATAAAGAAATTTGGGCAGACGAACAAGGGAAAGCATAGACTTTGCCTTATAACAAATGCACAGCATCCAATTAAGGAGCCTGATGTAGGTACAAAGGAGGACCAAGTTATCACCATTGCCTCACAGATGAAGGACCATGGAATGAGGCTTGATTGTGTTATTATCAGGAAAATGTTGGTTGGTCCTGTAAAACAGAGCATAATTGAGGAGAATGATCATCTTTTGAGTCAATTTTCCAGGAAAACAATATCAAAAATCGTACATGTTGATGACCCAACTTCCCTTTTAGGTGCTCTTCGAACTCGAAATATATCTCCGGTTACTGTCTACAGGGGAGATCTTGAATTAAGCCCAAGTATGAAGGTCAAGGTGAGTTGATGACTATGGTTCCTGAATGCAGCTTGCTGCAATGCGGTTTCTTTTGGTCTATATTGTACTTATATTGGTCATGGTGCTGAATTTTATTTTAAAGGAAAGGCTTCTGTATTTTGATGCTTTTTTCTTCAATATTTCCTTGCTGGTGTTTGTTGTTGCTTCTGTGATTCGTTCAGGTGTGAACTTTCTGATTCATTGCCTGCTATGAGTTGATCTCTGCCAATTATGTTACCTAGGTTGGCAGACTATTCTTGTTGGTTACTTTAGCTCCTTTTGTCTCCCTATATTTTTTTTAATCTATAAGAAACTCCATTTCTCTTGGTTTCCTAAATAGTTTATGAAGTAAAATGGTGGTTAAAGTTCTGCCCATTTTTACATGTTGCAAACTTGGAATTATTTTTGACCTTGCCGGTATTCTTGTATAGGTCTGGGTGTACAAAAAAACTTCGGAGGAGAAGTTTCCTACATTGAAAAAATATTCAGATAAAGCACCAGACACAGACAAATTTGCTACTCATGAAGTCAAAGTTGGTTTTGAATACAAAAGCATGGAAGATCCTGATAAAGTTGTCCCTCCGGAACGAAGAATTAAGGGCTATAGATATGGGCCTCAAGTAGTACCTATATCCTCTGCCGAATGGGATGCAGTGAAGTTCAAACCTGATAAAGGAGTGAGACTTTTAGGATTTGCAGAGTCTTCCAACATAATGAGGTGAAATTTTGACTTCAAATTTAGGATATTTGGTAATGACTCATCTGGCTACTCAGAATCAGACAAACCATCAAATTTCTCTAGGAAGTTTGTGTTTGATTTGTGGATGCAATCCCTTGCATAATAATTACTTGTTGGGTCATTGAGAAGGCGTTTACATCTGCAGAATAATATTCCTTAGAAAATAGTCATTCGTATGGTTTTAGTTTCATGTGGGGGTTTGCAGTATGTCATTAAATCCACAGATGCACTTATAAAATGCTCGGACTATTCAGTTTTTCTTCCTCTGGACCAAAAGTTAGCATTTTAGACAGCAAATACTTTTTTGTCAGGAAATCTTGTTCTTATGCATATTTAATGAAATATCTCATTATTCATAATTTTGTTTCTAAATGATCGAGCCATACAATAGTCTTTAGCAAGTGGTGAATGGGGTGAATGATGCCCTTTCAATTTTCTAGATCATCAATTAGCTTATGTTATTTGTTGTTGCTATTAGATTGTTGTCTACCTGCTTGTGGTTTGAATGCTTAGTTTATTCATGGCTCCACTACCTTTCTGCAAGTGTATTGTTTATTGATTCTTTTCTTTTTGTTCTTCTAGGAGTAATTTAAACTTTTTGATGTTTCAGTTGGTTTTCTTGCACGTATATTAATCTCATAATTTCCATTCAATTGTTTTTCAACAACTGCTAGTGCATTATTCCTGAACTTCTCATGGTATCAACTCTCTTGGAATCACTTTTCCCTGTGAATAATGATATCGTTAATGTACATTTACTTGACCTTCAAACAGTGGTTTAATTTTCTACTTTTCAAACTTATTTCAAGCATATTTTTCCAATTCAATGGAATCAAGGCTGTTGCCAAGCTTTCTTTGAAAGTTTTGAATATCATGCACAATATTTCTCAACAAATGAAATTGATAATGTTGGATGTTAGCTCATAAAGTTCTTCATTATCCTGATCTTATGCCCTTTCCGTCTCTCTCTCTCTCTCTGAACTCATGGTATTTAACTGCTAAGATAGGTTTAATGCCAATCAACTGTAATATTGTTGTTTGGAAGAATCCCACTTAAGTCTTAAGACGGTTATATCAGGGTAGGACCAAGGTTTGACATTCTATGAATTCTGGTTTGATGGGATTCATATTATTAGTGGTTTATTTCTTTGTTCTATAGGGTCTCACTGCCAAGCATATTTGTGTGCAAGATCTAAGTTTTGTAAAAATGCTTTTGCTACAGTCATACAATGCCTGCTGTTGGGGACTGCCTTGCTTTATCCTCTGGTTGAGTTCATTTCATGCTTCGGCTATGATATCCAAAGTGGGGTCCCTATGCATGAATTTTCTAATGTTAAAATGTATTTGGTAGAAAAGGGTTGGGAGATTGGAGAGCAACAAGAAGTAATTACTTTTGTTTTGAATGGGATGCGATCCAAGTATCCAACAAAATGGAGCATATGTTCTAAGAGAATTGAGGATTGTTCCCTTAATTCTGTGACAGGACTTATTAAGTGTTGCTCTCCTTTTTCTGCAAAAATTTTTGCACTTTATGTTTTTCCTCTCTTTTATCTCTCTCACTTTCTTGCTTAAACCTTGTTTCAATTCTCTCCATAGGAATCAATAAACCTTCTGCTCATATCAATGGTTCCATGTGTAGAGCAGATTTTTGGTGACATAAATACAATTTTTGGGTTATCCTAGTATTCTGCTTTTGCACCTTGATCATGCGGATGACACTTACTGATACACTACTCTGATCTCTAAATGTTATAATTGACAACATTTCCCTGTTTCCAAAATCAACACTTAAAGCTTGTGTGATGACTTATGAAATACTTAAGCTTCAGTTCCCTTTTCTGATTTTTGTTCTTCTCATCTGTCTTTGTCAAGGCACTTCTATATGAAGGATGTTTATATTTTTATTCCTGAACCTGGGAATAGAAAAGCCATTGCAGCAGTTTCTGCAATAGCAAGAGCGATGAAGGAGATGAGCAAGGTTGCAATATTGCGTTGTGTATGGAGGCATGGTCAAGCTAGTGTGGTAATTGGTGTACTGAGTCCCAATATCTCTTCTGTGGATACTATTGTGAGTATGCTCACTAGTTTTTTTATATTGCTATGCATTGAATCCAAATTTATGCTACTTAGTCTATATGAGTTGACTAACTTGAAATGTTGCCATTGTTGTGGTGAGCAGCCAGATTCATTCTACTTCAATGTACTTCCCTTTGCCGAGGATGTACGGGAATTTCAGTTTCCATCCTTTAGCAGTTTCCCTGCATCATGGTTGCCAAATGAACAACAGCAGGAGGCTGCAGATAACCTTGTTAGGATGCTAGATCTTGCACCCTTTGGTAAGGGCGAAGATCTCAAACCTGACTTCACGCCAAATCCGGTGTTAGAGGTATTCGTTCCTCTGCTATGAATTACCATGCTATTTGTTATAATGTGATAAAGTTGCCTTACGGTGCAACTCCTAGGACCTGTTTAGTTTGTGACTAGCAAATATAATGATCGCGTTTTGAACATCTAGTTCATTTTAATTCATAATTTCAACTACCTAGTTGCGACTAAAATTGTGACGATCCCAAGCCAAACAAGCCCCTGGCTTCTGACTTTTGCCAATATGAGAGGTTTGGTTGAATAAGCACCTTTAGTGTACTGTTGCAATAATCATTATTGACTTGTGTCTTCAGCCAGCTATAGCTGCATCTTCTTCACAACTCAGTCATCTTGAGCTCTTGTTGGCCCTCAAGAAACTTAAGATTTCAGCCCTTTAACAACATAAATACAGTCATAAGTTGTTCTTTTCTGACAGTTATCTGACTTGTCTCAAAATTTAGATGAGTTTGATATTATGTGCATTTTTTTCATTTGCAAACATAATTGGGCTCTAAATACAAGTGGTTTGACATATCAGGGAATGTCATACGGTTTGGTATCATGCTAGGTTAAGATTTTGCCTAATCCTTGTTCAGTTTTACATTCTTTAGATTTTTAATTTCTGGAACATGGTTAGTTATCCAACCGGTAGTTTTGCTATTTCTTATTGTTAATTGGGATTTTTTCGGCTAATTTAGTAGATTTATCCGTTTTTATTCTACCAGAGATCAGGATGTACATATAACATGAAATGCTTCCCGGTGGTTACATCATTTGTCTAATTTTGGTGAAACACTTTTGACAGTGTGTTGCTCTTTGCTTATTATTATTATTATTATTATTTTGTTTCAGCGTTTCTACCGGTTTCTGGATTTGAAATCCAAGCAGCCAGATGTGGAAGTTCCACCTCTTGACAAGAGTCTTAAGAAGATAGTTGAACCAGATAGGAATCTTCTTTTGCAAAACAAGTCTATAATTGATAATTTCTATAATCATTTTGAGCTGAAGGAGAATCCAAAGGTTGTATGAGAATTGAACACCTTCTTTATTAATTGTAAAGATATATGAAAATCTATTCAAAGGCCTTAATGTTTGTAAGCATACTTCAATTGCAGAAAAAGAAGTCATCTGGACGGTCAAGGAAGGATAAGCCATCATCATCAAATGAGGATGTGGGTGGTCATGGTGAGGCATCTAAGACTGATAAGGATTTGATAAAAGGTTCATCTACGACTTCAGTGAAGATTGAAAAGGTTGGTGATCAAAACCCCATACAAGATTTTGAAGCTATGTTGGCTCGTAGGGACAACTCGAAGTGGGTTGAAAAAGCATTCCAAGAGATGCGAGCTTATATAAATGATCTGTTGGAAAATTCTTATGGAGGGGATGCCTATCCCAGAGCAATTGAATGTTTGAAGGCTCTTCGTAAAGCTTCCATTCTGGAACAGGTAGACCATCATTTGTCTTGTTGTCAATAGTTTTAGGGACTGGAATTTGACAGCCACTTGGTTATCATAGAATTTAAGTTTTAAGATATAAAACTTTCTCAATTCATTTGTGAAATGCATGCGGCCCATATATTCTTTCAGTTGGTTTCCAATAACACTGCAGGGCACTCCAAGACAGTCAAAGTGTTACAATTCCTTTATTTTTGTTGGATACTAATACCTTTGTTTCCTTCAAGGAACCAATGGGTTTCAACCGGTTTCTGCATCATCTCCATGACAAGTGGAAGTCCACTGACCTTCATGATTTTTTTAACATTCTTCCATTGAATAACATCACACTAATTAGCAAAACAGAAGCTGCAGACAGGTAGAATTGCTATGTTTTCTCATATGTTTTCCCAAATGTTTTTGGCCGTTAAATTTTTCTTTTACTTTTGGCTTGAACAGTGATGTGACGGAAGAGGAAGCCAAAAACTTTCCAGTCAAAACTGAGCTAGCATACTGACCACGGGTGTGGTGCCGGCTGCTCAGTATCCAATTCCTGAACCTTTTCTTTTTAAGTCTAGAATGAGATTGAACCTATGCTGATTTATGTTGGATTTCTTAAGGTACCAACAAGTTGGAGAATTCTGAAAGATCAGTAACAAGTTCCCAAAATTTTGGAGTTCTATGGGCAAGATGTTTATCCGCAGTTATGAGATTAATCAACTCTAGCGCTCATCTTTTTTATAAACTAGGTTTTGAAAGTTTCAGAAATGGATAGATCTGGTGGATAATAAGTTGTAATGCTCTTGTTTTTGTATTTATCTGCTCCAATTTTGTACAGTTGTTTCAGGCTGTATGTTGCTTCACCCTATTATAAACTGTCTGCAATTGTGTTTGTTGTGAGCATGTCTTGATCCCTCATATGGTCATATGTTAACATTTATAGTCGGTTTATTTTTAAAATTTTTTGGAAGTAATTTATTTCTAATATTTAATTGAATAAAATATATTTTAAAAATATAATTATTTACATAAAATAATGTTTATTTATTTTTTATGTAAAATATTATTATTTATTTATTTTTTTATAAATAAATTTTTATGTAATTATTTATTTACTTTTTCATAAATAAATTTTTTTAAAAATGTATTATTATTATATATAAAATTATTAATATTATTATAATTTAAAATATTATTAAATTCACCTTTGGAAATCAATTTAAATTAAAAATTATGAAAATAAAATTAAGTTTAGTTTTTATTTCTGTATTGAAAATATTCAGAAATAAATTGATTTTTAAAAAATTACTTCTCTTGAATAATAAAAGAGTTGAAAATAATTCTACTTTTAAATTTTTTTTACTTTTTATCAATCAAATAATTTCTTAGGTTTTGTTTAGTTTGGAATTAGGATCCGTCCATTTGAGAATTTTTTTTTAAATTAATATTATTTATTTTATACTGTTATTAAATTAAATTATTATAAAAAAATATTAGTTTATAAAAATGATTCATTAGTATTGAATCTCGAACTAGAACAAGAACCAAACGGTGCCTTAGTCTAGATCTTTGAAAAGGAAAAGAAAATAAAAATTAATCTAAGTGATTTTTTTCACACTGCAGAACGGAATGTAATCTTGTTGCTTGACCTATCACCAAGTACAACATTACAAGGCACATTCCAGTCTCTCTGCTTCGGTTATCTGTGCTCCACCCAGCTGCAGCCATGCCTGTTATTCAACACCTTCTCCATCATCACTTCCCCAGCTTTCTGGCCTTGTCCCACTCTCATGCCTGGGAATAGATGTGAGCCCGCATGACATAATACCCACTACCGTTTACTCAAAAACATCTTCGGGGAGCGAGGCCCCCAAGCTCCACATTACTGTGCACCCGGCAAGACAGCAGCAATGCGCCCGATATGCCGACATGGGGCTTCATTGGCATCCTGTTAATCAACCCATAAGCTTCATCCAAATCCCCTCGCCGACCTAGAAGATCCACCGTGATGGCATAATGATCCAAGGACGGTGTTAACCATGCTTGCGCTGCATGCTCACCAAGTATTCCCGTGCTTCCTTCACCATACCCGCATGCTTGTACGCTGTCAAGAGGCCAACAAAAGTTGCAGCCTTCCGGGCCATCTTCGCTTGCAGCATTTCATCAGACTGATATCTTCACTTGACCTCCCGTTAATACTGCAGCCCAGGGTCACTCCTCTGTAGGCCACCAAATCTCACTTTCGCTGGCCAGTAAAAAGATCGAACACCTTGTCCATGAGCCCACATTTTGCATACAAATCTATGAAAGCGGCGTGCAAAGGATCGTCCATCTCAATGCCAACAGAACCCATGTAACTCCCAATCCACCGCCGAATCTCAACTCGCCCAGCTGTGAACAAGAAGAAACAACACTTGAGAACGTCGTCTCGTCAGGACTGGCTCCGAACTCTAGCTTCTTCATCCTCCTGAACAAGCAAATCGCCTCGCTAGGGTGACCATTCTGCGGAAAACAAGCGATCATCGCATTCCAACAAAACACATCTCTCTCACTTATTCCCTCAAACACCTCCAACGCCGAATCAACATCCCCCTTCTGAGAGTAGCCTGAAATCATCACCGCCCAAGACACAGGCATTTCATGAAACACTTTCCGAGCCATTCTCATATCCCCATTTCTGATATAACCACTGACAATCCCATCCCACGAAACCGGGTTCTTCTTTGGTATCCGCCAAAAAACCTGCAAACTCTCCTCTATCAACCCGGCCCTCGCGTACCCATACACCAACGAATTCCACGAAACCACGTCCTTCTTCCGCATTTTATCAGACAACTTCCTCGCACCCTCCAAATCCGCGGCCTATAAATACGCCGCCAGCATAGAGTTCCAGGCCACGATATTTCGGCTCGGCATTTCGTTGAGCAGTCTGCGAGCCGGGACGATGCCAGCTAGGTGGGAATAGAGGTGGAGGAGGGCGGCGCAAGCATGGAGGTGGGAGTGGCCGAGCTTGTGGCGTAGTTGTGGATGGCAGTGGTGAAGGAGGAGGAGAAGGAATAGGTGAAGGTGCAAGATTTGAGCGCGGCTGCGATGGCCAAGGGGTCCGGGCGGTGGTCGGAGAAGTGCATGCGCGCGTAGAGGGCAAAGGCGCGCGCCGGGCGGTCTAGTTGGGTGGCGGCGCGGATCGCCTGGGTCCATGAAAAAGGAGCAGAAGCCGACGACGACGACGACACGAAGAAAAAAAGAGAAGAAGAAGAAAAAGAGATGGGAACGGGGCGATGAATGGGCGGAGTTGGCTTCTTCCCGTGGAAGTGGAGCATTCGAGTGCTATTTTGCATTTTAGTCCCGTAGCCTTGTTTTGGATACTTTAAAAGAACGTTTTCAAAAAAACCCTATAGTTTTGTTATTTGCGGAAACGCCTCCGTGTTATGTGTTTCGAAAAACTTTTTTTTTAAAAAAATAAAATACTTTTATGCTGTGGCTTTTATTGGAAAAAACTAGTCTAACAACATGTGGTTTAACTAGAGCCGACAAAAATGGATTTTTTTCTTTAATGTTTTACTGTAAGAAGCTGAACGATATAATGTAAAATATATAATTAACACTTGATATTTATAATAATATACTAAAAATATATAGTTTCATCCTAAATCTGTATAAGTTAAATTAAATATTAGTGTGAAGAATATAAGAAAATAATAATATAATTATCACAAGGGCTACCACAAGTTGATGAAAGACGAATTATGGATAATGAAAATATAAAATAAGGGGTCTTTTTGTAAAATAATTAAAGTAGAGAGAGTTATCCGCAAATGCTAACACTCGAGGAGTAGTTACAAAACTCCAAACCAGTGCGAAATAGTCGGACCACAGCGGCGAGGAGTAATGAAGTGGAGCTGCAAAATCATAGGCTCTACGACTCCTTCCCTCTCCTCCGCTCGTCGGTTTATTACCTCGCCGGAGCCTTTGCTTTCTAGGGCGAGGCTTCCGCCGGGCAGGGGCGATGGCGCTGCAGATCTTCAACTCGCTGAGCAAGAAGAAGGAAGCGTTCGGGCAAAGTGTCGCCTGGGAAGTCGGCATGGTCGGCATGTACGTCTACAGCGTCACGCCTTACGATTTCAGCCACAGTGGCCACGTGCTCCCCTACGTCACCTTCTGGAGTCCTTAACAGGTGCCAAAATTTTCATTTCTTGTATCTGGATTTTGTCGGTTGGTTTGGTGGAGTTGGAATTTGATGGGAAAGGTGGTAGCTTTGATTGTGGAGAAGAGGGTTGGGTGTAGATGGGATCGGAAATTTTCGAAATGAATTTTATTTGGATGCTAAACAAGGTAAAGAATTCGTGTTTTTGGCTTGTTTTTTTGTTGTTTTAATCTAACTACAAAGCAACATTAGATGAACAAACCAATTTGCATAATCTGAATAGAAAACATCAGTGGTATATATGTACCATGTGCATGTTAGAAAACATTGAAATTGAAACTATGACTCTAGGGCAAGATTAAGGGAAGATACATCAGATGAAGAAAGAAAGAAAAGAAAGGGACGAGGTATCAACGATTTACTTCTGAAATGCTTTTTGGTTAGAAATGTGGCCTTTGGATCGCTACCATTAACTCTTTGTAGAGTTTTTACTCTTCTTTTCACACTCTGGATTCTCACTCCTTGTTATATGATTTATTTTACTTTTCACGCTTTTAGCCATCTAATTTCAAATAACTGACATGATTGTTTACCAATAGATAAAGATGAGAAATAAATAATAGAAAAATTGTAAGTTGTTGGTTTCCAAGGAAGAACAACAATGATGAATAATTTTGCTAGCTTGTGGGATAATGACAGCAAATAGACGGCCTATGCACCTTTCTTTTCCAATCAAGTTCATATCGATGAATCTGACAAATGCTCTGAATGAAGTCTTGCATTGTTGATGAGATGAACCGCTAACTACCTACCAGTGGCAAAATATAACAGTTATATTTCCATTGTAAATCACTGAATCTGAAACTTTATATGGTGAAGTGTTGAAATTTGAACTTATAATTAGCTTATACCAGTCATATCTTTTGCTGTTGTATCATCTTGGTGGTGGTGTTGTATCTCAGATTATCAGCCATGTTTCATGTAACATTTCCAGAAGTCACGCTTTCCAATTTATGTTAGAATCTTAAAATGCTGATTAATTTTTTTCATGCATGCATGCACTTCTGTAGAATATGCCACATGGAGATTGTGTGACATGGTCTTCTATGTCTTCTGGATACAGTTATCTGAAACATCTTGGATATAAAGTTTGCAACTTCACTGATTTGATAAAGTAAGTGGAACTCTGCAGATTATTATTTTGGCTTAAAACTTGAAACAAATTCTGTAGAAAATCGGCAATAGATACCTTTATGTTTCCACTTCAGGAAAAGGAACTTGCTAGTAACCCAAGTTTGACTGATTTGGATGGGCACCTTCATTTGCTCAGTTGCATAACATAGTCTTTTAGCTGTGGAAATAATAGAAAACTGTAACCATTAATTTCAGTAATTTTCTTTTGTCCTGATCAGCCTTGGAAGCAAAGATTGATAAATAGCTTTTTCTATTGTCTTTCAAGAAAGAATGACCCAATCATGTTACTCATTTCTCAAGCCCACAAATTGCAGACTACTTAAAACTTTAAAACATCTCCTTTCAGTTGTTGTTGTTGCAACCCTTACCCATCTATGCACTAAAGCAATCTCTAATTCCTACAAGATGCTATCAGTTGTCACTATAAATAATAACAGAGAAGGAAAGGAATGCATGGGAAGAAAAGATCTTCCTAACAAGGTTTGAAATTTTGATTTAATCCCCCAGTTTTGGACTCCACTAAAAAGAAAAATAGTTCACCTCAAATGGCCTTGTATTTGTTTAAGCTATTTTAAACACAAATTAAAATTGTGAAAGCTAAAGAAGTTAAAGGAGACAAGTTGGAGAATGAAGTGTCTGGATTTTGGGTGGATAGTGGTGGTGAAGGGAGTGAGGTGGTGGAGATAAAGGCAAAGAAACAATTATGACTAAGGAAGGTTGGTACTGGGGAATTTGTGTGCAGTAAAAAAAAACTCAATAGGTTTTTATTGTTGGGAAATAAAACCAAATAAGAGTGCAAAAGTGTGCTGATTTTTGCTTATGCGAACAACAAAAATACTAATAAAAAAGATTTAAACAACTAAGTACAAACACACCAAGATTTATGTGAAAAAAATCCCTTCAATGCAAAAAGAAAAAAATCACACTAGTAGAGAATTACGAGTTTTTTCTCTGATAAATCTACCTAGAGGATTATAAAATTATCAAGAGAGAGTTTTCTATTGACTTACAATAAATATCATTATTAATAAAATGAATAACAATAAAGATAGATTTTATCAAATAAAGACCCCAATTCCTTCAAGAGAATTTTGAAGATACTATCAAATCTCTTGAACTTATGGTTTATCTTCACAAATCAAGAAATACTTATTTTCTATACTTTTTTTAACTTCAAACTTCTATAAGAATGATTTTTTTTTTATGGAACATTACAATGAAAGAAAGATAACTTTTTTCTTTTTTTCCCCATTAGAATGGTTCTCTCCGAGGATCATTTGGTTTTCTAAAAATATTCACATATGAGTAACACATGTAGGATATATCCTTCACAAATTATAACACATGTAGGTTATCATCCTCCTAAGGAGAGATATACATTAACAAATCTCTCCCTCATTTCTTATGAGGAAGGCTTCACACCCAAATCAGTTTTGACTTTGCAATACTCAATCTTTTTCTTTTGCAATGTGTTTGCCATCATGTCTAATTCATTTTTACTTGTATGAATCTTCTCAAGATGTAACAACTTGAACTTTAACAAATCTCTAATCCAATAATACCACACATTAATATGTTTGGATTTAGATTGAAAACTTACATTCTTGTTAAGATGGATGACACTTTAACTATCACAACGAAGAATGAACCTCTCTTATTTGGTACCCAATTCTTTAAGAAATCTCTTCATTCATAACAATTTTTTGTAAGATTCAATCCCCATAATGCATGTCGCCTTAATGGTAGATAAAACCATGCACTTTTGCAACTTGGATTGCCAAAAAATTGCTTTGCCCACAAAAGTCAACAAATATTAGGAAATAGATCTTCTAGAGTCAGTATCTCCTGTAATACCTGCATCGTATAGGTTTCTAGTATTGGTTTAATATTTCCAAAACATAAACAAACTTTAGAGGAACTTCTAAGATAGCCAAGTATCCATTGTACTATCTTCTAATACTTTTTATCCAGATTTGCAACAAATTGACTCATCACTCCTATGACATAAGCTATATCAAGTCTTATGCATACCATTGGATGCATGAAGCTTCCTACGGTGGATTCATGTGAACTCTTTTTCATATATTCCTTATATTCTATACTTGAACGACTTTATTTTAGTTTGAAATGATTTTTAAATGGAGTAGCAACCGGCTTTACCTTAGCCATATTGAACTTTTGTAGTACTTTTTTAATATATTTTTTTTGTGATAGTTATAATTTCTTTGTCTTTCTATTATGAGATATTTGTATGTCGAAAATTTGTCTTATTAGTCCTAATTTTTTCATGTCGAAAGACTTGACTGTTTTTTTAATCTAGCAATATTGTTAGTATTTTAGTCAATAATCAACATAACATTAACATAAAGTAACATGATTATAAAATCACTATTACCAAAGTACTTAATATAAATACAATGATTAGAGGTGCTTCGAATGTATCCATGATTTGTTATAAAGGAATCAAAATTTTTGTACCATTGACGAGATACTTGAATTCATATAAATTCTTCTTTAACTTGCGAACTATATTTTTCTTATCCTTGACTTTGAAGCCTTCTAGTTGCTCTATGAAGATTTTTTTCTCCAAGTCATTATGAAGAAAAGTGGTTTTAATATCTAATTGTTCAACCTCTTAAGTCCATATTAGTGGTCATGTCCAATACAATCTGAATAGATATTGTTTTCATAATGGGTGAGAAAATTTCTTCAAAGTTGATGTTTTGCTTTTGAGCAAATCCTTCCACAACTAACCTTACACTGTATCTTGGCTTTGAGCTTCTATCATCGGTTTTCAATCAGAAAATAATTCATTCTTAAGAAGTTTTTTACCTTTAGACAATTTAACTAACTCATAAGTATGATTTTTTTAAGTGATTTTATTTCCTCTTACATAATCTTTCCCTACTTTTCTTTTTTCTTATTTGCATAAACTTTTTAAAGAAAATTTGGTTCACCTAAATTGGTTAAGTGGCTCATGAAATCAATCATTTTTTTTCACATGTTGATTCTTATGCATAGTTAGAATATCACTATCAATATGTACGACATTATCTTACATATATCTCCAATTATCAAGTGCCAACGAAAGAGAATTTGGGTCTAAATTAATATCATTATATAAAGAGAATTGTGATTCATTCTCTTTATCTTTATTGCTGTCTTTAATTATTTGATCTTCAAATAAAACAACATTATGATTTTGGATCACCTTTTTGTTCTTCAGATCTCATAGTGTATAGTCAAATTCTTCATTTTCATAGCTTAATAGAGTGCATTGCTTTGTCTTTATATTAAGTTTGGATCTTTCATTTTTTACAATATTAATAAATGCATGACAATTGAACACTTTCAACTGTTTATGGAAAATAGTTTTTTTTCCAAATATGTTTCAGCACATCACTATTCAATGAAGCTGAAGGTGATATATTGATTAAGTCTACTGCGATTCTCATTGTCTCCTCCCAAAATGACTTAGGCATATGAGAGTATACATCAAATTTTCTCCATAATGTTATGGTTCATCGTCTCCTTTACGTCATTGTGTTAATGTATTTTCGGAATGGTTTTCTTATGCCGAATGCTTCAATTCTTGCAATATTTTTCAAATTGTTTAAGATATTCTCTATAATTATTGCATCGAATGCACTTTAGAGATTTTTCTGTCTCTTCTTCAATTATAGTATGAAATTGCTTGAAGACTTCAAAGACTTGATATTTACTTTTTAATGTATAGGCTCAAACCTTTTTTAAATAATTATCTACAAAAATTATAAAGTAGAGAGTACGACCAAATATTTTTATAATCATAGGACCATAAATATCAAAATGAATCAAATCCAATGTATGATTTTTTCTACAAAATAACTTTTTAAAAAATGTAACCTATATTACTTATTAGCCAAATTATAAACATAATATTGCAAATGTGTAGCTCTTATATTGATTAAGAGCTTTTTCTTAGTGAGAATTTTTGACCTCTTCTTATTTTTGTGCCTAAGTCATTTGTGCCACTACTCAATAGGTGAGTTATCGTCATTTGTGTTCATCTCGCCATTACAAATTTTGGCTCCTATTTTATATAGTTTACAATATTTCTTACTTTTTGTTATAATGAGAGGATCCGTTGTAAGTTTTCATTGGCCACTATCAAATATATTAGGTAGCCTTCTTCATCGAACTTGTTGGTGGACATCAAATTTAGACAAAAATTAGAAATATGTCTCATATGCTTGAGCACCAACTTGCAACCAAGATTGATTTTGAAATGTATATTATCAATTCTTACAATTTTTAACGTGTCACTATTTTTCATTTGAATCATATCAAAACCATCCAATTTGTAAGAAGGAAAAAATTCTTTTCCTGAAGTAGTATGATAAGAGACCTTCGAATTAATTACTCAAATAATATTATGATATGAAAGATTAAGACATGTTTCATTACAAACAAAAAAAAATATTATCTCTTTAATAGTAGCGATAATGAGTTGCTTGACTTCCAATTTATTATCACCCTTTGTTTTTTAAGTAATTTGCGGCATTTTATTTTCAAATATCCTCACTTATGACAATAAAAATATTTAATTCTCTTCTTTGACTTGAGTCTCTCTTGATTTAGGTTTATTCTTTGATTTTTTATGATCATGAGATTTGTAATTTTTATTTTTGTTCCTATTCTCCATAACAAAAGCTTTCGAATAAGATATATCAGTGACCTTTCTTCTTGTTTTTTTATTTAACAAGCTCGAAGTAACAAAGCTCATAGTCAGCGTATCATTCAGTATTTTCCGATAAGGAAAAAAAAAATCAATACCTATAACTCATCATTAAGCTTCATGTTCATAAAAGAGAATTGGTTTACAATACTATGTATTTCATTGAGGCATTCGAATATGAAATTTTCTCCATTAAATTTTAAATTAATAAGTTTTCTAATAAAAAAAGTCTTGCTTATGAAGGAGAGTTGGTTCACAATACTATACATTTTATTAGAATATTCGGAAATGAAGTTTCCTTTTTTAAATTTCAAATTAATAAGTTTCTAATTAAGAAAGATTTGTTTCTTCCTCTTATAGAGACTTTCAAGTTTTTTTCAAAGAGAGATTATCGATGATTCATCAACAATATGATAAAATATAGAGTCATATTGCAATTATTGAATGAAGTCCATAGCTTTCCGATCAAGTTGTTTCCACTTTTTATCATTTATGTTTTGTGACTTCTTAGCATCACCATCCAAAGAACCTTTAAGATTTTTGTATATAAGAGATCTTCTATGTTAGGCTTACAAATAGCTCAATTGCTATTATTTAATCTTGTCATTCTATTTGTGCTTGCTCCCATTGTTCACCCAAAGGTTTAAGAGTTTCAATCAAAATTTTGATACTACTTTATTGAAAAATCAAGCTGAATAAAAATATAGAAACGTGCTGATTTCTTATTTATGTGAACAACAAAAATATCAATCAAGAATATTTAAATAACCAAACACAAGGATACCAAGATTTATATGAAAAAGATCTTTCTAATTCAAAATAAAATCCACATTAATAGAGAATTATAAATTTCTTCTCTAATAATGTTATTTAGAGGATTACAAGATCATTAAAAGAGAGTTTTTTCTTGACTTACAATAAATATCATTATAAACAAGATGAATAATAATAAATATAAATCTCACAAAATAGATACTTCAACTTTTTTAAGAGAATTTTGGAAATGCCATTAAATCTCTTAAACTTATGGATTAACTTCACAAGTTAAGAAATACTTTTCCACCTTCTCGTAGCTTCAAGTTTTTACAAAAGATGATTTTCTTATTTTACTCTTAAAACATCACTGTGAGAGACAGAGAATTTCTTTTTTTCTTTCTTTTTTCATGAGGATAATTCAATCCAAGAATTATTTGGCTTTTCAAAAATATTCACATGTAAGTAGCACATGTGAGATATATCATTCACATATTATAATACATGTGAGTCATCATCCTTATAAAAAGAGATGCACATCATTTTTTTAGATGGGTGAATTTATTTTTTTAGGCTAAGACTTGATATTAAGACTCCCTGTCCTGCCTTTACAGTTTGTTTTTCTAGCAAAATTTAGCATCTTCCTCCTGATTCCTTTGTTATTCATTTTGCACTCTATTTAGAAATATTTCTGTATTAATTGTTCCCTATGACATGGAGTGCTTCAAACAACGTTTTGCATTTTTGTGTGGCTCACTAAACATGGAAAAGAAATTGTGTAGAGAAAAAGATATGTGGATAAATCAAGGGAAGAAGCAACTAAAGATATTGATAGGCTTGTCTTGGGATTTTATAAAATTTTAGGCAAATTACATATCCTTTTGTCAACCAGATTTAAGAATAGCAGCTCATGTGCCACAAATCTCGTATCTTTGGTTCAAGGCATTGAGTTTGGTTAGACTGATGCTTGCAGATGCTGCATGATTGTGAAATGCCTCTATCCAACTTCCGAGAGAGAAAACCCAAGGGCAAATTTCCCATTGATGTCCATGAACTGATTTGAGTAATTCCACACTAATTTTTTGGTTTCTATGTTGGATGATGACCTTCACATTACTGCTGTTCTGGATGATCTTATGGCATTGTGAAGGCCATTAACAGCAACCTAAAGAAGCTCAAGATATATTTTTCTCAACATTCTCTTACCAAATGTTAATGCACAATAAATTAACAATCCTCTCAGTATGACTTGGTTTCTGTGGTTCACAGGAAAAGAAGCAGCAACCATTGATTCAGGCTCTGGATGCAATCAAGAAAGAAGTCAAGGATTTGCTTTAACTTTCTGGGGCAAATGACCTCAACTTGTTCATAATAACGAAATCTTCAAGTTAAGCAATCAATTTATCTTATCAAAAAATAATTTTTTGCTCCAGGAATTTATTTTCTTCTTGAGGTTTTGGAGCAGCTGAAAGCTAAAGCACTGTTGAGAGCAGGCTTGACAGAACAAATTTTGCTTCAGATTGAAGACAGAACTTTAGCCAGTAAGAACAAGGAGCATGAGAAAACTGACCGGATTAGATAAGAACTTTATATGATGAGCGTTGCACTAATGGATGCACTGTTGAGAGCAGGCTTTTCAGAAGAACAAATTTTGCGTCAGATTGAAGACAGAACTTTAGCCAGGAAGAACAAAGAGCATGAGAAAAACTGACAGGATCAGAGAAGAACTTTACATGAAGACATTGTGCTCAAGGATGGACCCAAGGGAACAATGAGGGTACCGTACAGACATCTGAAAATACTATCAGGTGAGTTTCCTGTTTCAGTTTCAAAACGAAGAGTGAATTCCTGGGAAAATAATATGAAAATGCAGTGGCCTATCAATGTAGGCTGATGTCTACTATCAAAAGATTGCTGGATTTTTTAAACCATAGTAAGTTGATTAAGGTTGAGGCTTTATGATTTTAGTCATCAATTTTGAACTGAATTATGATGTAAGTAGATATATTTGATAACTACTGACACACGGGTCCACCAGATCGGGATCAATTGAGTCATCTCCGGTTCTGAGTTACCATGCCGGCTCTTCCTCGCTCCTGCAACACAGAGCAATTGTGAGATGGACTGTCAGGAGCTCTCCGAGGGTGGTTTCTTTACACTCTTAACTTCTTAAGTGATACATCTCGTGGAGACAGATGGAGACTAATGGAATTTTTCAAAGAGAGAGCGGTGTTAGGGTTTTACGGTGCTATTGCTTGCTTTTGTATGTCCGAGATTAACATCACTCATTGGTTAGATGATCTTGACAGTACGAAGGTACGAAGGAAAAGTCATTTATTGTGCCATACACGGTGAAGTTTCTTTTGTCTTACAGCAGGGGTGGAGCATACTGCTCTCTTTATCAGAACTGGAGATCACAAAAGAGGTGTTAGCTTGGTGTGGACCGATCGTGTTCCAAACCTGGACCAGCTCAGAGCGTCCAGCTCGGCGCACAGGGCTCGGTTTTGGACCGATCGGACCTGACGGCGAATCAGGGCTATTTGTTGGTTGATTGTGTTGGGGTTAGATGTGAGGTTTGGTGTCTCGTCAACAACCTTGCGTTGATGATTTCTAGAAGAAGTATGGGTTGAAAGTCTTGGGAGTATGGAACGATTGAAATCTACCAAAAAGAGTCCATCAAGCCTCGCCTAATTCTGAGCTGGGCCTTTCGGGCCTGCCCAGGCCCGTTAAAAAAACCCAATTAGCAGTTTCCGTCAATGCACGAAACCCAATTTAAGGACCCCACAGTCGACCGCCAACTCAACTGCTTTGCAAATGGCCATTTTGTAGCATCACCCTGTGCGGTGTGCTATTTTTGGACAGGGCCGTGCGTTACCGAAATTTGCAATAATCTTCAATTTGCATTTTAAATTGCAAAAAGCCCTTTTTTGTGACGTAATTTTTTAAGAAGATGACTTTTGTGTCGTATATTTAATATTATCTCGAACAACATAACAAGTTTAATTAGTAGGAATTTCTTGTTTGGTTGAAAATTATGAGTTCATTTATGAGATTTTTTTAGTTAAAATTGCATATTTATTTCTAGTTTTTATTTTTATTTTAGGAATACCTCTAGTTTTTGTTACAAGCTCAAATTGAATTCAACTATAAGAATATATTACATGACAATACTGTAAAGTTAGGGTGTTATTTATGAAATGCCTGCGGTCGAGTGGGAGGTCGATAGAGTAGTTGCCGGGATATTGCTTTTTCTTATCGACACTAATCCACACACAGCCGACGCATAAACTGATAATCCATTCAATACTTCACCGGCATCATCGACACCCATCGCCTTCTCCTTCCTCCTCTTTCTCGGTTTCTCGCCCAAAATGAGCGATTTTTAGGGTTTAATTCCGTCCGCAAGCTCCGAAGCAGCGATTTCTCCGATCGCACGCGGCGGCGACGGATCGGCGGGCGATGCACCGGACGGGCCCCGTGATGGCGTGGAACGTCTTCCGCCTGTGCACGGCGCTGCGGGGGCTCGGCTCCGTCATGATCGTGCTCGTCCTCGCAATCGTTGGCCTCACCTATTACGCCGTCGTGCTTGCCAATTATGGTCCTGTTCTTGTTGCTGCCGGCTTCTCCTTCCGCGCTCTCGCGCCCCTCGCTGTCCTCCTCCCATTCCACTTCCTCGTAGGTCTCCTATGATCACAATTTCTTGTATTTTTGCTTTGTGGAATTTGGTGGGTGACGATGGCTACTTTGTTTAGTGGTTTGGAGAGGGTTTTGGATGTGGATTTGTTTGTGTTGAAGAGGATTTAATTTTGCTTTTCTGGATCGATTTTAGCTGTTCAAGTTTTTGAAATCAGCGTCTGTTGCTTGGTGTTGGGTGTTTTAGATGGAGGAGTGTCATTTGGCTGCTCGTCCCAGGGACCTTGTTGTGAAATTCTTATGCGTTTCCAAAGATCCCAAATCTTGGGTTCGTTGTTCTGTCACTTCTGTGTATTTTTGTTCTTTTTGTTTATATGTTTGATTTGACTGGTGGGTGGAAAATGTCGCCTTTTTTTTTCTTGGAGTTTGGGAGGTGGATTAGTTTGTCCAGAAGAGCATCTAGTTTATTGTTGTTTAAGGGTGGCAAAGTGCCATCTTTTGCTCGGCTTTTGTTGTTTTAGGTAGATCAGTGTCATTGACCTACTGGTATTGGGGGTCTTCTCTGTGTAATTCTCCTCTTGGAGAATGTTGCTAACTTTGGGGATCGACATACCCAAGGTTGCTGCTTTAGATGAACTTTTATGGGGCTTTTATTTGTGTTGAAGATCATTTATGTTTTCCGCTAGATTGTTCAGCTGTTTTTGCGTTGCAAAGTGCCATTTTTGCTTATTATTGGGTGTTTTGGGTGGAATACTGCCATCTGCCTGCTTATAGTAGGGATCTTGGATCATTTTGCTCTGTATGGGAATAAACTCTTTGTGCTTTGATGCGTGGCATTCTTTGCCTTCTGTTTAACTATATTTTTGATTTTGGGGCCCTTTGAGCAATGCAAGTGATAGAATTTAACGGATGAACCCATCCATCTCGGAGAGAAAGCTAATAGATAACCAAGGGTATCAGTCTTCCAATGGCTTTCCATGGCAGTATCGACAGAGTGGTGTACCAGTTTTGTGAGTATTTGGAGATATTTTTCTGTGCAGTTGGCGATGCTGCTATGGTGCTACTTCTCTGTGGTCCTAACAGATCCTGGGAGTGTCCCACCAAATTGGAGGCCTGAAATGGATGAGGAGAGGGGAGAATCTGCTCCTTTGACCATGTCTGAGTTCAGCAATCCAATTCTGAGCTTGCAGCAAGCAGCAGCCCTTGCTGATGCGGGGCACCCAAAGATCAGATACTGCCGGAAATGCAACCAGCTGAAGCCACCTCGGTGCCATCACTGCTCTGTTTGTAAGCACATAATCCTTTTGTGATTTTGATGTCAAACATTTGTTTTTTGGCGAGAAAGATAATTTTTGGAATCTGGAATAGTCCAGTCTTCCTTGCCTGTTTGTGATAGGTTCTGGTTGTAGGTGGGAGGTGTGTACTGAAGATGGACCACCACTGTGTGTGGGTTGTAAATTGTGTGGGGGCTCTAAATTACAAGTTCTTTCTTCTTTTTCTGGTAAGTTTTCTGTTGTATTTTGTGCCTTTTTTAGGTGCAGTACTTTGATATATTTTCATAGTGGCCAAGTGGGTAAATGCTTATTGCGAGCTTTAGGGCATGCATTTTAATCCAAGCATTCTTTTGCCTGAATCTGCATGTTCCCATTCTGACCTTCTATCCTGCACTCAACACAACCTTAATAATCTAAAGTTGATATACATAATGGCACTTGCTGCATCGTTTGTTAAGTTGTGATCTGAAGAGGATGAGCCAAAACAGTGCTCTTCCTATTTCTGGACTCATTTATTTCCTTCTAATCCAGTTTGATTTGTTTTTAGTTTTGATTTTGGTTAACATGAATGTGTTTTGTTATGTAATGGAGTCATGGGCCTTTTTTATCCCTTGATGATTCTATCTTATGTACTGATGCTGATTTGTCCATAAATCATGAATTCCATGTATGGTGAATCAGGTTAACCTTTTGTTTAGGAATAGTTGATTGTTGCATAAAATCTTATGGGCTATGTCTGCCTATCCAATGAGACCTGATTGAGCATTATTTAGATGGTCAGAAACTGAATGCTTTCATGGATAACATGGAAGCTAGCTTTCTTAGTACCAAGCTTGTAGGCATCCAACATTATTTTAGAGCATTACTTTGTTGTATAAAAAGAATCTGTTTAAAGGGTTTTTTTTATTTTTTGAGCATAAGTTTTGTTTTTGTTATTGGTACAGTGTTATATGAATATAACCTAAAAAATGACCCAGATCCATGTAACAATAACCATGGTCCGAGACAATATGTGCCTGTGCTATCTAATGAATGAATAGCCAAGCAAACCATTAATGATTTAATGAGAATGATGTTCTTGCATTTTTCCAAATAGGAAAATGATGAAACTTGCAGTGACTGCAACCAATGGTTGTTGCATGATGAATTCTTAAGAACATACTCATGATCATGAGGAAGGACCCAATGGAATGGATGAGTACAGAATCTATATGCATTTGAGATTTCTCTAATGCACCAGAAAGTAAACTCTTGGCAATCTATTATTCATCTTTGCGTCTTCCATATTAGCAATTCCTTTGTGTAGCTCATGTTGAATTTTCATTGTAACTTAAATGTGCTAGCATTTCATCAAGGCTTTATTGGTGTATGACCCAAAGGTGAAACACAAATTCTATGTGTAGGCAAGTGAAAGCTTATTTTTTTCCTTACTGCAGGGCACCAAGTGATGTATAACTTATTGTTGTGTTCTTTTCCTTCTCATAAGCAACCTATTTAAGGAGATGATGTAGATCCAGAAGTTCACTTACAAAAAGGTTATATCCGCAAACACAAGGAGAGAAAGCATTTATTTGATGAATAAATATAAACCGTTGATGAATTTGAGTCTGCAAAAGAAGATACTCTCTTAAGTGATTAAGCTGTTGAATGAAAATCTGAGAGTATGACCCAAATTCTCTATTCGGTTGAGTTCATAAGATTGTCCTAGTGTTGCCTCATTGTCTTGAGAAAGATTGGACTGGATCCATGAAATAATTTAGAGCTCCTAAGGAGTATTCTTGAAGATTTCATTGGAGCTGTGATGTATTATATAATCTTAATGTGTGATTCAAATCTAAGTAGGTTCATTTATTTTTCTAAATGGATGGCATATGTATTTGTGCATTTCTTAGAGCTTTATTGCTAAGCATAATTTTCACTGTCTTCTGGACCTGATTTCACTCTTTTTGCAATGTAAACTAACAATCATAGGTACCAATTTATGTGTTATTTTTCTCCTTTGCAGAGAAATCTTATATCATAAATTCTTCTTCCAGAGTATAGAATACATTCTCTAAAGATTTTGTTATTTATATTTGATGTGCCCATCACCCTTTCTTCCGATGTGGTGATATCTGACGAAAATTCTTATACTGAATACTATCTTGTTCATGGTGCAGTTTTACACATTGCTTGAGACAACTCTTGTTACATTGTCACTTTTGTCCCAGTTCATTGCCTTCTTTGGTGATGGAGAGATCCCTGGAACTCCTGGAACACTTGCAACCACCTTTCTTACATTTGGTTAGTACATATCCCGTTGTGGTTAGCTTGAATTCCAGCATTGAGAAATGGGTTCTGACTTGTGTTGCTTTGTTCTAGTGCTCAACTTGGCATTTGCACTAAGTGTTCTTGGCTTCTTAATCATGCATATGTCTCTGGTGGCAGCTAATACCACAACTATTGAGGCAAGTGCGTTTTGTTTGTCGTCATTGTAAGAGACTTGCTTTTAGCAAACTAAATTCCTTTTCTTTGGTGATCAGGCATATGAAAAGAAAACCACTCCAAAATGGAGGTATGATTTGGGCCGAAGGAAAAATTTTGAGCAGGTGTGTTCTTTTCACCTGGATTGTGTTCTCTCTTTTTCCTAGCTTCTTTATACCACTATGAATCCGTTCATAGCAACCCTTTTCTATGGTTATGAGGCCTGGCAGTGTATAAGAATTTTGTTGCAATAGAACGAGGAATATTAGCTTAGCTTTATTTTATACCTTGCAATAAAGAGAAGCCTTTCAGATAATATATCATCTGTGAATGCTTGTTTTTGTTTCATTTGCTGTTTAGATACCTGCATCCACTCTTAGATTTGTGCATTACTATATACTTTTTCTGAAATTTAGGTATTTGGAACCGACAAGAGATATTGGTTCATCCCTTCCTATTCTGAAGAGGATTTAAGACGAATGCCAGCTCTTCAAGGCCTTGAATATCCATCAAAACCAGATTTAGATGCACAAGACTTCTGATCAGTGGGTTTTGGTGTCACACATTCTTCTTCCCTGACATTGGTCAGGACGAGGTGGGCTTTACACCAATCCTGTTCGGTCCGGGATCAACTATATGCTCACTAACCCTGACCCTGCCAAAATACCCCGGCTATTAGATGAACTCCCTATTAAAGAACAGAAATTAGGATTATAGATATCTGAATGATCTTGTCAAATTGTTGTAATGGGTGGCTGGTGTGATGTTTTTTTTGGATGGTTGTTGTATAGAGCAGGTATCAGACATTTTTGAAGAGTTCAAATTCCAACTCTGGATCTGCTGGAATTATGACTCTATTTGGATTATTTCAATCAAGGGAGTGGTTGGATGATTACAAAATCAGGGAAAAGTAATGCTGATACCTTCAGAAAATGTATGCATGATTAATGTCTGTCATGATCTGTTTACATGGTGATTTCCATGGTGAAGTTGTATAAACAATGGTACATATGCTAAGCCGGC
The DNA here is from genome assembly GCA_005019695.1 of Trichopus zeylanicus subsp. travancoricus. Taxonomy (NCBI): domain Eukaryota; kingdom Viridiplantae; phylum Streptophyta; class Magnoliopsida; order Dioscoreales; family Dioscoreaceae; genus Trichopus; species Trichopus zeylanicus. The sequence continues at coordinate 1,282,052 of RXID01022599.1, forward strand.
AGATTTTGCTTCTCACCAACTTCTGGTTGCATCATTCTGTTTATGACTCCATTTTACATTTTATTCTGTGATATTATATATATTTTGTGATCCTTTATGTGTTCTGTGATGCAATAGTTTTGCTTGCATACTCAGACTGGATCAGTCGATCATGTAGGATAAACTATTCCTGATTTTAATTCTCAAACAGAATAAAAAGTAGAGAAAATTTTACACTCGATTGGAAATTACACTCTATTCTACTCGGACAGACAATCTGGAAGCTATCCTGAGTAAAAATCATCCATTTAAATGCTGTCAAATTCGTCTGCGACATGAAAATTCAGAACTTAAATGAGGCAGCTCAAAATTCTCTCTTAATTATACTGTACCCCTCACATAAACTCAACCAATATAGTTAAAAGCAAGGGTCCGGTTGAATGAATTTGAATGAATTCCCAATCTGAAATTAAGAAATTGGTCAATTCTTTTAATTTCAAAAAATTGAGGGAATTATTAGAATTGTTCAATTTTGACGTGTGGATAAATATTTTTTAAATAAAATTGAGAGTTGATTAATTCCCTCAATTTTAAAAAATATATTAAATTTAATATTAAATTTGGTAAAAAAATGCGAAAAAAATATAAATATAATTTATAAACACAATATATATTATTTTTTAAAAATTAATATTTCATTTATAAGTAAATAGAATAATATAATATATTAATATTAGAAAAATACTAAGTTAATTAAAAAATTAATATAAATTTAAAAATGGCCCAAAAATAAAAGATTCTATAATTATAATATAATTAATTTAGGGTTTATTTAATATTTTTCTAGTTAAATAGTTTGATAAATGTAAAATACATATATATTAAATTTAGTATTAAATTTGATACAAAATACTAAAAAATATAAATATAATTAAAAAACATAACATATATACAATTTTTTAAAAAATAAATGCTTTATTTATAAGTAAATAGAATGATATAATATATTAATTTTTGAAAATTTAAGTTAATTAAAAAATTAATATAAATTTAACAATGGCCTAAAAATAAAAGATTCTATAATTATAATATAATTAATTTAAGATTTATTTAATATATTTTTTCTTGTTAAATAGTTTGATAAACGTAAATTACATATTTTCTTAGAAACATGATTTATTATTTCAAAATTTAATATAATTATTAAAATGACCCATAAATGAAGAATTATATAAATATAATAAAATTAATACAAAATTTGTTTATTGTATGTTAGCTAGCAAGTTAAATAATTTGATAAAATTAAAAAATATAATTTTTTTAAAAATAATTTGTTTTTTAGTTAAATAAAAAATTAAAAATTAAAAAGATAAATTAATTTAAAAAAATTAAAAAAATGACCTAATAGTTATATAAATCTATTATTTAATTTATGAACCCCACCATAATTCTCAGAAATTGAGTGTATTTTTTTAAAAATTTTTGAAATTCAAAATCGGAATTGGGAAAGAGTTGAAATTGTCCCATTCTCTTAATTTCAAAATTTGAAATCGAATCAAATACCGAAATTAAGAAATTGAGCTTTTAATTTCTTCAATTTCAATTCTAGGATTTTAGAATTCATCCAAATAGGGCAGGCCGTAAATGAAAAAAGTCAAAATGTCAAAAGAATTACCTATCATGTTAGCTACTATAAAGAAAGAATTATCTTGATGAAATAAATAAATATTGATAACATGTTGCACATCAGAAAGCATTCCTCCATAATCAAAGAAACACTTACAGCTGGGAGGAATGCAGAGAATAATGAAAATAGAAGAATTATACAAGCTTATGGGAGAAAAGATGAAAGAATGTAAATATTACCAATTCATACAATTAGAAGATCCATCTTCACCAAACCGTACTGCAATATTGGTCTTCTGGATCATATCCTCTTCTAAATTATAAAGAAAGCAAAGCCTGAGAAGAAGGTGCAGCACCGTCTTCTTCTTGAGCAGGTGGTGTACTACTAAGCTGTGAGGTAGCAGTGCCAGAAGCTGGATTGCTGTATTTTTTGAGAACCCTTTCTTTGTTTCTATCCCACCAGTCTTCAGCTTGATGCTCACCAAATCTTCTCTTGCTACACAAGCATAGAAAAACATAAAGATTTAAAGGAAAACACCTGAAGAGGAAATTTTGATTGCATCTTAAGTGATGTTCTGGTAAATGAGTGGAGATTTAAATGAGGCTCACATCAATGTGGATTAGTAGGGATTGTTGAATGCATACTAACTGATAATTGTCCAATATGAAAACCAATGTACATCTTAGTTTCAACCCAAAATAAACTGCAGAATCAGATATCTTTCTTCTGAGGAACTTCAATTGGGGAGAAGAGATGAAGAGCTAGATGGAAGTATAACTGTAGAGTTCCACAAAATAAGTACTAACTATAGAGCTGCACAACTATCAACATGCAAGATGTTGGGAAAAACTTCACAAACACCAGTCCAAGAAAGAGAATTTTTAGCTTTTAAGTGACAAAGTGTATCAGGTGTGTCATAGAAACGGATAAGTCATATTCCTCTCAGAATGAAGTTCATAACCAATACCCCTTGCACAGATCTTCCACCTCTGCAGTAGTCAATAGTAAAACCCACTCCTAAAGAAAACTATTCTATATACTGTAGGAGATGAAAGAAGATTAAACGATGGCATATAGAAAGAGAGTGTAAATAATCCAAAAGAAGCACATTGATGTGATCTGCTGCCAATCAACATTCAAACTGGATGGCATTCCAAGAAGATGTGGAAATGGATATAATTTTATATGCCAATTGGTGACTAGCTTTGAATATAGGATCACTAGATGCAGCCATGTCTAGCAATTTGTCAGTTTTTCAATTGTTGAAATTTTGGTGTAATTTGAAGCCATAGTTAGCAATGAGAGATATTAGTTGTAGACCTGAAGGATAAACTGGTATTTATTTGGGGTGAAAAATGACCAGATAACAAAATCCTAAGCAACTTTCCAACACAGGAATTTTTTATGAAGCATTAGCTAAATGAAAATAAATTTCCACTTCATGAGCATGATAATGATTAGAAACATTAGATACCATAGTTTTTTTTTGAAAACATGTTTGTGCTTTTTTTATTTTTAAGCAGAAACTAACAACCAAAATCTCGTGGAATAAAAATCATAATAATCCAAATTCAACAAAAACAAATGAACAAATGCCACATTTCAGGCAGGAATGGTGGAACCAAGTACCATACTGATGCATGATGTTTATATATAACAACATTTGATATGATATGCAAAATGAATGTTGCCATCGGTTGATATGATATAGAATGGTCTAAAGTGGAAATAGTGCATTGTCTGATATGATATGCAAAATGTGAGAAAATTATCTCCACACGGGCAAGAATGCAACAATATACATTAGCCATCCCCTGAATTTTACTGGCAATATAGTTTTTACATTGCACTGAGGAACATACCTGAATCTGACTCGTTTAAAGATTTTACTGCCATTTGGAAGTTGAACAACAGTAACATATACACCAGGCTCAAATTGCTCCACCACTTGGGTTTCTGCATCACTACCATTCTCTGTGGTTTGATGAGATGCAAGCGTAGCTGAATTGTTACCATTACGAGCTCTGCCATCAGCATAACTGTGTGAAAGGTCTGACTCCTCCATGGCAGTTTCTGTCCTCTGGTTGTGAGTATCAGTCACTGTTCCATCGGTTCCATGAGAATGAGCATTCCCCAAAGAATCCATTACAATTGAAGAAAAAAATTCAGATGCACGACTGTCACTACTCTTCAGAAAGGATTCCAATTGATTGTGCATGGCTTTTAATTTGTCACTGATATCCGGGGGAAGACTCACTGTCATATCCTTGAGCTTGATAACAAAATAAATCAGAAGAAACAAAAGTTTTAATTAGATCTTACAAAAGACTAAAGTAACTTTTTCCTAAAATCATACTATGATATTACCGAGACAATGTTGACATGCAATTACCATTGACCAACAATATTAAAAAAAGAAAGAAAAATAAAGACTATTGTTTGGCTATGGCCATGGAAACATTACAGTGTAACCTAGGATTACCACTAGAAATACATATGATAGAACATTGCACTAGAACATCGGATCAGGGAAAGAAAAAGAAAAAAGAGACATTGTACTAGAACATTATACAAACAAACAACTGTACCCTGCATACAAAATATAATAAAATTATTGACCATCTTACGCAGATTGCATTTGGAAAAGTGATTATTACTAAAAGACAGCATGATGCAAAGGTAAAGCTTATTAAACCTGGGAATCAACAGACTTGATGACTTCCATTGAAGTGTTAAACTTTGCAGATTCTTCTGCAGCTAAAAATGCGGTTTCTTCAGCCTTCTTTTCTACTTTCTGCAGTATGGCATCACAAGTTGCAGACCTTTGCTTCAGATTTTTAACCTACATGATTCACCAGCCAGAAATAATCTTAACTATTTTACCTGAGAAGGAAAAAACATCTTAAGCCTATGGAGAAGTGACAAGATGACATGAGATACAGACTATCATGCAAAGAAGTTTCACACCGACCTGAGACTGCAGCTTTACAACTTCTTGATTTAGCAGTTCATTAGTCTTTTTGAGGCTGTCAATGATACTTCTAGAAGACATAGGTGTAACAGATGGTGGAGGACTAGGCCTCCTTGCATATGGAGATGTTGACATGGAGTACTCAGTTGGTGGATATGCCGATGTAATGATTGGTCTTAAAGCAGTTTGAAGTGCAACCAAGGAGCTAGGGAGCTGTAAGGAGTCCGTTTTCATCTCAGGCTTGATAGTTTTTACTTCAGCATATCTTACTGGTTCAGTACGAGGCAATAACAAAATCCTTGACGATCTTATTTCTCCTCGTTCTGACCTTTCTCTGACATCAACAGAGCAACGATGAACAGCATTCTTCCTACCAGCAGTTGCTGCATTCCCAGTTTCTGATGCCTTAAGTTTTGCATAGCAGGAATCACATACACGGTGTGGTTTGCCTGGAGTTGGTGCCAATGCAGCTTTTAACACTTTTCTGGAACAACAAGCATAGCAATGGACCAATCCACAGTTATAACAGTTATACCTCTTTCTAGTGAATCCAAATGCTTGTCGACATCCTGAACAAAGAGATTGATCTGCACCAGACACCCACTTATGAATGCAAATGCATGCTGTGAAATTCGAACCACATGATATACTTTTCACATGCCTATCTTTCAAAGCTTCAACAAGAGTAGGTGTCTTTCGATCTTCAGTATCCCCAAGCCCTAGTCTTCCATTGGCACCTTTTCCCCATGTATATATTTCACTGCGTGATGTTAATACTGCAACATGATGAGCTCCACAAGCAATATCTTCAACTAACTCACCAACCAATCTGTCTCTCACTAAACAAGGTTTCTTACCATCTGATTGTGGATTTCCAAGCTGCCCATGATCTGCACTCCCCATGGTGAAAACATGTCCTGATGTTGCAAGTGCAACTGTAAAGCTATGCCCACAGGCCAGTTGATGAAAGTTATAGTCGATTAGGGAAGAAACACAAGCGGGTAGCAGCCGTGCTTCCTTATCACCATGACCCAGGCGATTTTTATCACCATCACCCCAGGTAAATAACTTCCTAGATAAGGCATTGGCATTTGTTTGCCCCATTACCTCAACAATTGCTGCAGTATGCCAGACACCACAGGCAACCTTGATAGTCCTTAATCCAGTCAAGGACTCTACTTCCTTGGGATATGCAACACTTTCTCGGTCACCGTGGCCAAGAACACCAAATGTGCCATCACCAAAGGTAAATACTTTTCCATTCGAAGTGATGAGTGCTGAATGCCATGTGCCACATGCAATGGACAAAGCCTGAAGCCCTTCCAAAGGGCCTGAGACTCTTTTAGGTATCCAGTGGCTGACATCAGTGCCATGGCCAAGAAGTCCAGTGTTATGGGTCCCATCCCCCCATGTGAACAAATCACCAGCAGTGGATATAGCACAAGTATGATATTCACCGCATGCAACATAATCCATACTCCAAAGAGACAGTGACTCAACAAGACGAGGCTGACTAACATCTAGATCATTCCCATGACCAAGCCGTCCACAAGATTCCTCACCCCATGTAAAAATTTCTCCTTGCCTTGTAACTAAAGAAATATGCCTAACACCACATGCTATTTGCTGAACATCCAAGACGACATTTGATTCTAAGGCCTTCGGGAGTATGGCATCAGTTTTTGAACATGAAGCATTTGTAGAACCATCTGACAACATCCCATCACATGACAACTCCCCCCAGACATAGACATCACCTAATGACTCGATGTCATCTGGCCCAGAACCTTGACTCAAAGAACTAAGGGCGCTTGAAACACTGAGGCGAACACCATCTACATTACTTAACCTTAGTTGCATATTTGCACGATCTGAGCCCACATCTGACCTTCTACAGTCTAGAGAATTATCCTGATTGTAAAAATCAGGGAAGCCACCAGAATAATGACTATGAGGAGTGCTTGAAGAAAGTTCTAGGCTTGCACTGTATACAGAATCCCCTCCATCCTGAAAGGCAATAGAACAGTACAGCCGTAGTTAGCAATTACTAAGGCTCTGACTCTTGAAGGTGTCTTAAAGTTCCATTTAGGTGCTCTGACATGTTGAAAATATGAAAAATGATGCATCAAAAGCTGTAAGATACAGCTGTTAGATGCACCAAAATTTAAGTGATGCTACCTTTAGAACAATTTCTTTAATCTTCTCAGAATAAAAAACAAAATGAAGAAGGTGCTCCTAGACTGTCCCGAGAAAAACATACCCTCAGACAAGCAGCTACTAAAGCAATTGGGGCAGACTTCAGACTAAATCTCTTGACTAACAAGCAAAAAGTATTTATCTTATCCCATTTGCACAAAAAATGGGAAATCAATGGCCAAATAATTGTTGAAACTTCTCCCAAAGATTTAGTTTACGCTATGTAGTTTTACAAATAGACATAATTACAGGACCAATCATCCATCTTATGCCAGTAGTGGTAGAAAATTTAATGAATTAATCACCTTATTGCATCTTTTAGCTTGTGCAAGTGTGAATAGATGGCTTCTACCCCAGTACAAAGTGCCTTTTCTTACATAGATTTGATATGCAATAAATAGTGAAGAAATAGTTTGGTCCCCAACAAAGATTGGTACAAAATGTGGCTGTAGAATGCCTCTGCCTTCTCTGTAGAATCTTCAAATTGAGATCTTGCAGTCCTCAAATTCATTAGCAAATTTTAAATAATTACAACGGCAACCACGTTTGGAACTTCTTACTAACTAATCTTGTATATATCCAATGAATGGATATAGGATTAGGAACCTAGCTAAAATAAAATTTTGCAAATATCCCCAATATTATGTGGTATTTGTAGAAGACCCTCCGCACTATGTGCATTTTCATTGCAGATACTCTCCTGATTAACTTATGTCAAGTTTATGTTTGTTTGAGGGAAATGTTTCCGGAATCTTCTAGTTTCCTGACCATTTACTGTGACTGTTGAAACAACATAGCTAAAAAACCCCTCAACTGAAAATGACTGCTCTTCTCCTCTTGCTTCCTCCTACCCTACCCATACAAGTTAGGTTTCTCTTCCTTACTATGCATCGACTAGGTATTGGAGTGAAGAAAAGGAGGAGAAGCAAGCAAAATAGAAGCACAAGAAAGTAAATTCATTTGTAATTGCAAGCAAACTAACCACTTCAGTGAGCTCCAGGGTTTTCATTTTTTTCTATGATAGGAACTAGTGGGCTCCAGTTTATGGTATGTTTACAATGAAAATGAAAGATAGTTTGTTGCTGATACCAGAATTGCCTCTGACCATCAGCAAATACTGCAAAAATGTAACAGAGTATATGTGCAAATCAATTGAAAATCGAGTCTTATTTACGTAGCTTAAACCAGTATACAGTGAAATTCACCTTATGTGAATAGAAATGCTACCTTTGAGTGTAACTGTAGTTTTTGGACATTAGTGAGATCAAATTGAAGCTATTGAACTACATGTAATCTAGTTTGGAACATGCATAATGAATTTTGGCTTCATGGGATTGTGCCAGAATTCTGACTTTTTCAGTCATAGTTACTAACTCACTCTTTCAGTTAGCAAAGACTTGAAAGTCATTTAAATTCCAAATGGTTGACAAAACATGGCAAAATAACATCTTCCAGAATGCAAGATGATATATCCTATGTAGGGTCACTCCAGGAAACAGATGATTTTCCAACTAATTTGTTGAAACAAAAATTTTGTGGCTTAGAGCACCCGACTAATAGATAGCTCTATGTACAACTTGAGAAAAAAAAAAGAGACAGCTGCCTGCGGACACGGCAATGAACACATGATACAGAAAGTGCAACTGCCTAATAAACAGCATGTGGAGGGATAATAAGCTACCTAACACTTGAAAAAGGAAGTTTAAAATAGCAATATAGATCAAGGCTTTCCACTCAAAATGATTTCAATACAGGAAGTAATATTTGACATAATAAGTAAAAAATCAACTGTAATAATTTGGAACCAGAAAATGCAATTTTTTTAGAGTTGACCTAAATTAAAAAGTGTATTAAACTAAAAGTACTCAACAAACAGGCATGAGAATTACTTTTGGAAAGGATATGAACTCACATCACTCTGCCCATCAAATCTAGAATGCCTTTGTTGGTGCTGGTGTGTGGAAATCAAAGCCTTAAGGCCTGTAAACCATGCCTCTAATTCTGCTTGATCTTTGCAAATCTATAAAGAAGAAGAGGTTGGAGTTTATCATAATTAAACTAGCATCAAGACTGTGAGCAGATACTCAATTTTCACCAAAAAAGGAAATGAAGAAATAAAAGAACAAAGAGAGGAAGACATCCTACTTACCAGATCTAAGGAACGTTCACCATTTTTATAGATAAGAGAAAAAGACAAGTAATCTTTCTCAGGGCGTAAAAATCTTCTAAATACAGCCTGCAGAGAATGATTGAGCATGAATGAATCAAGTGTTGTCAAAAGTTTCCAATATCAAAATTGAGAAGATCCAAAAAAGATATCACATCGAACATATACATGCAAAATGACAGTGTTTATCTACAAAGAGGATGCAACTTACAGTTCTCTGACCCGGAATTAACCGTATAACAGAAGCTAAGTCCAGAGCTCTTTCCTTCTTATGTGAAAACCAGATCAATGTTGTTCCATCCTGACATAGGAAATATGGAAATTATTGGCAGACCTGATCTAGAGTTGGTTATATATTGCTAACCAAAAACATCATGTATTTGAAGAACTCGAAGAATGCCCTTGAAATAAAAACACCACTAGTTTGCAGAATTGAAAACTGACATCAAACGCTGTATATGAGAAAACACTTAGACTGGCAGCAGGTATATTTGAAAAACTGAAGATGATAGTAATCATGGCTATCAAAAAACAACAATGGAACAGAATTGAACAACTTTGAGTGCTGTCGCTAGTGTGTCAAAGTGGGGTAGGCACAAAGGTAGAGAGGTTAGGCTTTGCAGGCAGGCGCCTGTGACTACATTCCCCCAGCCCAGCTCACTGACAACCAAGGTACTGCAGTAAATCAGTAAAAGACAATCTTGAAACACAACTAAAAGCTTGAACATCCGTAGTTAATCACAAACATATCTTATCAGCAGCCAAGCTTCAAAAAAGGAAAAACTGCATTTCAAATATAGAATCATTACAGGGAATTGGTTTAAGTTTGTTGTGGCTCTCCCACTACAAGGGGATCTCGACAAACACAATCAGCATAACCTGTTGTGACATCTAGAACATTATTTCCTGTTGCTAAGAGCCATCATTTCTTGTTTAGAACAATGAAACTTGTTGGGTAAAGTTCTACAAAGAGTGCCTTAACCGAAACAAATAGAAACTCGGAGAACAGAAGTTTCTGCTTGCTACATTTCTGAATAATTAAATCCAAAACAGTTCCCTATATTTACCTTACCACGATAAATGGCCAGATTAAATCCAGATTGGTTTAAGAAGCCTCAACTAGCTCCAAAATAATGAAGGAAGTCAGCTAGGCCAGTTCTTGCAATAAATGACGCAAGTACAGAATATTACAGACAAGATAAATCCATACAAACCCAAACTAATGTTTCAGCTGTTCAATGAATATGGGTATTTCAAGTGGATGCATCTATATAGCCCAGAATAATAGTCAAACATTCCCCTCCTATGTAGAAAAGACACATTGCTTGGTCATCCTTATCAGCTATACCAACCATGGGTTGACATCCAAATGCTCAACAGGCATGATATTTGGATAACAATTACAGCTCCTTGGATGAGTGGAAATGAGACCTCAACTATGAAACGGATATAAAGTTCAACCTTGTAAGATCTTTCCGTCACATGGTTAACAATTTTGTCTGATTTTCCCAGATGTTTGATGTAAAAAGTAGTTTGTTTCAAGTTTCCATTTCTAGAAGGCAGCATAATAAAAAATTAGCAAGTAAAGAAATTATTGTCTAAGTTTTTTCTCAAAAAGCAGAAATGCTTGAGCAATACTTCGTAGATGATTGCATTTACATGTAACTTTAGTTATGGTAGAATCATGGATTTTATATCATAACTAAATAGATAAATTACTCACATAATTGTCAATGCATAAAACAAAACTCACATTAGAAATTCTGAAGGGGCAGAGCTTAGGCTTCCCTTTCCGGCTGTACTTGATTAACTGAGTACCTTTTTTTAATGCAATAAGTGCCTTCAAAATAGAACAAAACAGAATAAAAATAAAATTCATTGACATATCGATCTCCTATCACATACATTACAAAAAACCGTAAAAATCATATTTTAACAAACAATATTAAATTTTCCTTATAAAATTTGATTTTCAATCTCTGAGTAGAAACAACAGCCATCCATTAGTACATATAACATAACAAAATTTCAATATTTATGGAATTTAATACAAAGAATCCTAAGGTTTGTGAGATTGAATACACAAAATTTCAAGATTTGTAAAATTGAATATCAATAAGGAAAGATACAAAACTAGAAATAACTAATTTAAACCACAGAATTATATTGCATTTTTGAATGAGATTTCAACAACTTGATCAACCATGGATATAAAATGAAAAATTAGTTGTCTCAGAGACACACTCATGTATAAAGTGGTAAAGTTTCATAGACTTTGTAGATCTATCAATTCAAGTTCATGAGTTGGATTCGGATTGGGTCAAATTTATAGTATTATATTAAATAGGTTAAACCAAACCCGACCCGTTTATTAAATAGGTCAATTTTGTGAATCCGAATCTAACCCGATTTTTAAACAGATAATTCGACCAGATCCGAATTGATCCATTTAGTAAACAAGTCGAGTTCAGATTATAATTTGATTTGACCCGAATTAATCTATTTAATTAAATGAGTCATAACTTAATTTGACCTATATTGATTTAATGTACTTAAATCAACTCGAATTGATTTAAATTAACCTAAGTCAATCTAACATATTTAATTAGCATTAATAATTTTAATATGTTTCAAATAATAAAAATAACATTATTATTAAAAATTAATTATAATAATAAAATACTTAAGCTATAAATAATAATTTAAAAATTATTATAAAATATTATAAAATAAAATATTAAATAATTCTAATAGATTTAATTGGTAAATGGGTTGACCTGACCTGACTCGATCCATTTATGATCCGATAAATAAACAAGTCAATTAGGTTATAAACGAATTATAAGAGTTAATTTGATTATGACCCGAATTTTTTCAGATCATAATCGGGTTATGATTCGAACCCGTTTAATTCGAATTGGATTAATAAGCCGAGTCATATATTGTTAGGTCTAAGGTTTTATACAAACATGAAAAATAGGATAAATTGTTAGATAAAAAATAAATAAATTGTCATTATTAATCTTATGATTTTATAAATTATTTATTGATTTGTTTTTTAAAATAAGTTTGATTATACAATTCGGATCAAATAGTTTAAAAATATAGTGAATGACTCAAATTTGACTGTCTGATTAATATTTGTATGATAATAGATGATATTATGCACAAAATCAAATTTTATATGTGTATTCATTTGCGCGTTCTGTGATAAATCAGAACTTTTTATAATATACCAAACATCTGATTCTACCTAAAAGTTGTCTAATTAAAGAAGAATAAATTTTCTGGAATTGAATCTGATTAAAATTTTAAATTTAAATTAATTTATTAAAATTATTTAATAATTGGACATTTTTATAAATATTTGATTTTATTTGTAATTATAATATGCTTTGGTGAGGTTTTTTGTCAAAAACCAAATCCTATTCCTATTACGTTGATTACGATTACGAAAAAAAAGATACTTGAAAATTCTCTATTTTCTTTCATTTCTGAACAATTTGTGAAAAAATTTTCGATTTGAAATCTTTCCTCCTTTTCAACTATTTCCCATCAAAGAATGATAAAAACTCAAAATAAATCAGATAGAAATTGTAGAAAAAAATCTCAGAATTTTGTTTTACACTCTAAGATATGTAAATTCATTTAATTTAATTTTAAACTTGTTTTTCCTCTGCCTCTTACATCAAAAGATAAAATTTGAGTTTACAATTGCCAACAGAGTTAACTTTTGATGTTTGGTTTGCAAAAAATCAAGCTATACTTTATTTTATGTTGAATTTCTCGAAACCTAATTTGAGAAAATCGAGTCTTTATCTCAGAATTTAACTCAAAATTATTTTGAGTAGTCTATTGATATCAATAATTTCATTGGTGAACAAAATTCGAGATTGAATTTCAAAATTTTGATTTATGATGAATTTTTTTTGAATCAGTTGATTTTTGAACTTTTTTTTTATAAAATGAGATTTTGAGAGGACTTTAATGTAAAATTACAATTCAATACAATTTGCTTCGAATTGAATTGTAATTCGAATTCAATCTCGGTATTGAGCTTACATTAATTAAGATTTAATATTAATTAATTAAGCTAATAACTATTTAAGTCAATGAAAATAACTTTTCATTACTATTTACTCGTGCGTATATTTATGAGTTAAAATAGTCAAATATTTTTCTAAAGGATTTTGAGATTATTTTAATTTATAAATATTATTATTTTGTATTTATTTTTTATTTCTAATTAATTTAACTCAAAGATTGAGTTAATGTAAAGAAGAAATAAATACAAAATATTTTAAAAATTTATTTGTGACAATAAAAAAAAGACAAAATGAAAATCTATTATTTATTATGATTATTATGAATTTTATTTATGAGATCTCATAATTTATATTATTCTCGTAAAAAAACTAGTACAAGATCATAATTTAATTCTAATTTCGATTTTGTTGGTGATTTGTAAGATATTCTGATTTGTTTTACTCTTTCAAAAGAATTAATACAAGATTATAATAATAATCTCTATTTAAATCAATGGAATCATACATTATTTATTATTAAAATATATTTGTTGTATATTTGAGCTATTCATTGTAAAATCTGCAGAATAAAATCTATTAATCAGTTCTTCAAAATCGAAATCTTAAATGGATTAAATTACCTGACTTAGATAATTGAACTAGAAACTTATTTGATATTTTAAGACTTTGACATTATCCTTGATATTCCTAAATTGCCTATTAGGTGTAAACAGTTTGAAAGATCTCAGTTTGAGGAATGACACAGAGCAGATAAATTAGCAAAATTGATAATTAGAGGAACAATTTCTGAAATAATTTGTACTAGTCTATCAGATGTTTATTTTGCCAAAGAATTATTTCAGAATATTTATAACAAATTTACGAGATTTTCCAAAGGACATAAGTTAATATGTCTAATTTATTTTAAATCAAATATTAATATTTTTTCTGATGCATAAATCATAAACTCAGTATCATCAGTCTATTTATCAACTATTATATAGGGATTTTTGGATCTCAGAAAACTAAATAATCAGAAGAAATATATCTTCTTGGAGAACAATAAGCAAACTGAGTTTGTTGGTATTGGAACATACGCTTTGATTATCTGTAGTAGCCATATTGTTTTACTGTCAAATATGATTTTTACACCAGCTATCAAGCAACAACTTACTGTCGATACTCAAACATACAGAAGTTGATTACTATTTTGTTTTTAGCAAATATTATGTATCTATGATGTATAATAATATTGTTATTACTACTGGTACTGTATCTAATGGTCGGTATAAATTATATGTAAAACTAAAACTTGACTTTATAGTACAGTATTATAAAATTAATTTCAAACATATATTTTTTTAATCCGAATGTATAGTTGAATAAGAATTCTTCTTGATTATGACATTGTTATTTAGGTCATATTAATAGAGACAAATTGAATAAACTCTATCGTGATAGAATTTTATATAATATAAATTTTGATGATTTTTGTATCTGTATAAATTGTATTAAAAGTAAAATGACAAGAACATCATTTTCAAAAGTATTGAAATTTGATAATTTATTAGATTTGATCCATATAGATGTTTGTGATTTGAATAGGATAGACATAAGGATTGACCAGAGGTATTTTGTAATATTCATTAATGATTATTTACGATATACATATATGCATTTGCTACACAGAAGATCAGATGTTTTTGAAATATTTAAAGTGTATAAAACTGAAGTTGAAGATCAATATGACAGAAATATTAAAGCCATCAGGTCAGATAGAGGAAGTAAATACACTCTAGATATTTTTTGAAATTTCTTATAGGAGTATGAAATCATTAAAAATACAACTATTTCAGAAAATATAGAGTAAAATGGAGTAACAAAAAAGAGGAACAGAACTTTGATGAATATAATACATTATATGTTGATTTTCAATGAATTATCAAATTTCTTATGGGGTAAAGTACTGAAAATATCTACGTAAATTTTAAATAGAATACTATCTAACTTTGCTCGTAAAATTCTCTTTGAGTTATGACTTGGCAGAAAATCCAGTCTGAATAATCTTATAATCTGAGTTTGTAATAAAAAGCTAAAATTGATAAACCTAATATGCCAAAAACTACAGCTTGGAATTTGAATTGTAAGTTAGTTAGTTTTTCAGAAAAATCTAAAGGTTATAAATTATATAATCTTATTCAGGATTTTATATTTAAAAAAATAAATATCAAATTTATTGAGCAGAATACATTTGTCACAAGAAAAAAAGTGAAAAAAATTAAGTTTGAGAATGAGTCAAATAAAGCTAAATAAGATGAAACACCAATATTTGAATCAAGTCAGTTAGATGAAAGATGCAGAAAAATTCGTAAATCATTTATATCATATAACTAAATTACATATTTAGAGAAAATTAAATATTTGCATATTTAGAATTCAGACAATTTGGATGAGTTACATATATCATTGATCATAAAGAATGATGATCTATTGAATTTTTCAGAAGTCATAAGTAGTGAGAATATAAGATTTTGGTTGAATACAATGATTGAAGATATTGACTTAATGCAAAAAATTAAAGTTTGGTTTCTAATGCAAGCTCCTGAAAACTATAAATTAATTACCTATAAATAGATCTATAAGATTAAATTGAAAATTAATAGTGAATTTGATAAGTATAAAATGATGTTGGTTGCTAAAAATTACACTCAAAGAGAAGAGATTAATTATGATGAAACTTTTTTTCCATTCTCTAGGAAAGATTCATTAAGAATTTTCATACCATTGGTTACACACTATGATTGTGAACACATTCCGAAAAATATTAAAATAACATTTCTGAATGAAATTTTTAAATAAGAAATTTATATGATTCAAGCAAAAGAGTTTATTAGAAAAGATGATGAAACAAAAATATATATATTATATAAATTTATTTATAGTAAAAAACAAGTGTCTATATTTTCTTTCGTTTGTGAGCTACTCGTGAAAAAAAAATTCGATTTGAAAAGTGGTAAAAACTCAAGGTGGATTAACTGAAAATTGTAAAAAGATATTTCAAAATTTCGTTTTAGTCCCTAAAGTATGTAAATCCATTTAACTCAATTTTAAACTCATTTTTCTCACGGGCTTTATATCAAAAAAGTAAAATTAAAGTTCACAATCATACTATAAAGTAGGTTAATGAGATAATCGAAAATCAAGTTTCCCAAGAAGTGTTTGGATTAATAAAAAGTCATATGTAGCATTTGTCATTATTTTGTACTTAGATTGGTACTTGATCGAGCAATAGTCTATTCTTTTTTAGATCTCCATGATATTAAATTGGAGTCTAAATATTGTTTTTTAAATTTTAATGATGATCAAGTTAAAATTTAACAAGTTTCTTAAATTATATTAAATTTCAAAATTATCAATGATCATCCAAATTTTGTGAAAAATTGAGTCTCAAAATTAAACTTAAAAATGATGACTTGAAGATAAAAAAGGTAATTTCTTAAAAATAAAGCTTAAAAATTAAAGTAAAAGTTCAAAGTACTCAAATTAGAAAATTAATTCAAAACTGATACATTTAGAATTTTTATTTATTTTTGTTGAGTCGAGGATTTGATAATTAATTTATTTGAGTTTTTGATTAACACTCAAACTTATCTTGAAATGTTTTCATCGACCTATTATTTCTATCCAAAATTAATTATAAGTTGATGTTAAATGCAAATTGAAGTTGCAATGAACCGACTAAGATTTTTCTGTAAACTTCGTATGTTCGAATTTCAAAATTTGGATGCATAGAAGAAATCTCTAGTGATTACTAATACTTTTGAACACTCAAATCTTAAGTTCAGATGTCTAAAATTTAGAAATTATAACTTCTAATTTTGTCATATTCAGAACCTGCTGGTTTGAGCGCATGAACTCAATAATTGGATGTCCGAACCCGTGATGTCAATTAATAATAGTTAAATAAAATTTGATCGTTGAGATGTTCGAACATTCAAATCTTAAGATTTGGACGATTGAACGCGACAAGAATAAGCAGGAGTAAATCTCAAACAGTTAATTTCTCACTCTAACGATTGTATAAAGACTTAGGACTTTTTTGTTCATCGAGGGGATTAAGTTTTCACATTCTCAGAGTAAGAATCCTCTCCCAAAATCTTCTAATCCCAACAAAAACTCTATTTAAGTATTAACTTTTAAATTCTTAAACAACCTTTTACTCAAATGTTAAAAGACTCTTATTGTGAATTTTTATTTTTTTTAAAATTTTTATCATTGTAGCTCTTTTAATTTATCAGAAGATAAGTGTTTTTTTAGTTTTTAAGAGAATGGTGAAAGTATTTACTTTTCATATTGTGAGGACTGATCGATTGGCTCTAGTAGGAGCGACACTCACATTTGTGAGTTTATAAAAACGTGATTTCATCGTAATGAAATAACAACTTTAATAATAAATTTAAATCCTCTAAATTGAGATAAAAATTTTGGAGTAGATATAATTGATTGCTGAACTATGTATATTAATTTGTACTCTTTTTACCTTCTTTTACTTTATACATTTATTTTGATATTGATAGAAAATCATATTATATTTTATTATAGATTAATCATTCTTTTATACTTTAATTATTTTACTAATTTAAATTAGGTTTTAATTATCTACTTGATTTAAAGTATTTTTAAGTTCATTGTGCTCTTAATGAAAAATTATTTTAGTATTTGAAAATTTATTTTACCCCTCAAAAGTTGTCATTCTGAACCAACACTAAAAATATGTAATAATCATTCACAAAGTGACGATCATCTAAGTCACTAGCCCAATCAATATCAAAAAAGCATGCAATGGTGTGCTCAAGATAACGAAGAATACACTTCACTGTATTCTAATGTTACTTATTAGGTTGATGCATGTGTTGACAAATTTGATTGACCACAAAAGCAATATTGGGTCGTGTGAGGGTGAGGAATTACTCCTCGACAGAGAATGATAAAAAAATAGTTCATTTTCAGTTTTAGAAAACTTTAGATTAAAAGCAACTAGAGTAGATATACGATGAGCCATATCCATCTTGCTATGATAGAAAAGATTATGAATGTATTGAGACTATGCGGAAATAAGAAAAGAAAGTCTAATGAATCTCAATACCTAAAAGATAGTTGAGATTGTCCAATTCCTTCATAACAAATTCCTTGTGAAGAGAGGTCATACGATCAACAAATAGAGCAACTAAACTATTTGTTAAGATGATATCATCCACATACATAAGTATAAAAAATGATATAAAAAGAAGTTTGAAAAATGAAGATAAATATATTAGTTTTGGATGATACAAAACCCAATGTACAAATGTAGGAACTTAATTGATTAAACGAAGCATAAGGAGCTTGTTTAAGATCAAAGAAGGAGCAATGAAGACAATACATTACATATGGCTGGATAGAATCAATAAAGTCTGACATTTATTATATGTAAATTATTTTATCAAAATAACCATGTAAAAAAATATCTTTAACATTCAATTGGCGAATAAACCAACCAAAGATATTGTCAAGGAAAATACAATTTTAATGGTGATTGATTTGATGATTGGATTGAACATATCAATGTAGTCCTCACCTTCGCATTAATTGAAGTCTTTAACAACTAACCTAGTTTATACTGATCAATGGTGACATTAGCTTTGCATTTGAGTTTGAAGATTCATTTGCACCTAATGATGTGTCTATTAGTTAAATAAGACTCTAATATTCGCATCCCATTACTGATCAATGAATTATATTCTTCACATATTGCATTGTGCCAATTAGGATTCTTAGAAGTTGGAGAAGCATATAGGCTCATTCTCATCGGCATGCACAACAAACACAACAAGAGGATACTTAATAGAATAGCAATAATTGAAGATGATTGTGTCAACATGTAATCAAGTCACCATGGGGTGAATGGACGTCGATGGCAATCCAGATGCAATTGGGCCATATGACGGAGAAGCAGGGGATGTGGCAAGTGTTGATGTCGAATATAAGGATGCATAGTAGACATAAAAGACTAGACCACACATCATGTGGAATTAGGGCATAACCACATCAATGATAAACCAACAACGGCTTTATGGTAACAACTAAATCATTTGAAGATGATTTGCGGTAGTCTTGGTTCAATGTGTTACTTAGAGAGGGATAAAACAATTGTTATGGAAGTTGATTGAGTAGTAGTTACAACAGTCTGCACTGATAATGTACTTAGGTGTGGCAATAACAGCAGAACAAGAAGAACTAGTGATGTCGATGGTCCTTAACATGGAGATGTTGCAACTTTAAAGTCACTAGAAATTTGTTAGATTAAAGATTCTTGGTTGAGAAGAGAATGACACGAAGAGAAGATGGAGACAGTAATGGATGATTGGTTTTACCAAAAAAAATATCATGAGAGATATATATGTGCCTAGACTTGAAACCAAGACAATAATAACCAACATACTCTCTTAGAAGTTATAGTTGGATTTTTTTTTATGATGTAGTCACATATGGAGAAAAACACTATAGATATAAGTAGGAACATGATTTATGAGATAGACTACTGTTTCAAAAGTAAAATGTCATAAAATTTGAGAAACATCAGACACTGTAAGTAAAATCTGACTCAACGATATAGCAGTGTTTGCATTCAAGTACACCATTTTGTTAAGGGATATGTGGACAATAAATATGATGACCAATCTCATACATTAAGATAATGGACCGAAAATAGTAAGATAAAAACCTTTAGTATCAACCATTTGGAGAAATTTTATCTTGCTATGTGAGATGTCCTCCAACTAAGTCCAAAATTTCTAAAAAAATCATAAATACCTGGGCAAATTCTGAGAGGATAAAATCATGAGAATTTAGAGTAATCGTCCAAAAATTGAACATAATTGCAAAATTGAATCTTAAATAAAATATGAGGACTCCAAATGTTTGTATAAATTAACTGTAGAAAGGTAGATACACAAGGTTCATTAAGTGAAAAAAACAATTGATGACATTTACTTAAAATATAAAAAAAAAATACTATTATTCTTAGAGCATGAAAAAAAAATTTGTACAAAAAGATATGTGATTTTCATAGAAACATATACAAAACAGTGATACTATATTAAGAGAGATGGAGAAGAAGAGGATGAGTAAGAAAGTGCAACATGAGACGAATAGAACAAGATGGAAGCAAGCAAGCAATAAAAACTATCCTTCAAAGGATCACTAATAAGAATGTTTCCTGTAAATTAATCCTTTACAAAACAAAAAGTAGGGTGAAATTTAAAATAACAATTATTATCTTGAGTAAATTAAGAAATAAACATAACATTTTTGGAAATAAGAGGAATATGTAATATATTTTTCAAATGAAAATACAATTATTAGATAGAAAAGAAGAGGAGTCCATATGAGAGATGATCAAACTTAAATTATCACCAATTTTAAACTATTTCAAACTTGTGTAGCCAAAATCTAAAGTGAGGATTATTAGATTAGAAATAACATGATTTGTAGCACCCGAATCAAGATGTCACATGTAATCAACAACTAAAGTAATTGGAGTTGGGAGGAGAGCATTATGTACTTATGGTTGAGGTTGTTGATGTTGTTGGGTACATGGATAAAATTAAGGATTAAACCAAAGTTTTAAGTTTTAATTTATTGGTTTCAACACTGATTAAAACCAATATATTTTGGTCATTTCGGTTATTTCAAAACCAATTTTGTTTTGGTTTTGACCAAATTATTTTTGAATTTTCTTTTACTATACTTTGATTTCAAAATTAAAAAAATATAAAATTTATTAAAAAATTAGATAAATATATATTTTTTAAAAAAATTATTAATTCATAATTCTTTGTAGAAAATTACTTAAAATATCAAAAAAATAAAATGTATATGGTAGAATTCAAATCTAGGTCTTTAGAGAAACAAATGAAAAACTTATCCATCTCACCTACACTGAACACATAAAATAAAAATAATATATAAAGTTAAATATATTATTTTTTAAGTTTGAAATCTAATTTTAACTCGAAATATTGCAGATTAGGCTGATATCAAAACGTTTTAATCAAAATCATAGTCGAAATTTAAAATCTTGAATTGAATATATTGTTACAATTCAATTCATAATGTCCAAAGCGAGATCACACTTGACAACGTAGGTGACGACGTTTTCCACATCCCTTACTTCATGATAAGTTGTAGTTGATTGAGTAGAAGAAGAAAAGCCTTTGGTTAGTTGAGCAAGAGAAGCTGACTAATTGGAAATTTAGAATCAATCTTAGTTTGGTTCATGTTATATAATGTTTGTCATATTAGGTTTGACAGACATATCAAAACTTAAAGATTACTCTGGAAGGATGGAGGCTTCTTGTGTCAACAAAACATCATGTAGGGATTCAAGACTATAAACAATTTTTGTAGCATTCCAAGACAAACAACACAACCGTCTTCACTCCAATAAACCAAAATTGGAAGTATTCGAGACCAAGTCCAATGAGGAGCTGAGCAATAACCTCATCATCAAAAAGTGACAACCATTACAATAAGATTATTGACGATCATCTTGATATGATTGAGCTATTCATCCATGAAAAGCAAGTCTTTTTGTAGTTGGTAAAGTTATGTATGAAATTGCATAACTCATGCTTGATTTTGTTATGAGTAATGACTCTCTAAAATTTGTCATGCTGCATGAAAGAAGTCAATGTCAATTAGTTGAGGAACAATCATATCATCAACTGAGTTTAAGATCCAATCGAGAGCGAGTTGGTCATTTATCAACCATGTATCATAAGCTGAATTGGGAGAAATCACAAGATCGGTATCCTTTTGTGCGGTGGAAGAGACAAATTGAGAAAGAGCATGAACACGCTCCTCAATAAGATCAAGAAGTGATAAGCTTAGAAATAAGGTTTGAAACATGTTTTCCAGATGAGGTAGTTGATGTTGTCAAGACGAATGGTAATGGTGGGTTGGTGGAAGACAAAGTTAGGAAAAAGAGAAATAAAGAAGAAGAAGATGTGGAAGCCACGGGAAATCAAAGCCGTAAGATGATGATGATTAATACTATATAAAAATTTAATTTTCAATCTCTCTCAGTTAAGAAAAGATATCGACCATTCGTTAGTATATATAACATAACATAATCCCAAAATTTATGAAATTGAATATA
This sequence comes from Trichopus zeylanicus subsp. travancoricus, assembly GCA_005019695.1. Taxonomy (NCBI): domain Eukaryota; kingdom Viridiplantae; phylum Streptophyta; class Magnoliopsida; order Dioscoreales; family Dioscoreaceae; genus Trichopus; species Trichopus zeylanicus. The sequence goes on from RXID01022599.1 coordinate 1,304,216, forward strand.
TAGTCTCAAGATTTGTGAAATTGAATATACAAAATTCTAAGATTTGTAGGATTAAATATCAATATGGAAATATACAAAATTAAAAACAACTATTTTGGAACACAGAATCATGTTTGGATCTTTGACTATTTTCAAATCACATCGGATTTTTGACCGGAATTCCTTTTTTGTCATCAATCATAATACGATTGGCTTGACAGGACTAATAGATTACGTACAGAGCAATGGACATTCAAGCTAATATAGAGCAAATATCATATTCAACATCATATGTCCCAATTAACAAGCAACACTAAGATGGAGACTGGAGAAACAAATTAAACCACCAATGCTTGCTCCAAGAAAATAATTCAAGCATTAGTAGGATAGTTTACAAGCAAAAACACATTCGACTATCAAGTCGGGTAATATCAGAAATAACTCTTGAGAAAATCTAGAAATTTTCAGAAAAAAAGTGTAGGGAAAGACATTTTGAAGAAATCTGCTAATATGAAATAATAATAACCTTGATATAATAGTTAAAATGTCACCAGTTCCAGCTACTTGATGACCTCCGGCTAAATTTCTCGTTAACATTAAGTCATCTCGGTGGTTTTTTAGTAGCGAAACAGAATGCAATTCGCGCATAGAATTAGGCATTGCTCATTTCTTAATAACTAGCAAAACCATTGATCCGAGTGATATTAATGAATCATTGAGCAACTTATCTCGCGAAACTGAAACATGAAAAAGGTCCAAAATAAAAACCAAGGAATCAGAATCTGACAAGCATTCAATGTCCCAAAAAATTTATCATTCTACATCAAAAAATCTATTTTTTTACGAACATAGATCAAAATCGAAAGCAAAATCGGAAAACATACTTGCTCGATGTCGCGATCGGGATTGCCGTAGCTAGCGGGATCTGCCATTCCATCTGTCCGTGTCCAGGGGGAGGAACCGCCGCCACATCAACCATCAGGGGCGATCTCAGGCCCTTCAACCCCGTTTCCTTGCCGAGAAACATCAATTTCCGACCTCCTCGCTCCTATCCCCCGCTATTCCGCTCCTCCGGCCAAGAGCCGCCAACAAATCGAGCCACATCCACCCCGGCGAGTCGATCGGCGGTCGCCTTCTTCCTGAGCACATGGGGTTTCGATCTCGATAGGCAGGGATTGGATGACGGAGGTGCGGGGAATGGAGCGAAGTGCGGAGAGGAAGACGCGCTCTCGCTTGGATTTATGCATAGAGCCAGCCACTTGGCATTTGAATCATTACAGGTTACTCCTCGAATTATATAGTGTTGTTTTTCAAAAAAACACCTGATTTAACATAAAATTATTTTCAATGCAACATTCTTTACAACATTAGCATACTATTGATTATTTCAGTTTTGTAAAATAAAGAACATGAGAATAGGAAAAAAAATTATTTAATTAGCTCAAGAAAATTTTGACTCAATTTTTTAATGAAGATATGACAGTAAAAATGTTATTTATTTAATTTATATATAATATTTTTCCCTATAAAAATGGTATTTTAAATTTATATATAATATTTTTTATGTAAAAGCAGTACTTTTATTGTACCACTGAAATTCATATATCGTCAAATCATCTCTCTAAATATTTAGTGTTGTTCATGCATATACATGTCCTTACTAAATATCAGAATTCATGAAAGTTGGAGAGATTGTTTGTAAAGGTTCCTTCAAAACACAATTTATTAGTATGGTTTATATTTATCTTTATTTTGGATATACTTTTGTATATCATTGTATAATTGAATTTATAAAAGTGATTCTGTCAAATCATTTGTCTCACAAATTTATATCACTCTCTTACAATGTTTAGGAATAAAATTTGTCAACTATTGTGAGGGTTCTTTACTCATATCTCGTAATATTTTTGTCAAAAACCAAATGTTTTGCGATTTATTTTCAATCATCTAATTTATATTGTATTTATGATGTTTAGTTCATAAGATAATTCTATAGTTATTTTATTTTAACTTCAACTTTTGTTAATAAGGGGATAAGCCAATTAAACTGCTACTTACCCATATGAGTCTCTAATTTAAAATAATGAAACATTCGATATCTTATCCTATTAGTTGTATAACACATTGACAGCATAAGTAAACTCATATAATATATGAAACATATCTATACTAATATAATATTAATAATAAAAGCACAAATTTATCTTGTCATATGTTATTTGATAAAATTATCTCTAAGTAACAATATATATTAATATATATATATATATTTTAGCATCCAAAATTTATTGTTCATAATTTTGTTAGAGTGAGGAATTAAAGTATACATCTATAGGCCTTTATATCATTACAAAATATCAAAACATGAGAAAGCTTAAGTTTCATGAAATAAAAACACAATAAATTCCAATACAACATTATAGGTAGCAATAGTTTTGAATTTGAACAAGATGATCGAATCTAGTTGTTACACTCAGCATTAGGTATGCTATTTTTTGGTTCCGTTTCTACTACAAAATTGATGAAAATATTAATATTTTGTCGGAAGTTCAACAAGCTCTCTAAGCATGCACAAAACAAATTTTCAACATGAATTTAGTGCCTTGGGAGACAATTTCTATATCTTCTAGCTTTATTTTAGAATATTAAATTATTTTTTCCAACCAAATCAACTATTTTAGGGCTCAAGACATTAGGTCAATGGTTTTTTTATTTTTTTTGATGGATGCTTTCCCTCCAATTTATCCAAATTTCAGCAATAGAGTTATATATGTGATTTACATGTATTCTTGGTAAGCACAAATGTTTGGTTCCCTTACATTCTTTTTTTTCTAGATTTTTCATTGTTAGAATTTTGTCCTTGAGGGCCAGTCAGGCAAATGCTTCAATTTTCAAGGGGCGAGGCAACTTTCATATGTTGATCGGGGATATAGTTCTCCTTCTTCTTTCACTTTGAAATTTGTAACATGCTTCCATAAAGAAGGATTTGTCTCATATTTGTACAATTCTATCCTCTCCTTAGCCTAAGTTTGCATGAATTAATTCTATGATTTCTCCCTTTTCTATGGGGATTTTGCTTCTAAGTAGTGACTCTTATTAATTAAATTCTATCATTTTGATTTCTTTATGTTATCTTTAAGCTTTTGGGAATAACATCTTCATGCTACAATCATTAAGCCATCTTTCCTTCTAAAAACTTACTAGCTTTTTATTTTCTCCTTCATAATCAATACTAGTTATGAATTCCTTTTTCACCTTTAGTATACCTCTCCATAAGATAGAATAGAAGGTGGGGTCCTTTTATATTTGCATATTTGGTAGCTTGGCAACTCACCTTATAGTAATTTGATATAACAATTTATTTCAAAGATCTATTTTGATCATTGAAAAGTTTTTACCACCATTTCATAGTAAAGTTTAGTTAAATGCTTCAACATCAGCCCTAACCCACCATTGTGTTTTTCGGTATATGCAAGCTCCTAGATGGCTAGATAGTACTCATGTTCTACCTTCATCCCCCTCCACAAGACCTAACTCTTATATCATCAAGCTTCTTGATTATCTACTTAAAGAGATGATAGAGGGTTATCCAATATATGAGGGGGTTGAGAGGACTAAGTTGATCATAACAACTTTCTCATCCATTAACAAGCATTTTCCCTTTCATGTCTTCAACTTTTTCTCCACATTGCTGATGAGTGGTAGCTAATTAGTTTTGTTGAGCACCTTATCTTTTATGGGAAATACTAGATAGTTGAAGAGAAGATTCTCTATCTGACAGTTCATGATTCATGTTAGCTTCTTTGTTGTGTTATAGTTGGACTTCCCAAAACTCATAACATAACTTTTGTGGAAGTTAATCCTCATCCCAAAGAGTCCTTCAAACAAATATAGGATTGCTTTCATATGTAAAAATTATTTTGACTTTGCTTTATTGAAAATTAGGGTATCATCAATATAGCATATATTTAAAATCCAAAGAATCCTATGATTAGTTATGCTTCTTAAGCTAGCTAAAATATTTTATAAAAATAGATAATCACCAACAAAAAGGTAACAGAGGAGAGGATCATAATGTTTTATCTCTTTTTTGTTAAAGATGCTTCTATGAGGGTCACATTCAATAGGATAAATAATACTTTATTAGTTTCTAACATGTCCATGATCCAATACAATCATTTCTTTTCAAAACTTCTAACTTCTATCATCTTGAGTAGGAAAACAAATCCACATTGTTATAAGCTTTTTCAAACTCCAATTTTAGCATAGTTCCCTACGTTTTTTATTTTTTTATTTGAATATATTCTTTTAAGTAGTTACTTTACTCTCCAGTATATATCTCTCAAAAATACAGATAGATTGTGTAGAGTTGACCAAACATATAATTTTTTTCTGTAGTATTTTAGCTAAAACTTTGGTGAAGGCTTTTAGTATATAATTCAGTAAATAAATTGGTTTAACCTCTTTAAAATATTTTGCTCATTATTTCTTTAGGAGTAGTATAATCAGGGCATAATTGACTTTGTCCAAAGAGGCTCTATGGGAGTGTAAGTTTGATAATATTTGCACATTATCTCTCTTTATAGTTTCCCAAAATTTTTTGTAGAACAGGATGGGAAAATCATCTAGTTCAAATGTCTTTGATTCTACCATATCCCATATTGTTTCTTTTATCTCTTCTTATGAGAATTTATCTTCTAGCTCCTTTAAGTTAGTTTTTTCTCGGTATAGTCTATCCTAATATGCCTCTATTTTTAGTCTTTGGCACAGTCAAATAAATTTTTGTAGAAGTCTACTATATGTTTGGCCATACTATCTTCTATTGTATGCACCTTCTCTTTATCCTTTATCTCAACAATCATGTTAACACTTCTCTTGTTGTTGGTTGATGTGTAGAAAAAAAATAATATTAACATCTTCCTCTTGGATCCATTGTACTGTAAATCTTTATTTTCATATTAGTTCATCTTTTTTTAGTGCATCATCAAGTTTAATTTTGAAGCCAATTAGGCTATTCTTCTCCTCTTCAAATAGTTGTATTTCTTTATGTGCTTTTTCTAATGTATCAATATTTTCTAGCAACTCAATTTTCTTGGCAATTACATTGATGAAATATTTTTAGTACCACTTAGATGTCAGTTAGCCCTTAGTTTCTTTAGTTTTTTCATCATGCTAGTTATCCTATTATCTTTATTTGGACACAATTTCTATTTGACAGTTACCATTTTCATAAAATCCTCTTCTTCTAGCCACATTACTTCAAAGAGAAACTTTTTTCTTAATCCTCTTTTTTTAGCCACATTGCTTAAAAGAGGAGCTTTCTTCTTTTTTTTTTCTTCTTCTTCTTTTATTTTCTTTTGTAGAGGCCATGATAGGGACATAGTCTGATGTGATTTAGATGTCTTGAACTCTAATTAGAGTTTGAGTTAAAATAGGAATCTAAAGTTGGATTTAGATTTATATTATTAGGAGTTGTAATTGTGTAAAACTCAGACCCAATAAGAGTCTATTAATATACTACAATATATAGGGCTTATGTGTGGCGTAGTATTAAGATTGAACTAGAGAGGAATAGAGAGAGAGGAATAGAGAGAATAGAGAGAAGAAAAAGAGAGTGTGTGTTGGCTCTCGTGTGTGGGTCTTTCTAGTGCTTCTCAGTGGTCTCTTGTGATGATTCTTCGTGGTGCTCTCTTGGAGATTCTCTCTGAAGGTGGAGGCATTGTCGAGGCTTGGAGAAAGAGTTTAGTTGAGTAAGAAAGAGTGAAGTCCTTCTTGTAAACTCTTGTAAAAGACTTTATCTATTGATAGTGGATCTCCCGTTGTCTTATCTTGTTATTTTCTTTTATCTTGTATTACTTCTCGTTTTTTATGTTGTTTGAGAATAAAGTGATTCGTGAAACTTCCGCTGCGAATCCCAACAATTGGTATCAGAGCCTAGGAGCAAACAACTAAGATGACAAAGTCCTTACTCGAGGTGGAGAAGTTTGACGGTAAGATAAATTTTGCCTTACGACAAAAGAAGATGAAGGCGGTTCTTACTTTTCAAGGTCTGCAAAAGACGTTAGAGGGAAAAGAAAAGAGGCCGGTCAAGATAAGCAATGAAGATTGGGAGGAGATAGATCAAAAGGCATTGAATTTAATTATTCTAAGCCTGACTGATGAGGTTTTGTACAATGTCATTGACGAAAAGACGACGATGGACATCTGGACAAAACTTGAGAAGTTGTACATGTCAAAAAGCCTCACAAACAAGTTCTACCTGAAACAATAGTTGTATGGACTGCGTATGAGCGAAGGTATAACTATATTACATCACATGAATGCTTTCAATAAGATTATTAATGATTTGCTGAAAGTTGATGTGAAGTTTGAAAAGGACGATAAGGTGCTGATTCTCCTAATGTCTCTTCCTGCTTCGTACGATCACATTGTGACCATAATTCTTTATGGTAAAGAAACTCTCAAGATGGAAGATGTGACAACTAGTTTTCTTTCTAATAAGAGAAGAAGAAACTCAAACATTAATATGGAGTTTGGTGAAGGATTGGTGGCTCACGAAAGTGGAAGATTAAGAGAGCGTGGAGAAGGCAAGCAACGGTCCAAATCAAAATTGAAGACGAAAGTACAATGTTATTCATGTAAGAAGTATGGCCACATTAAACAGTATTGTCCTGAACGTGGGAAGATAGAGTCCTCCAATATGACGACGGCAATAGCGGATGATACTTCTGATAATAATGCGGATGGAGACGTTCTTGCAGTATCCGCAGAAATCGGCACTTCTGGTAAGTGAATTTTAGATTCCGGTAGTTCTTATCATATTTGCTCCAGGAAGGATTGGTTTACTTATTATGAGGAGAATAAAAAAAAAGTACTATTTGGTTGGGCGATAATTCAACCTGTGAGTAGGGGTGAGCAAAACCGGTTAACCAAACCGATTTTGCTCATTTTAGAACCGAAATCGGATTCCAGTTCTCAAAAAATTGAGAACCGAAACCGTACCGGTTTGGGTAAAGAACCGATTTTTCGGTTCTGATTCTAAACCGGTTCTAAAACCGGTATACCGGTTTGCGAGCTCGGGGGCGAGGCCGAGGCCGAGGCGGCGGCGGCGGCGGCGCGTTGCTGCGAGCGCAGGGTCGAGGCGAGGGCGAGGCCGAGGCGGCGGCAGCGGCATCGGCGCGTTGTTGCGAGCGCAGGGGTGAGGCGAGGGCGAGGCGAAGGCGAGGCGGCACAATTAGGGTTAGGGTTTTATATATAGAGGGAAAACCGGTACGGTTCCGGTTAACCGATTTTTCAGAAAACGTGAAACCGAAACCGGAACCGATTTTCCGGTTCTGTGAAATTTCAGAACCGGAACCGTACCGGTTTGCCCTAAGAACCGGTTTTCTAATTCGGTTCTCAACCGGTACGGTTCGGTTAACCGGTTTTTCGATTTTTTTGCTCACCCCTCCCTGTGAGATCGCCGGTGTGGGAACAGTCAAAATCCAGATGTTTGATGGAGCTATTCGTACTTTTACTGGGGTGAGGCATGTCTCCAAGATACGAAGGAATCTAATTTCACTTGGTGTACTGGACTCAAAAGGCTGTAATTATTCAGTAAGAGATGGAGTCATGAAGGTAACACGTGGTATTAGAATCCTGATGAAAGGTGAGAAGTGCGACAATGTTTATCGATTGATAAGAAACACCATTGCAGGTGGAGTTCCGATGGCTACAGTAGTGAAGAGGAAGCATGATACTCGGAGTAATTTGATGTCTCCTCAAATTACTTTTACTATAACAGCAGACACAGGTCATCTAAAAAGCTTCCAAAAGTACAAAATTATAGGCATGAAGAACAAATTCGAGATTGGCTCGAGTTCGCATTTTGAAATTAGCTGAATAAGCTAGTAGCCCAGGGGCAGGGGCTGGATGAGAGATGACGGTTGAAGATTCGTGATGATGACAAACCTGAGTTTAAGCCAAGATGGAGATTGTTGAGTTTTAGATATCTTGAACTCTAATTAGAGTTTGAGTTAAAATAGGAATCCAAAGTTGGATTTAGATTTATATTATTAGGAGTTGTAATTGTGTAAAACTCAGACCCAATAAGAGTCTATTAATATACTATAATATATAGGGCTTATGTGTGGCGTAGCATTGAGATTGAACTAGAGAGAAATAGAGAGAGAGGAATAGAGAGAATAGAGAGAAGAGAAAAAGAGAGAGTGTTGGCTCTCGTGTGTGGGTCTTTTTAGTGCTTCTCGGTGGTCTCTTGTGATGGTTCCTCGTGGTGCTCCCTTGGAGATTCTCTCTGAAGGTGGAGGCGTTGCCGAGGCTTGGAGAAAGAGTTTAGTTGAATAAGAAAGAATGAAGTCCTTCTTGTAAACTCTTATAAAAGCCTTTATCTTTTGATAGTGGATCTTTTGTTGCCTTAGCTTGTTATTTTCTTTTATCTTGTATTACTTCTCGTTTCTTGTGTTGTTTGATAACAAGGTGATTCGTGAAACTTCCGCTGCGAATCTCAACATTAGTTGTGGATAATGAAAACTTTGATTAGGAATATATCTAACTTTGCAAAGCTAGGGGCTTCTTACCTATTGACAATATAAACCTTTTACTTGATAGGAGGATATCCAATAACTCTTGTTTGACAATTTATACATTAAATTCTTCCCTATCAATATTATTTCCTATAGTGTTCTTCATGTCTACATTGAATCTAGTGGTATTATAATTTTCAAAGATCATCCAAGATAATTTTGCTTCTCTCTCATTACATTAGTTTTATCTAGAAGTTCATCTCTCTTTTTTTTCTCTTAAATGAGAAGCATACACTATGGTGCAAATCCACTTTAATTGGGTTCCTAGTTGCAATAATACAATAAATATAGAATACTCTCCTATATGATGGTCCTTTTGTGAAAATAGCTTGTTGTTTCATCCAAGCAAGATTCAACCTAATACACCTTGAGATAGTAATAGAAATCATTTATCTACCTTTTTCTTCCTAAGAATCTAAGATTTCTTTTAGTAACTTTTATGAGTTTTACTTTGCCTCTTAAATTCCAATTATACTAGTCTTTGCATCACTTATCATTGTTTTAACATACATCTTCTTCTTATGTGTTCCTATCCCCCTCATTTTAGGACATGGTATCATTTGTTATCTAGTATTTTCCCTATATTCATGGTTTATGTCTTTTTTCCCAAAGAATTGTAAATCCTAATAGATTATTTTTATTTGAGGACTGCTCATGACTATTTTTACGTCATAAATTATCCCTATATGAGTTAGTTTTCTTGAGGCCAAAAATAAAACATACATGGAGGTTCTTAGTTTTCTTGAGGCCAAGAAGAAAATATGCATGGAGGTTCTATTTTGGTTCTGGGTTTAAGATGAATATTAACAATAATAGAGGTTTTAGAGTTATCTATCTCTTCAAACATTGTGTATGTGGGTCTTTTGAATTTGCTAGAGATTATTCTGGATTTTCGAGAAAAAGTGATCCTCCTATTATTGGGGAGTCTATTCTCAAGAGTGTTGGGTGGTCCTATGGAAGAGCTATAATTTCTATCATACTCCAAGTTTTTTCTCCTATCCAACACTTATAGCCATACCATTTACCTCCTTTAATCACTTCATTTGCTACATAAAATATATTGAAGAGGAAGTATGGGCTTTGGAGGAGGTTATTGTCAACCATGATTTTCCATATGTCCCTATCACTTCAAAAAGATGCATCTCTCCAATCACGCTTTTGCATTATGATTGTTAGGCCATTTACACCCTTCGGAAAGAAACAACATTGTTCAAGCAAGGGAGGAAATCTATTGTCTTTATCTTTTTCTATTTTATGGCTATTCCAATCCTCCTCATTTGGATCTCTCATTCACACAAACTTGTACACTAGTTTTAGAGATCTTCGAAACTAGACTAGTACAATCATTGTCTTCTCAATCCTTGCTTTTGCTTTGGTATTGTTTCCAACACCACCTTGAATCACCTTCAGGATGTCTTGTATGTTCTTCACTGATAGTAGAGCTATTAGTTTCTTGATATCTAAAGTCATCTCCAATGATTGATCTATGCTAATGAGTGTCCCGCATTCCACCAAGGCTTTTGATAGGATTGATTTGTCCCACAAATGAAAGTCTTTAGTTTTGATCAAAATCCACACCTTCTTCCTAGCGGTTGCTAGAAATATTTTTTGTTGATGGATCTCAACAACCCATTCTCGTCCTGGAGAATCTTCATAGGCATTGCTTTTTCTAGAACATTCAGGTTAGCAAATTAAAGTATAAATTCACCTGACTTGATTGATCTTGCTTGCCACTCTCAGACTTCTAGCCATGCTAAGATGCATGTTTGTTGGATGTTCTTCGCCACTGGATTCTACTAGAGGACCTTGATAATTGTAAAATTTACTGCTAAATTAAAAAAATTCTAGTTTCACCATCCATTGAAAATATTGAACTCTTTCACATAGAGCCTTGAGAATTCTCCTTGCTTCTTGTTTCCCCCAAGGCTCCCAATCCTACATTGATGAGCCTTATGCTTAGTTCTACTGCATCAATAGCATTGTAATACTCTGCTGCTCATTGATCCCATTCTAGGTATCAAAAATAATAGAAGATCAATCATCTTTCATTCGATCTTGATGGGTAATCACCTTCGGCGATGTGGTTTCAATCTAATCTCTTTATTCATGCAAAAATGATCTCTTTTTATGAAGTTCTGAATCAAGATGATTAGAGGCCTAAATGTCCAAGAAGCATTTTTTTAGCAAATCTTGAATTTGGATGTGGGCCTTCTCCATATCTAGGGTTTGTTGGTTGGATTCACGCCTTTGCTTCTTTGGGCCTCGTCAACTTCAGTGTCTCCTACAAGGTTTGCAAAATCCCATTGGACTGAAAGAAACCTCAGTAAGAGATCCTTCCAAAGCTTCGGCGAGGTCAATTGTCCCACTTGGACTGAATCTCATCATTGTAAGGGATGCTAATATATTGACTAAGTTATTTTAGTAGTTAAAAATAAGGGATAATTACGAATAACCCCCCTAATTAGCCTTAATTATACATAACCCCCCGTAATTTCCGTAATTACCCACACCCCCCTGATTGTTATTTAATCAAAATTTTGCCAAAAAATTCCGATTTTACCCCCGGTTATTTTACACATACACCCCTAAAAAAGCCCCAAATTCATTTTTTGTAAATAACACCCCGAAATAACTCAAATTTACAAAAAATTCTGAATTTTTGCAAATAACACCCTGAAATAACTCAGATTTATAAAAAAATCCCCGAAATTCAAATTTTTGCAAATAAACCCCCGGAAATTATTTCGATTTACAGAAAATCCCCCGAAATTCGGATTTTTGCAAATAACACCCCGTCGCGCTGGCGGGAGCGGAGGAGGAGGTCGGCGGTGGGAGTGGAGGCGGAGGCCGGGCGGGCGGGAGCGGAGGCGGAGGCCGGGGCGCCGGCCTCGGCCTCCGTCCCCGGCACGCGAGGGCGGAACGGCCTCGGCCTTGGCCGCCCGCGCCCGCGTGCCAGTGCGCCGGCCTCGGCCTCTGTCCGCGGCACGCGGGGGCGGAACGGCCTCGGCCTTGGCTGTCCGCGCCCGTATGCGGAGGCCGAGGCCGAGTGCGGAGGCCGTCCCGCGTGCGGAGGCCGTCCGCAGCCGCGTGCCGGTGGGTCGTCCGGCGCGCCGTCGGGCCTCGGCCTCCGTCCCCAGCGCGCGGGCGCGGACGCCGGCCGGCGATGGTCCGGCGAGAGGTGTATTTGTAAAAATTAGTTTTAAAAAAAAATAAACTTATTTTATAAAAAAAAATTTAAGGGTTTATTTTTTAATGTATAAATATTAAATTTGTAATTATAAATATAAAAAACACTAATGTCTTTTTTGTAAAATTTTATTTAAAATATGATTAAAAATATAGACTTATTTATAAATAAAAATATTGAAGGAGTCTATTTGTAAATGTACAACATGAAACTTGTAATTTTAAATTTTAAGCTTTGAAACCTTCGATGACTTATTTGTAAAATTTATTTATAAAATAAATAAAATTTGGACGTATTTATAAAGAAAAATATTAAAGATGGTCTATTTTTAAATGTAAAAATAGTAAACTTGTAATTTGAAATTTGAAAATTTTAAACTTTCACTGTATTTTCCGTGAAATTTAATATTAAAAATGATTAAAATATTGATTTATTTTAAAAAAAATTCAAGAGGTCTATTTGTAAATGTACAACATGAAACTTGTAATTTTAAATTTTAAACTTTGAAACCTTCGATGACTTATTTGTAAAATTTATTTATAAAATAAATAAAATTTGAACGTATTTATAAAGAAAAATATTAAAGGTGGTCTATTTTTAAATGTAAAAATAGTAAACTTGTAATTTGAAATTTGAAAATTTTAAACTTTCACTGTATTTTTCGTGAAATTTAATATTAAAAATGATTAAAATATTAATTTATTTTTAAAAAATCAAAGGATTTATTTGTTAATGTATAATATGAAACTTGTAATTTTAAATTTTAAGTTTTGAAACCTTCGATGATTTATTTATAAAATTTACTTATAAAACAAATAAAATTTGGACTTATTTAGAAAGAAAGTCACTTCCTAATTAATGATAATCATTCATGAGATTTTATAAAATATAGCCTGCCAGAACAATAATAGAAGCTTGCAGCTTGCTAGAACAATATAGCCTAATCAGTAATCAGATAGCAATAGCAGCTAGAAAGTTTAAGACACAAGACAATATAACAAGTTCTGCTGTTGTCCAATAAAAGCAAACCTTCAATTATTCAACCAAAAAAAGGAAACATTCGATTATTCCTTAAAAATCAGAATTTGAAGAACATTAATGAAACAATTGTCTAAAATAACACTCCTCATTTCTCGCCGGTGGGGCAGCAACGGTGCGAGGGCAGACGGCGACGGCGACATTGTGGGGGGCGCTGCGCAGAGCAGTGACGGCGTGGGTGGCGCAGGGCAGCGAGCGGACGGCGACGGCGAGCCTGTGGGGCAGCAACGGCAGCAGCTGCGCAGGGACCGACGGCGACAGCGGCAGAGCAGAGCGACGGCGGCGGCGCAGATGCGTTTATGACTACTGGAAGAAGAGGGTTTTATAAGAAAATTCTGGACTTTTTTGTAATTCAAAATAATTTCGGGGTGTTATTTGCAAAAATTCAAATTTCGGGGATTTTTTTTATAAATTTGAATAATTTCGGGGTGTTATTTGCAAAAATCTGCGCCCGTGCGCCGGGGAAGGAGGCGGAGGCCGGGGCGCCGGCAAGCCGGCGGCGGGAGCGAAGGCCGAGGCCGAGGCCGTTCCGCCCCCGCGTGCCGGGGACGAAGGTCGAGGCAGGCGCGCCGACACGCGGGCGCGGACGGCCAAGGCCAAGGCCATCAATCCCCGGCACGCGGGCGCGCCGCCCTCGGCCTCTGTCCCGTCGCCGGCTCCCGCCCGCCCGGCCTCCGCCTCCACTCCCGCGATCGGCCTTCTCCTCCGCTCCCACCAGCGCGACGGGGTGTTATTTGCAAAAATCCAAATTTCGTGGATTTTTCTGTAAATCGGAATAATTTTCGGGGGTTTATTTGCAAAAATTCGAATTTCGAGGACTTTTGTGTAAATCTGAGTTATTTCGGGGTGTTATTGGCAAAAATCCGAATTTCGGGGACTTCTCTGTAAATCGGTATAATTTCCGGGGGTTTATTTGTAAAAAATCGAATTTTGAGGATTTTTTTGTAAATCTGAGTTATTTCAGGGTGTTATTTGCAAAAAAAAGAATTTCGGGGCGTTAAATATAAAAAATAAGTTTTTAGGGGTGTATGTGTAAAATAACCGGGGGTAAAATCGAAATGTTTTGGCAAAATTTTGATTAAATAATAATCAGGGGGTGTGGGTAAATATTTTCGAATTTGGGGGTGTGGGTAATTACGAAAATTACGAGGGTTATGCGTAATTAAGACTAATTATGGAATTATCCGTAATTATCCTTAAAAATAATTCATTTAGATTAATAAATAAATAATTTATTTATACTTATGATAATAAAAATACAAGTTACATGTTCAACATACTTGAAAATTGTCCATAAAAATTCAAAAATTTTCATAGTCTAATATTTTTGAATTACTGTTTTTTGTATATTATTAATTTATAATTTATATAAAAGATTTTATTTTAAAAAATAGATATATTTGTAATGTGTTGGAGTTTTCTTATGAAAAAACTACATGAAACGGGTAAATTTTCATGTGATTCAGAAAAAATTTACAAAGAAATTATTGAGTTGTTTACAAAACGCCACACAAATATGGTTCGACTACAATTCCGTAGCTTCTAATAGTAGAAAACAAAAGGAACAAATTTGCTATTTTTTGCTAAACTAAAATGAAATAATATGGTTTTTTTGCGTCGACAACTAAAATAAAATAACTAAAAATTTCACTGGTTGCCGTAAATTTTTCGGTAAATGTGGTTTTTTACAAATAAAAATGAACATGTTTCCTAAAACCTAAAAAAGAAAATTTTCACAAAAACAAACACTCAATTCTCGTCGTCACGAGGCGTTACTTTGGCTCGCCGCCGGCCGGTGAGGACGCTGGCTATCCACCTGTCTGCCGCCACCGAACCTCGTCTGTTGTTGCACCACCAACGTCGACACCTTGCCTCCAAAGTCTGTCGACGCGAGCATGTCTCCGACGACCCCGAGCTCCGGGTACTCGCTCCACATCTCCAGCCCCTCCGTCAACAGCGACGCCTGCCCCTCCCTCCGCCCCACGATCAACAAGCTGAACTCCCCGCTCATCCCCCGTATCACCTCCGCGGTCCCTTCCGAGTCCTGCACCACCTCCTCCCGGTACAGCACCCTTCTTCCATCCGTGCTCTTCCTCCGAAACTCCTCCACCGCCTTCTCGTCCAACGACTCCTCCTCCCCCGTCCACCCATTCTGCAGCCGAAACCGTACCACTGTCAGTCCCACCATCGGGTTTTTTGCCATGCGCGCCGCGTACGCCAGCGCCTCGCGGTCGTCGGGCCCGCCGAGGAAGTAGACCGCCATGTTGTCCGAGAGGCGGCCGGCGGCGGTAATGCGCTCAGTCAAGCCGTGGTCCACAAGGATTGCCACGGAACAGGGCGCGTACTTGAGGACTTGCACGTTAACGGCCTGGATGGCCGTCGACACTGTCTCGGCGGTGCCGTCGATGGCAATGCGACGGTGGAAGGGGAGCACGATGAGAGCGGCCTTCTTCTCCAGTGCCAATGAGCAAACATCGTCGCGCATCGTGGCGTACGGGGAGATACAGATGTAGGGAAGTACGGAGAGGCAGCTGGGGAATTGTTGCTCTAGATGGAAGAAGGCCTTGATGATGTGATCAGACTGGGAGGCGACACCGGAGGTGGAGCGGTTGGGCTTGTAGGGGAGGAGAACGGCGGCGGAGCGACCGGCCAGAGGGTTGAGGTGGAGGACATAGATGCAGATGGGAGAGTCGACGACAGGGTGGGAAGCTTCGAGGAGGCAGATGGTGGGGCTGACTTGCTCCTGGTAATGGATGGCGACGAGGATGCGGAGCTCACCCTCATTCTTCAAGTGTTGGATAGTGCGGCGCTTGTAAGCAACAAAACGATCCTCCGGCCTGTAAAGCAACTTCAGCAAAGGCGCCACGGCACCACCGAAGAGCAAAGTGGAAAGGATGACGACAGTGTGTTGCTCCCGCGATATTGTCTGCGTAAATAACCAGAGGTTGGCACCGTCGATCTCGTGGATGCCCTTGGAGTTCATCATGAGCCCGACGGCGAGAGCATCGCGCACTGGCATTCGGCAGTAGATGCATGGGGCCACTGCACCAATGAATTTTCCGGCAACGCAAAGGATGATGAACATCTCGAACATACCCCATTGGCGAACCTTGGCCAGATTCTTTATGTCCACTGCCATCCCCGACGTCGCCAAGAACACCGGCAACAGTACGCCGCCGATGAGTCGCTCCAGCCTCTCCACCATCGTCACCCCCAGCGGTGGCCCTCCGGGCAACACCAATCCCAGCACGAACGGCCCCATGCTTGCTCGGTACCCGATCACCTTATTCAAGATGAAGAAATTGTTGGACATTGTATTTCTAAGAATTGAGGGATCGTTTGATCGAGACTAGCAAATGTGATGATCATCTACTCGCATAACTAGTACGGAGAGTGCTAGTTGTATTAGTGGCGATTATCACTTTAGTTATTTGCTAGTATCAATTCAAACAGTCCCTGAAAACTTTAGATCATTTGCATTTAGATGATACTTCATATGCAAGACACCTCACTCAGGAAGGCGCAGACGATGGCAAGGAACATCACCATGGCGAAGCATCCTTCGTCAAGCAGGCGGCCCTCGGGTGTCCGCCGCATCGTCCAGACAATTCCCGGCCGAATTACGAAGAGGATGAACGCTATGAAGCCGATGGTCGCCCCTAAGGCCTTGAGTCCGATTACAGGCTTATTGTCGTTGATAGCTAGCGAGAAGGAAGCGAAGAAGGCAGCGACCATGGTGTTGAAGAAGTCGCCGAGGAGGGAGGCCGACATGGCAAGACGACCGAGCTGAGAGGTGAGGAGGTTGAGCTCGTTCAAGGCACACGAGAGAACGGTGTAGGAGGTGATGGTCCACTTGGAGCATATTGTGATGAGGATCCACAAGCTGAGGGAGTGGCTGCGCAATATGGGTTTCATGACATGACCAAGGAGCATGACCATGGCGAGAGGAAGAAAGGTGCTTCCAAGTGCGACGGCCACGGCCTTCTTCCCAGCCTTGCGCACCATACCGAGGTCTGCCTTAATGCCTGTGACAAAGAGGAAGAGTATGAAGGCGACGAAGCCGGTGGAGTTGAGCTGCTCCCTACTCTTTGGCGACGACATGAGATTGTGGAATGTCTTGTTTCGCCCCAACACGGACGGCCCGAGGATGAAGCCGCCCTATCAAAATTTACCTCTTCTTCTTCATCAGAAAGAAGATGGGCATTCTCTGGTCTTTCATAGAAGATGGAGGGGGTGAGAATACATACTATGATTTGAGAAATGACGATCGGCTGGCCGAGGTGGCGGAGGACGGAATGGGTAAGGCGGGTGGAAAAGAAGATGATGGCGATCTGGAAGAAAAGAAGGGGGAGGGCGAAGTTGAAGGGGTTCTCCCCTAGCCAAATGCCAGCAGAGGACGTCATAACTGAGTGGTAGCAGAATACTGTGCCTTTACCCTCCGCGTGTATCGCCAACTCCGGCTCCTCATCCATTTTTGCCTTCACTGTTTTATTTCTCGTGCACTTGGTGATGCTATAGAGACTATTGTTGCACCTTTTCTTATTGATTCATTTTTCAGATAATAGGGAGAGAAAGAGAGAGAGAGAGAGAGGTGAAAGGAGAGGTTGGAGAATGGCTAGAGTTGCATGCAAAGGGGATGAGAGAGAAGGAAAGAAATGAAAAGAGAGAAATAACAATAAAGGACGAAAGAGACGAAGGGGGAGAGAGAGAAACGGAGAATTACTTAGAGAAAGAGAGAGAGAGAATTACGGATAAGGAAACGGACGAAGGAGAGAGAGAGAGAGAGCGGCGGTGCACCGTGCTTTCTACGGAGAAGTAGTGGATGTGAAGAAAAGATGAAGAGGTCAATGGGTTTTTGTTGTCAAACCGACTTTGGCCCAAGTCAAACCAAAGTAAACTAAGCCATTGACAGTTATTTATTTAGTTAAATTACTTTTACAATAAATTAATTTTCTATTAGTCAAATTTTTTGTAAAATAAGTTAAATTTTATGTTGTTTGTTCAAATTATTTTTTTGTTGGTGATTCATATTCATACTAGAATATTTATATTTCTCCTAATGACATTTTTGATTGTCTGAAAGTAAATATAAAAATTCATTTTTTCCTACTTCTAATTACTATTAAAGACAATTTGAATTAATTAATTCTGAAAAATACTTGACAAAAAAGTAAATAAAAAATTATAATTATTAATATGTAAAATGTTATTGATTTTTTTATAAAAAATAAACAAATAATTAATTTATTATAGTATATGAGAGTATAAGTATATTTCAAAGTAAACTACATAAATATATAGTTTTTGTATTTATATTAGAATTTATATTCCTGTAACTAAAATGAATACAAATATGATTATGCTAATATCCGATCCGTTTTCAACTTTAGACAATATTGTGTTTCATTTTTGACCACTTATATTTATTTCTGATAAACTAAATTGGCAATATAATTTTGTGATTAGGCTTTTGATGAGCACTAACCAAGGCACGTGAACATGATTTTTTAGATCGTTCAATTTGGTCAGTCTTCCATAATCTGCTGCGAGCCAAACGATAAACAGCATAATATCAATTGATATTATTGTTTTTCACTATAGACAACATCAGATGAGATATAATCATGTATTATGGTACAGTTGTAACCCTATACAATTTAAGTACATACGGTACCAATTGTACATGTTATAAACAAACAAACTGTGGGTAGGAGATAGTGCGCCCATTGACAGTTTATCCTCTTCCTCCTCGTCAAGAACCACACGGCTCATTTGCTGCTGGGATCGAGGGCTATCAAGCTGTCCACCGCTGCCAAACCTCATTTGTTGTTGCACCACCTGTTAGAATTTAGACTATAAATTATGTACATTTATGCATAAAGACATGTAAACGTACATGTATTGCATAAAATTATTGTGTATATATTTCTATTATATGGTCTAAGGACCCAATTGAGTTGATCTATTTAATTTAGGGTCTTTGTCATCTAAAATATAAGTGTGGTGGCTAAATTGTAAATGTGTAGAATTCCTGGGATTTAATTGTTAATTATTGATGGACTAATTAACAATTAATCCATTAAGATTTATGGGTATGGTTAATCTATTAAGATTTATGGGTGTGGTATCTGACTGTGGAATTTAGTATATAAAGAAAAAGGGATTGAGAAATCCGGTACATCCATCAGTCGTCAAATTTCAAACAGTCAGAAGACCTTCTCCCAAAACCTAACTCCTCCAGCGCTGCTATCTTCTCCCTAAGCACCGCCTCCGGTGACTTCGCCTTCTTCGCAACCGGAGCGCAGTGGACTTGATCGAGTTTCAGACTTCTTTAAATATACCCAATGGAATCAGGTACGCTTCCGTGTTCTTCATTTTTCTCAAAAATCTGATATGAATGTTTCTGAATTATCAATGACATGTTCCCCGAATTTCTTTCACCACCAACGTCGACACTTTACCGCCGAAGTCGGTCGAAACGAGCATATCTCCGATGACCCCATGCTCCGGATACTCACTCCATATCTCTAGCCCTTCTGTCAACGGTGACACTTGCCCCTTTCTTCGCCCCACTATCAACAGACTAAACTCGCTACTCATTGCTCGTATCACTCCAGCAGTCTCCTCGGAGTCTCGCACCACCTCTTCGCGGTAAACTACCCTTATCCCGTCTGCGCTTTCCCGTCGGAACTCCTCCACCGCATCGTTATCCAGTAGTTCCTCTTCCCCATCCCGCCTAATTCGCAGCCGAAATCGCACCACCGTCAGCCTCACCGTCGGATTTTGTGCCATTCGTGCGGCGTATGCTAAAGCCTCACGGTCATCGGGCCCGCCGAGGAAGTAAACTGCCACGTTGTCCGCAAGGTTGCCACCGCCAGTGTTGCCCCCGGCGCTGCCCTGGTCGACAAGAATTGCGACGGAGCAAGGGGCATACTTTAGAACATGGATGTTGACGGATTGGATGGCGACGGATATGGTCTGGAGGGTGCCGTCGATGGCAATGTTGCAATGGAAAGGGAGTTTGACAAGGGCGGCCGTCTTGTCGAGTGCTAGCGAACAAACATCATCATGCATGGTGGCATAGGGAGAGATGCATATATAGGGGAGGACGGAGAAGCAGCCAGGTAGTTGTTGTTCAAGACGAAGGAATGTGATCATATTCAGAAAAGGCGGAGGAGGAGAAGGAGCGGTGACGGTTGTAGGGAAGTAGGACAGCAGCAGAGCGACCTGCAAGAGGAGTGAGGTGAAGGATGTAGGCACAGATAGGGGAGTTGGCTGCAGGGTGGGAGGCCTCGAGGAGGTTGACAACGGAGCTGACTTGTTCCTGGTTGTGGATGCAGGTGAGAATGCGGAGCTCCCCGGCGTGCTTTGAATGTTGAATGGTACGACGCTTATGAGCGATGAAGCGGTCTTCTGGGCGGTAGAGGAACTTCACTAGTGGCGCCACCGTGCCGCCAAAAAACAAGATGGATAGGATCATAATGGTGTGTTGTTGCCCCGTGATCAGCTGCAAATCGAGAAATTTTATTCATTATTTTTGGATTCTTTGTTTATAATTCTACATAAATATCCATCTATATAGTTTATATTGATTTTTTTTTAATACACCTGACTATCTTGCCACTGATTGGCACTGTCAACCTCGTGAATGCCCTTACAGTTCATCATGAGCCCAACGACAAGCGCATCGCGTAGCGGCATTCGACAGTAGATGCAAGGAGCCACCGCACCAATGAACTTTCCAGCAATACAGATGAAAATGAACATCTCCAGCACACTCCATTGTCGAACCTTGGCCAAACTCGTCAGGTCCATTCTTAGTCCCGCCGACGCCAAGAACACCGGCAGTAGCACACCGTTAATGAGTCGCTCCAACCTCTCCACCATCGTCACTCCCAATGGTGGTCCTCCGGGCAGCACCAACCCCAACAAAAATGGCCCCATGCTCGCATGAAAGCCTATCATCTTGATCAAAACAAAAGACTTGTTAGATAATAGCGCCTCTACGAACACGACATTAGATCATAGTTTATACACGACACACCTCGCTCAAAAAAGGCGCATCCGATTGCAGAAAACATTACTGCTGAGAAACATCCTTCATCGAGCAAGCGCCCTTCGTCAGTTCGTCGCATCATCCACACAATCCCCGGTCGAAGAACAAAGATGATGAACACTATGAAACATACGAACGCCCCCATAGCTTTGACGCCAAGGATGGGCTTGTCGGAACTGTAGGCGAGCGAGTAGGCGATGAAGAGAGAGGAGGCTAAGGTGTTGCAGAAGTCGGCGATGAGGGAGGCCGACATGGCGAGGCGACCGAGCTTGGAGGTAAGAAGGTTGAGATCGTCGAGGGCACAAGAGAGGACAGTGTAGGAGGTGAAACACCGTGTGGAGGAAATTGATATAAGAACCCACATGTTCAGAAAATACTTTGGGAGGTTAGGTTTCATGGCCCAACCGATGAGCAGGAGGAAGCCCAAGGGAAGCAATGTGCCACTGATGGCGACGGCCACCGCCTTCTTACCAGCCTTGCGCACCATGCCCAGGTCTGTCTTGACGGCCGTCACGAAGAGGAAGAGCGTGAAGGCGATGAACGAGAGGGTGTTCAGTTGCTCTCGACTCTTAGACGAGAACATCAGCTGATGGAACCCCTTGTGCCGACCCAGGATCGACGGCCCAAGGATTACACCGCCCTGTCAAAGAACAACTTCAGGAAAAAGATAGCAGCCATTACTTTGTGTTTCTTAGTAGAAAAAAGGTCAGCAAGCGAACAATGATCTGGGAGATGACGATAGGCTGGCCGAGATGACGAAGGGCAGCATGGGTGAGGCGAGTGACAAGAAAGATGATGGTGATCTGGAAGAGAAGGAGGGGAAGGGTGTAGTGAAATGTGTTCTCCCCGAGCCAGATGCCGGCCGAAGTCGTCATGATCGCATGGTAGCAGAACACCGGGCCTTTTCCTGCTGTCTGTATCACTAGCTCCCCATCGCCCTGGTCTTCCATTCTGTCTTCTTCGATGGAAATATCTCGATAATGGTATAGAGAGCCTAACGAAGCGTCTCTTCGTCTTTGTGCATATTCGTATCACAGCACAAAAAAGAAGAAATGAAAAGCTAGCAAGAAAAGAGGTTGGTGATTAATTTTGAAAGAAGAAAAACCAATGGTTTGCCCTAGTTTCTCTTGGAGGCGTAGAGACAGAGTTGGAGATAAAAACGAAGTGGTCAATGGAGTTTCAATCCAATAACATGAGTTAGGGTTATCGTGCCCGGCCCAAATCAGGTCGGGTTGGTTGAGTTTTCGGTTTCTGGTCAATATTTGACGCCACTGCTTCTCCGTATAAATATCACGCAGAACCCTGTTCCCTTTGTTCTCCGCTGCCTAGGGTTTGCTCTCTGCGTTCGCCTTCGTTCCCCGCGAATCCGAGTCTTCTTCGCCGCCACCATGGGTCGCATGCACAGCCGCGGGTTCGATGTCTCCACCTCTCTGCCTCTTGTTCTTCGATATCGTGTTTTCGTCTCTGATTTTTTGTATTGATCCGCAGAAAGGGTATCTCCTCGTCGGCGTTGCCGTACAAGAGGACGCCGCCGAGCTGGCTTAAGACATCTTCCCAGGATGTTAGAAATCCTTTCGAATCTCGGTTTTCTGTAGTTTGGATCGTTTGGTGTGGTTTTGTTGATGTTTTCGTTTGATTTTTTAATGAATTTGTGGTCTCAGGTTGAGGATAACATCTGCAAGTTTGCGAAGAAGGGCCTGACTCCGTCACAGATCGGCGTGATTCTTCGCGACTCCCACGGTATAGCGCAGGTGAAGAGCGTCACAGGGAGCAAGATCCTTCGCATTCTCAAGGCCCATGGTATGGTACTTCTCTGCTAAATTTCTCTTCTTTTTGTTGAAGTTTGATGATACTGATTTTTAGTGGATTTGCTTCAGGTTTGGCGCCGGAGATCCCCGAGGATTTGTACCATTTGATCAAGAAGGCGGTGGCCATAAGGAAGCATCTGGAGAGGAACAGGAAGGATAAGGACTCCAAGTTCAGGCTGATCCTGGTGGAGAGCAGGATCCACCGTCTTGCCCGTTACTACAAGAGGACGAAGAAGCTTCCTCCTGTCTGGAAGTAGTAAGTGTTTGTCTTCTGATCTTGTTACTGATATGAATAGTTTTCTTAAGCACAAGAATTGATCTATGCACATTTTGATATGTTTGCCGAGTTATTGATCTAGAAAAAGGGAAATAACGACTGGCATATTAGAACAATGTAGTTGGTATGATTTTTTTAGTAGTTAGGTTTACAGTCGTCTGTTTATAGATGCCATCTCAAAGTGGTACATTTGGTTGAATTGATTTATCACTTCCATTCCTAGAGCAGTATACTAGCTGGACCATAAAATGTGCTATCGTTTTGTAATTGTATAAACAAAGATGAATTATGATGGTAATTTACGAAGATGAGTAGTTTTTTATGGACGTTGTGTACTGACTGGTATGGAATGGTTAGAAATTCCCAAATTATGTTTTAGCAAAACACCTTAAGTTGGTGAAATCATAGGTTGATATTTCGTCAATGATGGAGTACTCATGAAAGGCCATTAGGTTATATTTAGCAGAACATATTTTATTGGAAGGATCACACTGCTCAAAATTTTTTGATGATGACTTGAATGATATTTGGTGCTGCTGTGTTCATTAGATGTCTTGGGGCCAACTTTAATTAGATCTTGAAAGGTCCAGTACTTGATTCTTAGGGCTAATTCCGGAGCATGGTTGGAAGGTTATTTTTCATTTTCCAATTGTTAGTCTCGTATAAAAAATTTGGCATGGTTAGTGATGTATAAAGTTGTAAAATATGGAAAAGTTATAAAGTTGTAAAATATGGAAAAGTTACATCATGATAGGTCACTTTTTGAGCTTGGAAGATTTGGAGACGATTTCTTGTACTTGGATTTGTCTAGCCTAAAGAGATTCCATATTGAGCTCTTTGGCATTTGTGAATGCCTTTTTCTGAATTTCTTTAGTTATGACTCTGGCTTTGACACTTGGTTCCATTAAAACATTGTTTGGCAATCCATGGGCATATGCCAATATGATTTTCCATTAAGTATCTGAAAAATGTGAGAGGAAAACAAGCTCTTGGAATATTTTCCATCCCAAATTTTATTTGGATTGAGTATTTATTATGGCATATTGTTTTCTTGTTGATTGTCACAACCATATATGTCCATCACTTCTTCCTCTTTCTTGAAAATTTCTGATTGTATGTTGTAGGTTCTTTTATTATGGTCTCATTGCTTAAATTTAGATGTGTGATTTTTCTGTTAGTTTCAGTCTTCATATTAAATCATATTTAATATTTTATGAAGCCTGATCAGTAGTTTCCATTGAGGTTTGCTATTATTTTATTGTTCTTCCAACATGTTCGTGTTTTGGGTTGGTCTTATATTTATTTAAGCGATAACTGAGTTTTTCAAACCCTACAAATCATTAAGGTTTGATTAATACCACCATTTTGGTCTTTTGCAGCGAATCTACAACTGCGAGTACTCTTGTTGCTTAAGCTTCTCTGGTGTTCATGGTCTGAATTTTGTAGCCTTGGCAATTTTGCAAATGAGTCTTTGTTCTAATTCTGGCTTTCCAATTAAACAAGCGCCAGAGAGCTAGTTCTTCCTCCGCCGGATGGTTTAAGTAGCAACACTTATTTTGATGTTTTGAATGGTTTTCAAATTTGTTGTAGTTTCTTTTCAATGTTGAAATGTTGTCGAACTTATTTGGGGTCTTATGTTAGTTTCTTATTTCAATTCAAATGGATGGAATTTTGAGTTAATTGTATTAATTGTTGGGCAATATAATTATGATTCTAATGCGGTGTTGGATTATCAATGTTTTCTTGTGTTATCAAACCTTTGTAGAAAAATTTAAAATTTGTATTATCAACATTAGTTGTAGGGTTTGGAGAGCTTGAAGAACTATCTGATCAACAATATCTTAAGTAACTTCAAAGTAGACTAATTTTTATGGCAACAAAATTAATAAATTATTGTTAAACGTGAGGCAACATACTATGTTTAGCCGTGTTTTTCATTTAATTGAGAAATTAAGGAATATTTCTTGTGAAATGATAATTTTAGAAGGGTTGTTTGTGTCTTGTGTTTCACAACAAATACAGCAGCATATTGCACTCCATTTCCATTTTTCAGCCACTCTAGAATGTACTTACACGCACCTAAACCTAATTCAAGCCACGCTGGTTCGAATTCCAAACCACAACCAGATGTTTCTTACACGCGTCATTGAAGAGTCTACACGCGTACGCATTCTCACTCGCGTACTGGCTTCCCCCTCTTCTCGATGCTCGCCGCCTCCTCTACCGCCTTCTCTCTCCTCCGCTACCGCTTGACATCTTCTCCTCCTTCTCCTGCTTCCCCAATCCCTCGCCGCTTTTTCCTAATGGACTCCTCTCCTTCGCCCTCGAAGCCCTTCGCCGCTGCCAGGTCGCGTCGGGGCCGGCACTCCGGAAGCGCTGCCGGCGGAGCCGACCGCATTGATGCCCTCGGACGACTTCTGTAAGGTCTTTGGCGCTGTTGTTCTGGATTAGTTTGAAGGGGACGGGTTGATTTGATGGGATTGAGGTGGGATTTCAGGACGAGGATTTTGCGGCACCAGGCGAAGGAGATGAGGCTGGAGATGCGGAGCGACGGCTTTGTTAAGGTCCGGGATCTGTTGCGGTTGAATGTGGCGACGTTTGCTCGAGTTCCGTTGAGGTCGCACACTGTTGAAGAAGTTAAGGAGGTAAAATTCATGTTTTTTTTTTTCGGGTGTTTCTGATGTCTGTGATACTTCGTCCTTTTCTCTGATTGTGGATTGAGGGTCTCCTGTGGGGAAGAAAATGGTGTTCTTTTCTATAGCTTCGTTGTGTTATATTTGAGTGCTGTGATTATTGAAAGCATCTCAGGTTCGATTCAATTTGTGGGTGATAGAATTCGGCATCTGAACTTTATGAAGTTCCACGTTGCGGTTCATACATCTAATATTGTTAACTAATCTCAACTGAATTGTGATTGTTTGAAAAGGGAGGCTGTATGAGAGAAGTTTTGTGTTGAACTCAATTCAAGTCTTCAGATAAGAAGATTCTACCCTCTTTACGCAATAAGTTTTTGTCTTCGGTAGTCTCCTAACATCCAAAAGGAGTTTCACTACAGAGTTTGGTGTCATTTAGGATGCCTAATGTCCTATTTTATGTGAAATATGCTATTATGCCTCACTAAGCTTATGGAGATTGGTGATATTGGAGTCCTCTTTATGTTGAAAGATTCACAAAGGAATTTAACAGTCTTGTTGTTGCAGTTGCGGGTCACTAGTTATTGCATTTCACAATTCTAACACTCTCCTATTAGTTGTGTTTTACTAGTCTTGCATTCATCTAGTAGAGAAATGCATATGGAGTCAGTATGATATAGTGGGATTTTATCCAATTATGGCAACTTTGATATTCATTTCTTTGCCATATTGGCCTTCTTGGTTTGAACTAATTTATGATGGTATACCTTTTAATTAAGAAGGAAACCTGTGATGCTTATATGCTGCTTCATATGAGATTTTTCTGGTTCATGACATATGGCTAACAAAATTTTCTTGTTGTCTAATATATGTTAGGCTGTAAGGAAGGATAATAAACAAAGGTTCAGCCTATTGGAAGAAAATGGGGAGCTTTTGATCCGTGCAAACCAGGGGCATACCATAACAGTAATATATCCATCTTGTAGAATACTGATCCTTGTTTTTGTTATTTATTGGTTTGTTATTATATCAGCATCACTAAAGTGTGTGTGGGGATACATCTATTAGTTAAATTGAAGTGACAAAATAATATGGTATTTTGTTCTAGACATCTTTCTGAAATTTATTCTATTATTAGATGAACAAAAGCTCACGAATTTCTTGCCAATCTTATGTTTGTGATTCCAACACTAATGTTTTGCAAGAGAATTAATATGGATCCTTTATTTGAGAGTTAATTCAATTGAGCTTTTGGCCTGTTAACCCTACTTGATGGTGTCCACAAGATACAGTAGAATGGGTAGCACATATGTGGACTTGCTTATGACAAATGTTTTTGTCCTTTTTTTTGCCATCCTTCAAATAAAAATCTATTTATTGTTTTGGCACAAGGTTATATCTCAACCAGTTGATAGCTTATTTCTTAGTTGATTGCATTTATGTTTGAATTTAGTACATTTCTTTTGTTGGTTACTAGGTTGTAACTTGCAAATTTCTAATGTTCATTGATTAGTTAAAATGTTTTATGTAGTTCTCCGTTCTTGGCATTTTTTTATTCCTGTGCTTGAATTGGATATTCCATTAGGGAACCATTGACTTTTCTAAGTGATATATATTTGATTTATTCACTGTGAGTTCATGTTTTTGTTTTCAGACTGTCAGCTCTGAGAGCTTATTAAAACCCATTTTGTCAGCTGATGAAGTATCTAGTAAGAAAGTCAGACTGGATTTTTATTATGGTTCAATGCTTTTCAATACACTTGTTAAAATTCTGTATCCTGCACTATGCAGTTTGTGTGCATGGAACCTACAAAAGAAATTTGGAATCAATCTTGCAATTTGGGCTCAAGCGCATGGCTAGGCTACATGTTCACTTCTCATGTGGATTGCCTACGGATGGAGAAGTAATCAGTGGTATGTTCACAAATCATATGGTGGTCTTATATTTGCATTTTTGAGTATCAACTTTGGATGGAGTTCTGTTTGATGTATTTAATTTGACCAATTGCACCATTGCACCAACTTCAAATAATTTTCTGTTTACATTCTTCAAATATTTTTGTTAGCTAGAATGGGGAAAATTATGAAATATTGGGTCTTGAATTGTGTATGAGAATTCCACTTGAAAGTCTTGTTCTAGTTGTTCTGGTCCATTTAAAATACTAAAAACTTGGATTTTTTCTTTCATAGTTAACCTTTTGGTTAAGCTGTGGTTTAAAATGAAGGGTTTCTACAAGATTGATGCTTATATGGTACAAAACTCATATTTGATTGAGAGATATGATGACATTGATTTTGGACTTCACTTTCTAAGCTGATGTCATATTGTTTTGGGCTGGGCTCTAACTCAGGGTATATCTCCCTATTGTATATCATTTTGGGCATGGTTCTGTCTGAGTGTAAATCCTAGCATTTCTTGTCTACCCATGGAATCATTTAAAAAACTTATTTTTATATATTCACCAAAATGATAAAATGATAATGGAAATCTGCTTTGTCTCCTTTGTTATTTTTGTGATTTTACTGGGAGAAAATATTTTGTTACTGCACAGCATAAATAGCCAGACATTGCAGGCACCATCTAACTTTACTGTCCTTATTTTAGGGTTCTTGATTGTTATTAGTTTTCTTCTTTCTTATTGTCCTTGCCATTGTTTGATCATTCCTCAAACTATTGATAGCGTATCTTCTTTAGACTTTAGCATCCATTGTCTGCTTTAATCTACATTTATCTGAAACACAAAAATTATTTCTGACATTATTTTTTCCCAATGATTATCGTTGATAATATCTCCAAGCACTTCGTCCCAAATTTGCTTCAATCATGCATGCCATGACTTGCTATGAGAAATAAATCACTGTCAGTTCTATTTGTCAATTGATTGCCTTTTGTACATTTGATTATATTGTTCACATGATTATGTTGATTCACTCGACTGTCTGATAACTATAGTGGTTTTCTTGTTCTCTCCTAGGCATGAGGGGCGATGTCAATGTCCTGATTTTCCTGGATGTTAGAAAAGCACTAGAAGGTACATCTTTAACCTAATCTATTCTCATGTTACAAAAGGGTTAAATAAGCTGTGATCAAGGAGTTTTGCACTTTATCTCAGAGGGAATGAAGCTTTATATCTCTGACAACAACGTGATTCTGACCAAGGGCTTCGATGGCATAGTGCCTGTCAAATTTTTCGAGAAGATTGAAACATGGCCAGGAAGAGAAAGCATACCATTCCAGAAATAGCTGATGCCAAGGTCCTTTTTTAATCTGTTTGTAGTCCTGCTTTACAAAAGTCATCTCCATCGGGTTATTCAAGCCCAAATGCTATCAAAGTTAATTGGAATTGTCATTTATCTTAATGCTGAGCCATAGACATAAAGCATGGGGCACAGATCTAGTTGATGTCATAGACTTCTTATACATGTTTTGTGTCAATTAGTTTGTTGTGACCCCATTTTTCAATCTGGTATTATTGTTTTAGATTGTTTTTGGCCTATTTTGGTCATTTACTTTCCGATGGTTGCGCATGTTTTGGGAGACTATCATATTGTGTTTCATGTTCTGGGAGACTATCATATTGTGTTTCAAGATAATTGTGACATATTTGGTTGCATGCTGTAGTTTAACGATCGTTTAAATCAATTTCAAAATTAAACCATTGTTGTACCATAAATGAGATGAATGAGAACAAGAATTTGAGCTTGCTGCTTTTTTCATTGCTCTAAAAGAAAGGAATTTTTGCATATACCACCTTGTATATACATATTTTTTTGTCCGGGTATGATTGGTTCCTGTATATTTGAACGGTTGAACCCCTTCGAAACCCGACCCATTTACCACCCGCAACTCTACCAAGCCCGAAACGAATAACCCCAATCTGAAGGCTCCGCGAACGGCCGCGATCAATCGTCATCTCCTTCTCGAGTAGCGACCTATAAAGCCCGAGCAAACCCTAAATCTTCTCTCTCCGAAGAAGAAGAGATCCCTCGCGCCGCCCTTGGAACCCTAAGGTATCTGTCCATCTCTCCGGGTTTGCGATTTTGATCTTCTCCGTCGGTGCATCTCGATCTATTTCTCTTCGGAAGTGCTCGGTTTGTTTGGTAGGAGATGGCGTACGCTGCGATGAAGCCCACGAAGGCGGGTTTGGAGGAGCCTCAGGAGCAGACGCATCGCATCCGGATCACGCTCTCCTCCAAGAACGTTAAGAATCTGGAGAAAGGTTTTTTCCTTTTTTTGCGTTCTTTTGTTTGTATTTTTTCGATTTGGTTTGATCGATTGGTGTTGATATTGGGATTTTTCTGGGGTTGGTTGCAGTTTGTGCGGATCTGGTGAGGGGGGCGAAGGAGAAGAGGCTTAAAGTGAAGGGGCCGGTGAGGATGCCCACCAAGGTGCTCCACATCACCACCAGGAAGTCCCCCTGCGGCGAAGGTACTAATTTTTAGTTATAAGTTGTTAATTTTTGCTTATTTGTAAGTTCGTTTTGATGGATTTCATATAGGGCTGACTCGCTATTCATCTCTTCATTGTGTTAATCTCTTTCTAGAACTAGGCGGTGTCTGGTTCTTCTTTTGTTTCTCCATTTGTTTATATTCGATGGATGCCTCTAATTCCTGTTTTTAAGCACTCTATTTTATTAATATGTTTCTGGGGTTGGCAATCACGTAATGCTTTTGGCCACAACATTGAAGTCACTGATATTTAACTCCATTCTAGTTGGAATAATGATCCAAGTGGATTCTCAGCTTTATTTCTTGGTACTGCTGTACTTTGGTTACATTCAGTTGTACATACAAATCAAGCCATTTTGACTATTTTGTGCGGAAGTCAGAATTGTTTATTTGGTTTACTATGGTTCAATAAGAAAGTTTTGTCACTTCTAAACTCCAAAGCAGCATTCTTGCCCAATTTGACTACTGTCTGTGCATAAGACGGTTTGTTGTTTAAAAATAAATAGTTTATTTGAGCAAAGAGAACTAAAGGCGAAAAGGTAGAGTGCAACAATATGCTTATACTATCTATTAAGTGTTTCCAGCCTGACCCTGAATTCTTCTGTCTCTCTTCCATCATGTCCGATACTTGTGTGTCTGAATAGAAAATCTTTTTTTGTGTTCATTTAAGCTATTTCTCTTCAACCTAAATCACCTTCATAGAGTGAATCATTGTCCTTAGGAGCAGAATTTTTGAATTGATGATCAGCAAGCATGTGCCTTGCATAAAAAATAAAAGTGCATATGATGAGGAAGGAGTGTATGATAGGTTCAGCCCGTTTGGTGGGCTAGAGTGGATTATAGGTTCAAGAGAGTATTTATTGATTTCTTTGGATGTTACTGCTATGATAGGAGTTGCTCTTTAAGTATGTTACCAAGAAATAATAATATAGTTTTAGTATGTCAGACATTTTTGACAGTGACCTTACATTGTTCTTGCAATTTGTAGTTTAATGGAACCTTGTTGGTTTTATAACGAACTTGCATTAAGGTGCAGGCTGTTTTTTCTTGGTCATCATATTTTTCACATGTTCACCTTATATTGGGCTTCTTTGAACCCTGCCAATATGCTTAATCTAGTTCAATGTGAGGTTTTACAATACGCAATAGCTGGGCTTCTAATGATGATCTCAGTAGAAAGGGTGTAATATGCTCAACCTAGAACTACTGTTGCTGACTGACAAGTTTGGATACCATGTAAATATTCATATCTGATTGTTGCACATGCTTCTTTGCAAGTTGTTTTTTTTTTACTTGGATAAGTGATTGAGGCCTTGATGTTATTGGATTATTTTTTGGTGCTGTTAAATTCTGGATTGTCAAATCTTTGTTTTTTTTAGAGGTTTGAACATGACTATACTGTTTTTTATTACTAAATTTTGTAGTTTGACATCAACTGATAATTTGCTTTCCTTTTGTATTTATTTTGCTTCCATGACAATCTTTGCTTTTTAAGTCTTCTTGTTAATACATGTCGAAATTTTACGACAACATAACATTAAATCTTCCTATTCAATGTGAATGGCTTCCTGTGAGAAATACTTATTGATGCAAATATATCTTCAGGGACCAATACATGGGACCGATTTGAGCTTCGTGTCCACAAGAGGATTATTGATCTCATCAGCTCATCTGAAGTAGTGAAGCAGATTACCTCAATCACCATTGAGCCTGGTGTTGAGGTTGAAGTGACCATCACTGATCCATGATTGCATTTAGTAGCTATCGTGTGAACACTTTACCCAAGGAGCATTCGTGTTGAGAGATTTAATTTTTCTGTCTTGTTTTATTTTTTGTAGCATGATTAATGAACTTATTGCTGCAGAATTATCTTTTTGAGTATCTCCAAAGATTTGTCTGTTTTTTAACTTTGCTGTTTGAGTTGGATTTTTCTCTTTTAATCCAATGCCATGGCGGATGGTGGGGCAATCATGTTGGTCACTCCCAAGGTTTTATTACAGGGAAATTTGGATGTAATGGGTTGAAGGAGTGTGTTAAATCAAATTAATATAGTAAGTAGAATATCAAATTATCGTAAAAGTTTAAATTTATGATATGAGTTTTTTTGTTATATATATTAAATTTTATTTATTTAATATTTGATATGGGATTAATTCATTATACTTGATATTATAATAATTTTTTCTCTCAGTGATTTGATCATATTAATTTTTAATATTATTAATCAAATTTTTTTATTTGATGAGTTTCACCGTGTTTATCTATATTAATGAGTTTTTGTTTTGTTCTTTTGATTTTTTTTAAGAGAAACTAATATGTGATTCAATTCAATTATATTATTCCGGTAATTTTGGTTTTAAGAGTTTGTATAATTTTAAATATAAAATTCTTATATCGCTTATTAGAGAGTCGAATCCGAAGAATGTTGAATTGAAATAATATAATAGGTCGGATATTAAATTATCTTAAAAATTTATTCATAAGATATGAGTTTTTATTATTATATATATTAAATTTTATCTATTTAATATTGAATGTGAGAATAATTTATCACATCTTACATTATAACAATCTCTTCCTTCAAATATGGTTTGATCATAATTTTAACACTCTTAATTAAAAATTTTTTTATTCGATCAGTTTACCATATAACCCATATTAATTGATTTCTATTTTATTTTTTTGATTTTTTAAAAAAGACTACTAATTTGATTTTTCATCATCACAATAATTTCGAATTTCAAAATTTGCATAGATTCGAACTTGAAGCTTTGATTTCACATGTTGAGGAAGTTAAAAGAATATCAAATCGAATCAATATAATGAACCGAACACTAAACCATCTTAAAAACTTGAAAGCTTTGGATTTATGCCAAACATAAGGTTATTGCAGAACATCAAATTAGCACGCACGGTTTCTTGCGAAATTGGAAAAACTCAATTTTTTGAGGCTTCTAGGTGACCTTTTGGCTTAATATTTTGAGCAATTGTGCTTTAGAACCAATGTTCTACAAATAGATGCAATGACACAGACATAATAGCATTTGAATCTTACCGATCGGAACAAACTGAAAAATACAAATTATTGACATTACCTGGTGAAAATATGTTCTTATTGCGGAGATACAAAAAATAGTGGCTTGCACATTCTGCAGATCTTGGCTGTGTTTGTTGATGATCCAGGTCAGCTAATGCTTTGTAAACTGTTCCAGGACCTCGAAGTAATCAGGGAATGTCTTGCATGTGCAACCAGGATCCTTGATTGTCACTGGCACATCTGAGCAGGCGGCGAGTGAGAAGGCCATTGCCATCCGATGATCATCATAAGTGTCAATCTCTGTCATATTAAGCCTTTCAGGCGGGGTAATCACGCAGTAGTCAGGCCCTTCTTCCACAGTTGCGCCCAACTATATTCCAATACAGAGGAATCGTCAGAGAACAGATATTGCAGGAAAGGTTGTCAATGTGGATGAATTAGAGCACTGACCTTTCTCAGCTCCGTGCAAATGGCAATCATCCTCTCAGTCTCCTTCACTCTCCAGGAAGCCACTGTAGAACAATTAAGCCCTTAGATGGATTTCTCAAACTAAAAGAGCACAGCTTATGAGTAGAAGTTAGCTTCTTGATAGATTATTACCATCTCGGATTGCCGTCGGGCCATTGGCAAATAGTGAGACGACAGCAAGAGTCATTGCAACATCAGGCATCTTGTTCATGTTGACATCAATGGCATGCAAGCGCTTCTTTTTTGAAGGATCCATTGGTGGACCAGTGACAGTGACGCTGTTCTCGGTCCATGTGACCTTCGCTCCCATTTTCTCGAGAACTTCTGCAAATTTCACATCACCCTGTATTGGACAAAAGAAAAGATTAGGCCCAAAGCAACCTGGTGAAAATCAAATGATAATTCAGTTGGGTCTGATGGAAGCTGCTGATACCTGTAAACTGTTAGTGCCACAACCTTCCACAGTAATTGTGCCTCCCGTAACAGCAGCGCCGGCTAGAAAATAACTAGCACTTGAGGCATCACCTTCAACATATGCATTTCCAGGTGATCTGCAGGGTCAAGAGAAAAGATTATTTTCTTGTTATTCTGAAACTATTTGACAGGTTGTGTGAAGTGAAGGTGGTACACAATATATAATTTGAAGCTTACTTGTATTTTTGACCACCTCGAACAAGGAACTTGTCCCAAGTACCAGAATACTCAACAGTAACTCCAAAGCGCTCCATCAGTCTCAATGTCATCTCGACGTATGGAACAGAAATAAGCTTATCAATTATTTCAATCTCCACATCTCCCAGAGCCAAGGGGGCTGCCATCAGCAATGCAGTCAAATACTGGCTGCTAATGGATCCAGAGAGTTTTACCTGAAGCAAATGACAAATTAATTAGTTATCAATGAGCAAACTTCCAGAAGGTGTAAAATATTATACAAAAAGCCACTGGATCATTATCTTTGGTCCAGGCATATGACCTGTACAAGTGAATTTAAAATTGTTGAAAGGTCACCAGTGTCGACAGATGGTAAAGCTAGTTTAAAGATGTTCAGATAAGATAAAATAAAGCTCCAGGAAAAATCATATGGTAGAAAAAGAAAATACTGATTATCACAATGACACCCAATTTGCAATTGGATTGGAGAGAGAAGTTGGCAACTGAATACGTGGTGAAAGTTTTCATTCCATACACTAAAAGAAACCAAATACAGAATGTATCAATGTAGGTTTGTCCATATGAGCACAAATATTATTCGATATCACATAAAAATTGTAAACAAGGAACTAATAAATGCAGACTACTTAGTGATAGATTATGATTAATTATGTCCAACACAGTCATGGTATTAAATGACTTTTAGAACACAAGAAAACTTGGGAGAACAAATAGATGTGCTGAACTTGAAGAGGGCAATCAACTAAGACTTGAGCAAAACCAGCAATATCCAGTTATACTCTTCATAAAAGCTGTACTCATTGAAGAACACACTGGGAATAGCTTGATCTTAAGGACTACAAGAATCAATTTAATCTATTGCTAATCTAAACAGCAGGATTGCCTTAAAGGCCTGCTCTTGCATGAAACAGAAATGATTCTGTGTATGAATGTTCAGAGCGAAGATCAATACTACTGTTCATAACCAGAATATGGTTATGTTCGTTGTGATATCTCCTGGAAAGTGCTAAGAAATCAAGTTTAATTTTGTTAACCAAGAGTTATTGTTTCAATCACATTCTACACTCAAATAATAATGATCAGTTCCTTCAGATTGAAAAAATAAGCTGTAAACCTAGGTATTTAACATCCAAGACAAACAAAGTCCTATAAACATCACTCAGAAAATATACTCTTTGTAAAGAAAACCAACCTTTCCTCCAGGAAGACCACCATTTGCATTGACTCGAATTGGGGGGCACTTGGTGCCCAGGAAACAATCCACATCAGCACCAAGCTGCTTCAAGCCATCGACCAAATCACTAATAGGCCTCTCCCTCATCCTTGGTACACCATCAAGTATGTAACTGAAACTCAAGGAGCAGCTCGTTAAGAAAGTTTAGAACAACATTCAACATAATCTTGCAATCTTTGAATTTACAAGCCAAAAAGGACCTTGAATTTCCACCAGCAGCAGTGACAGCAGCTGTCAGTGGACGCATTGCAGTTCCTGCATTTCCAAGGAAAAGTTGAACCTCTCCTTTAGAATCTTTTCCTACAGGGAA
Source organism: Trichopus zeylanicus subsp. travancoricus (assembly GCA_005019695.1). NCBI lineage: Eukaryota > Viridiplantae > Streptophyta > Magnoliopsida > Dioscoreales > Dioscoreaceae > Trichopus > Trichopus zeylanicus. Next base: position 1,339,946 of record RXID01022599.1, read on the forward strand.
CTGACCACCGGAACCCTCAACTACTGCTCTTTTTGCTGCACCATCGTCTTCCACTGAGAGTCCAAGTGTTCTCAATGCAGCAAGCATATAGCGAACATCATCGCTGTCTAGTAAATTGTCCACCACCGTTGTTCCCTGAACAGAAAATGTAAAAGCAAGTATTAAGGAAGCGGAATGATAGACCTAATGCATGAAACTGCAAAATACATGTGATAGCTGATAACTGATAACCGTCCGGGCATTAGAGTTTCCTAGTGTAGTCAGTCAGAAAACATTGGCGTGATACTAATCACTCACTCTACAAGAGACAGAATATGATATATATCAAATTGAGCTATATTATTTATGATATTTTCAGTGTAAAGCTGTCTTCACTATGCAAGAACATCACACAATGACTAATTCATACAAGAACAAAGCTTAGACCATTCGATCACCTTATCCATAGACACACTTGTTCCATAGATGAACCCTTTTGAGCTGGAGATTTGCCCAGTGATATTTTTTTTACTAAATAGCTAGATTATACTTATGAAACTTAGGTCTGACAACATTATAGATACAAAAATTACATTTAAATAGACGGAAAATAAAGAAAAATTTTCAACTAATTATGTTGGCTCTCCAACTTATGCGCGATTGGAAAATTAAGCAACAATTTAGCCTTCCAAACGGAAATTGCTTGGGAAACACAAAGTAGAAATACGATTAGAAAGATTAAAGGATGAGCTACTAACTTCTAAAATCATGTAAAATATAAGAAAGATATTCACATTCTGAAAAGACTTATCCATGGGAAAGATTATTGCCGTTTAATTTCTACAATGAAATTTCTTTGAAAACAGCAAATTAAAAGATACTGTTCATAATAGCTCAAAATCTTCATTTCCATCCACTACGATTCACCAGCTAATTCAATCATTTGAGTCGCGAAGACCCCATCATTTCCGTATCGACAACAAAAATCCGACAAAAAAATAACCTAAAATCCGAACCGCTCACCTCAGCCAGAGCAGCGAGCAGCAAGATCCGATTAGACAGCGACTTCGACCCAGGAAGCTTAACAGTCCCCCCGATCTCCCTGATTGGCTGGAGCACGATCTCCGGCACGGTCGAGGGCTTCTCGGCCGCAGCGACTGAAGCCGAAACCCTAAGAGGCATAATCACAGAACCACTCCCCCGACTCCCACCAAATCCGGCTCTCAGAGCGGCGAGATCCAGGCTCGCAGGCGCCGATCCGAGGCGGAGGACTGTGGGGAAGGAATCCGAGCTCTGGCGAGAGGAGAGGCGTGGCGGGGCGACGAAGCCGGGGGTGGTGGCCACGCCCTTCGCCATCGTCGCGGGCCCCATTGCTGTCCTCAGTCTTTTCTCTCTCTCTCACCTGCTGGGAATGGAGGATATAAAGACTTGATGGCCACCAACCACGCTGCTGCGATATAGGGCTTGTAATGAGCCGGGCTTGGACCCCTGTTCGGATTGTTTTTAATAAACCCCCTGACATTATATGTAATTAAAATCCATACTAATACCCCGTTTAGAGATATTTGCACATAACCCCTTCAAAAGTTTTAATATAGATGGATAAACCATTATTATATATAATAAATTTAAAAATTTATATTTCAAAACAAATATGTATCATGTGCTTAAATTAAAATATTTTTAGCTTCTTCTGATTATAATATCTAAATTAGATTTAGAAAATGACAATTATTTCATAAAAAATAATTGAACTGACAAATGTGGCTCGACTTCATAAAAAAATTAACAATTTGTTTTATAAAAACTTTTGAAGGTGTTACATGTAAAAAAGCCGATTTTGATAACTCAGTGTCGGCAGTTGAGAACCTGATGTTTCCGGACCGGTCCAGATCGGCCCGATTTGAGTTAGGTTCGCCCGTTCCGGCTGCTCGCAGCTCGCCCACCAACCCCGTTCTCCTGCTGCACCTCACCTTTAGATGTTCTATCGAAAAGATGCGACGACGGTGGACACGTGGATGGCATTAATTGGTAGAATGTTTTCACTGGTTCGATTTATGCGGATCCTGCGAAATATCGGAACACGGGCTCCGGGGCGTTGAACTTCGCAACCGGCGAGTAGCAGCAGTTGGAAGCGCGTTTTCTGGCCGTACGTTTCCTCGAGATGGGAATGGAGAACTGATCTCGATGCATGAGGTTGGTACTTGGTACCGTAAGGTGGGGCAGAAAGAGCGTGTGAAACGCGGAAGTTGAGCACGTGACGCACGTGCGGAATCATTGGGTTTGTTGCACGCGCAATCGCATCCCCATCTAAAGCACCTAGCTGTAGCTTTTCTCTTAAAAAGACTAAACAACCGTTGAAAATTGAGAAAATATTATGCAATAATTAGAAATACAAATTTAACATATAATTTCGATAATCCAATAGTAATACATTTAAATAGTTGGTCCAGATGTTTCGCAGAATTATTGTCTAATATCATCTAAATACTTTGAGACTTTACTCGCTTGGCATTACATAATTGATTCAAACCAAAACAATCATCACCAAAATAATTGACTCAATAAAGCAACTCCAAATACGCTGCATTTTGTGTAACATAGATCATAGAAATTTTCGAAAATAAAAACTCTACAATAGATAGTATATTCCTCGAATATTCTTTCCCAGTAATTGAAGAGACTACACGCAAACACACAGAATGTACAGAGTTATATAATGCAGAGGGAAGAAATTTCAGTCCAGACCACGGACAAATTTGAACCATAAATGTGCGATGTGATAAGAATTTATTAACAAGCTCAGAATTGAAAAACACTACTATTTTATTTTATATACACAAGAACCCAAAAACAACTCTCATTTTCACTTGGATCACAAAATTAACTCTTTTCTAAGACATTATTTGGTGATGAAGCCCCAAATCTTCGAGCTCCACTAAAACCTGCACTTATTTTTTTGACTGGCGGGAACATGAACCTCTTGCAATGCTTCAGGAAACAGATCAGAACCCAACACCCAACACAGGATCTCTATGCTCAGCAATTAGGCAAGAAAGAAGAAGCAGCATACAGAATGTTTGCAAGATTCTAGTTGCCCGAGCTTCCGCTCTCTTGATTGGCATCTTCATTCTTGATGGTATCAGGAGAGTTGGAACCTGAGTTCTCTGCTGTAACTGAACCAGCACTGCCATCACCATCTTGGCCGTGAAAGAACTGTGCAAGAGATAATGGACCACATGTTGAGCTAGGGTTCCTAAGAACTTGGATCGCTCTCAGTCCTGCAAGGATGCTACGGTACACTTCCATGGTTTCCTCTTGAACAGATGAGGGCTCCGAGTTTTTTGTATCATCATGTGTTTCCTTCTCCTGTTCCTGTGAATTTGATTCTACAACCTCTGCTTCCAGTGGAAACAGGACTTCAAGATTTGCTTCACACTCTGAGACTAACCTCGTCAATGGCTCAGTTGTGAAGAAGGGCTCGTGAAGCACACATTGGGTGAATGGCAAGCGCAGCAGGCCCCCAGTTCTCTTATCATACTTCTTTAGTATTTTCACCAGTCCTATTAGTAGAATTTAGGAAGTGAAAGAGAAAAGCATCAACAACAACAGCTTTTCATTGTCAGACTTGGTTAAGCACAAAAGGAGAAGAAACATGTACCTGCAAAGTTAAGGGAGCTATAGTTTTTGAGGAGTACCATCTCACCGTGGATGGTGACAAAAGCTTTTCGGATCTCCAGCATCTCCTCGCTGAACTTGCTTTCAGATGTAAAATCACCATTATTGTTTGCTCTCACTCTCTCAATCCTCTCCTTGAGCTCCTGAAAATGGACAGTAAAACTCTACACTTTCAGCCAATAAACTATTACCAAGAGAATAAACGATACTTGATCGTTTTTTGCAAGAAGAACTCAAGGGATTAGCTATGGACTTACAACTAGTTTACAGAACATTCCAAAATAATAAAATGAAGTGATCATCTTCAATCCAAGGTACATAGATAAAAGCCACCATTGACTTAAAAAATTTTAAGACATGTTGTTACATGATCTATTTATCTTTTGGTTCATAAAACATGCAGGTAAATAAGCATAGAGTCAAGATGCACAATGTAAAACCACACAAAATACAATTTACAATAAAAAAGCAAACAAGTTGGATGGACAACAAGAACAAAGATTTTGGCCGTATGATTGTATGATGTTAGCATAAGCCAATCAAGGGTAAGAGCATGTTTTGATTTTAAAAAAAAAAGGCATAAGAGGCATGAAAAATACATCGAATCCAATTGTTCATGCTGCTTTGACTTATTTTTAAGAAATCATTGAAGCCAAACTTAGTTTGCAACTCGCAATGTTTCCAATTGGTCAAACATGCAGTTCAATAAGAATTTTCAGATAAGCAATGTGCATGGAGGTGAACAGAGACAATCGTTGCATCAAGTCATACAACAACTATATCATACACAAAACAGTAGTGGTAAACCCTAGTCCTGCAGAAAAAAGAAAACCAAGTATGATTTTTGTAAACACAAGAACCTATGGCATATTCTACCAAAAAAAAAAAAAGAATCCAAGGCATATAATTTAACCTGTGAACCAATAAACATGGAAATTCTGATTCCTATTTACCCAATCGTTTAATATTTCAAACACTAAATGACAACTGACTTTCCTGCTCTCCTAAACCTGAGCTTCTTCAGCAAAACCAACACAAGTCAAAAACTTCCCAACAGCATCACCTCATGTGGCCTTCCCATATACCAATCAACCACAATCAAATCACATACAACAAATCACCAAGCAAAGTAGGCGCTTCCTGCAGAAGAAGAAAACCAGACAATAAGCTATCTCAACCTCAAGAATATATGACGGATAATTGAACCTTTATTCGCGCGAACATAGAGATTCTGCTTTTTACTCTTGTCCAGCCATCCAATACTTCAAACCGTACGAACTGCCTACTTTTCTGCTAGCCAAATCTAAATTTTTCTAATAAAATCAACATCAAGTTCCAAACTTTCCAATAATCCCCACCTCCTCGACCTTCCCATAAATTGAATTGCAGAACAATCCTATCAGATCCAATAAAAAGAGGAAAACAGAGTACAATTTATGTCAACCAGAAGAATCCATGCCAAATAATTGAGCTTTCAGGTGTACCATCCAACCCTAGAAAATTACCTCCCCCAAACCCAAACATGTCCAGCAAAATATCAACACCGAGTTTCGAACTTTCCAATAAAAACCAATCAAATCAACACCAAGTTCCAAACTTTCCAACAATAACCAATCAAAAATCGATCAGGTGACCAAAATCCTTGAAACGGAAACCTGGAAGCGGATGATGAAGTCCTCCTCCTTGTCGACGTAGAAATCGTTGATCTTGTCGAGCTCCTCGTCGAGGATCCGTAGGAACCACTCCTCGAGGGTGATCCATCTCCCGGTGGCGAGAGGGGCTGCGGCGCCCCCGCGCGGGAGGTGCTTGATGAGCTTCTTGAGCGGCTTGTAGCGGAGGAACTTGTCCCGCCACTCCGGCAGCGTATCATCCAGGTGGTTCCTGAAGTCCTTCCCAAACTTCATGGCCCTCCTCCTTCCTCCTCGAGATTGCGCGCACACACTCTCTCTCTCTCTTTCTCTGCTTCCCCTATTTTATTCTTGGGAATTTGGGGGAAGAATCGGCGGTGGGCGAAGAATGGGAATATGGAATAACAAGGAATAAGTGTATTTTTTTTAAGGTTAATTTCAGGTGAAAATATTTCAATATCTATTTTAAAAAACAATATTTAAATATGATGTCTCCTATTGAAGTTTCTTTTGTTTTTTTAGAAAATTTGACCTCAAAAATTTAAAAATTAATCTATAATATAAATTTGTTCAAAGAATCAAATTTAATTTTTTATAAACTACAGTTTATCTTACATTTATCTTACAATTTATCTTACAATTTATCAATTTTTGAAACAAAATTATATAAGTTGTGATAAAATATGATTACCTAATAAGAATATTATAAGTAAGTTATAATGCGAGTGGAAAATAATTAGTATTTTATAAGAAATTATCATTTTAATTTTAATTATAACATGAGTGGAAAGTAACTTTATAAATGCCATCGAAGTTGTTTGACAGAATAAACTAATAAAGAAACATTTTATTTTACAGAACCATATTTAGTCTATTGTGTCTTTCTCTAAATTTATTATTTTATATAAATTTAAAGAGTGAACTCATGTATTTATGAGATTGCTTGACGGAATAATCTAATAGACCGACATCTTTTATATAACAGTATATTTGGTCTATTGTTATTATAATATTAGGTGTGATAAATTAGTTTTATATCGGATATTGGATAGATAGAGGTTAATATATAATAAAAAAGACTCATATTCCATAAGTTTAAGCTTTTGGAATGTTTTGGTATATGATCCATTATATTATTCTGATTCGATATTCTTTCGACTCTCCAAATAAGTAATATCAAAGCTTCAAGTTCGAAACTGTACAAACTCTTAAAGATCGAAATTACTTTGATGATAAGATTGAATTGAGTTACATGTTAGTCTCTCTTACAAAAATCAAAAATTGAGACAAAAACTCATTAGTATAGGTCACACGGTGGAAGTAAAAAAGTATCATAATGATGCGACTGAGTCGAGTCGCATGTTAGTCTCTCTTACAAAATTAAAAATGAGACAAAAATTCATTAGTATGGATCACACGGTAGAACTAGTTGAGTAAAAAAGTTTTTGATTAAGAGTGTTAAAATTGATGCCGTCAAATCACACCTGAATGGGGAGATTATTATAATGTCAAGTGTGATCAATTAGTTTCACATCGGATATTGGATAGATATAGTCTAATATATATAGTGAAAAAAAACTCATATATTATGAGTCTAAGTTTTTAGGATGTTTTGATGTCCGTGCTAGCTAATTTTTTAACCTACCAAGAAAGCAAAGTATACAGAGCAATAATTCGCCCCATTTTACTCAGGGAAAAAATTAGTCGTGAACTCTGCAATCGCACAATTTGTTTTTATTCATAGAATCCAATTTAGACACCGATTTTGGTCTGAAAGATTTCTCAAGATTAGATTCGTTGGAGAGCTCTTTTACTAATCTACAAGAGAAAACACAAATCATAAGAAGAAATCTCGGGAGCTCTTTGATAATGACCACTTCGATATTTAAGTCAAAACAAGTCTTGTTAATTTTTTTTGGAAGAGTATTTAAGAGAGAGAGACAAAGAGAAGTTCCAATCTCTTACTTTCATGAGTTGTCTTTTGTTTTATAATAAGATCTTACAATAAATCCGAAAATTTTGTGATTTTAATCCTAACTATAGTAGATTCTCTTTATTTGATTGACATCACTTTTGAATTCTATGTTAATGATTTTTTCAGGATTCTTATTCGTCGATTTTCTTGAATACTGCCAAATATGGGCAAAGTCTATTATATTTTTCTATAGGTCTCGAGATATGTGTTTATAGGACATTCATTACTTATGTTGTTGAGGCAATTTGACCTCGATGGTATTCTCTTGGATGTCACTTTATAGTCCATACCTCAATTACTTCGGTATGAGGATTAATTCTCATACCAGATCCCCATTTATTTTTGATTCGTCTGATTTTAACTCAATGTATCATCAGTTCTGAATCGTAGATTTGTAAATCTACTATCTATATTGATAAGCAAACCTTACCTTAGAGTTCGCTCATCTATTTGAATTGTAAATTCAGAAATTTATTGTATAAAGTGGACTTAGCGATCATAATCTACGATCCTAATTTTTTTCTTTAATTTTGATTATTCATAATAAAAAGATAGATGTCCAATAGAGACATGAGCCATCATCCATAATTAAAAAATGAGTCTATAGTCTATAATAAATAAAAAATTTTAAGTTCATGAATTCTCATATACAAAATATAAATATCTCCGTATGTAAAACAATAAAACGACCATAGGAGTTAGTGTGCAATTTCATAACTTCCCGGGGCAAAATATGAAAAAACTCTTATGAGAAACATTTGCCAACTACCCCAAAACAGCAGAAAAAAATAAAAATAAATAAACAAGAAATGGGGATTAAATAGATATAGAGGCTCACATCCACCACCACCGCACTTTATATTCTCTTATGAGATTGGTTTAGTTGAAGATAAGCATTACAATAATGGATTGGCATCTTTCTTGAAAGAAATACATCCTGCATGCCCACCAGGCGTGTATTAGAAAATTAAATTTTTTATCTACAACCTTTAAAAATTATTTTATTTATTAAAAATTTCTCGTAATTTTAATATTTATTTATATTTTTTAAAAAATTTATTTATTTAAATCCTTATTATTATTTAAGTAAATTGTTTTTGTTTTTTTTTCAAAAATTTCACTTTTATCTTTTATAATTTTACAACTAAATTTTTTAAAATTCTTAATTTCCCACTCTCTGCTCTTTCTCCTAAATGTTTATAAATAAACCATCAATTAAATTTTAAATTATAATTTTTATATCTATATATTTACAAATAGTTCCATTGAATATTTTTATTTATAAATAAGTATAAATTTTAATATTTTTAAATAAAATCTTAAAAAAGGGCCTTAAATTTTTTAAATTTTTTACAAAATAAACCCTCTATAAAAATTTAATTTCTAAGTTTAATATTCAAATATTTACAAATAAATCGCTCAAATATTTTTATTTATCAATAAGTCCAATTTTTATTATTTTTAATAAAATTTTACAATATTGAAGGTTTTAAAACTTAAAATTGTAAATTACATTTTTAATATTTATACATTTATAAATAAACACCTCAACTATTTTTATTTATAAATAAGTCCAAAATTTATTATTTTTTAAATTAAATTTTATAAAAAAGATATTGAAAGTTTTAAAATTTATCTTTTAAATTACAAATTTAATATTTATATATTTATAAATATGAATATTTTTATTTATAAATAAGTCCAAATTTTATTATTTTTTAAATAAAATTTTTATAAAAAAGACACTGAAAGTTTTAAAACTTAAGATTTTAAAATATAAGTTTAATATTTGGACATTGATAAATCGACACTTGAATATTTTTATTTATAAATCAGTCTAAAATTTATCTTTTTTACATAAAATGTTACAAAAAAGATATTGAACATTTTAAAACTTAAAATTTTAAATTATAAGTTTAATATTTGTATATTTATAAAATAGATCCCTTGAATATTTTTATTTATAAATAGGTCCAAAAATTATCATCTTTTAAATAAAATTGCACAAAAAAATATTGAACGTTTTAAAACTTAAAATTTTAAATTACAAGTTTAATATTTGTAAATTTATAAAATAAATCCCTTGAATATTTTTATTTATAACTAAGTCCAAAATTTATCATCTTTTTAATAAAATTTCACAGAAAAAATATTGAAGGTTTCAAAACTTAAAATTTTAAATTATAAATTTAATATTTATACATTTACAAATACACCTCTTGAATATTATTTATTTATAAATAACTCCAAAATTTATCATTTGTTAAATAAAATTTCACAAAAAAAGACATTGAAAGTTGTAAAACTTAAAATTTTAAATTACAAGTTTAATATTTGTTTATTTATAAATAGACCTCATAAATATTTTTATTTATAAATAAGGCCAATTTTATTATTTAGAAATAAAATTTTATAAAAAAGACATTGAAGGTTTTACAACTTGAAATTTTAAATTACAAGTTTAATATTTATACATTTATAAATAGACCCCTCGAATATTTTTTATTTATAAATAAGTCCAAATTTTATCATTTTTTAAATAAAATTTTAAAAAAAGCTATTTAAAGTTTTAAAAATTAAAAAATTAATATCCTTGAATATTTTTATTTATAAATAACTCCAAAATTTGTCATTTTTTAAATAAAATTTTACAAAAAATTATTTTAAAATATAAATTTTGGATTTATTTATAAATAAAATTATTCAAGGGGTCTATTTATAGATGTACAAATATTAAACTTGTAATATAAGATTTTAAGTTAAAAAACCTTTAATATAGTAAATTTGTATTAAAAAATAATAAAATTTGGACTTATTGATAAATAAAAATATTCAAAGAGTCTATTTATAAATGTATGAATATTAAACTTATAATTTAAATTTTTGCGAAAGATTTGTTTGTAAAAAATTTAAAATATTTAAGGTCCTTTTTTGTAAATTTTTATTTAAAAATATTAAAATTTAGACTTATTTATAAATAAAAATATTCAATAGATCTATTTATAAATATATAAATATGAAAATTATAACTTAAAATTTAATTGAGGGTTTATTTGTAGACATTTGGGAGAAAGAGTAGAAGGTGAGAAGTTAAGAATTTTAAAGGATTTAGTTGTAAAATTATAGAGGCTAAAAATAAAAATTTTGTGAAAAACTTTTATTAAATAAAAATCAGGAATTGTCGATAATAAATTTTAAAAGAAAGGGAGTGTAAATAAATATTGAAATCGAGGGAGGATTTTCGGAAATAAAGCAAATCTTAAGTGATTGTAAGTAAAAATCTCAATATTAAACTTGTAATTTAAAATTTTAAATTTTAAAATCTTTAATATTATAAAAATTTATTAAAAAAAATAATTTGAACTTATTTATAAATACAAATATTTGAAAATTTTATTTATAAATGTATAAATATTAAACTTATAATTTAAATTTTATGGAGGGTTTATTTGTAAAAAATTTGAAATATTTAAAGTTCTTTTGATAAATTTTTATTTAATAAATATTAAAGTTTGAACTTATTTATAAATAAAATATTTAAATGATTTATTTGGAAATATAAAAATATAAAAATTATAATTTAAAATTTAATTAAAAGTTTGTTTGTAAATATTTGGGAAAACAAGCCTGCCTCTTTCGACAATCTCGTCACTCTCAGCAAATCCCTCAACGACCACTTCCAATTCCCTTTCGAAGATCGGTTCGCTAACATGCTGTATGAAGCACCCGTCACTCGATTGATCGTCAACTCTGTCTTCTACGTGGTGCCGGCAGTGACCAGAGGGAACGAGCAGTGCTACCACCTTCAACGTCTTCCTCGCCATGCCGTCCTCGTTAGAGAAAGGCTACTTTCCTATCAAATGTGTGCGCCAGTAATTATCTTCTCTCCTTCTGATTTATATGTTGATTCTTGAAACCAAACGTTTGTAAGCAGATACAAAGCTCGACGATCTTGTGAGCGAGCTCCCGCCGCTTCGGGTGAGAGACTCGCCGTACCTTTCGAATATTTGCAGCAGATCTCAATCCAGAGTGTGGAAGAAACTAGGGCATCCTCCGTGGTCATATTCAACACCTTCGATGCGAGCGAAGGACTCGAGTTAGACAGGGTTGAAAGCCAGCTTCTACTGCCGGTCTTCGGTCTAGGCCGGCTTTCTAAGATCTCGTCGAATACTGGAAGAAGCAGCTTGATGGAGGTAGAAAGGAGCTGCATGGAGTGGCTGGACAAGCAACCGGCGGAACTCGGTATTGTATGTGAGCTTCGGAAGCTTGTCTAGGATGACAGAAGGAAAGGTGAAGGAGGTTTCGGGAGGAGACGGCATTTCAAAGTTCTGAACATGCAACAGATCTGGAATCTCGTATAACTCCTGCGCCTGCAAATGCTCTCCTCCTTCGCTCGAGGGGATTCTCCGCCAGCCTCTCGTCTTGGAACAAAAGTAAACGCGGCCATTGTGCTCATGTGAAGATTACAAGCAAAAGTTTTAAGTTTGGGTTTCCAGACACCAAAATTTATTCATTTCGGTCGTTGTTATTTCGGTTCTGTTCAAATTATTATTTAAATTTTTTGACTAAATTTTAAATTTTAATTGTAAAAATGATATAGATATATAATATATAGATATATATATATATATATATATAAAGTAAAATTTGTTTGGTAAAAAAATATAAATTATGAAAGAAAATAAAAATATTCGCTCGAGTTAAAAACTTAATTACCAAAATAATAGTGATTTATGATATAAATATAAATATTATATTTTTTAAATTCAAAATTAAAATTTACCAAAACTGAGAATCATGATTGTAAATATGATACCGTCAAATAGTCATGGTGGAATCGTGTTGCAAAGCTTTCCATGTCAGATGAGGAATCGATGCTGAAGGGCTGCTAGATTTGTTCGTCACTTCGATGCTAAGGCACTTAACAGGACCACCGTCAAACACTAGCGAAAAGTGCAAAGAGAAATCTCATGTCCAAGATACGGGGAATCCCCCGTCTTTGAGATGCCAACTTGCCATTCTAAAGTTGGATTATTTGCTTATATCTCTGAAAACTAGTGAAATTATTTACTTTTTAGGATTTTTTTTTAATTACAACACCTAAGATTTATCTTATTTATAAATTTTTTTTCGTGATTTTACTATTTACCTACACTCACCCTTTTTTTTAGGGTAATTACCGGTGACCCCTGTAATTTGGGGTAATTACCGCTAACCCCCGTAATTTCCGTAATTATCCTCACTCCTCAAATTCGCCCATATTTACCAGATTGTTATTTAATCAAAATTTTACCCAAAAATTTTACCACGTTATTTTTACACATACACCCCTAAAAACTTATTTTCTTTATATTTAACCCCCGGATTTCGGATTTTTTAAATAACACCCCGAAAGAACTCCGATTTACAAAAAAGTCCTCGAAATTTGAATTTTTGCAAATAAACCCCCGAAATTATTCTGATTTACAGAAAAGTCCCCAAAATTCGGATTTTTGCAAATAACACCCCGTCGGGCGGGCGGGAGCGGATGAGGAGGCCGGCCGGCCGGAGGCGGAGCGGAGGCGGCGGCAGGCGGCGGGAGCGGAGCCGGAGGCCGGGCGGGCGGGAGCGGAGCCGGAGGCCGGGGCGCCGGCGCGCCGAAACGCGGGCGCGGACGGCCACGGCCGAGGCCGTTCCGCCCCCGCGTGCCGGGGACGGAGGCCGAGACCGGCGCGCCCGCACGCGGAGGCCGAGGCCGAGGCCGTTCCGCCCCCGCGTGCCGGGGACGGAGGCCGAGGCCGGCGCGCCCGCACGCGGGGGCGGAACGCTCTCGGCCTTGGCCTTCCGCGCCCGCGTGCCGGCGCGCCGGCCTAGGCCTCCGTCCCCAGCACGCAGGGGCGGAACGGCCTCGGCGTCCGCCTCCGCTCCCGCCGCCGGCTCGCCGGCGCCCCGGCCTCCGCCTCCTTCTCCGGCACGCGGGGGCGGACTTTTGCAAATAACACCCCGAAATATTTAAATTTACAGAAGAGTCCCCAAAATTTTAATTTTTGCAAATAACACGCCGAAGTTAAATTTGTAATTTATAAATATTAAATTTGTAATTATAAATATAAAAAATACTAATGTCTTTTTTGTAAAATTTTATTTAAAATATGATTAAAAATATAGACTTATTTATAAAAAAAATATTGAAGGGGTCTATTTGTAAATATACAATATGAAACTTGTAATTTTAAAATTAATTTTTAATATTTTTTTCATTTAAAAATAGACCACCTTTAACATTTTTCTCTATAAATATGTCCAAATTTTATTTATTTTATCAATAAATTTTACAAATAAGTTATCGAAGGTTTCAAAGATTAAAATTTAAAATTACAAGTTTCATATTATACATTTACAAATAGACCCCTTCAATATTTTTTTTTATAAATAAGTCTATATTTTTAATCATATTTTAAATAAAATTTTACAAAAAAGACATTAGTGTTTTTTATATTTATAATTACAAATTTAATATTTATAAATGAAAAAATAGACCCTCATATTTTTTTAAAAAATAATTGTAAAATTATTTTAAAATTAATTTTTAATATTTTTTACATTTAAAAATAGACCACCTTTAATATTTTTCTCTATAAATATGTCCAAATTTTATTTATTTTATCAATAAATTTTACAAATAAGTCATCGAAGGTTTCAAAGATTAAAATTTAAAATTACAAGTTTCATGTTATACATTTACAAATAAACCCCTTCAATATTTTTTTATAAATAAGTCTATATTTTTAATCATATTTTTAATAAAATTTTACAAAAAAGACATTAGTGTTTTTTATATTTATAATTACAAATTTAATATTTATAAATTACAAATTTAACTTCGGGGTGTTATTTGCAAAAATCAAAATTTCGGGAACTTTTCTGTAAATTTGAATATTTCGGGGTGTTATTTGCAAAAATCCCGCCCCCGCGCGCCGGAGAAGGAGGCGGAGGCCGGGGCGCCGGCGTGCCGGCAGCGGGGGCGGAGGCGGACGCCGAGACCGTTCCGCCCCCGCGTGCAGGCGCGCCGGCCTCGGCCTCCGTCCCCAGCACGCGGGGGCGGAACGGCCTCGGCCTCGGCCTCCGCGTGCGGGCGCGCCGGCCTCGGCCTCCGTCCCCGGCACGCGGTGGCGGAACGGCCTCGGCCGTGGCCGTTCGCGCCCGCGTTTCGGCGCGCCTGCGCCCCGGCCTCCGCCTCCGCTCCCGCCCGCCCGGCCTCCGGCTCCGCACCCGCCGCTAGCCGCCGGCCGGCCGGCCTCCTCCTCCGCTCCCGCCCGCGCGACGGGGTGTTATTTGCAAAAATCCGAATTTTGGGGACTTTTCAGTAAATCAGAATAATTTCGGGGGTTTATTTGCAAAAATTCGAATTTCGAGGACTTTTTTGTAAATCGAAGTTCTTTCGGGGTGTTATTTGAAAAATCCGAAATCCGGGGGATTAAATATAAAAAAATAAATTTTTAGGGGTGTATATGTAAAAATAACGGGGTAAAATCGGAATTTTTGGGTAAAATTTTGATTAAATAACAATCAGGGGGCTGTGGGTAAATACGGGCGAATTTGAGGGGGTGGGGGTAATTACGGAAATTACGGGGGCTAGCGGTAATTACCCCAAATTATAGGGGGTCACTGGTAATTATCCTTTTTTTTAATTTATTACCTGCAATCTCCTAATTATTATTTAATCAAAATTTTTTTCCAAAAATTTTATAACTAAATCGCATAAAATTATTAACTTCTCACCCTCTACTCCTTCTCTCAAATTTTTACAAATAAATTTTCGATTACATTTTAAATTATAATTTTTATATTTATATATTTATAAAAAGGCCCATTGAATATTTTCATTTATAGATAAATCTAAATTTCAATATTTTTTAAATAAAAATTTATAAAGAGGACTTTAAATGTTTAAAATTTTTTACAAATAAACACTCCATAAAAATTTTAATTAGAAGTTTAATATTCATACATTTACAATAGACCCCTCAAATATTTTTATTTATAAACAAGTCCAAATTTTATCTTTTTTTAATAAAAATTTTAAAATATAAAGGTTTTAAAAACTTAAAATTCTAAATTACAAGTTTAAATTTTAGTATATTTATAAAAAGACACTACAAATATTGTTATTTATAAATAAGTCTAAATTTTATCTTTTCTTAATAAAAATTTTATAATATTGAATGTTTTAAAACTTAAAATTCTAAATTACAAGTTTAATATTAGTATATTTACAAATAGACCCCTCAAATATTTTATTTATAAATAAGTTTAAATTTTATTAATTTTTTAATAAAATTTCACCATATTGAAGGTTTTAAAACTTAAATTTTAAATTATAAGTTAAACATTTGTACATTTATAAATAGACACCTTGAATTTTTTTTATTTATAAATAAGTTCAAATTTTACTAGTTTTAAAATAAAATTTTATAAAAAAGACATTGAAGATTTTAAAACTTAAAATTGTAAATTACAAGTTTAATATTTATACATTTACAAATATACTCCTTGAATATTATTATATATAAATAATTCTAAATTTTAATATTTTAAAATAAAATTTTATAAAAAAGATATTGAAGGTTTTAAAACTTAAAATTTTAAATTACAAGTTTAATATTTGTATATTTACAAACAAATTGAATATTTTTTTATGAATAAATACAAATTTTATCATTTTTAAAGATATTGAAGGCTTTAAAATTTAGAACTCCAAATTACAAGTTTAATATTTATACATTTACAAATAGATCTTTTGAATATTTTTATTCATAAATAAGTCCAAATTTTTATTATTTTTAAATAATTTTATAAAAAAGATATTTAAAGTTTTAAACTTAAAATTTTTAAGTTGTCAATTTGTGGGACACTGAGAAACCATTGCATTTCGGTTGTTTCAATCAGTCATTTCATGTGTCGGGTCGGGTCGGCCCACTTCAATGTCGATCAATTCTTTATTTTAATTTTTTTTAACTAAATTTTGACTTTCCAAGTAGAAAACATTTTTAAAAAATAAATAAGAAAAGAATTTTTATATATATAAATATTAGATAAATTTTTTTTGATAAAAAAATATAAAATATGTAAGAAAATAAAAATACCTTCTCATAGAATTCGAAGCCGAGTCTCTTAAAATCTGAGTTAAAAACATAACCACCAAAATAATACTAATTTATAATATAAATATAAATACTATATTTTTAGAATTCAAAATTAAAATTTAAATCGAAACATTTGACTTTCGGCGAAAACTGAGAACTACGATTACAAGTAAATACCGTCAAATAGTCGTGGCGAAGGACTTTCCATGTCAGATGAGGAATCGATGTTAAAGTGCTGCTGGATTTGTCTGCCACTTCGATGCTATATACCCACTTATTCTTCTAAAGTTAGATTATTTGCATATATCTCTATCTAAAAATTAGTGAAATTATTTATTTTAGGATTTTTTAACTACAACGTCCAAGAATTACCTTATTTATAAATTTTTTTTCGCGATTTCGGTATTTACTTACATTCACATTCTTTTAAAATTTATTACCTACAACTCCGCGATTATTACTTAATTATTTTTTCAAAAATTCAACTTTTATTCTTTATAATTTTACAACTAGATCCTATAAAATTATTAACTTCTTAACCTCCATTTCTTCTCTCAAATATTTACAAATAAACCCTCAATTAAATTTTAAATTATAATTTATATATTTATATATATACAAATAGACCCATTTAATATTTTTTTTATAGATAAGTCTAATTTTAAATATTTTTTAAATCAAAATTTACAAAGAGAATCTTAAATGTTTAAAAAATTTTACAAATAAATCTCCATAAAAATTTTAAATTACAAATTTAAAATTAGTATGGCGAAGCCTCACAACTTGAATGATGAAAGATCTCTCCTTAGGGAGACTCTTTTCGGTCCCAAGAATATCTATTAATTTGTGTTCGACGTTTCGCCTGGGGGTCGCACCCCCGGACTCCCGCGTGTTCTCAATCGGTGAAGCCTCACAGCCCTGTACTTGAAGGCTAAAAGAGCTTCCCCCTCAAATATTTTATTTACAAATAAATCAAAAATTTATAATATTTTAATAAAAATTTTACAATATTGAAGGTTTTAAAATTTTAAATTTTTAATTACGAGTTTAATAGTAGTATATTTATAAATAGACCCCTCAAATATTTTTATTTATAAATAAGTCTAAGTTTTATCTTTTTTAGTAAAAACTTTACAATATTGAAGGTTTTAAAACTTAAAATTTTAAATTACAAGTTTAATATTAGTATAGTTATAAATAGACCCCTCAAATATTTTTATTTATAAATAAGTCCAAATTTTGTCAAATTTTTAATAAAATTTCACAATATTGAAGGTTTTAAAACTTAAAATTTAAATTATAAGTTTTATATTTGTAAAGTTATAAATAGACCACTTGAATATTTTTATCTATAAATAAGTTCAAATTTTATTATTTTTAAAATAAAATTTTACAAAAAAAATATTAAGGGTTTAAAACTTAAAATTTCAAATTACAAGTTTAATATTTGCACATTTACAAATAAATTATTTTATAAAAAATATATTGAAGGTTTTAAAATTTAAAATTTAAAATTACAATCTTAATATTTATACATTTATAAATAAACTACTTGAATATTTTTATTTATAAATAAATTGAAACTATATCATTTTCAAAATAAAATTTTACAAAAAAGATATTGAAACTTTTAAAATCAGAATTTCAAATTATAAGTTTAATATTTGTACATTTATAAATAGATCTTTTGAATATTTTTATTCATAAACAGGTCCAAATTTTATCATTTTTAAATAAATTTTTATAAAAAAGATATTAAAAATTCTAAATTACAATTTTTAATATTTGTACATTTACAAATAAATCCTTTAAATATTTTTATTTATAAATAAGTCCAATTTTTATCAATTTTTTAGTAAAATTTTATGAAAAAAGATATTGAATGTTTTAAAATTTAAAATTTAAAATATAAGTTTAATATTTGCATATTTATAAATAGATCTATTGAATATTTTTTATTTATAAATAAGTTCAAATTATAAAAAAAATATTTAAGAGATCTATTTGTAAATATACAAATATTAAACTTGTAATTTAAAATTTTTTCAATGCCTTTTTTAGAAAATTTTATTTAAAAATGGTAAAATTTAGACTTATTTATAAATAAAAATATTAAAGGGGTCTATTTGAAAATATACATTAAACTTGTAATTTAAAATTTTGAGTTTTAAAACCTTCAATGTATTTTTTGTATAATTTCATTTAAAAATAACAAAATTTAGTCTTATTTTTAATAAAAAATATTCAAAGACTTTGTTTGTAAATGTACAAATATTAAACTTGTAATTTAAAATTTTAGGTTTTAAGACTTTCAATGTCTTTTTTACAAAATTTTATTTAAAAATGATAAAATTTGGTTATTTATGAAAAAAATATTCAAGAAATATTAAAATATACAAATATTAAACCTATAATTTGAAATTCTAAGTTTTAAAACCTTCAATATCTTTTTATAAAATATTTTTAAAAAATAATAAATTTTGAACTTATTTATAAATAAAAATATTAAAGGGGGTTCTATTTGTAAATGTATAAATATTAAACTTATAATTTGAAATTTTAAGTTTAAAAACCTTCAATATTGTGCAATTTTATTAAAAAATGAGAAATTTTGGATTTATTTATAAATAAAAATATTTGAGGGGTCTATTCATAAATGTACAAATATTAAATTTATAATTTAAAGTTTTAATTTTTAAAACCTTAAATATTGTAAAATGTTTATTAACAAAAGAGAAAAATTAAACTTGTTTATAAATAAAAATATTTTGTATGGAGAGTTTATTTATAAAAAATTTTAAACATTTAACGTCCTCTTTATAAATTTTATTTAAAAAATATTAAATTTTGAACCTATGTATAAATAAAAATATGCAATGCAGCTTATTTATAAATGTATAAATATATAAATTATAATTTAATATTTAATTGACTGTTTATTTGTAAATATTTGAGAAAAAGAGTGGAGGGTGCAAAGTTAAGAGTTTTAAGTAATTTAGTTGTAAAATTAAATAACAATTAATAATTGTAGGTAATAAATTTCAAAAGCAGAAGAGTGTAGGTAAATACTGAAATCACGAGAGATTTTTAATAAATAAGATAAATCTCAGAGGTTGTAAGTAAAAAACCCTTATTTTTATTTGAAATATAAAAATAGACAATTTTTTTTGTATATTCTTATAAAATCATGATATTTTTCTTATACTTATGTAAAACTTATGATTTTCTATATATTCTAAAAAGTTATATTTCTTTTTTGAAATGAGTTTTTGAGGGTGACATTTGAGAAAAAAAATAATTTTTTTCAGAAACATACAAAAAAATCGGAGAATTATTTGAAAAAAATCAATATTTTTACCGGGCCGAGTGAAAAATATCATGATTTTACAAAAGCATGTAAGAAATTTTTTTAAAAAAATATCATATTTCATCTCACACAATTAGTTCAGTTATAAATACCTTCTTTGGTTGGAGTTAACCCTATAAACGAGAATATATGACCAATCAAATACAATCCTACAATAGCATACATGTTCACAAAAGTGAAGTAACTTCAATTCTCAATTATTCAGTTAAAATTATCTCAAAATTCTCATGGCACAAAATTAAATACTTCCTTCCATCAATGGAAGCATCAAAAAGCCTAATAAAAAACGTAAAAAAGTTTTTATTTCTCTCCCCTTAATACTACCTGTAACCAAATCCTCCAATCAACCAGGAAAAGGTAAAACAAGTTTTTAGTTCTCTCCCCTTAATACTTACCTGCAACCAAATCGTCCAGTCAACCACGAAAAAGAACCTACAGAGCTCTTTCTGCTTCAATGACCTTCTCTACTGTCAGCCCAAGCTCTTTGTAAATCTTCCCAGCAGGTGCACTGGCTCCAAACCGGTCGATACCGACCGCCTTTCCTTTCCTTCCAACAAACTTCCCCCAGCCAAGCGTCGACCTGGCCTCGATACTAACCCTAGTGGTGACAGCACCAGGGAACACACTCCCCTTGTATTCATCCGACTGCTCATCAAACAACTCCCACGAGAAGAGCGGTACGACCTTCACCGTCTTCCCCTCCTTTCTCAACTCATCCGCAGCTTTTGCAGCAATCTCTAACTCTGACCCACCGCCCATGAGGATGAGATCCGACTTGTTGTCGGAGAAGTTGTCGGAGATCATGTATCCACCATTTTCGACCCCCTCAATGGATGTGCCTGCAAGCTGAGGTAGCTTTTGACGGGATAGTGCAAGGATGGATGGCATCACACCGGCCAAACTTCTACCCTAAAATTTCGCTCATGATGGCGCTAAGGTTCGTCTATCTCAATTCGCCAAACTCGCACAAACCCATAAGAATATAGAGAAGAAGAGAAGTATAGCAACCTTGCCAATCTTTTATTACTCACATAAAAGAAAATATAACTCTTAATGCGGAGTGACACTACAAGTCTCTCTACCTGTATGTGTCTCAGCTCAATAGACCCCCTAATCTATTTATAGTACACATATTTGGCTGTGAACAACTGCTGGAGATCATGGAGAACATGTTCCACAATGTTCTCCCTGCAGTTCAACTGCTGGAGGCCATGGAGAACATGCTCCACAATGTTCTCCTGGCAGTTAGTTGACTCTCTGAGCTGCTGCCACCTGTCCCATGAGCCCTCAATTGCCTCTTTGCTGGCCACGTATCCATTGACAGTTGTAGCTGCAGCCCTTGTATTCATCCGACTGCTCATCAAACAACTCCCACGAGAAGAGCGGTACGACCTTCACCGTCTTCCCCTCCTTTCTCAACTCATCCGCAGCTTTTGCAGCAATCTCTAACTCTGACCCACCGCCCATGAGGATGAGATCCGACTTGTTGTCGGAGAAGTTGTCGGAGATCATGTATCCACCATTTTCGACCCCCTCAATGGATGTGCCTGCAAGCTGAGGTAGCTTTTGACGGGATAGTGCCAGGATGGATGGTGTCATACCGGCCAAACTTTTATCCTGAAATTTCACTCATAATGGCGTCAAGGTTCGTCCATCTCGGCCCGCCAAACTCGCACAAGTCCACAAGAATATAGAGGAGAAGAGAAATATAGCAACCTTACCAACCTTTTATTGCTCACATAAAAGGAAATACAACTTTTAATGCGGAGTGACACTACAAGTCTCTCTATCTGTGTGTGTCTCAGCTCAATAGACCCCCTATTCTATTTATAGTACACATATTTGGCTGTGAACAACTGCTGGAGATCATGGAGAACATGTTCCACAATGTTCTCCCTGCAGTTCAACTGCTGGAGGCCATGGAGAACATGCTTCACAATGTTCTCCTGGCAGTTAGTTGACTCTTTGAGCTGCTGCCACCTGTCCCACGAGCCCTCAATTGCCTCTTTACTGGCCACGTGTCCCTTGACAGTTGCAGCTCTGGTTCTCCAGCCTGCAGCCACGTGTCTTTAGCCTGCGACGCCAAGTTTTCAGGCTGTTCACATGCTTCTACAGCTCACTTTAGCCAACCTGTCCCGCTGCTCGCTCTGCAGGACTATTTGGGCTGTTCGAGTCTCCATCCGAACCTGTTGTGACTCCGTCACTTGCTGCTATGTGTGCTGCCCGCGCACACATATGTTGGAGGCAGTCCGTCGTCTCGCATGATCACGCGCTCCCTCGCATGATCACGCGCTCGTAGTGGCACCGACCACCTCAGCTAACTGTTTCCTCACATGTGTGCTGCCTGCGCACACATACGTTGGAGGCAGTCCGTCGCCTCGCATGATCACGCGCTCCCTCGCATGATCCTCCTCGTAGTGGCATCGACCACCACAGTTGGTTATTTCCTCGTATGCATGCTGCCCGTGCACACATACGTTGGAGGCAGTCCGTTGCCTCGCATGATCACGCGCTCCCTCACATGATCCTCATCGTAGTGGCACCGACCACCACAATTGGTTATATCCTCATACGTGTGTTGCCCGTGCACACAAATGTTGGAGGCACTCTATTGTCTCCGAGATTATGAGGTCCGTTACATGATCTCGTTGTGGTGGCACCTACCACTCACAACGGATGTCACAAACCACCCCTACCAGGAGATTCTGATGTCCTCGTCGGAGAGAATCCATGTATTCTTTGATTTGTCCCTCAAACTGCCTTAGTGTAGAGTCCCGCTCCCATGTGGCATTAGCCTCGCTGCCGCCTTTCCACTTCATAAGAAAATCAGTCTGTCGATTCTTCTTGCTTTTCTTCATAGTCTAGTATACAAGGATCTTCTCGACCTCCTTGTCGAACTGCTTTCGAACTACTGGTGGAGCTCTCCTTACTTGCTGTCTATCTCCAAGCAAGTCCCTGTTGAAAGGTTTGAGAAAGCTTACATGGAATGTTGGGTGTACCTTTAGCCTGTCGGGTAGCTTCAACTGGTAAGCAACCTGCCCGACTTTCCTCATCACCTCGAAGGGGCCGTCATATCTTGATACCAACCCCGATGTACGGTCTTGCTGCTCAGCAACACCATGTTCCCAACCTGGAACTCTAATGAACGCCTTCGTTCATCCGTATGCCTCTTCATGCGTTTTGCTGCCTTGCGCAAGCTGTCTCGAGCTTGTTCTATCAGCTTCTCCTCCTTGGCGAAGCGATAGGCAGCAGGGCACTTTTCTTGGTCCGTCGATTGAGCCAACTCGAGAGGAGTGAGAGGCTGCTGTCCCATGACAAGCTCTGCAGGACTCATTCCTATAGCCGACGACCTGTGGATGTTATAACAAAATTGGGCTGTGTCCAACAGCTCCAACCAATTCTGCTTCCTCTCCGTCTTGTCAAGCTGGCACACAAGACAAGTCTTGACGTCCATCACGACGTCTTCCCCCATTTTTGGCCAATAATATGACCTGGACAAGAGTGTCATCATCCTTTGCCCTCCAGGATGTCCTGCCCATTGAGGGTCGTGAGTCTCTCGCAGCAGCTCATGCCTCAGCCCTCCCGCCTTCGAGATATATAACCTATTACGTCTAGCATACAACAAGTTATCTTCAAGCTAATAACGCTTAATTACCCCTTCACGTACCTCTCCCCGGAGTTGGACGTATGCTGGGTTCACGTCGGCTTGCACTTTAACCCTCTCTAGCAGGGTTGACTGCACTATTCGCAGCGCAGCTACATAGCGTTGCACCTCCCTTCGTCTCAATTCATCCGCCACTTGGTTCTGTCGCTCCCGATAGAACTCACATTTCTCTTCCTCTATAAAGAGATTGTATTCTCTAAGCCGAGAGAACACATTGTTTGGCGCTCGGTAGTCCATGCACCCCTGAAATGAACCACATTATTTCCACTAAAATAACACCAGAGCGCCATATGAGGCTTTTGACAGTTGGATCACTCCCGCATCCAACAGTCCGTTGAGCTATGTTCTCAGCTCCAAAGGCTTTGTATTAGCCAATTGATAAGGGGCCTGAGCAGGAGTTTTAGCACCTGGCTCCCGCTCAATCTTGTGATCAACTGCCCTCCGAAGGGGAAGTTCGCTGGGCAATTTTGGTGGCATCATGTCCGCGTAATCCACCAGGGTAGTTGCAGCATCATCAGGTACCTCCATGACCTGATCTGGTTGTATCTCGATTAGTGCTGCAACGTAAGCGGTCTCGCCTCTCTTGAGACCCGCTTTCAGCTGTTGAGGAGACTGTATATCCGCTGCTACAGTTTTTTCTCTATATGCTGTCTGTATAAAGTATGGTGATTCCTCCGCAAAAATCAACATACCTGATAAGTGAGACACCAAGCTAGCCTTAGCTTAGACGAAGAAGTCTATCCCCAAGATAAACTCAATCTCATCAAGCGCCGAGACTGTCACACTTATCTCTCCCTCTCAAGCTCCAACGTTGAGGGTTGCGCTGGCCATTCCATGAATCGAAGTTGCCCCAGAATTTACTACCTTCACTTTCCATGAACTTGGTTGCACCTGCAAACCAAATTCACTCACCAATTTATGGGAGAAGAAGTTGTTGGTTGTTCCTGTGTCCAGCATAGCCAAAATAGGCCTCCCATTTAGTAGCACCGATGCATACATCAACCCTTTGCAAGGCAGCTGCCTTTTTGCCGTCATTGAGTTGAGTAGCTGCAATGGATTCATACGTGGTGTTGTCGTCGCACCACATCCTTCTTCCTCAGATTCCCTGAGAGTTAGAGCAGATAGTTTTTCCCTCCTTGGACATTCCCTTGCCCGATGAGGACCATTGCATATAAAACAGCCCTACTCTCTGTTGGTGGGCTGCAGCTTGGACTGGCTCGGTTCCGCAACCTTCTTGCCCTTGCCCTTGGGCTTCTTGCCATCCTTTTCTGCACGCCCCATCTTCCTTCCATCTGTGGCCTTCTTGGTGATTGTCGACAACTTGAAATCCACCAAGCCTTCCGTAGAAGCAATGGCCGAAGAAAGATCCCTCACTCCTTGTCGTCAGAGTTCAGTTTGAGCCCATGGCTGCAAGCCAGAAAGAAAGTTGTACAACTTGTCCTCCTCGGACATGTTGGTGATGTCGAACATGAGGGAGCTGAATTCCCTCACATACTCCCTTATGGTCCCCGAATGCAGCAGCTTCTTTAGGGATTCTCACGCAACCCACCCTGTGTTGCACGGAAGGAACTGCTCCTTTAGTTCCTTCTTGAGGATCTCCCAATCCTCCAGCTGAGCTCTCCCAGCTCAAGCATTCTCCGATGCTCTAGTACGCCACCATAATTTGGCATCTCCACTCAAGTACATGCTGGTGATAGTGACTTTCTCCCGTTCCGGAATGTGAGCAGCCTTGAAGTACTGCTCTATATCCCATAAGAAGTTCTCCAACTCCTTTGCATTCCTGCAACCATTAAAGTAATGAGGTTTTGGAACTCTTACCTTTGAAGGAGCTCCGCCTTCAACAATGGAGTTTGCCACCGCTCTCTTTACCACCATCAAGTCCTACTCCAAGTACTTTAGATTTGATCTCATGGAGTCCATGATTGCAGCATACCTTGATCTCATGGAGTCCATTTTTCACCTCACTTGTAAGGGCCTCCTTGAGAGCAGCATTTTGCCTCTCTTGCCAAGCCAACTGTGCCCATAAGCTGCCCGCATCTTCAGTTGGAGGATTTCCCAGCATCTCCTCAATGCGAATCAATCGATCCCGAAGCTCCACTTGCGTCACCATGGCTTTTGTTGATCTTGGCTTCCGCTGAACCGATTTCTCACCAAACCTTGCTCTGATACTACTTGTCACACCGGCCAAACTTCTACCCTAAAATTGTGCCCGTGATGGCGCCAAGTTTCGTCCACCTCGGCCCGCCAAACTCGCACAAGCCCACAAGAATATAGAGGAGAAGAGAAGTACAATAACCTTGCCAATCTTTTATTGCTCACATAAAAGAAAATACAACTCTTAATGCGGAGTGACACTACAAGTCTCTCTACCTGTGTGTGTCTCAGCTCAATAGACCCCCTAGTCTATTTATAGTACACATATTTGGCTGTGAAAAACTGCTGGAGATTATGGAGAACATGTTCCACAATGTTCTCCCTACAGTTCAACTGCTGGAAGCCATGGAGAACATGCTCCACAATGTTCTCCTAGCAGTTAGTTGACTCTCTGAGCTGCTGTCACCTGTCCCACGAGCCCTTAATTGCCTCTTTGCTGGCCACGTGTCCCTTGACAGTTGCAGCTCTGGCTCTCCAGCCTGCAGCCACGTGTCTTCAGCCTGCGACGCTAAGTGTTCAGGCTGTTCACATGCTCCTACAGCTCACTTTAGCCAACCTGTCCTGCTGCTCGCTCTGCAAGACTGTTTGGGCTGTTCGGGTCTCCATCCGAACCTGTCGTGACTCCGTCACTTGCTACTATGTGTGCTGCCCGCGCACACATATGTTGGAGGCAGTCCGTCGGCTCGCATGATCATGCGCTCCCTCGCATGATACTCCTCGTAGTGGCACCAACCACCTCAGCTGGTTGTTTCCTCATATGTGTGCTGCTCGCGCACACATACGTTAGAGGCAGTCCGTTGCTTCGCATGATCACACGCTCCCTCGCATGATCCTCCTCGTAGTGGCACTGACCACCACAGTTGGTTGTTTCTTCGTATGTGTGCTGCCCACGCACACATACATTGGAGGCAGTCCATCGCCTCGCATGATCCTCCTCGTAGTGGCACCGACCACCACAGTTGGTTATATCCTCATACATGTGCTGCCTGTGCATACATACGTTGGAGGCACTCCATTGCTTCCGAAATCATGAGATCCATTATATGATTTCGTTGTAGTGACACCTACCACTCACAACGGGTGTGACAGATGGCCTGTTCCTGTTGAGTACGGCTACTCTGTATGCACCGGCATCTCAGACTCTCAGTACTGTCAGCAGGTCGAAGCATCAAAATGCTAGGCATGGCCCTGAAGCTCGACGGGCTGATGTGTGGGTCCATCTTCTCCAAGGCCTACGAATCGTGTGTCATCACATAGATCACTCCAGCTTGGCTCAAGGCTGAGATTCTGATGGCAGCTCTCATGTAATCGGTGAAGACAAATAAGGACGCACAGTAGGGGGTAAGGCCTGGGCTATGGAGAACAATTCCATTCCAAATGTTGCCCATGCTGTGTTCTCTTACTCCAAAACGGAGGTTACGCTCCTCAGGTGTGTCCTTCTGGAAGTTGCCAAACATTTTCAACAATGTCATGTTGGAGGACGCAAGATCAGCACCACCCCCAAGGAAACCAGGGATCACTTTGGCGAGTGCATTCAGGCATTGCTGAGAAAGATTCCTAGTGGCATCAGCAGGACATTCAGTTGTGTATGCCTGCAAAATATAGACATAATACCATTCATGAATGTCAATTATGATTTGAGTATTGGGAGTCAAAATAACTGAATAATAATTACCGGGAGAGCCTTCTCCCATCCTGTGGGCAACTCTCCAGAAATAATACACTTCAGCTCAGCAGCGTCCTCGGGATACTTCTTCTCGTACTCCGTAAACTTGGCATTCCATTCAGATTCAAGTGCAGCACCTTCTGCAAGTTTATCAGTGGCTGAGAAGGATGAGGCCAACCCATTCATTAGACATGGAAGATATCAGTGGAACTCAGAAAACAAAGTAAAATCGAGTTCGCAAACCTCTTCACATCATCAGGCACATGGAAAGGTTCATGAGCCCATTCAAGGTTCTGCTGAGTTGCGTCAACTTCCTTTGCACCCAAAGCACTCCCATGAACACTGTATGAGTTTGCCTTGTTTGGATATCCATATACAATTGTAGTTGTTACCTGTGAAACAAGAAGTAAATCTGTTACTACCACTTGATCAATTAATCACAACATGTGCAAATCAACAAAACTAAGCATCAACAGAAGATCTTGCTCAGTGTAGGCTTGTTCTTCACAGCCTTTGCTTCTTTGATTGCAGCGCAGATCTCATTATAGCCTGTGTTACCATTCTTCACCCATATGGTGTGCCACCCAAGAGCCTCGAAACGAGCATTTACATCTTCGAACGCAATCTCGGTGTCTCCATCAATAGAGATGTGGTTATCGTCATAGAAAGCGATCAACTTTCCCAGACCCCAGTGCTCCGCAAAGGAACAAGCTTCATTTGGCAACAATCACCAAGTATTACATACCTAAAAATCACACAATTTTCAAATTAGTTATTGTCCCAAATTAACAACATACAAGTGATGATGGTGGACAATCTCATTGTCAGGCTTGTTAAAGCGGGCAGCCAGGTGCTTCTCGGCAGGTGCCAGTCCAACAGCATTTGCAATACCCTGACCAAAAGGACTTATTCCAAAACCAAAACACCAATGCATCAAAAAAGAATCACAAGCACTTCAATACAAAAGAATTCAGGCATTCATGTACGTGGTACAAATGCACTCTCCATAGTATCAAAATACTCAAGAAGAACTCAGTTTAAAAATCAAACCAGTAGCAACTTCGATGCCCGGAGTCTCGAAGTTCTCGGGATGACCAGGGGTTTTGCTTCACCATTGCCCGAAAGTCTTCAGATCTTCTTTCTATAATCAAATCCAGAATAACATAAGTAAACTTAAAAACAACAGAATTGATAAAAACTTCAGAAGTTGAGATCGACAAATTAAGCAATTAAAATAGACAAAAAACCACATTGATGCTGATCTACAGTGTTTGTTATAATAACCCGTATGAATCCCTAAACATCATATGTTTCAAACTAAAAAAAGTAAAATCAAAGCTTAAACACATCAGATGTTCAGATCAAAGATTTAAGCAACTAGAAAAACTATATAAAAAAAAATCTTCGACACAAAAGAAAATGATCACTCTGACTGTGATGCTAAACACGTAGCATTCATCACTTAAAAAATATTGAAAAAACCTCACTTTGATTATGATCTACTTCTACCGAAAGAGACAGAATACCTCTGTACATTCCCAAACGAAAAGCGAATCGAAAATGAAATATTTCCACAAAAAATCAACGTCCTAAAATTACAAAAAATGTCCCAAAAGCAGATCTAAAATTCAGAATCAACCTAACAAACCCCAAATCATATAAAGCTCTCACCTTGACGCAGTCATAACCAGCAAGATGGAGGAGCGCGAAGTGGACCATGCACCCGTGCTCCGCCGACAACACGAACCGATCCCTATTGAACCAGAAGGGGTTCTTCGGATTGAACCGCATGATATCGTCGAAGAGGACGTGAACAATAGGCGCACACCCCATGGAGAGCCCCGGGTGGCCGGAGTTCTCCTCCTCCACAGCGTCTATCGCCAGGAACCGGATCTTGTTCACAGACTTCTCCACCAGCTCCGGCGGCGCCACCGCCGATGCGCGGACGCACAAGGCGGCGCGGCTGTGGAATCGGAGGCGGGAGGAGGTGCAAACTGACCTGCCGGTGAGGAAGCCGATGCGGTGGGGAGGCCCCGCGAGGAGGAGGCGCACTCCGGCCACCCGGGGCTATTTTATTGAGGATATTTTGGTTAAAAAAGTTATATATATAATTTAAAATTTTTAATAGTTTATAAAGAGAAAGTATATGCAAAATACATGTATTTTATATTGAGTTATTTTAGTTTTTGCACAATCCTGACCGTGAATTAAGGAGTTATATGTAATTTAAGATTAAAAGAGTTATATATAATTTTGATCATTTACGAAAACGTAGGTGCAAAACACCCAATTAAAAAAATAGCCAACTCGAAAAGGTTTAGAGTTTGGTTCGAGCTCGTAAAGAACCTACATAGTGATGAGAGCCGGGTCCGGATTAGGTTAGTTTCCTATTCGAACCGTTCAAAACAAAAATATTTTAAAATTGGCATAATTACAGATAACACCTTGACGTGGCGCAATTACATATAACCGCCTCAAATTTGGACTAGGAAAAACACAAGTAACCTGGGTGACCGAAAATAGGCAACATAAAGTTTTTTTATTTACGAGATTCTATACCAGATGAAACCCATCAAGCACATGAAAAATCAATCAAACAGGCATTGTACCAACGAGACACTCATTATCATCTCAAGCTAACGCTAACTTAAGATCCGAAATCTAAAGGATCTCAAACAAAAAACAAAAAATGGAAAAATGACACCAATAGTGACAGCATTCAGTGCCTCGAATCATTCCAGAAGAATCAAATGACAGACGATGACATCGGGAAGAGATTGTGTGACCATCATGTTAAAATCGGTGAATGAACACTGATTCCTCACAAATTATTGCGATTGTTGAAATCTCATCGCAAATTTATACTCTTTCCTTCTCCCTGGCTTCCTTCAGTTATATCTAGGTTAGAGAGTGTGTGCGTGTGTACGTTTGGCGAGCTGGGAGGGGGAGACGGCGGAGAGGGAGGAGAGGGTGGTGTAGCCCGCCGCGAGGAGCTTGGCTCTCTCGGAGGCGGAGATCGGGAGGCTCGATATCTCCGTCATTCGTCCCGAATGGGGAGGCAAACGCCTTCGAAATGGAAACTTCCCCGCCACCAGGCCCCGGTTCTCCTTTTTTACATTTAACCCCCCTATGAGTTTCCTGGATTACATTATCCGTCCAGCCTTTGAGGATTTCGGCGACTTTTCATAAAACACCAAAAATTCCTCCAACATTATTCAATTATGAGTAGTTTTCATTTTTAAATTTTCATGTTGGACTCTCATAGTCATTTCAATTTAATGGACTAATTCAATTATTGGCTTCGATTAGTAGGGCAATAGCGTTTAGAAAACAATTATCAAAAGTCATTTTAATTTCAGCGACCTAGAACGCTTTTTCAATATATGAATTTTGATATGAGACAATCACATTATCATTTTATTGAAAAATTTTCTTTCCAGCTTTGGTAACACCAAAGCCTATTTGGATTGTGATCTTTTGCTTTAATTACTAATCGCGACCCTCAAATGATCATCACAATCCAACATATCACAAATATTTATTAATTTATTTTTAAAAAACACATGAATCCATGTTAATAGCAACGGAGCCATTGTCGGTAATGTATCTGCATCTTCCAATAAATCTCGAAGATACTGATCAACAATAAGCTAGAGTCCATTACATATGACTCCCTCAATTCTGCCAAATTACACCTACCTCCCTAACTTTTCAGTATTTACATATAGACAAGGAATTTTCAAATTTCAGGTATAAATATGAAATTACTGAAAAGCGTGAGGTATATATAATTTTGGCAGAAGTCAGGGTATACTAGGTGTCACACCGGCGAATTTCTACCCTGAAATTTTGCCCATGATGACGCCAAGGTTCGCTCACCTCAGCCCGCCAAATTCGCACAAGACCACAAGAGCATAGAGGAGAAGAGAAGTACAGCAATCTTGCCAACCTTTTATTGTTCACATAAAAGGAAATACAACTCTTAACACGGAGTGACACTAGGCCATTAGCCTTTAGTCAAATTCTGAATAAATCCTTCAGATGAGATACTTGGTTCAATATAAACAAACATTTTTGGAACTGTTTCTATAAATTAAACAAGAACAAAATCCTTAATCAGGGGTGAACAAATAGTCTAGAAAGTTATAAGCAAACACCAGAGCTTCCATGGCTGACATAATCAAAGTAGAGCAGGAAAATTTCATCAAATCATCCAAAGCAAGTTTATTTGCCAAACTTTAATGATTAAACTACTTAAATAGATTTGGGTTCAACCAGTCCCTGCAAGTGTTGTAAAATGTGTTATTCATAAAATGAACATGGCAAAGTTTGAGGAAAAAAAAATGAAATTAAATTGCCACAAATATGTGCTTACTTGCTAATGTCATCGAGATGATCATCAAAATCTACAATATCTGGCCATTTCTCAGAAGCAATATAGTCCAATAAGACAACATTTGCTGAGGGCTCTTTCAAGATTAACTTGTTATTTCCATCTGATCCAGTTTGATGCCAGCCTTTTGATGAATCCTTAGCATACAGCTGCACGGAGAAACAGGAAAACAAAGTTGATGAAGAAGCCCAGGAATGCATATTCTTTGCAACATTGAATTAAGTTGTCATCTTTGTACTACCGAGTTCCAATTTCCAAAGCATAACCAGATAATTTATGTATGCGAGTACCTCTAACTGCAAATCAAAGCAATCCAGGTAGCAAGAATTATGAAAAGCCAACATAATGTATCAACCTTGCTTGGGATGTTAACAACAAAGCTGCACCGGGAATACAGGCAAACTCTTGCATCAGGTTCAGCTGATTCATGAAATGTGCAAAATGCATTCATCTACTGTGCAGCTATGAATCTTACTCCAGATCAAGATACAGTGATGAACACAACCATCATAGTATAGGTAGTAGTTACCATATATCCAGAAAAGAAGTTGTTTTTCACACTAAACCAATAAGAGAAGTGGTTTCTTGAGAAAAAAACTTTTAAATAAGATCTAAAGATTTGGAAATCAGGGTATCCATGCAACCACCAAGCATGTAATTACCACCGAGGAATAGGATTAGTGTAACAACCCCTGGCAAGCATAGGCTCAGGCTCCTCAAGATCCATGAATACCAAAAGTTATCACAACGGAATTATGATGTTACAAACAGGGCCTGTTCGGATAGCCTCAATTTCCATGCGAATTTTGGGGTTTCAGTGAATTTTTTCCTCTATAGTAAATTTTTCCACCTTGGATGGTTGCACTACTTTTTGAGGACTTTACGTTCCATTGAAATCATGGGATTCTGTAGGAAAAATAAAAAGTGGGATCTCTTTTTTTTTCTCCCTATGGATCGCAGCTTGTGTTCCACGTCCCCAGAATCAAGTGTGGTGCATAATGAAGACAGTTGAGAAGGTTTCAGCACCATTATCATCAGCATTACAATTTCAGATTCTTAAAATAAGTCATATCCATCAATAGTGGATCACCATGTTCCAAGAAGAGAGCACTAATTTAATCTCAACCTCAGGATCAGATTAGCTCATAAAATAAGCCCCAAAACAGAAACAATCCAAGCTTGACACGAATTCAAAGAAACGCAAAACAATGCAAAATTTTGTCTTCATCCAATTCATTTTGGATTGAAAACATGAAAATGTAGGGACAACACAAGAAATAAATTGAAAATAAGAAAAAGGATTGAAATTTAAAACTTAGATTCCATCCACTCAAAGATGCACTCTGCAGGATTGGATTGGGTCTTGGAAACTTCTTTGTTTTCAGCCTAATCATGAGCCACACCGAACAAGTCCTCATCTGAACTGTCTAATACTTTTCTAGGTCATCCAGAAAGGCATGACAAAAGGCCAAAGCCAACTTTGAAGATAAAAGAGAACAGTAACAGAGGATAAAAGTTAACTAAAAATACAAAAAACAAACTGGATCAATTGAAACAAATTTAGAACTTCCACATAAACAGAAACTATAAACAAAGAACAAAGTTAATTTTTGAAAGAGATGATTAAATTATTCAGAAGACAAAAGTTAGAAACCAGGATAAGCCAAAATAAAGGCACAATAGAAGTAGAACATCATATAAATTTGCAATTTTAGCAGACAGAAATGATGGATACTGTTGAAAATTAACAATCAAAGGATAATTTAAGTTAATAGCATTCAGTATCCTACATTCATCAACTAAAAAAAAATGAGATTAGACAATGGATGACTTTAGTGTTTTGAAGGTTCTACAAAGGTGAAGTTCGCACTTCGCAGAGGACCCGCTGTGTGGTTCATAGGCTTCCGAACAGAACAAGACATGCAAAAGAGAATATCACAACATGAAGGATGATGTTGGTAAAGCAAAGAGACGTGTCGAGGTTCAAGAACAAGCATAAAGTAAGACACAAACTAGCGGAATCCCATGCAAAATTAATTATTGAAGAATTGTTTTAGCTGGAATAACAATTAACAAAAGACAAATGGTGAATGAAAAATCAATGCTGAATAAACTTAGGGAAACCGTCCATGATCATCTGAAAAACCAAAGTATCAAATGAGATGCCTACTTCACGGAGCACATAATAAAATTTCAAGGAAGCAACAAAAAGCTCAATACCTGCAATACTGGTTCTCTACCCTTCCCCTTCGGCAACACCTCCAATTTCTTATTGTCCAACTGCACCACAAAAACCTCAATTAGACCCAAAATTCCAAAACATCCAATCAAACCCCCAAAATCTCCATAGATTCTCACCAAGAGCACCGCTGCGCGAGGGAAATACCGCGAGATATGATCCCCAATCTTCTTCGCAGCAGCACCAAGCTCCATATCCTCATGCCGCTCATTGGCGTTGTAGTACCCGACCACGCTCAAGCCCTTCGCTCCAAAGTGCGCCTCCACCTAACACACCAACTCAATTTCTCATCACAACCCTAGCTCCGGAATCCGATCGAAGCCACAGAACAAGAGAGAGAGGAGTACCTGCATGAAAGCGAGCTCGAGGGAGGGGAGGAGGCCGATCTGGGAGTGAGAGAGGGGAACGGCGTCTTCGATCTGGACGGCGCCGCCGGTGGAGGCGTCTTCACGGATGCGGCCGAGGAGGAGGCCGTTGACGGCAGCGGTGCGGTGCTTGAGCGCGTGTAGGACGAGCTTGATGTATGCCGGCTGGGAGAGTTCGTAGAGAGAATCGGCAGCCATGGCTGGAGGTCAAGGTCGAGCTCGCCGGCGAGAGGAAGAAGAACAGATCAGGGTTTGGAGTTGGGCTGGAGTTTTGACTTGTTGGGTTTGGAATTGGAGCAGCCTCTTTGCTTGGGCCTGATCGGGCCTTTTGTACAGATAATCAGAACTTGGAGGGCCTTATTGCAAAAACCTCAAATCCCACGTCTCCAGGCACCGATACACTTCCCTCCCTTGTCCCCACCTCCTCCCCGCCTCGCTGGCCATGGCCGCGCCACCCCTCTCCGCCACCTCGTCCGCCGAGCTCCTCTCTTTCCAGCGGCCCACGTACTTCCTATCCTCGTCCTTGCGTTTCCTCTTCCTCTCGCCCTCAATTTCAGGTTCCCATTCTTCGGTTTTTTTCTCGTCGCGGCTGCGATGGAACCCTATCGTTCTTGCCGTGGCGGAGAAGAAGGAACAGAAGGCGGATATGGTGGCGACGGAGTAGGGAAATGAGGAATGGGAATCGGGGGATTGGGCGCCGGGGCCGAGGCTTTGTGAGCTCTATGTCTGCAATTTGCCGCGGAGCTACGATATTGCGCAGTTGCTGGAGCTGTTCAGACCTTTTGGGACCGTGGTCGCCGTGGAGGTATTCTATGATTTATTTTTCAAGGACATTCAGTTTGATTGGCAATTATTTTCTCTGATATTCTCTGTAATGCCTTACTGATAATTGAGACATTGGTGTTGTGTTGTTGTCTTTGAGCTAAATTTCTGGCTATATTGGGTTTTTTGATTTCTTATATTGCGGTTTTGTATGAATTTTCTTTAGTGATATTAACTGGAAATGTTGTTATGGAATCAAGGATGGTGTTCCTGGGTCGGAATTTTTTTTTTAAACAACTTGGTTTACCATTGAGAAGGCTTGTTCAGAGAACAAGTAACCAATTGCAAACTATCGTTATTGTGCCAGATTCTGAAGCTTTATATAAGGTCATGCATTCTATAGGCTTTGATTGTTGATAGGTGTTTCCAATCGTCATATTCGACACAATACAAATTTGTTTCATTTTTATCACTTTTTGATTATGACATAATTTGCTGTTAAATTGTTATTGTGCTTGTTCAGGTTTCTAGGGATGCTGAAACAGGTCTTAGTCAAGGAAGTGGCTATGTCACTTTGGCTTCTATTCAAGAAGCTAAAGCAGCAATTGCAGCTTTGGATGGTTCTGTAAGTTGTTAGATACTCATGAACAATATTTCCAGGCATTTCAGTTTGCATTCAATCTGCGATAATTCTTTTGGTGTTTTCTTTCTAGGAGCTTGGCGGGTGTGAACTGCGTGTTCATTTTTCAGCAAATGTGGCATCCAGAAGGAGGAACACTGGGGTTCTGAATACTGCACCAAAGAGAGACATTGTCTTTGAAAGTCCATAAAAAGCCTATGTTGGTAATCTTGCATGGTCTGTGAAGCCTGCAGATCCAAAGGAGCATTTTAGTCAATTTGGAACAGTAGTTAGTGCCGGGCTATTATATGACTGCAAGGGAGGAAAAAACCATGTTTTTGGATTTCTATCATTCTCTTCTGCAGATGAATTGAAGTCTGCAATTGAGACAAGTGGACTGGTATACCTCTTGGCTTTTGGTTATGGTGCTCTTGTATGCAGTTTAAATGAGCACCTGAAGTTCCTGTGTTTTAATCCTTGGTCTGTTTAGTCCTTCTAAATGTCCAATTGATTTTCTCCAGGTGTTCCATGAGCGCGCATTATTGGTCAGGGAAGTTGTCAACAGAGAGTGAGTTGTGACATTGACTATTCATGACCTATTTGATGGTATTCATTATCCGCTCAGCATTCTTCCTATTTGTAGAGCAGTTTTTGTGGTTGTGCCATGTCCTTGTCGTAGACCAGTGCCATGGGATGAAGAAACATATAATATATAGAAGGTAACTAGATTTTGTATTTCTCTCATCTGTTTTCAAGCCTGCCACTGTTACGAGATAATTTTATGCATGCAAGTCTCGTTTCAATGTCAGAACGTCTCTGGATTTCTAATTTTCATGGTCCGCATTCTCCTTTGTATAGCATCTCATTACATCGTGAGAAATGATAAATTGCATCTGATAGCTATGTTATCTTGTATTTGTAGGAGTTTGATTGCTACAGTTGCGACTGAATCCATTTCCATACTTTGTAGCGCTCCTTGTATGATTGACAGCATACATAACAATGTCTCGATGCCTTTCTATAGAATATGCATAACGTGCAATGAAGATCTGTGACGATTGTACTCTCAAAGGAATAATTAGATTTTACAAAAGCTACAAATTAAATAGTTAAAGGTTAGTCTTGTTGTCTACTGCATTGTAACATTCATTTCTGAGTTGATTAAATTTTACACAAGAGCTTATGCCTTTTTTGGTGGGTGATCTTGATTTTAAACCTTCAGCCTGATTCTCATTTGTTCTTTTTTCCCACCCAAAAAAAAAACATTTCTATTTTGTTTCCAGTTTCCCATTGGCTTCTTTCTGTTGGACAATATTTGATCAGAGTTGACAATATTTGGCTTCTATGGTTCATATATAGCAAAGTTTAAGCTAGGCTAGATCAAGAGTTACACACCCTAGCTTATCCAGGACTAACCATTCATGATCCTTGGTTATCCTAACTTATTTCACAACTTATCATCAAATTCCAATGAATACCAAATAGTCCTGAAGTGAGTTGTGTCAATGTGTGTTCACTTGACATATGCAATCTCAATCCAGATATATTGAAGCTGTAATGTCTTGTGTCTTGAATTTCCAGCAATGCATGTCCTTCTTCAGACAAGCAGATTACCTTTTCTTGGTTTTGGTGTGAACATAAAAAAACTGTTTCTAATTTCTGCAAGATTTTGTTTACTTTGAAATGGTGATTAATTTCTGCTCTTTCTTCTGCAGTATTTTGGTGTTTTTAGCATTGCATAAGTTGCACTTTATTGTGCTACGGAATTTATCAGTATCGAAATGTTTGCTGGTTTGCTTTGAGCAACTATATTTGGAGATTTATCTATTATCCTTTTCTGGCATATTACAATTGGGCTTCTATAATTGCATGGAAAAATACAGTTTCTGTCATGTTTAGTTCACTTTAACTTGTTTTGTAGAATACTGAATCTGACATGCACTGTATTATTTCATATCTAGATTATATTTGATTTTTTTGAGAAAAAATGTACAGTAAGGTTATCAAATTGATTTTCTTGGATATCTCTGCATCTGCAAGTCTCTCTTGCAGTTTTTCTTTTTGGAGTTTATTCAAATTTGTCGTGGGTTGTGACTGTTCATGGTGATAAGAAACTTGTATTTGATTGAGAAAACATTGAAGTGGAATTTCAAGAAAACATATTCTTTGCCTGCGATCATAAAAGTGGAGGTGGATTAATTGCAATGGATAACAAGCAAGGGCTGTTCATTAATAAATTTTAAATCTCAGGGTCATATGTAAATTAAGTGGAAACCAAGGGTCATTTAAAGCAAGATCTCGAGCATTTTGCAAAAATGAGAAGTGTTTCTTAATTCTTTCCTTCTTCAAGGCAAAAGTTCTTTTATTTTCCCTCTTTTTAGCTTTTGACTTTACCTTTCTTGATTGCCTCGTCACAGATTTGGATTAGCTTGCTAAATTTGCAGAGTAATTATTTATGAAAGTTATGTATCGAAAGGGCAAAGACAAGGTCTACGTATGAGCCATTTTTCTTGTTAATCATTTCGGTGAATTTGATATCTCTTTGACTTGAAATCCCTCCAATTTGATCGTTAATTAAATTCGTGAGTTTGTATACTTTATTGCTTGATTTTACATTTTGAATTTGAAAACAATAAAAATTTACTGAAGAATTTACAGATCATTCCGAGGCGAAAAAAAAACACAAAAAAAAAAAAAATTCAATTCCGATATCAAGATCAGAGGCGGTCGTGGTCCCAATTTCACGAACGATTTAAAAAATAATTAATACTAGATAAGAATTCAATCTATTTCTTCCGTGTAAATCTTTAATGAGACGAAACAACAGGAATTTTTTCTTTCTTTTCCTTCATCGCTATCATCATCATCATTGCGAGACGAGGGTTTCGAAGAAGTTGATCCCGTCGAACTCCGGCGCGAACCGAGCCCTCCTCGTTTCCTTCCTCTCCTTCACCTCGGCCTTCCCCGTCGCCGGAGCCTTAGCGGGCTTCGGCAAGTCCTTCGCGATGTTCTCCGTCGGCGCCGTCTTCCTCAACGCACCGCCGCCTAGGACCGAGAGGGAAATCATCAGAGGCATGTCCATGGATTGATTCTTCTTCTTCTTCTCGTCGAGAGAGAGAGAGACAGAGGAGAGATTTGTGGTGCACGAAGGTGTTTGACGACTTGCCAGAGAGAGATTGAGAGAGGTTGGTGTTGCGGCTCAGGTGCTCGATGGATTGCCCGAGGAGAGGGCCATATAAATCGGTTGAGTTGGAATCCGGGTAGGAGTCGGAGTCGGAGGCGGAGACGCGTGATTTGCAAGCAACAGCCTGGATTGTTTCCTTGCTTTCGTGCTGTTTGCCGACAAGGAAAGAACGAGCTATATTTTCGCGTAACCCCTCTTACTTCGCGAAATTTCGGTTTATTGTTTTTTGCATACCTGCCCTTGTAAAATCACGAAATTAATGATCGTTTTTCATTTTAAACTAACAGTCAGGATTTTATTTGCTCCTGAATTATGGGATACGAGCGGTGGCACTGTGGCTAGTGATCCACCATAATATTTCCTTTCAATAATTTTGTGTCTGAAAAAGAGAAAAGGATTGATTCTGAATTAGCAAATTGTCATGGAGTTAAGTACAAACAAGGTACATGGGGGCAACATCGAATTAGCAGACGTTTTAGGGAGGTTTGTAGGAAATAAACACGTGGTGATATAGAAGGCTCGGGCGCGAAAAGAGGCATTAGCTGTCGACAGCTGAATCGACCACCAAGTCGACCGAAAGTCCAGAACATAACATAGCCTCGTCAAATCACGTGCAGGTGAATTGACGTGATTGCCCTGGATGTTGCTGGTTGGTTTGGTACTCAAGTAAGCGGTCGCCGAGTCAAGCAAGCCGTGGTCCGACACAGTCTGCGCCAGCGGCTTGACTTGGCTGAATGCGGCCGATCAGACTTTCTTCAGTTAATGGCCAATTTGTTTGGCACTTTTGATCGAGGTTTTAAAAACCGGCCTAATTTCGGCCAGTACTTATAATTTCCATTTATTAAATTATATTATTAATATTTATATATTATATTAATGTAGTAAGATATGTTTAGTTTTTTTAGTTAAGATTTTGATTGGGTTCCAATCTTGCATACTATATTTTTTCTTTCATATTTTAATTTTTTTTATTTAATACTTTTTTTAAAAAATATATGTATATAATTTTTTTCCTTTTTATAATATTTTTTTATATTTTAAAATTTAAAATTAATTTTTTATTAAAAAAATTAAAATAATCTAAATATATCAATTTTGATAGATGTCGAAATCGATTTCAAAATTAAAACTTAAAATATTACTTTTAATATAAAATCTTAAAAGTTTTCATAATTTTATTTAGTAATGGAGGCACGCAACGTTGATGAAGTGGATTGAACAATTATTATTTATAAAATTAGTCAATATTTAACCATTAATTAAATTAAAAAATATTATGAGTGTACATGTTATGAAACTATGAATTTGTATATATTAATAACTGTTTTTTAATTATAAAGTGCAAAGTGTATTAAAACTTTGTTTAGTGTCACAAACTTTTCTCAAATTTAAGACCATAGAATGATTAAATAATTAAACTGTGTTTCAACAAATCTTAAATTAAAAAATAGCGACTAATATGTATTAGTTTCTGTTTTATGGCATTGAAATACATTTACATGGGAAAATCAGATTCCAAATTCAAATAATTTATTTTGCGAATGGAATAATCAGGGGCGCTGATTAATTTTCAGTAATTATTTGAATTGTTTTCTATTATTAGATATCAATATAATTCTTAGTTTGAGCATATAAAAAAAGTGTGCAAAAGTTTAGGCGGGGACCTCACGTGGAGCAGACAAGATGATGAACTGAAATGAGTAGCATAGCCCAACACAACACCCATGGACTGCGGACAGCAGCGAATCCGAGGTAGATGGTTTTGAAATCGCCGACCATTCAACTGACGTATCAATCGACGTGCAGGAAGATGGTTTTTCAACTTTCGAAATTCCCAAAAAACCCATAACTTTTTCAAAAATCGGACAAAACAAAACGCCCGGAAAGTCGTTTTGTCAAATATTTCGGTTGAATTTATTCAGCAAAAACTCAGAAAAATTTGTTACTAGTACCGCGAAGGCGTATACATTTGCATGGCACGGGCCGATACTGCAATTTAGATTTTTTTTTTTTCGCACATATATTCAAAAGGATCTATCAAATTACATATACGTCCGTTGAATTTAATTTTTTATTATATATATATATAATAAGTCAGATGCAGTTGCTATTAGGAGTATTAATTTACATCGAGGTTTATGAGCTACTTGAGCTCAGCTCAAACATAGCTCGCTCATTTTCAGCTCAAGAGCTAGAAGCTCGCGCGCGCCAGTGTGGTATCTATCCTCAAATACTTAAATTTATATTATTTTATTATATATAACATAATATATAATTTTAGATAAATATTTAAATATTAATTCGTTCTATTAATGTTGAGCTCTTTTACAAAAACTATTTTGATGTAATTAGTTATAGATAATTGCTAAATTTTATATTTTTAAAAATTAATTTTGAGCTTGAGTATTTTTTGTTTGATCTAACAAACGGAATCATACCAAGTTTAAGATGACAATTTTGTAGTTGACTTGCGCTAGTCAAGATGAGTTCACTCAATCTTAACTCGTTTACATCCTTAGTTGTTACTATAAAAATAATAATAATAAATTTGGTCTATTAAATTTGGATTCAACAGTTCATATTCAACATACCACATTAGATATGGATTATCTTACCTAGATTCAGCAATCAAAATTAGTTGCTAAGAAAGTGTTTGGATTGAGCCAAAGTTTTAAAAGTAGCAGAAATAAGATCATTTTCGTCACTTTTATTGTTCGGATAGAATTGATTTTCGAAAGTGATGGAAATGCCACTTTTGGATGGATTTGAAAAATACATTAGGAAACACTTTGACGACTTTCACACCCAGCCTTGTGGAAGTTGCACTTCTAAATAAGAAGTGGGTGGGTCCCACCCTTCCGACTTCTCCGACTTCATTACCGTTGAAGTTGTGGTTTTACAACTTCAGCAGATTTGTCTTCCTTGATCTCGTTACCACACTCCAACCTTTCCCTCGCTCCTGAGCTTCTGTTCTGGCCTTCCCCAATCTCACTCCTGCACTTCGACCTCCCCCAATCTCACTCCCGCATTCTGGCCTTCCCCAATCTCACTCCGGCCCAATGCCTCTAGCCTTCCCGTCGCTCCTACACTTCGGCCTTCCCCAATCTCGCTCCCACACAGCAACTCCGACCTTCCCTTCCTCGATCTTAGCCCTGCACTAGCCAACTTTATTATGGCCCCCTTGTTGGCCAACTATGATCTTTACCCTACATACATATGCACACATATGAGGTAATGACGATACCAAATCACTACTCGCATGTCAGAAGGTGAGTGATTGGACTTGAGTTTCTTTCTTTAGCTTCCTCCTCCTCTATATGCAGCAATTGTGCGCGAGATTTGGATGGTTTGCAAAGGCAACCACCTCCTGCCATTCTAACGAAGGAGGTTGATGTTTGGGGAGAGGAATTTTGGGTTTGGATGATGGATCGAAGGTGAGCCTCTTGGATTTCTTCCTTCATATTTGGGTTTTCGATGACTTTTATTTTGTTTTGACTTTTAGGTTTTTATTGTTGAAGTATTTTGATCTTCCTTTAGCTTTTGTTTGACAATATCCTAATTTATAATCTCTTTTGATCCTTTTTCTATTTCTTGGTTCTATTTGTTTTTGGTCCCACAGATGAGGTATGATGGCGATGATGATGCTATTCACCAATATATGTGACCTTCGCATGTAGAAAGGTGATTGAATAGACCATGGTCCTCTTCTCTAGCTTCGACCTCCTCTCTATGTAGCAATGGCATGGTAGTTTGAACAACCTGCGAAGGCACCCATCGTCTACTATTCCATTGGAGATGGTTGATGCCTAGGGAGAGAGATCTTTTGTTTTGATGTAGATGAAAGACGATTTTGAGCCTCTTGGATGATGCCTAGGGAGAGATATATATTTTTAGAACTATTTCTTGTTGAATTTAAGCGATTTTGTTTTTTCTTTTTTCTTTTTTAGTTTGTAGAAACCTAATCCCTATTTGTGTTTTCATTTTTTAGTTGATAGGATCTGTTTTGGTGTTTGAAATGAGACTTTCTAGATTTTTTTTTTTTTGGGGAAAGAATCTATTTTGGATCAAAAGGATTAGGGCAATGCAATGTTGTGTGATGTACATTGCAAGAAAGAATTATGGCAAATATGGATTCAACTGAATTGATTTAGTAGTATTTGTTGGTGGTCATGCCTCACACATTGCAAGCATGCACTAAGTTTGGATTGCAAATCTGTTTTGGATCACAAATATGCCCTGGAGGCTGCTTTCGTTTCTTTGTTGTTTAGTTCTTAGTCTTGTTGATTCAAGCAGTAGAATTAGAAATTTTATCTATCCTTGTCATTCATGTGTGAAAAAAATCAAGTCCTTTTTTTTTCAGGATTTGTGCTTAATGGATCTCAGCTCTTATTTTGCTCTAGCATTATGTGTATCACCATGCATGTTGTAGTGCAGCCATTGTTAATAAAGGCAAAAATAGGTAAGATATATTTATGCATTCATCTCTTATCTTATAATTTCTAGAGATATTTCTATGTCTTTTCATGTGTATACGTGGTAAAACCCGAAAAATATTTGTGTAGGAATTGCTCTGATGCTACTTCTACATTGGGAGCATCATACTCAAATGATAAATGTCTATTTCTAATTACAAATGTATATTATCTTTTAATATGTGAAAAATGCATTTCAAATTTCTCTTTGTTTCTTTTTTACTTTTTAATTGTCTGATATTCCATA
This sequence comes from Trichopus zeylanicus subsp. travancoricus, assembly GCA_005019695.1. Lineage (NCBI taxonomy): Eukaryota > Viridiplantae > Streptophyta > Magnoliopsida > Dioscoreales > Dioscoreaceae > Trichopus > Trichopus zeylanicus. The sequence goes on from RXID01022599.1 coordinate 1,383,463, forward strand.
TATGATAATTTAGCACATTTAAGATTCATAATGTAGATTTTTGAGGTTGCCTCCTTTAGAGCTCTAATCTATTATCAACATTTTTACTTGTTATGTTGAAATTAGAGAAAAGCGAATATTTAATTTTGATTACTTGAGAAGTCTTTTATATTTATGTATCTAATCGCATTGTGTTTTATTGCTTAAGCCATAAAATTAATTGCATCTATTTGTGTTTTTTGTTAGAAAAGAAAATCATTGATGAGCCAAGGAAGACAACGTGCTTATGCTCCATCCTATAGTAGTTTGGAGCTTCACAAATCCAAGAATTTATCAACAAGATGGTGGAGAAAAGCCATGGTGAAGCATTTTCTTTGGTTAGATGTTGTGAATGTTCTGTTGAAGTAAAATTTTCCACTCAAAGTAGACTTAGAGTCTTGTCCTCCCAATCTAGTGTAATAGGGTGTGTAATATTATAATTGTGTATGAGGAGATGCCCTCGAAGGAAAGTCTTTAATCGAAAGGATTATAAGAAACATATGTAATAGTTTGCACCACTTTGCATTAATACTGGTTTATTCCTAGTCTTTGTCACTTTTGTCTTTTACTATAATACTTTGGGTGTTGAAGCCCTCAACATTTTAGTGTCTTTATTTGTATATGCTAATTTGTGAACACATAAAGAATATAAATTTTTCTATCTCTGTTGATTGACAAATTATTTTTATAATTACTTCTTATGGCTTTTCTCCAACTGAAGCACCTGTGTTATCACTTTACCAAACATGTTACTTTCGTGTATTATAGTATTATGAGATTGTTTGAATATGGAGTTCCACCTAGCAAAAGCAATTGTTTTTTTTCTTGCATGTTTCGTAAGTGTTGTCTTCTTTCCTTCTTTATCATGTGTTGGCCTAAATAAAATAATTTGTTATACTCTTAAATTTTATAGGGGTATATTTATAAAAAATCTCAAATTATTTTAGTCAAATAATATTATAATTATATTAATATTATAATAGTATTAATATAAAAAAATTTTAAATTTATTTGCCACATGTTATATTTACTTAATAGTATAAATCTATTACTTTTTTGTCCTAATTATTAAAAATATTATAATTAAATATTATCATAATTATAAGTAATTTTAAAACTTATAATTATATAAATTTTATTAATTAATAAATATTATATTTTTAATTAATATAATTATTAAATTATTTTTTTATTTCTATATATTACTCTATCTAAACGATCGAAATTATACTTTCATTTTGAACCTCACGATCCAAACAACAAAGTCATAAAATTCACAAAATTACTATTTTTTTTACTTTTACATTAAAAGTTATCCAAATAACCCAAATCACACTTCGGTCACTTCTATCGCTTCTCATATTGATTAATTCCATCACTTTTATTATTTTTAAAAATTAATACCTATCCAAATACATCATAAATGTAGCAACTCTCAGCAAATCATGATGATGGTCAGATGCAATTAATTTTGATAGTTGTATTCATCCTTACACTTTTTTTATCTGGTCCAATTAAAATTTTATTTCATCTGAAACCTGATTCAATTGTTATAATAGCTATCACAGCTATGGATTCCGACCGTCACGACATGACCCAAACGACCTAGATCATAAGGTTGCCGTGAATTTGGACCGTTAGATCATTCTGACATGGCAAGGTAGATTGGTGCGTCAACCGAGTGGTCAACAACCGCAGTGGTCTCCCACGCACTCCAGAAATTCAAATTCAAGCAAAAGTACTGGTGGGGGCATTACCGTCATTTCACAAACCCGTTTCGTACCTTTCCATTACTGTACAAAATCCAAACAAAAACCTCCACTTCTCCGAGCCAAGTGCCCGCTAAATCTCGGAAAACAACACCAAACTCCAACGAAGATCATTTACTCCACCAAAGCTCGAAACTTTTCTAGCCGCACCTCCAATGGCGACCTCCTAGCTCAGTGCAGGGCTCTGTCGAGGCGCGGGGATGGGGCCGGCGCCGGTGGCGAGGCACCAGAGGGCGGGGGGCGCGGTCCCGGCGAGATGGGTCTGGTTTCTTTGCTTGTCCTGCTTCTCTTTCGGCGTCCTCGTCGTCAACAGGTTTGTGATCGGTTTGGGAGGGTCCGGAGTTCGTTTTTGGTTCTTTTTGGAGGTGTAATTTGTGGGATTTTGATTTGGGAGGTAGGGATTTGAGGGGTTTGGGGGTGGTGGGGGGAGAGGCGGTGTGGGGGATGGGGAGTTTGGTGGCGGGAGTTTGGTTGCATCTTTCGTGCTAGTGTTTGCGTTCTGATGAACATAAATTTGATGATAGGGGAATGTACAAGTTTTAGTCCTATTTTTGCAGTGAAGGCATTGTTCTTCTCTTTTTCGATTGGAGAATATTAAATTTCATCCTATTTTTTTGGATTAAATGGTTAAGATTCAAAGTAAAATTCTCGTTTTAGTAAGAAGCTTATCTGTGTTTTCGGATGCTTAGAGAATTCCATGCTCAACAGTCTAAATGAGGGTATTTGGAACTGATAAATCTCTTTTCGTGATTGACTTTCTGATTTAGTGGTTTGCCCTCTGTGCGAATAGCTTTTCAATCTACGCGCAACTCATAAGTTATTTGTTGGCCAATTAAATTGCTCTTAAATGTTAAGAGTTATGAGAATGGGATTTTTGTTTGGACGTCTCTTAGATGTTATTAATTGAATAACTGTACGTTGCAAATGCTTCTGTACTATTCAGGTCTAAATTTAAGATGGTAGGAAGTATCTCATCTATAATTCCTGAAACTATTGGTGTATTTGCATGTTCTTAAAATCATTCCACTATTTTTAGTTGCCAAATGAAACATATTTCATTTTTGGCATTTGTTGTACAAGAAAAGCTTTCAACACTTTGAATTTTATATCTGTCTTACATATAGACTTTTATCAAATAATTTTTGTGCCCTTTTGACTTTACAGAGTTTGGAGTGTACCTCAGCTAGTCAGAGTGAATGAGAAGGTTGAAAGTTATCATCGGAGGTTCGACTCTCAAGTCCACATAAATTGTGAAAAAAAGGTAAGTTCTGCTGGCACCTCTCCTGTGTATGTGATATAGCAGCCTGTTTCCTACTCACATTATCTGGCTGTAAGCTCCTCAATGCGCATTTCAGAAACTCTCTTTCCAAGATGGAGAAATTCTGTATCAAGTTTCTCGAACTCATGATGTGATCATGTAAGTCTACATTGAGCTTTCCAAAAATAAATAAATAAAAAATAAAAAATAAAAACAAAGGGTCTTCATTCCTATCCCAAATGATGATTTTGATTTCTTTGCTACCTCTGCCTCTTTCATGGTTCTACCTATTTTTTTGACAAGGTCCAATTTTTGGGATTGTTACCCATTGTTATTTGGATGACACTGAACTATATATCTATCTATCTATATATATATATACACACACACACTAGGTCTCTGGACAAAACGATATCCAATCTAGAGATGCAACTAGCAGCAGCTAGAGCTGCACAGGCAAGCAAGCAGGATAAGTCTTCAATAGCTGCAAAACCTCGGGCAGACAAATCAAATGAACGGCCAAAAGTTTTCTTTGTCATGGGAATAATCACTGCATTTAGCACCAGGAAACGGAGAGACTCACTCCGAGAGACATGGATGCCTCAAGGTAGCACTGAATTCATTTACCATTTTTACTATGCAAAAAAAATGCTATTTGTATCTGATTGATGCTGCTGTTTGTTGCTAGGAGAAAAGTTAAGAAAACTGGAGGAAGATAAAGGAATTGTCATTCGCTTTGTTATTGGTCACAGGTATCATGTTATGCATGATAATATTTCTTTTTTTTTTTTTTGTTTCTTTATTTTGGATTTTTTTCCCACCATTTGTTAACCTATTGGAAGGACTCGGGTTGTTGCAGTGCAACACCTGGTGGTGTTTTGGACCGTGCTTTAGATGCAGAAGATGAGGAACACCAGGATTTCCTCAGGCTGGTACTTCAAATTTTGTTTTGTTTTTTAGCACAGCCATTATGGAATTATCAGTCAATGCACATAACCACATTTACTTAAAAAAAGCTCATAACCACAACCATTTTTATGTCAGAATCATGTTGAAGGGTACCATGAACTTTCTACAAAGACTCAAATATACTTCTCAACTGCTGTGGCTACTTGGGATGCAGAGTTTTACATTAAGATTGATGATGATGTGCATGCCAATCTAGGTATGTTAGTAATATTCCGTTTTAGTTTTCTTAAGTGTTTATAGATATACGAGTATAAAATGAGTTGGCCTTGCGACTGTAAACAGGTACAATTGGTTCTGTTCTAGCGCGGCACAAATCCAAGCCTCGTGTTTACATCGGCTGCATGAAGTCGGGACCTGTTCTTGCAAAACAGTAAAATCTGTTTCTATAGCTTCAGAAGCATATGACATTTCCTTAAAGTGTAAGAGTAAAAATAATTTACTTTGGTTTGTGTAGAGGAGTTAAGTACCATGAACCAGAACACTGGAAATTTGGAGAGGAAGGCAACAAGTATTTCAGACATGCCACAGGGCAGTTGTATGCCATATCAAAAGACTTGGCCACATTTATCTCAGTTAACCAGTATGTTCTTGATCTTCTTCACATTGAACATACAGTTAGCTGAGTTGCCACATCACAGTTATAATTAATATTGCAGGCATATACTACACAAATATGCTAATGAAGATGTTTCGCTGGGTTCTTGGTTCATCGGCCTTGATGTTGAGCATATTGACGAAAGGAGTCTCTGCTGTGGGACTCCACCAGGTAATTGAGAAACTGGTTAAAATAATTTTTGCTAGTCTTACTGCCATTTTATGTTGTTCCACCAGAAAACCACATTCAGTGTTGGTATTTGCAAAAATAAAAAGTAATAACAAATAACAAAATCTTCTTGGCAAATTAATTTGCAACACATTGGCTAGTCACGGATTTATTGTGTTAACAAGAAGTTAGATGTTGCATGTACATAAGTACTGTCAATAAAATCTAATCTCTTAACTTTTACATTGCATTGTCTGGAGTAGTTTTTCCTGATCTTTCTAAATGATATATTCTTCTACCATTGCTGCACTATTCTGAACTCCAAACTTGTCACCACTATACAGATTGTGAGTGGAAAGCTCAAGCTGGTAATCCGTGTGGAGCATCGTTTGACTGGAGCTGCAGTGGGATTTGCAAATCGGTGGAGAGGATGGAGGAGGTTCACCAGCGCTGCGGAGAAGATGACGGAGCTGTGTGGCATGCAATGTTCTAAGAACCTGATATATACCTCTGTTGTGATTTCACTCTATGTATGTTGTAATGTACATATATTATCGAGTCACAGCTTTAATTGTTTATCTAGTCTTCAGGGTTTTTTTTCTGGCATATTAATGGTTAACCATGGATTTTCATGTGCATCTGATCTCAAAAATGGATTGGGTGTGTGCAACAGCTTTTGATTCTTCTATTTTGTCTTTTTTTATAACATAAAACCCCCTGCATATAGCTTTAATTATCAACAATTCATCCATTCTAAGACAATTATTGATAATCCATATTACACAAAGTAGAAAGGGAAAAAAAAAGGAAAAGTAGTTTGATTTCACACGAGAAGCTTAAGAGGGCAAAAGTGAGCTCCCTATTTTCTTGCTAAGCAATCGTCCTGATACATTAAATACAGAAACACCAACAAAATTTCTGAAATTATAATAAAGGGATAATTACGGGTGGCCCCCCGTAATTAGCCTTAATTACGGTTAACCCCCCGTAATTTCCGTAATTACCCCCACCCTTCCGATTCGCCCATATTTACCCATAGCCCCTGATTGTTATTTAATCAAAATTTTACCAAAAAATTCCGATTTTACCCCGTTATTTTTACACATACACCACTAAAAACTTATTTTTTATATTTCACCCCCCGAATTTCGGAATTTTGCAAATAAAACCCAGAAAGAACTCATATTTACAACAAAGTCCTCCAAATTCGAATTTTTGCAAACAACACCCCGTTGCGCGGGCGGGAGCGGAGGAGGAGGCCGGCCGGCCGGCCGCAGAAGCGGAGGCGGCGGCCGGCGGCGGGAGCGGAGCCGGCGGCCGGGCGGGCGGGAGCGGAGGCGGAGGCCGGCGGCTGGAGCGGAGGAGGAAGCCGGGGCGCCGGCGCGCCGTAACGCGGGAGCGGACGGCCACGGCCGAGGCCGTTCCGCCCCCGCGTGCCGGGGACGGAGGCCGAGGCCGGTGCGCCCGCACGCGGGCGCCGGCGAGGACGGCCACGGCCGAGGCCGTTCCGTCCCCGCGTGCCGGGGACGGAGGCCAAGGCCGGCGCGCCCGCACGCGGAGGCCGAGGCCGAGGCCGTTCCGCCCCCGCGTGCCGGGGACGGAGTCCGTCTCCGCTCCCGCGTGCGGAGGCCGTCCGCGGCCGCGTGCCGGCGGGCCGTCCGGCGCGCCCTCGGGCCTCCGGCGAGGGGTGTATTTGTAAAAATTAGTTTTAAAAAAAATTTAGAGTTATTTTTTTTAAAAAATTTAATGGTCTATTTTTAAATTTGTAAATATTAAATTTATAATTATAAATATAAAAAAACACTAATGTCTTTTTTGTAAAAATTTTATTTAAAATATGATTAAAAATATAGACTTATTTATAAAAAAAAATATTGAAGGGGTCTATTTATAAATGTACAATATGAAACTTATAATTTTAAATTTTAAACTTTGAAACCTTCGATGACTTATTTGTAAAATATATTTATAAAATAAATAAAATTTGGACGTATTTATAAAAAAAAATATTAAAGGTGGTTTATTCTTAAATGTAAAAAAAGTAAAAATTAGTTTAAAAAAAATTTTACAGTTATTTTTTTTAAAAAAATTTGAGGGTCTATTCTTTAATTTATAAATATTAAATTTATAATTATAAATATAAAAAACACAAATGTCTTTTTTATAAAATTTTATTTAAAATATGATTAAAAATATAGACTTATTTATAAAAAAAATATTGAAGGGGTCTATTTGTAAATGTACAATATGAAAACTTGTAATTTTAAATTTTAAGTTTTGAAACCTTCGATGACTTATTTGTAAAATTTATTTATAAAATAAATAAAATTTGGACGTATTTATAAAGAAAAATATTGAATGTAGTCTATTTTTAAATGTACAAAATAATAAACTTGTAATTTGAAATTTGAAAATTTTAAACTTTCACTGTATTTCGCAAGGCAACGAGCGGACAGCGACGGCAAGCCGGCAGGGCAGCGATGGCAGCAGCTGCGCAGGGACTGACGGCGGCAGCGGCAGAGCACAGCGGCGGTAGCGACGCAGATGCGTTTAGGGCTACAAGAAGAAGAGGGTTATATAAGAAAGTTTTGGCCTTTTTTGTAATTCGGAATAATTTCGGAGAGTTATTTGCAAAAATCAAAATTTCGGGAACTTGTCTGTAAATTTGAATAATTTCGGGGTGTTATTTGCAAAAATCCGCGCCCGCGCCCGGGGAAGCAGGCGGAGGCCGGGGCGCCGGCGAGCCGGCGGCGGAGCGGAGGCGGACGCCGAGGCCGTTCCGCCCCCGCGTGCCGGGGACGGAGGCCGAGGCCGGCCCGCCGGCACGCGGGCGCGGACCGCCAAGGCCAAGGCTGTCCGTCCCCGTCACGCGGGCGCGCCGGCCTCTGCCTCCGTCCCCGGCACGCGGGGGCGGAACGGCCTCGGCCTCGGTCTCGGCGTGCGGGCGCGCCGGCCTTGGCCTCCGTCCCCGGCACGCGGGGGCGGAACGGCCTCGGCCGTGGCCGTCCTCGCCCGCGCCCGCGTGCGGGCGCGCCGGCTTCGGCCTCCGTCCCCGGCACGCGGGCGCGGAACGGCCTCGGCCGTGGCCGTCCGCGCCCGCGTTTCGGCGCGCCGGCGTCCCGGCCTCCGCCTCCGCTCCCGCTGCCGGCCGCCGCCACCATTCCCGCGGCCGGCCTGCCGGCCTCCTCCTCCGCTCCCGGCCGCGCGACGGGGTGTTATTTGCAAAAATCCGAATTTCGGGGACTTTTCTGTATATCGAAATAATTTCCGGGGGTTTATTTGCAAAAATTCGAATTTGGAGGACGTTTTTGTAAATCTGAATTCTTTTGGGGTGTTATTTGTAAAATTCTGAAATCCGGGGGGTTAACTATAAAAAATAAGTTTTTAGGGGTGTATGTGTAAAAATAACGGGGGTAAAATCGGAATTTTTTGGTAAAATTTTGATTAAATAACAATCAGGGGCTGTGGGTAAATATGGGCGAATCTGAGGGGATGGGGGTAATTACGGAAATTACGGGGGGTTAACCGTAATTAAGGCTAATTAGGGGGGTCACCCGTAATTATCCCTTTTTTTTATCACGAAATTTTTTAAAAAAATAAAAATGCATACAGCAACTATTTTGAAGTAATTCTGAAAATTTCCGAGCTTGCTGGACATTTCCTGAGTTTCAAAATTTTCCATGTTGAACATTCCCTGTTGCTACAGCTGATACCAATGCATATGAATCAATACAGCAAGAGAGCATCGGAGCCATCAATATTATAGAATATATATTCTCATTTAGCAGAAGCAACCATGAACACAACTAGTTCCAAGTGCCTGAAGGAAAGACTGAACACAATACACAAAGAGAAGAGCTTTCCTCCTTTTTTCTAGCCTAGCTTGGCGATAACATCATCCAGGGCAGACTTGGTCTTTGCGTAGTACTTCTGAGCTTCTGGGGCGCTCTTGATTTTTGCAGCATGATCCAGCTAAACAAGGAAAAAAAATCAACCCCATAAACATTAGCAATGGAGAACCTTGCTTGTTTGTTTTTGACAACAAAGGAGCATATGGACATATATATACCTCGTCGATTGATTCAAATAGCTTGCTGGTGAGTTCTTTGAACACTTTCTTCTCCTCTTTGGGCTTGGCAGCGGCGACAGTGTTGAGGTCAAAGCGGAGGTATGACGCCTTGAGGCGAAGGTCATTCATGACATAGGGCCACTCCTTCTTCTCGATCAAGTCCTTAACCTTCAGAATGTCCTTGGCTGCCTCCTTCGCACGGGTGGCAGCCTGATCTGGAGGCAGTGGCTGCAAGTAGAACCTCTGCTTTGTGTACGGTAGATCAAAATCTCTGGGTTCGTCAGCATTTAAGAATCCAGCTGTTCAGACAAACAAAGGAATTAAAGGAATAACACAAGTTCAATTGGGAAGATACAATCTTCTTTCATCTATTCAATACTCGAAAAGGTTAGCAAGCAACTATATGTTCAAAAAATTTTCTCGTTCAAATTTCAACCCGGTATACTATCAGTTCAATCTTCCGTGAAAGCACGCAAAATGATATAAAACAAAAAATGTTTTTTTTTTTTTTTTATCTAGTAACTCTCAAGTAGATTTTATCAACACATCATGCGAGACCTAATCGATTCTGGTTTCGGACTCCTAATAGCAAGTGTTATGTCTCGCGGTTCTGAAAAGCAGAATACGGCTGAGCTTTTTGTGGAAACTCGTATTTAAACTCAGCATGTGAAAATCAAGTTAACTGAAGACTCATTTAATCCGTTGGAAATAGGAGAAATTTGAGGAATTAGCAAGAAGGAACAGGACTTACGCAGTCCACCGAAGGGTTGGGGAGCTGGGCCGAACTTGATGGGCTTGGCATCTGCAAGCACAGCCTTCACAAATGAACCACCAGCCAACCCAGCAGCAACCAGACCGAGCACAACCCGGCGACTACTCTGGGCAACTGCCTCACCTACAGTCTGTTGAGCTCTAACTGTAAAACCCGCCCGGTTGACACTTACCCTGCTGCAATTTGGCACAATGAGACGGCTGGAGCTGCTGAGCTGGAGGCTTCCCTCCAGTACTCCCTGAGTAGAGGCCCGTAAGCCGGCCATTGAAGCCATAGCTTGTGCCATTTCACAGCTGACTCTGATTTTTTGTTTTCAGAGGAGGAAGAGCTCTTCGGGTGGATTTTATTTGGTGGTGTGTATTTGCGCTTGTGGCTTCAGGCAGCAATCGTAGTGTGCCTTATCTGCCCGCTTATGGTTTGGATAAACTAGAAGCCACTAATAGATGGACACATGTCCGTCTGTGCGATCTGATCATGGGAGAGGTGGATTGGATTACCTTGTCACCAATGAATTCCTGACACCTAAGCCATCTATGGCCCACACACAAATGCACCTGCTGCTACATGGCTCCTTTCAAGCGCGATAGGCATTCTTAAATTTTCATTTTAAAACTCGTCCTCTTACAGCACTTTTTCTACTGAACGGAAAGGATTAACATGCCCCTGCTAACTCTCCAAGGCCCCAGTAGAACTTGGGTTACATAAGGGGCACTGCTTCTCCGGGATGTTCCTCCCAATACTTCTCCTGCTTGCATCAAGAACATAAGAACTATCAGATGCCCTTGTCAGGCCAAGACACATCTATGTTACAGAACCAAGCAGTGGAGAATGTGTGTATGCCAACATGTAGCACAACCAAAAAGGAATGAAGTAATTAGTCAAGTGCTTCTATTCATTGAGTAGGAAAATCATTGAGTTTCATCTTCTTGAGCAATTGAAGGCAAGTTACAGAAGAAATTCAACAACATGACAACAAACTTGAGGTCACTTCAATTGAGAAAGGCCATGCATAATATATATAACAATTCCTCCAAATAACACAAAATTATTACTCTTCATCTCATTGTTTTTTAACACAGCTATATATTATAGCATGTAACCATTAGCAATATTTTGGAATGCAACGGCAAAAAACAATATTTCAACGCTCATGGTTTAAGTGATAAAATAGCAAAATCAAATTGCCAAATATTCTGAAAATAACTGGGGATTCTTCTCCAGATATGTTTGCACTGCATAGAAGAGAGCTAACTGGGTCTGTCCATTGTCCAACCATAGAAACAGTAGAGAGGAAAAACAAATGCATTAGATATATAACTACCTTGTAGAGTTGCTCAGCTAGAGCAGAGGCAATGGCACCAGTGTAAGACGCAGTAATGTAAGTAGATACAAGAGGGCCAAAAGATCTGTACAGTCTTATGGCATGCATGGTCTGCATACATGCTCCACAGTTTGGTTGCAAACTGTCTACGATGGCTTCAAAACATATAGCTATTCAAGAAGAAAGAAACTATATCTCTTGCAATTCAATTGAAGGCTATTTACAAAAAAAGAATTTGTAACATGACTAAGGAATCAATTTAGGAGATGAGATGACAAGGAAATTTCTACTAGAAGTCGGAAATCAGAAGCACCATATTGGGTTTGATTCAAGCAGGATTCCCTTTCTGGATCTGGAAGGGATTGGCTTGTAGACTTCAATTAGAAGCTAGTTAACAAACCCTATCACGTTTTTTGCATCTGGAATCCAAATCCTTCAATGTCCAGTTTCAAAAAAATTAGATACTAACCTACTGCTTCTTTTGTTTTTTTTTTTTTTTTTTTGAGATAATGAACTTATTGATTTCTTAGAAATTGAAAAAAATGATGAATCCATTCGTTATATATCATATTTGCATGCTCAAGCATCTCCTATCCACAAAATCCAAGTGCCAAACATACAAATATTTTTTAACTTTGGATGCCGCCCACATAGCATATGGACATTTGAAACTTTTTTGATGCATAGACAGAAATCAAAGAATGCCAATATTAACTGCAGAAATTTGATCCCGCTATATCTCCCGTTTCTCTTTCTTTTCTTCTTGTTCAAGAGCGTACTTTACTAACTCTAGAAACTTGATCCCTCACTGAGTAGATACGGGCTAAGCATCACTCCTTCGCAAAGGGGCGTCTCTCCGTTGTATGATCAGTGTACTGACTTGTTCCTATCTACATTGTTTTGATACTTCTCTCAAAGAAAGAATGAATAAAGCTCATCCTCAATCTCATATTAAAAATCAAATACTCCAAATGAAAATCCAACTTTCATGCATAGTATTCTAAAGATTAGGTCTTGAACATGGTGCACCAATCTTTAGCAGAATCCTTCCATAATTTCTTTCAATTTCTATGTCTAGCCAATGAGCAATCCAGCACATTCAAAGCTTAGCTTCCACTAGAAAATCTCTGTCGCAGTTGATCAATAAGAAAAAATTTTTTTTTTTATATTTTTTATATAGCCCTTTTGTAACAATCACAATCCGACTAACCTTCAACATTGAACAAATCGAAATCGAGATTCCTTTAAGCGGCAAGCAACGACCATACAGCAACGAAAATTTTCGTTTTTTAATTTCGCAGCATTAAGAACGAATCCACGAGGAATATAAACGTACCATGAAAACAATCTCAGAATACCGAAATCCGATGCTTGGGGCTCCCAAAACACACTAATTACAAAGCATCTCACAACAAAATACTAAATTTTAATTGACAAAAAATCTAAATTTTAAAAAAGAGATTTTTTTAGCATAAGAAAAGAAAAGACGCACGATTTGAATCGAAATGCATGGACGACGGCACAAGAACTCTACCAGAAACCCAGATCACCGGACGACTGTCGTCGGCGTCGGCGCAAGGGATGGAGAAAAAGTGAGGGTTTCGCGGGTCGTATAGGAAAGAAACCGAACCAACCTCCAGCATTGAAGCCAAACAGACCCGGTCCAGAGACCGGACCGGATCAGGTTCAATTTGGAGAGGACCGAAACCATTCTCCATTCCACAAATTTCAAGAAATTCACAGGACATTTTTGAAATTTAATGCATTTTTCCTTTTAATAGCTCAGTAGATCAGCAACATACAGAACTTTTTGACAAATAAATAAAAAATTTATAAAATCTGTGCCATTTGGGTCATCACTTCACGCAGAATCGGTTCTGTATCTGCATAGCACGACCTCACCATTGCACCGTTCTTCTTCTTAGCAGCATCTTCCATCTATCAAAAACACAGAACTGAACTCGTCAAGCTTTCACAATTTTGCTGTAATCACCAAAAACACACAAAATATAATACCTTTTCGACGTTGTCGAACAATCTGTTTGCAAGGTCGACCAGCGGCTGCTTCTGCTCGTCGGCGGAGGCGGTGATGACCTTGTCAAAGTCGTAGTACATGGTGGTGGACTTAAGTCGCAGATACCTCCTGAAGTGGTTCCATGCGTCCAGGCTGAGCATGTCCCCCAGCGCCAGCAGATCAAAAGCGTACATTCGCAGCCTGTACTTGCTCCCGTGCACGCCGATGTTCGCCATGTACTGCCCCTTCTTCAGGAATGATCTCGTCCCAGTCTCCTTGTTTGCAATATCTGTCAACGCACAGGCATAAAATATCAGATGATGCAATGAAGCTGCTAGTGTAGAACTATGGGCGCCAAGGAAGCTCACCGTTGGTGACTGTGGGCACTGGCAATGGCCCGGTGAGCCAGAAGCCATTGTTCTCCTCTTCGGCGAGCACGGTGGCGGGAGCTTCTTGCGCGATTAGAGTTGCCAGGGCAAGGCCTATGGTTGCTCTCCTGGAAGTTTGTAGGTGTTGAGGTTGTGGTTCTTTGGAGGGTTGTGATCTGATGGTAGTTGCAGATGCCGGAAGTTTTGGGCTGGTGTGGAGGATCTGGGAGGCTCCATGGATGCTGGCCAGAGATGTAGCCATGCTTCTGCTATGAAGGAGAAGTGTACCCGAGATGCCATGCGTTGGTCTGGCATTTTGGATGATAGTCCGCCTTTTTCAGCCACACAAAGGATATCCATGTTAATCTCATGGTTATGGTTTTGGTTTCGGTTGAAAGCCATTCTCCTAATCCATTGTTTTATTTAATTTAACGGAAAGAATTAAAACACAAAATGATGAATTCTGGAATCTAATCGGTTCAAGTTCTTTTTCTCGGTTTAGATTCATAATTTTTGTACGAAAAATAATTTACTTGATTTTAAATTAAGTTACAATTGGTTTTTAATTTTAACTAACTGTAATATGTCAATCATATTTGTTAATGTTTAATTAAACATAATATAAATATCATCAGATTGAATATGAATCTCGGTTTGGTCAATGGGTAGGTTATATACTCTTACTTGGTTTTTTCTTATTATTAACACCCCAAAAATCAAAGTTATTCCTTAACTTTTGTCCTTTATGAACCGAAACCGGAACCGAGTCCTCTAGTAATCCAAGCCAAAACCGGATTCCAAATCTTCGACCAAACCCTCCTCCAAAACCCCTGAATGCCGACGGTTGAATTCAATCTCCTTCCCCCGACATTTCCCGTCTCCTTCCTCTCGCGTGAATGGCTTCCGTCTTTCCAAATCTATCAATTTTCAATCCAAATTTTCCTGGCAATCACTTCAAATCCACTCCTTGGCCTCCCAATCTCCGACGATTAACCAGCCTCTCACCTCCCTTCAATGTGGGCACCTCCTGCAATCCCTCACCGCCGCCAAGTCCTTCCGGAAAGGCCGCCAACTCCACGCCCACACGATCACCTCCAGTGTCATCGTCCACGACACCTACCTCGCCACCAAGCTGTGCGCCATGTACGCCTTCTCCGGCGGCATGGCTGATGCCCGCTGCTTTTCGACGGCCTTCTTCTAAAGAGCTCTTTTTTATGAAATGTTATGATTCGCTTGCAGTGGAAGGCCTCTTGATTCGCTTGTTTTGTATCGGGAAATGCTCATCTTTGGTAGACGAGCAGACAACTTCACATATCCGTTTGTTCTCATGAAATGAGGAGATTTGTCGCTTGCTGAGATTGGCGAAAGGGGTGCATGGAGAGGTCATTGTTTGTGGGTTCGAGTCGGATGCTTATGTGGGCAATTCGCTTCTTTCGATGTATTGTAAACTTGGGCAGATGAGGGTTGCTCGGAAGTAGCTTGATAGAATGCCACAACAAGATGTTACTTCTTGAAATACAATTATTTTGGGTTATGTCAAGAACGGTGAACCAGAAAAGGCGATGCTGGCACTTGCTTCTGTGAGCGTGGATGGTTTGAAGATGGATTATGCAACTGTTGTTGGTGTTCTGCCTGCCTGTGCTGATTTGGGTGTGGTGAAGCAGGGAAAGGATATTACGGAGTGGCGTGGAATTGGATGGAGTCTTGACAAACACGTTGATGTTCTGACTTTATTGTAGGTACTAGGCGGTTGTTTGAGACGATAAGTGATAGGGATATTGTCTTGTGAAATTCTTTGATTTTTGGGTGTGCTCGTCATGGAGATCCTGTTGAAAGCTTAAAACTTTTCCATTGGACGATGTCCAAGAGTATAGTCCATGACATAGTTACTCTTGTAGCAGTTCTCGGGCCATGCGATCAGATATCTGCCTTGCAGTTTGGGAGTAGTATGCATGCTTGTCTTGCTAAAATGGGATTTGACAAGGATGTTGCTGTGGGGACTGCTCTGATAGACATGTATGCAAAGTGTGGGAGCTTAAGATGTTCTCATCATGCTTTCGACTAGATGGGCTCAAGAAACATGATTTCTTGGAGTGCGATGGTCTCAGGTTATGGACTATATGGGAGAGGAAGGGATGCTATTGCTGTTTCAGTGAAATGAGGGCAAGGGGATTAAGTCCAGATAGGGTTGCTTTCACCTCAGTTCTCTCTGCATGTTGCCATGTTGGTTTGGTCACCAAAGGCAAGGGGCTCGTCTACCAGATGTCAAACGAGTGTTCTATAAAGCCTAGTGTTGTACATTATTCATGTATTGTGGAATTTCTTCAAAGGGCTGGTCAATTAACATGGAAGTGATGCCAAATGCTGATGTATGGGCTGCTCTTCTTTCTACTTGTTGTACCCATCGGAATGTTCAGCTAGCAGAAAATGCTTTAAGTCTGAATCCTAAAGGTATTGGTTCTTATATATCTCTATCTAACCTATATGCCGTGGAGAAAAAGTGGGATGATGTGCAGACAGTGAGCAGCAAGGCTTAATGGACTGAGAAATCCACCTGGTTGCAGTTATGTTGAATTTGATATGACAATTTGTAGATTTATGGTTGGAGATAAGTCCCATCCACAGTCAAGGAGATATATGCAAAGTTGAATGTGACAATTATTGAAGGACTCTGGATATATGCCAGACACCAGTTCTGTATTTTGTGATGTTGAAGAGGTTGTAAAGGTAGAGCTGTTGTGGGATCACAGTGAAAGGTTGGCACTTGCTTTTGCTCTTCTAAATACATGCCCAGGGATGACTATTAGGATTACCAAAAACCTAAGGATCTGCAATGAGTGCCACATGGTAACTAAGCTTATCTCCAAGTTTGTCCATCGAGAAATTGTCATGACAGATGCTTGTAGATTCCATCATTTCTAAAATGGGTGCTGTTCGTGTGGTAATTATTGTTGAGATACGTATAATCAGAGTTATCAAAGGGAAATGGCTCCAGTGGTTCTGTTGCTTGTAGAATGTACTCCATTGAGAACTTCGGTTTTGATCTCTCCAAGGGCACTATGGGTTTGAAGTAATCTTCAGGACTTGGATAGAAGTCCTGTAACAAAAGGATCAAGTTAAAGAAAACGAGGGAAAAAGAAATTAATTGATGTGAAAATTCTAAGTGGATATACAAACTTCAAGAAGACATTTCAATAAGATGGAGGACAATTTTGATGTCACTTCTGAAAAAACATTGATTGTTCAGTAGACCACTGTTGCTCATTTTGGCCTGTGTTCATATGAATAGATAAGTAGACTTCAAGCGGGTAATTACCTGATCAGCATGCATTTTCCTTGCAAACACCTTAAATAAGTTGAAATTTGAGTATTCCAATAGGTCATCTCCTAGCCTGAGATATGTCAAAGTTGTGATTCTATGCTTTGGCACACCATTTTTATTGACCCCATTTGGTCTTGCATTTTTCAACATTTGGTTGTATGCTTCTTTATCATATCGGTTTAGTGCATTTTCACATGCCGCCTCAATGCCCTCTCTCCAGCCTCCACTCAACACCTGGTAAAAATTTCTAGGACCTCAATCATATTGCTATCAATCTTTGTCTCAATATAAAAAAAAAGAAAAATCTACTGATATCTTGAAAATTGTGCAGAGTAAACATTCTATACTTGCAGTGAGAATGCTTTACCTGCTTAACAAGCTCCTCGGGTCCACTCTTAGCTTCAGCAGGCTGTTCAGAATCCCTCATCTCAAGACAAGTGAAGTTCAGAATTGCATAGTGTCTTGAGAGCATCCTTGCCAGGGTTCTGTAGCCATCACGATCCCTCAAATTGTAGTATCCAGTGGTGAGCTCTGCTGCATGGCTATCACTTTTGTACCACCAATGAATCCCAGAAACCTGCGTAGATTCAGCGGTGATCACTTTGGGAAATCACGTAGATGTAATGTTGCAGCAAAAATATGAGGCAGGAACCTACCTTTGCTGCGACCTTAACTCTGCATCCTAGAAAAGCTTGGTTAGCCAAATCAAGGATTTGGTCAGCATGATATATCAGCAAGTTGGAATACCATGTGAGGAAGAACTTCCCATAATCTGTAAGGTATGTCCCATTTGGTCCAAAAAACTGTGTAGCATCAGGAGTGTCATTGTACTCTCCTGCATCACTAGGCAATGCCCATTCAGGGTGCCCTGCCTTTGTTGCAGCTTCTTTGAAATCTGCTTTGAGATATTTATCATAGCACTACATAGGTACCACACAAATGTTAGATGACATTGTTTGCAACTTGCAGAATGCTCGGCAACTTACCTTTAGAGTATTTATTTTGACATTATTTGTATTCATCAAAATGTTGCAGGTTGTGCTCGAACATCAGCAGGCATCCATCAGATTTCAATGGTAAGGAAAAATCTTTCAACCAGACCACATTTTTGACAAACCTTTTACTAATTTTTTATCCAGATTTTTTTATTTTTTAATGAGCTTTTGATCAATCTCTGATAACTTTGTGTGGATGTTCTAGCGGATCAATCATATTTGTATGGTAACCCTGATTGTTGATAATTGCAGTTAAAAACTTGTGAAGGACCCCTTTTCGTTGGTAGAATTAGAGTGCTGAACCATGAAACTTCAGGCAAAAGTAAGTTTTTAAAGATCCAGATTAAAAGATTAAATCTTCTTCTCTCTTCCTCTATATAGCTCTATGTTTAATCAGGGTAAATAGCTCTATGTTTAATAACTACAGATAGGAGCTAATCATATGAAGCATACCTGAAATTCTCCGATGCCTGGAAAGACCCAACCCTGATTCTGCGGATAAGAGGGATACCTCATTTCACCAGCTGGACCAAGTCCTACCTCTATGTCTGTGATCGAACCATCTTCCAAGAAATCAGACATGGCCTTCCTGAAGCTTTTCATATAATCACTGTAAAGCTGCCATTGAACACAAGGCCAGTGCTCAAGTAAGTAATTGCCTGATTATTTTTGCATCGATTTCTCAGTCCTAGTCTTTATAAAATGATCCATGTTTCTCTGCAATTATAGTGTTTTGATGGTGTATGCTTTGTCAGTAATAAGCTTTCTGTGCTAGTTGCTTTTTTTCTGAGGAAGCATTGCATTTTGATCTCAAAATTTGAAATTATGCACCCGGAGAAAAATTTATAGACATGGCACTCTCAAATTTCATATGCATAAGCAAAAATATGATTTCCTGAAGAATACAGTATCAAAGAAATCAAATCTATTTACTCAAATTACTCAAACATAATGATTTTTCACAAATAGAAACAACAAAAACAAGCCTTTGCATTATATTACCCAAAATAGGCAAAGTTTTAAGTGATCAAACCTCGATGGCTTTACGTCCACCAAAGAAGGGCTTATTATCCACTCCAAGGCTGAGGTACTCCTCATTCCTCGTCCCACTCCTGTTGGTGTAGAAGATGTCGGGGTTCGACTTGCCAACATCCCGTACCCATTGTGGTATGGGGATGTTGACGACATCGCGCACGTTACCGCCACACTGATGGAATGACATAATAGCCTGCAATTTGAGCCCTATGTCCTTCACCATCTGAAATAGCTTCCTGTAAGCACTCCAGTTATATATCATAGCTTGGGTTTCAATGATCCCCCACCAAACGTCCACCATAACACCGTCCACACCAGCATTCTTCAGCTTCTTGAGTTGTTTCCTTAGTCCTTCTGGATTCTCAAATACATTATCAGCAGTGATTACACCCAGCTGTAGGCAAAATACATGTTAAAGGTTCTAAACAGACTGGCGTTTGAACTTTAGAGTTTTGGGTCACAAGGGTACTTACTGGGAGCATCACATAAACTGGAACATAGTTTGATAACATGGAATTCTCTTTTTCTGCAAATGGGAAGATCTGCATGGTTTTAGAGTGTGGAAGTGAACTCAAAGCCTTTGTTTGCAGGTGCTTTGGCTTGAGAGGATGTGGAGAATGGAACTAGTTTAGCTTTGCTATTATAGATCCTGGGGAGGTACACCGCTGTCTTTTCTGCCACAAATGGCACAATAATGAAAGAGAAACTTCCTTGTACTCCAACTTTGTTAAATTGATTTCCACTGTGATCCAGCTTCTTTGTCTTCTTTGATCTCCTGCCAAAGCTCTGCTGCTGCACTGGCACATGTTTCCTCCGATAGAATCTTGGTTTTGGAGACAATGGCCTTCCTTCAAATCCTCTGAATCGTGAAATGATAGCCATTGCATACAGTTTCTGAGCGGGAAGAACAACTGACTTTGCCATTGTTCATGAACAACCTTCTTCATTTTGCTCTTCAATCAAATACTTGAGAAGAGAAATGTGGTGCTTGTTTCTCTTCTCTTGTAAAATTTATCCAAACATTTTTGGCGATGCATGTTCTTTTGAAATCTGCATGAAGGGATGATTTTGATGTTTGCAGGGGAAACAAAGACCTTTTCCCCTTGCATGGAAAATGGAGTCTCTCTCATTTCTTTCTTTTAGCAGATACCTCAACAATTTACACAAATAGCAATTTGGCATTGTAGGATCAAGTATAAATTCCATTGGAACAATGCACTATTAGAATATTCATTTTCCATATTTTTGGCAGGAACTTTTCACATTAAAAAGCTTCGAGAATGAAAGAAAGCATGTCAGGGCCTGAGTCAATTATCAGGGATCTCTGCTGCCCGACAATTTGCTATACCAAAGTGGGAATTGTGAACCAGCTCTTTTGATCTTTCCTCAAAACAATAGGAGGTCCAGATGCATCCTTCCATCTTTGGCCTAGCACACCTAGCACTTATTTCCTTCATTGAATTCCACGCTTACTCAGCTTTCATCTACTGTAAAATCAGAAACTTCACAGGTGTTCTATAACCTGAAATCCAATTAATGGGTTGCACCTTGCAAGCCATGCTTATGCTGGTGAGATTTTGAGCACATGGTTAAGGAGTAGTGGTATTCGTATTGACAATGATATTCCACGTACTTATTTTCCCACATTTTGTCTTCTGCAGAACCAACGGGGAGAATGGCGCCAGCAATACTTGCCTCTGTGGAGCACTGTTTCTGCTTTTTTCTTATTTTATCAGGAACGTCCGTTCCTGATGGCAAACTGGTGGCTCTGAGATGGTGATGTAGGATATCTAAGAGCGAAACACTATCTTGTAATCTACTGCTCGTGCAATGTTCTTGATGCTGTGGTTGCCATCGACATTGATGTGATCTTATTTCTACAATAAATAGACACATTTTTACCATCTGTGTGAGATGCAATAATGGATATTATGGCCTGACAAGTACAATTATCTGCAGGATTTGTTGATTATATTTGTGGAGAAGTGCAATTGGAGGCTGCAAGCATGCTCCGATAAAGAAAAAGAAGAAATTCAGGCACTAGGAGACAGAAGTCAGATTGAGGTCTGCTGCATTGTCGGATGTTTTTCATTGAGGAGATGCTCTTCAGAGCATCTACAACCGGCCCTGCGCTGCAGGTTGGTCTTGGTGGTCACAGGAGATGGTTAAAAACAAGGTTTCAAGTTTTAGTCGAAATCGAGTCGTTCCGACTAGTTCTGAAATGAAGCTGTGTATTTCGTTTCGGTTTAAGGTTTCAGAAGAGCAGAGCGAGTAGAGCGAGCAGAGCGAGTAGAGCGAGCGCGGGTCGAGCGCGGCGCACCGGCGGCGAGCTCAGCGCGCGCGGGGAGAGCACAAGCGGGGAGCTCGCCGGGGGAGCGCGAGTAGGGAGCTCGCCGTGCGAGCTCGCGCCGGCTTCGTGTCTGAGCCCGCACCCTCACCAGACTGGCCCCGCATGCTCACCAGCCTACCGCTGCTCTCTCGTTCGCCTCGCGGCTTCGCCGACCTAGCGCCTATTCCCGCAAGCTGAGATCAACTTTGCATTGGGACTAGTGCTGTCGCCAGTTTGGTTCCGACGCCTTTGCCAGTCTCTGTCAAATACTGTTCACATACATGATATTATTCACATAACTGTTCATTATTTTTAAAATTTTTTAAACATATTATAATTTTTTTAAATTTAAACTTAAAAAATAATTACAATAAAGTTAAATTTTAATTAAAATATAATTAATAAAAAAACTATTTTGATTGAAACTGAAATGAAAATGATTTTGATAAAAACACGTTAATTTTTTTGTTCACGTGTATGCGTGCATGACCGTTTTACCGAAAGTAAAACAAAAAAAATTTGTGTCGATCTCACTCCCATGTGAATCGCTATCACGAGATTGTGCAGAATTAGTTGTTCTGACTCGTATGTTTATAAATATTCATTTGAATTGTTTAGGTACTAAATTCATAATTTCACATCTAGATATTTCAAACTCAACTGATGATGATGATGATTAGTTGTATTATATTATAATTAATAAATTATGTATGTGTCAATTATATTTTAATAATAAGTTAAATTTATTTATGTTAATTTTTAACTTTTTAATCATATTTATATTGTTTCTCATATATTTTTTTATATAATAATATATAAAAACAGTGGTTAACTATCAAAATTAATTTTAATTAATTAAAATAATATTTAATATTGTGGTAAAATTAATTATAAATTATTTTATAATTTTTAAATTTTTATAAATTTTTTTAAAAATTTTATCGTATTTTTAATTTAAAATCAAAGTACATTCAAAATATAATCAAACTCTGATCAACACGCAATTTATAACTAAAAAAAATTTTCAGCCGAAACCGAAATGATCGAAACTAAAACGAAACGGCTGAAACGTATTGGTTTCGCTGGATGCCGAAATCGAAACTGAAACCGAAACCGATACTTAAAACCTTAGTTAAAAGAGTTCGGCTTGGGTCATGCAGAATAAAACTCATCTGGTCAAGCCACTTTATTTTATTTTTGCTTTGTAATTTGTTATTATTGATGAAGTCCATGTTGTCATCCATTTCAGTTCGAAAAGTTTTTTGAGAAATTGATTCACTAAATTATTTTTTTATTAATATGCACTGAGAAAAACCGTGAAGGAGATCGTCAAAATTTTTTTGGTGATGGTATATTCGATGTTCAAATTAGCTTGGCACTTAATAATAAAAGTGGAATAAGAAATTAGGTACTAATCCTTACCTTTTAAAATTTTTTAATGTTTATAGGGCTTTAATTAGTTTTGCATATTCGAAATTTTGTGATTTCAGCGTCATGATTTTGTTGGATTTTTTGTAATGGATATATAGTCTCGAATATTGAACCTTTTGGAATTGGACTTAGGTGGATATGTATTTATAAATATTTATTTTATTGGATGAGCTATTGATACATTGAAGTCACTGAACCTATTATGGTCATTGAATTGAGATCACTAAACCTACCGAGGTCATTGAATTTAGATCAGTAAACCTATCAAAGTCATTGAATCGGATCGAGGTCACCAAGCCGAAATCACCAGATCAAGGCTACCAAGTCAAGAGCGACAAGCCGAGGTCATCAAATTGAAGTTATCGATCTTCTAACGTCACTAAATTGACCGGGGTCACTGAACTGAAGTCATCGAATCGAAATTACTAAACCTTTTAAGGTCACCAAACCAAGGTTATCGGATTGAGATCACCAAGCCTTTTAAGGCCACCAAACCTTCCGAAGGCACCAAACCAAAACCCTCCAACTAAAATCACCAAATCATCACTTGTGTATATGCATATATATATATATGAATTTATTTTGAAACTTCAAAATAGTCTTTTCAGTAACAGAGACAACTTTAAATTTTTGACTTGATAATTTAGTTCGTTGATACAAATTTCTTTACTTGAGATATCATCAGTTATTTTTGTTGTTTTGTGTTTGTTTTTCTTACTGTATTAGGGAAAGTTTGAAAAAATTCCCAAAAAATAGAAGCTGCCCCCTGCGATTCCGGATGCTTTTGCTCTGCGGCCCTTACACTCCCTTGCCCTGCTCCTCCCCTCGATAAATGCTTTGGTTTCCATCTACGCCATGTCAATCTGAGATCAGAATGTTCTGATCTCTTGAAATTTGTTTGATTCTCTGTCATTGAATTAAATTTTTGCGCATGGTCCCTTAAATTATTACAAAATCACAACCTTGACCCTCAAAATTTTTAGTTACTATTTGGTTCGGAATCAATATCAGAATTAAAATTAAAACTAGTGAACTATTTTTATAAACTAATATATTTTTATCAAAATTAATGCTTTAATAATTTAAAATTTTAAAAAATATTTAAATTTTTATAATAATTTATTTTAATAACAGTGTAAAATAAGTAATTTTAATTTTGTAAGAAAATATAATTCTGAAAAAGACTGATTTTGATTCTGATCCCAAATCAAACGGGACCTTATTAACACGTTATACAACTCTCTTGCAAAAATTTGAATAAGGATATACATTCTATATCTAACAATTCAGATTTACGGATTGGATCAAATTTATAATATTATATTAAATAGGTTAATTTGAATTCGGCTCGTTTATTTAATGGCTTAAATTTTTAAACTGAAATCCAATTCCATTTTTAAATGGATAATCCAACTCAACATGAATTAAACTAATTTATTAAGTAGATCGGATTTAGATCATAATATGATTTGATCCGAATTAACTTATTTAATTAATTGGATCACAATTTGATCTAATTTGGATTAATCTAATTTATTTGAATTAATTCAAATTGATTCAAATGAATCTAAATTGATCAAACATGTTTAATTAATATCAATAATTTAAACAGATATTTAAATAATTTAAATAATAATATTTATTAAAAACTAATTATAACAAAAATTTTAATTTATAAATAATAAGTTTAAATATTACTAAAAAATATTAAATAAATTTAATTAGTAAATGGGTTGACCTAATCCAATACTACTCATTTATGATCCGATAAATAAGCGGATCGATCAGATCATAAACGGATTACGTGAGGCGTTCCAATGACGATCTGAATTTTTGGAAAAAAATTTGGGTTGTAATTGAATCAATCCTATCACAATCCAAACCCGCTTAATTCTGGTCCGATCATAATTTTAGACTCAAAAAAGTTCAAATGGTAATGAGGTGAATCCGATTATGACCCAAACTCATTTAATTTGAGTTAGATTCGGATGGAGCCATATATTGTGAGGTCTACTCTATTGTGTTTGTTTAAGAATACATAATACTCGTTTGGATTGAGATTAGCGCGTAATCCGTATGCGATGAACACACAATGAATAATTAATTTGTCTAATTGGTTTAAATTTCTACAACTAATAAAATTATTAAGATTTATTCTTCACCCAATTATTATTCATTAATGTTTACACAAAAATATATTTCAATTGGACTATTTACAGCAAGCTACGCTCAAAGGATTAAACCAAGACTCGGGCGAGTATTGCCACATTAGCGTTTATTTCAGAGAACATTGCTTTAAACAAAAAATTTGCAATGGTCCACGTGCGATGCACGTGATTGGAAAACAGTAGAACACGTGGGCCACGCGTTCGTCGATGGGCCCCAAAGAAAAAAAATTTTTTTTAAAAAAAAATATTTTAATGGGTTTCCCGGGCCCAGCAGGCCGAAGGCCGTTTACCCGACCACACCGTGGTGGGCTTCCTCGAGTCGATAATGTTGCCTCTGCCTCGTCCCGTCTTCCCGTAGAAAACCGGAGAAAGAGAGAGAGAGAGAGAGAGAGAGAGAGAGAGGCAGAAATCAGACAACTTCCAAACCCTAAGGCTGGTCGGAGCCCCTCCGCTCGGCTTCCGGCAAGGGATCCGGGATGAATTCCTTCGACAACTCCAATTGGGCATTCGATCCCTCCCTCATCACCGACATCGTTCCCGCCGTCGATTTCGGCTCCGCCGACGCCGGCTACTACTGGACTCCTCAGGGACTAAACGTCTCCTCCAATGTCAGGTGCCACCACTCCCTCAAATCCCCTTCGATCCCTTTGCCTTCCTCCCCTCGATCTATGCCTTTGAGGCTTGACCCTCTTTCGAATCTAGGGTTTGCTTTTTTTTTTCTCTATTCTTCGCGTCAAAGGGGGTATCTTCGGTTTCGCAAAAAAAATTTCTTTTTGGTTATTCCGATCTACTGAATCTGTATCACCATCGTTTGGATCTCAAAACTAGATTTATTAGAAAATGCTGAAGATTGGACAGATGCTATGTCGGTTCCCTAATTTCTCTTTATTGAATCCTTACTGTTATGCTGGTCTAGAGTTTTATTTTGTGTTGAATTTTTTCCAGTGTGCAAACTGAGGGTTCCCTTGGGAACTCAGATCGCCAAAAGGAATCAAGCTCTTGTAAGCGGTATGTGGCGTTATTTGTTTGATTATATTTAAGCAATAATAGGATCCCTTAAAGAGTCTTGAAGTACTAAAAATTGTTACTTACAGTGCTCGATTGGAGTCTAGCAGCGGGCCGAGCTCAAAGGCTTGCAGGGAGAAAATGCGAAGAGATAAGCTGAATGACAAGTATATAATCTGTCTTACATTTTAATACTCACGATTCATCACTTAGTGCGTATTGCTATTGGTATTTATCTTTCAATGGCATGGTCCCAAGGGTTTTTGACTTTACCTGATTTAAGATTCCTAGAGTTGAGTTCCATCTTGGAGCCTGGGAAGCCACCAAAGATGGACAAGGCAGCTATAATAAGTGATGCTGTCCGCATGGTGACTCAGTTGCGCAGTGAAACACTGAAGTTGAAGGATTCAAATGAGAGTCTTCAGGAGAAGATTAAGGAGTTGAAGGTCGGCATAACTTATGTATCTAGATAATTTTTCATGTTTACTATTCTTCTGCTGAGTCTGGTAAGCTTTTATAACAAATAATCTTTTTAATTTTATGGCTTCTTTGGTTTGTTTTTTGACTTTATGCCATTATGAACATATTTAGCTGAGATCTCATTGCACTTTATTTGAGGTTTTTACCTTTGCAATATGATTTCATCTAAAAAATGATGGCATTTTTTGAAGGGACGGTGTAGTAACTGTATTCTTTTTTCTATCTTACTCCATCTAGATTGATGGGGTGAATTAAGGCTCACTTAATAATGATATCAAAAACATTATCCAGTTGATTTTGTGGGTACACTAGGAGCTGGAGCAACCCACCAAGGATAAGGTCATAGATGTGGCATTTAGTGGGTATAGAGCAACTTACGTACTGACATTGCGACCTTTTAAACTGCCTGTGAACAAAACCCCATTCAATTTTATAATGTTTTGTTGCCTGCAAGTATGATGTTTGAAATGCAGTGGGCACTTTTGATTTCTTTGACCGTCTCCATTAAAGCAAGTGTCTTGAGAAGTTTCAGTTGAGTGATTTATTCTGCTGCACTCAATTGCCCTTGGCAGTTAATCTGACAAGCTAGGGAAGTATATTGGAGATCTCTTATTTTTGCTTCAGGATTTGTAACTTGGCAGAAGGATTTTTTGTGTTGCACCTTAAATGGTCAAATGGGGTCATTAGATTGACATTATCCTTTTGCTTCAGATTTTGTTCCATGCTTTCCACCTTAGCCTATGATTATGCTATTGCAACACCAGTCTTCCTTGTTATTACTTTGAGATTTATCTGCTTGGTGTTTTGCAGGCTGAGAAGAATGAG
The DNA here is from genome assembly GCA_005019695.1 of Trichopus zeylanicus subsp. travancoricus. Lineage (NCBI taxonomy): Eukaryota > Viridiplantae > Streptophyta > Magnoliopsida > Dioscoreales > Dioscoreaceae > Trichopus > Trichopus zeylanicus. Next base: position 1,410,374 of record RXID01022599.1, read on the forward strand.
CTTCGTGATGAGAAGCAGCGGCTTAAAGCAGAGAAAGAGAGTCTTGAGCAGCAGGTCAAACTCTTTAGTGCACGGCCTAGCTTTGTAGCTCCTCCTCCTGTGATACCAACTGGGTATGCTTCTCAAGGGCAAGCAGCAGGACAAAAGCTAATGATGCCTGTCATTGGCTTCCCAGGGTACCCGATGTGGCAATTCATGCCACCTGCTGACGTTGACACTTCACAGGACGTGGAATCGTGTCCACCTGTTGCTTAGTTTAAAATTGCTGGTGACTGCTGACCCCATCCATTGTTTTCTTAAGCAAAACATGGGGACTTGTTAATGATTTGTAATTCTAGCTTTCCTTGAGACCTTTGTTGCTTTGACAACTACCAAAATTGTTATTGCAATCCGTTAGATCAACTGTGTATGTTTAGATCAACTGTGTTTAATTGCATATTTTAATGGACCATTATGTGGTTTGTGGATAGTTGCTATAATCTCTTTCAGACCGTGTTATATATATATATATATATACATTATTGCATTTGGTATCAATTGAATTGCAGCATATAACAATTCTTCAAAAGGACAGAAGTTTTTGATTCTATGATTTGTCATTGTAGAATCATATATTATTATATTTCAAAAAGTGTGGAATCTGCAACAAAATGTGAGTCAACTTTTGTAAATCATAACAATACACAAGAACATATATGTCTTAACACATTAGGTAGATGAACCATCTATTCTCAATCTATAGAATATATTAAGCTTATGGAGCAAATAATCAATAAAAAAGAATATCAATATTATAAAAATAATTGACAACTAATTAAGAAAGAATATCAATGTAAGAACCATCAATAATCAAAAGTGTATAGAAGGGAGAAATGCATATTGTAAAAAAACAATTAGGAAATAGATCATTGAAGATAAAATCATTTCAATACGGATGTACTCTCAAAATCTCATGAGAATTGCGTATATCTACACTTTTTACTATAAACACATTTACTATACAATTGACACATCGAATGACCCCACTAATCCCATAAAAAAAGTACACTAATTAGTACTGGTTTACTTGTTTTTATGAATAGGATGATACTATGTAAATCCTCTTAAATTATTCTCCCTACAATTGTGATCAACTTTAAAGAACAACCAAAAAAGAGTTATAACATCCGATAAATTTGTTTAACAAAAATTAAAATAAGAGAAGGTTGATTCCATACATTTCAAGCTCATAACAAACTTTGTTTAAGAAGATGAATCAAACAAATTCTAAATCATCGAGTTTGGAGTTCAAATAAAAAATTAAGACAAATTAAAATCTGATTTACAAATAGCTCTTGAAATATAATTAAACAATTATACTAATAACAGTTTATTAATTGCTTATATCATAATTTGGCAATAAGAAAGTTCACATTGGCACTTAGATAATAAATAAAATATTTATATTTAATCTCTTGCTATTTTCAGAAATTACATCTCTATTATAGTAATGAAGAATTTTAATTATATTTTATAGAAAACCCCTTACAATGTTAATATCTACAACCAATTTAATTTCATATTCTAATTAAATCAATTTAGTTAATATTAGTTTAAATACGTTAAAATCGGGACTTCAAATCCAAACTGATTGAGCTACAATTTCATACCAACTCAACTACTATTCAGCTATTTGACTCCATTAACCCTATTGAACAAATCAATTTAACCAAAATCCATAACTAATTAGGCCAACACTTAACTTTAAACCCAATCAAAACCGAACCCAAAACCAAAACTAAAACCAAACTCCAAATCTAACTCAAAACCCATCTCCCCATCCCACAGCCAAACCCTGATTCCAATAGTCGCGCCGCCGCCGCACACTGTCGTGCTGCGCCATCACCACGTCACGCCGCGCTGCCCCTGTGCCACGGCGTGCTGTCGCCACGCCACGGCGTGCTACCACTGCAGCCCGGTGTGCCGCCACCGCGCCACCGCCAATTATTGCAAACGAAGCAATATCTTCCTTCAATTCCCCAATTTCTCACATCCCTCGCTGCAGACTCAAACTTGCAGCGATTTTGCCAAGATGGAGTTAGGAAATAGTTGTTTGCATATAGCCCCCTATATGTTGAGATTTTGCCAACAAGTCCAATTATAACTAGATGACCAACTTTCAACCTCAATCCTTCACGATCAGATCCTTTTCAATACTAGTTTTTGAATTTCGACGATTAGCATGCATCTATCCTAAAGATTGATGTAATTATTATTCACACACATTATTAGTATTTGTCCATCAACAGAACCAATGGAATCCAACAACACAGAAGATAAAAAGTACAGCTGATCAAACAAATGTCTCCGAAAGAAAAATGACTCAACTAAAAGACAAAGATCATCAACATCGCCATCCCAGAAACCAGCCCCCCCAGAGCCTTTCGAACAGCATCATTAGCAGCTGAAGTCTGCGGTGGTGATGCACTCGCTGGAGTCACTGATGAAGATGGAGGCTTCGATGGCGCAGAAGTAGGTGCACCATTAGGAGGCTTTGAATGGTGAACGTGATGTTCAGGTGGCGGAGCTTTAGTATGCGGGGAGGGAGGCTTAGCCTTCGGAGAAGAATTGGGTGGGGGAGAGCTAGGAGTCGCCAAAGGAGGCCCCGCTACTGCTGCATCCACTGTATTAATCTCCATCTTCATGCCTGAGCTGCAGTGCCCTGGCGTGCCGCAAATGAAGTATCTCTTTCGTGGAGACGTTAGCGCGATTGTTGTGGATCCGCCGGTACCAAAAAACGATTCCATTGGACTGCTTGTCTGGCACGCATTGTAGTCAGCCTTCGAGACCTCAAGCACGCTATGCATCGCTGAATAAGTGAAGACTGTTTTGCAGAAACAAAAGAAGTTTCAGTCGGTAAAATGCTTGCTTGCAAACTTAAAAAATGAGACATTTGCAGAGCTATGTGAAATAGATACCGATGCTGTCGCCGACGGAGAAGGTTTTACCAGACGCCCATCCCTGGAGCTTGGTGTTCAGATCCCAAGCTCCGGTTGGCCCGCCGACGTTGAAGCTCGTGCTCGTAGCCAACCGAAAGAGAACGGCTAGAGCTGCAACAGACAATAATGCTCTCAGTGCTACCATATCTGCTTGTTGAGATCAATGCTTCTGCGAGGACAAGACCAAAACAAGTGTATTTATAGATGATGGGAAGGAATTTTGCACCACTGGAGAGAAGTATTTCAATACCATTATGCAAAGTTGGTAGCTCGATTGGCTGGGCTTCAATGTCCATGTCTTCTTTAAGACTGAGTCAACAGGACAGCTTCATTTGACTTCAGATGACAAATAAGAAGCCATGTGATGGCAATTTGATAATGGCATGCTTGGAATTCGTCAAGCTATTAATTTTTTGGGTAAAGAATTGAAGATCATGTGCTATGCAATAGCGCAAATATACTATTGATTGAACACTGTAATCAATGTCAACTTGTCCACTCGCAAGGTTTTACTAATCAATAGTAAACATTTTTGCTTTTATTGTCCCTATAACATTTAAATAGTATAGATTGTAAAGGTCGATGGGACAATGAGCTAATAGATAGGTAATATGTTTGTAACTAGTAGTAATTATTTTTAATTCTAAATTAATAAAGTGGTGGAATTGAGATTGAGCTAAATATGATGATTGCCGTAAACCAAATAATGAGGTCTTTTCCTCGAAAACTGGAAAAAATAAAATCCTGAAGTCGGGTGGACCGCAAGGTCTAGACGTCCAAAAACAATATCGTGTTGGGTCGGAAATGTCACATAGTGGTATCAGAGCCACTCTGCACTTATTGATCGATGTGGGTTAGTTTAACGAAAACGCTGAGCCCTTGAAAGGAAGAGATTGTAAGGTCCGATGGGGGCATGAACCAGTAGACAGGAGGTGGACCTGTAACTAGCAACAGTTATTTTTAGCCCCATATAGACAAAAATATTAGAGTTGAAACTAGGCTAAATATGATAATTGTCGTAGACCCAATAACGAAGCCTTTTTCTGGGAAATTTTAGGATGGGTGAGCCGCGGGCTGCAAATGCTAGGGACAATAGAGATACACATAATGGTTTTAGAACTACTTCGCACTTATTGATCGATGCAATAACTCTCAAAGACAATGTCATGAGTTAGAGGCCTCGTAGTTTGGATGGATTCAATCTTTGGAAATAAATGTCTCTGTGCAAAATTATATCATGCTCTAGAGCTAGGTAGCACGTTCTGCACCCTTATATTTAACAAACCATGGCAACGGAAAATTTCAGAAAAAGAAAAGGAAAAAAAAGAAATTTTAGCAAGGTAGCTTGAAGCTCATGTTTTCGCCACTTCTGTACTGTCTCCAGACATCCATCGCTCCAAAGCAAGTAATGGAGACAGTGCTCAATGCCATTACAATGCTGACTGTGAACACAATGACAGATGCTCTGCCTGACCTCACCACAATCTTTTGTATAATTGCCAACCCAACGATCGATGCCACAAAGCATAATATAGCGTAACCTAATGCTTGCCTGACCCCATTCATGCCAAGGATCAAGTACTGAGCTGAAGACATTGAAGAGGAGAACAAGACCATGAAACATGTTGTTGCTGCTGTAATCTGCAGTTTTAGAGTAAGCAGAAAAAATCAGCAAATAGTTTGTCTATAATTACGTCCTAAATTAAATTGTACGGGAATTTCAATCGATGAAATACTACCAGTGGAGGTACTCCAATCTGTAGAAGGACAGGATTAATGAGCAATCCTCCACCAATGCCAAAAAGTCCACCCAAAGTTCCTGATAAGAGTGAAGCGACAGGGAAGATAATTTTGGGGAATGCTTCAATCCTTGTCTTGCATACATTGTGTTGCGTATGTTCATGTGGATTTCTCTGTTGCAGTTCTTGCCTTTGATGAAGAACAAATGCAGTAAAACCGAAAGCAAGCGGAATTTGGAACGATGTGACCAGCCAATATCCCACTCCACATGGCTTAATGTGTATGAAACCCTGCAAATTGCTAACATCTATGATTTGAATTCATCAACTACATATATGCACAAGAGACCTTTTATTTTCTAATCAATATCAAATTAACTAATATTTATCGACGCATTAACCAGGCCGGGCCCGACCCTAGTAACAAAACCTACACGCATATATCATGCTTGTTGCTTTCCATCCGCACTACAAGCTATGCTGCCAATGAAGAAAGGCCAAAGTGGATGTGGTCATGGGACATATTGTATGTCTTTCTTGTTGGATAGAGATAAGCATTCATGATTCATTCACCTTCTCCTTTCAAGGAAACCACATGTAGTAAAACAATCGGAGATCGCAGGAAGTATTGTACCTTTCCATCCTTGTCACCAACAAGAAGATGCAACCCAAAGAAGGACATCCAAACCAGCACCAAAACCAACATCTTCCCCCATGGAATTCCAGCACCTGCTGCAATTTCTCCCTCTTCTTCTCCGAGCAGACCTTCCTCCATCCTCCTTTTCTCACAAGCCTCATCGGATTCAACCTTCCAATACATCACTCCAGCCCTGCAGGTCTTGAAGGTAGAATAAGCCAGGAGAACATCAAAAAGCACAGTGATCATCCACTCTGGGAACATTATATTGAAGAAGACCCCAACACTGACTCCCAACAGCAGGCATGGCTGGGACAGGAGTGCAATGTCATAGTCTATCGATGATCCAGCTCCGGAGTTTGGCTGCCAGAGGTTGAAGACGACACTAGAGAGCGAGCCTCCGGTGACCATGAAGGCCGAGAAGTTGGCCGCCGTCTTGAGTTCCAGGCCGGCGACAAGGTTGAGTATGGGGAGAAACAGGGAGCCGCCTCCTACTCCTCCTGCACTGGAGATCGAAGCCGCGAAGAAACAAAGGATCCATGGAAGGACTACTTGAATTCCCATGGTTTATGGGAGATCTTGAGGAAGAAGAAGAAGCACAGGAGGCAAACTAACTAGGGTTTCATGGAGGTCTCCTGTTGGCGCTCTTATTAGTGCGTTTGGCAGTGGTGATGATATCAATGCTGAAATTCCGAAATTTGGTGTTTACCAAAAAAAACCCTAAAATTTTGGGACAATAAAAAAGTTTGCCATATTGGGTTGGAGTTCTTATGGGAAAACCCGCACGGTCCATGGTTCATGAAGAATCGTCACCAGATTAAAGAATTTAATTGACGATCAAATCAAATAATTAACGTGCGTGTCAAAACACAGTATAAAGAGGAGTTTCTCATGGTATTTATTCATCTGAACTGACGATAACATCTCAATAAAGCCACAAGCAAGCAATTAGCGAACTTCTATGTTTAGATCTCTTGAGGATCGCTGGAATCCGCGCATCTGATCTGCAACGATACGGCGTTCTTGGACAGTGTCCTCGGGTTCAATTGCAACCTCGATGATGACACGCTGCAGAAATACACTCTTTTTCATCAGAAATTGCAGAATTGCAATACTCTCCAGGTTGCGCAAATTTCATTCGCATCAAAAAGATATAAGGGCTTATCCGCAAGAATGGGGTTGGGTCAGCCTTGATCTATGTCACTGAATCAGCAGATAAGGAAAGGCTGAGTAGGCTTCCAAGCCAGAACATCACCATGAAGATTAAGATAAAGAGGCCAACAAAGAAGCGAGACATGGCTCGACATTTGGCTTCTCGTCCAGAAGGACGTTGCAGGAAACATTGGCGACGGCTGCCATTTGCGGTTGAAGAACTAATGCTTGTTTCTTGAACGAATCGCTTTTCCATTGATGATCGCTCGGCGGAAGCAGGCAGCGAGGAAGATGCAAACAGAAGACCGGGGCACGCGACGCTCGGGAAGTACCCAAAAACGGTTTGTATCAATTTCTCTAATGTTGTTGTAAGTTATAATTATCTCTTTATTCTTCAAAATTCAAAAAATTTAAAATTATCCTAACTAAAATATGTTTATAATTAACTAATTGCCTGGTTCTGGGAATAGTCGAAACCATACCCAATCCAAAAAAGGATATTATCCAAACATCTCAAGTAGTTGTAATAAAATTTGACCTGGCTACTTTAGTGACTTGGCCAGTTATTCGAAATTCACGATTATTCTATTTACTAATGTTAGTGATGTACAATGAAAATAGGACTATTTTCTTCTCGGACCTTTTATTTTTTTTCATCATATGGAAATTAATTCTTGTTTGCTTATATCGAGTTGATTCCAGTTCCTTTTCATTTTGGACAAAACAGATCTACTATTTTTTTTTATTATAGTTATAAAAAAGATCTTGAACTAAGAAATAGACTTAGAAGCTACAAAGGAGGGTAATTCTGAGCAATTATAAGAATATCTAAATTTATTACTATAATTTTTTTATTAAATAATTTTTAACAAAAAAATATATCTAAATTTTTTTATCATTTTTAAAAAATATGATATTTTTAAATTTAAAGTTAAGAATATAAAAATTTAAAAAGATTTGGCCCAAATCAAGAAGGTCAAAATCGATTCTCAATTAAAATATAATAAAAAAATTAAAAAAATAATTTGGCTGAAAGTATAAACCAAAACTTAAACAGTGACATTTAATATTTTCTCAATAAAAAGATAAATTCATCTGGAAAAAATATTGATCGAAATCAGAAATAACCATTGAGATTTTATTTAGAATAGATAATTGTCTGCCAATACAGTCCAATTCTTCTCAACTTATCAGTGAAGGAGACAACATATCAGCGAACTTCAATGTTCACATTCGAGGAGACCCGCGGGGCTCCGCTCAGCACATGAGTTGTGGCAACGCGGCGATTTTCCACAGTGTCCGCTGGTTCCTTGGCAACCTCAACGATAACATGCTCCAGAGCTCTTGCCTTGTTCAGTATAAATTGCAGAAGCGCCATCTCATTCTCTGTTCCTTTAAATCCTTCGATCGAGACAGTCTTCAGATCTGGAGATAAACATGGTCCACGCTGCGTTGCCCAGAAAGCGGCGCCATCTAGAGCAATATCATGAGGATACTGATAGTTCTGAACACACAAAGCAACCGATCGAGTTCACAAAGGACACAAAAACAACAAAGAAAGAATACCAATAATAAGAAATATGAAATCTATTAACGCACCTGGATAAGTTTCAAGTCGCCTATTTTTATGATCAGGCTCTCCAGTTCGCGATAACTCTTCAACAACAGAGCTAATCCAGGCAATTCATTTGCATGTACAGCAATCTCCCTTAGCACGAGAAGTTTAGCCATTGGGCTCGAAGCGGCCAAGCGCATTGTGTCCTGATCATTAGCAATTACCTGCACGTAGTACGCAGATGATGACACAAAAAAAGAAGTGCATTTGTAACTTTGCCATGATATATATATGAAACTAATTCGGAAGAGAATTATTTATGTAAATGTAACATACTTGAACAGTGTAATCACACAGTGTCACTTCCCGGGCGTTGTTCAAATGGGTCAAGAGTTCACCGATCTCAGTACCCTCATGCCCATTAAAGGATGGTTCTTGAACGCAGAAGTCAAGAACCACTTCTTCGATTAGCGGAACTTCAATGTCGAATACCTTCACCTCCCCCACGTATTTGAAATAGCGCAAGTTAGGTGCTTTTATCTGTAACACTCTGGCATCGTCCGATGGGCTCGGACACTCTTCGATCGTCAGTCTCCGAAGACTATTTCTGTCGACGGCAATATCTAAGAACTCGAAAGGACTCAGTTTTATTAATGACAGATCTTCCAGGGCTCTGCAGCTTTTGATCACTCTCTTGAGTGATTTTTCATTCAACTTCACTCTGGAGATTGACAACACGCGGAGCGCGCCAAGCGCACCAAACTTAGAGGCGTCGATCTTGCACCCTGATAATTTCAGGGTATGTAAAGAATCCTGGAGTTGGTAGACCACCGGCATCAGATCGGCGTACGAAACATACGCATAGGCGATGTCAACGTTCTCTTCGTCGGAGAAGTCGAGATCTAGTTCTCCTACATTCTTCTCGGCAACGGCGCCAACCCATGCATTTACACTTGGGAGATATTCCGCCGGTTTATGGAACTTCAAACGAAAAGTGTCCACGACCGGGGATGAGTAAGAGTTGATCAGTTGATTTCCGTGCTCAACGAACCGCCGACGGCCACTTTGCATGATTCCGTTCGCCAGAAACTGGCGCCCGTCGGCAATTAGTTGCCGGCAGACGGCTGGCTGGGTGAATGCGGTGGCATCCAGGATTATGTTGCGGGAATTAGCGGCAACTGCCATTGGTTTTTGAGCGAGGGGATTGGGTTGGCTGCAGAATGAAAGAAGAAGAGGACTGTATTGGCTTGGCGGGAGAAGAAGAGTACGAGGAAGACCGTATAAATAGATGACAGGGACACGCGACGGTTGCCAAACAGTGAACCGACGCGCCGAGTCGCGAGACGGTTGGATCCGACGTGGCTGCATGGAACAACGAACGACGAAAACTGCCGGTTTTGGTCTGACCTCGATGGGCTAGGCCCGTCCAAAAGGCCCACTAGTTCAGAGTTTAGGCCTGTCGACGAGCCCCCAGAGGTTAGCCAATCATTTCCCATTAGGCAGCGGGCTAATAAATCCGATCCACTTGCAGCCGTAAATGCATGTGTACTCGGTCGGACGTGCATGTTCTCGTCCAATGGCGTATCGAGGTCTGGCCAGCCAGGGTTGAGATTAGGTCAATCCGTCCTTCCTCGCCGGCCAGGGCCAGCCATTTATTTTTCACTGCTATTTCTTTACCCAATCTTGGACGAGGTCTCTGCTTCGAGAATCGGATGGAGTAGCCTCCAGTTCGCATGTGGTGAGCGGAACTCGACTTCAGGATCTGCAGCATCGGATTCAACCTGGGATTCATATCAAGCCAACGACGACCGCGTCTTCGCAGGCCCGAGAGTGTCGGTTGACGTTTACGCTCTTAACTAGTAGAATCCAGAAGCTCTTCACGCTCTCTATATATATGGATACCTGCGAAGAGCTTCTGGAGCAACCCATACTTCTAACTACGAATATTGGTAGTAGCGCACTAGGGCAATAGCTAGCTACATTTGCTCTCCGCTCGCCGGCAGCCTCTTTCCTCGCTTGCATGCGAGGAGGCTAAGGGGTCGACGGCCGTAGAAATGGCTGCTTGGCGGTCTGCCAAGCTCAGTGGACTGCCACCCCCACCGTGCAAACCTCGTATGAGCAACAATCCAGGCGGTCAGCGAACTATCAGCAGAACCAGTGGGACTAGGGTTATAGGGACTAGGGTTTGAGTCTCATTTACAATATTTTTATGATTTTATATTTTTAAATATTTTTCACCAAAAATAAAATTTTTTGAAAAATTATATATATCCATATTTTTTAAAAAATTATTTTTTAATTTTTCAAAATTTAAAGTCAAGTATAAAACTCTTGTGCAGCATTACCACAGTACTTATATAAAAAATATATATTAACTGTAATAGTAATATAATAATAATAGGCTAGTGTAGATATTATACACCTAAAAAACTAAACATTATATATATATATATATATATATATATATTATTATATATTGATTATGCAATTAATTTTGATCAATGTCTAATTTTTAGATATTTATATATATTTAATTTTAATTATTTTATTTTATTTCTACTCATATTGTTTGGTTTTAATTAGTATTGCTTATTTCACTCTATGTTGCATATATTAATTATAATATTCAATTTTGTAAATACTAGTACAATACTATTACATTATCTCAAATATTATTATTATATTATTATAATAATTCAATATATTTTTATATTATCAGAATAATATTGTTACAATATTTATAAATAATAATAACAATAATATTTTTTTATAATATTTATTATATGAGGGAGGTTGAAGGAGAACTTTAAAAGATTTTTACATATTTGAAAAAATCTCCTAGAGAATTTTCCCTCTGGTAAACGAGGTTCAATGACTATGCAACTATGCATCATTTCCGTGCCGTGCTGGGGGAGGAAAGACTCAGAACCATCGTCGTCGTGTGACCAAATCAGAAGCCAAAGATATCCAGACGCTGAAAAGTAGCGCGGCGATCTTTCTATCGTCTCTGAGATGACCGGAACCACGCTGCAACGCTTCTAGACAAATAAGCAATGCCACCATTCTGAAATTTTCTCCGTCTTCTTACCAAAATATTCATCATGGCTGACACGACTAGCATAGCTTTGCTCTTCTTCTTCTTCTTCTTTTATCCGGCCAAAGCCCATTCCCAAAATGAGGCCATTCTTGTTCACTGCCCTCTGGACTCCAACTACACTACCACGAGTCCCTTCAAGTCCGACCTCGAAAACTGGCAATGTTTTGTTCTGGAATATGTGATAGTTTCGGTACGGGTACCTGTATTTCTCAAGTCCACATACTGAAACTATGCAAAAATCAAATTCTTTGTTCAGCATTAGAAGTCATAGACGACTGTTTTCTGTTTACATTTGAACATACATTCAATTCTATTGCTCTCTCTGACCTTTCTTTCTTTTTCAGAATGGTTGTCTTTTTTCTTGTGATTCAAAAAAAATGATCTCTTATTCATCTGTTACTCTACACGTACACATCATTTTATCCTTGCATATTTAAATCTTTAAGGATTACATACTGAACTCCTTTTTGATATGCAAGATTCTGATCTCGAGGGCAGTGTTTGGGTTTGGGTTTGGCTTGAACCTCCAGACCTTGGTGATTTTCTTTTGGATCATAGCCAATGATTTGCCTATTTGTTCTTGAAACTTTGAGTGACTTGTTTGGATCAGATGATAATACCTTAAACGTGCCTAGTGTTCTTTGTTGGTCGAGGAGCATGTTAAATGAATTTGGCTGTTTTATTGCATCTTTCTTGATAACTTGGTTAATAAAATAGTTGTCCCCAATTGTGGTATTTATCTGCAATAAACACTCTATTTTGAAAAAGTCTATTTCAATAGAAATGTGCATTTGCTTCTCTGGTAGTAAGTGCTAATGTTTTTTCTTTGTATCAAATGGGCACATGATTGATTATCTCATTTGACATAGAGTTTATGTTATATTGTCACAATAAATTATTATTCTTTTTGATCTTAGCACAGAAATTCCTGGTTTGTCTGTGCGCCTTAGGAAATGAAGACATAGGAAAACAACGATGATTTTCTTGTGTGCAGGAGAAGATAACAAAACTAAAACAATAGTTTTTGTGATTGTTCTCTCATTGGTTGCTACGGTCATTTTAACATCGTGTATTTATAGATAAATCGCTGATTTTAAGTGTACCAACTTACTCGTAATTCGGATCACTCATTGGGTATATGCACTTACTACTTAGGAGACACAAATAATTTTATTTAATAAATATAATTATTTTAAAATTTTACGTATATTATTTGCTGACTTTTATATATATTCATGTGACATGGATTCTAGATATGCTTTAATCTGATTTAGTTATCTTATAAATGAGTTTTTAAATATTTTATATTATTTTTAAAATATTTACTAAACATGGGATCACTCATTCACTTACAGATTTGACTATTAGATGTGAGTTGTTAAATACCAGTTAAGTTATTTCATGATGTGAAAAACTCAAATTAAGTTTATTTATCAATTGTACGTATGAGTTTAATGTAAGATAAATTGATAATATATAGTTACATGGTTGAGATCTATTTTATGAGATATTGGTTTAATTCTTGTGAGTTATTTAATTATACAAGATTAAAATTATAACCTTACGTGCTTATAGGATATCAATTTCATAAGTATATGGCATTGTTACGTATTTGAAGCTGGAGTTTTCAGGTTCGAAGCGTGACAATTTAGTGATATCAGATAATATCATGGTGGGTTAGGGGCATCATACTTGGTGTATATCAATTATTTTAAATATTTAAAATTCTTGATATTATTGTATTATACGATAAGTAATTCGTTGAATACATATGTGATATTATGTGTATTTTGAAATTAAAACAAAAACTTTGTTCTTGAAAATTTGTGAAACTAATTTATAATTATTTACTTTTGTTATAGATTGTAAGGATAATTACTCATAACCCCCCGTAATTAGCCTTAATTACGCATAACCCCCGTAATTTCCGGAATTACCCATAACCCCCATTTTCGAAAATATTTACCCACACCCCCCTGATTGTTATTTAATCAAAATTTTTTCAAAAAATTTCGATTTTACCCTCGGTTATTTTACACATACACCCCAAAAAACTTATTTTTTTATATTTAAAGCCCCCAAATTCGGTTTTTTGTAAATTACACCTCGAAATAACTCAGATTTACAAAAAAGTCCTCAAAATTCGAATTTTTGCAAAATAAACCCCCAGAAATTGTTCCGATTTACAGAAAAGTCCCTGAAATTTGGATTTTTGCAAATAACACCTCGATGCGGGCAGGAGCGGAGGCGGAGGCCGGCGGCGGCGGCGGCGGAGGTGGAGCCGGCGGCGGGAGCGGAGGCTGGGGCGCAGGCGTGCCGAAACCCGGGCGCGGAACGGCCTCGGCCTTGGCCGTCCGCGCCCGCGTGCCGGCGGGCCATTCGGCGCGCCGTCGGGCCTCGGCTTCCGTCCCCGGCGGGCGGGCGCGGACGTCGGCCGGCGATGGTCGGCGAGGGGTGTATTTGTAAAAATTAGTTTTAAAAAAATTTAGACTTATTTTATAAAAAAAAATTTAAGGGTCTATTTTTTAATGTATAAATATTAAATTTGTAATTATAAATTTAAAAAAATCACTAATGTCTTTTTTGTAAATTTTACTTAAAATATGATAAAAATATAGACTTATTTATAAATAAAAATATTGAAGGGGTCTATTTGTAAAGTACAACATGAAACTTGTAATTTTAAATTTTAAGTTTTGAAAAACTTCGATGACTTATTTGTAAAATTTACTTATAAAATAAATAAAATTTGGACGTATTTATAAAGAAAAATATTAAAGGTGGTCTATTTTTAAATGTAAAAATAGTAAACTTGTAATTTGAAATTTGAAATTTTAAAACTTTCACTGTATTTTCCGTGAAATTTAATATTAAAAATGATTAAAATATTGGTTTATTTAAAAAAATCAAGGGATCTATTTGTAAATGTACAATATGAAACTTGTAATTTTAAATTTTAAGTTTTGAAACCTTCGATGAGTTTATTTGTAAAATTTACTTATAAAATAAATAAAATTTGGACGTATTTATAAAGAAAAATATTAAAGATGGTCTATTTTTAAATGTAAAAATAGTAAACTTGTAATTTAAAATTTGAAATTTTAAAATTTTCACTGCGCAGGGAGCGACGGCGGCAGAGCAGAGCGGCGGCGGCGGCGCAGGATGCGTTTTGGGCTACAAAAAGAAGAGAGTTTTATAAGAAAATTCTGGACTTTTTTGTAATTCGGAATAATTTTGGGGTGTTATTTGCAAAAATCTGTGCTCGCGCGCCGGGGACGGAGGCGGAGGCCTGGGCGCCGGTGAGCCGGCGGCGGGAGCGGAGGTAGAGGCCGAGGCCGTTCCGCCCCCGCGTGCCGGGGACGGAGGCCAAGGCAGGCGCGCCGGCATGCGAGCGCGGACGGCCAAGGCCAAGGCCGTCCGTCCCTGGCACGCGGGCGCACCTGCCTCGGCCTCCGTCCCCGGCACGCGGGGGCGGAACGACCTCGGCCTCGGCCTCCGCTCCCGCCGCCGGCTCCTGCCCGCCTCCGCCTCTGCTCCCACTGCCGGCCTCCACCTCCGCTCCCGCCCGCGTCGGGGTGTTATTTGCAAAAATCCAAATTTCGGGGTCTTTTCTGTAAATCAGAATAATTTCCGGGGGTTTATTTGCAAAAATTTGAATTTCGAGGATTTTTTTGTAAATCTGAGTTATTTCGGAGTGTTATTTGCTAAAAACCGAATTTGGGGGTTTTAAATATAAAAAAATAAGTTTTTTGGGGTGTATGTGTAAAATAACCGAGGGTAAAATCGAAATTTTTTGGAAAAATTTTGATTAAATAACAATCAGGGGGTGTGGGTAAATATTTTCGAAAATGGGGGGTTGTGAGTAATTCCGGAAATTAGGGGGGTTATGCATAATTAAGGCTAATTACGAGGATTTATGAGTAATTATTCCTAGATTGTATAAGGATTGAAAAAAAATTTTGCTAAATGTCTTTAAGTATATTTATGCTCTAATTATGTAATATAATTATGTCAATAAATCTGTCTATATATACATATATGTCCAATAAGCATATTTTAAGCTGGTACGGAAATAGAAGTCTGCCCCTGATCGAAGAATGACGAAGCAAGAGGAGACTTTCCAACAAAAATGAAATTCATTACGTCTACGATGTGAAAAACTGAAGGAAGACTAGATCAGCCAACTACTTAAAATATGAATACCTGAGATAGATGAGGGGTCAAGATAGCGCTTTAGATGCCATTTGAGTTAGTCTGTATTGTCCCTAGCTAAAGACCCTATCTAATACGGAGCCCAATATTTTCTTAGCCTCTCTCTCTCTCTATATATATATATACACTTGTGATTTGATTTTAGTGTATGTAGATCAATTTCTATTGTGAGAGGTCTTACCCAGCTATTGAGGTTAATTGGTTATAGACCCGGTTTGACTTCATTTTTGTGCTCAATAGCTATTAACGGACTATTTGATTCGAGATTAATGTTAAACTCAAGTTCAAAATTATAATCAAAGTGCAAAGAGATAATTTGGAGAAATTTCATGATGTGAAAAACTCAAATTAAGTTTATTTATCAATTGTACGTATGAGTTTAACGTAAGATAAATTGATAATATATAGTTGCATGGTTGAGATCTATGTTATGAGATATTGGTTTAATTCTTGTCTGTTATTTAATTATACAAGATTAAAATTATAACCTTACGTGCTTATAGGATATCAATTTCATAAGTATATGGCATTGTTACGTATTTGAAGCTAGAGTTTTCAGGTTCGAAGCGTGACAATTTAGTGATATCAGATAATATCATGTTGGGTTAGGGGCATCATACTTGGTGTATATCAATTATTTTAAATATTTAAAATTCTTGATATTATTGTATTATACGATAAGTAATTCGTTGAATACATATGTGATATTATGTGTATTTTGAAATTAAAACAAAAACTTTGTTCTTGAAAATTTGTGAAACTAATTTATAATTATTTACTTTTGTTATAGATTGTATAAGGATTGAAAAAATTTTTTGCTAAATGTCTTTAAGTATATTTATGCTCTAATTATGTAATATAATTATGTCAATAAATCTGTCTATATATACATATATGTCCAATAAGCATATTTTAACCTGGTACGGAAATGTAAGTCTGCCCTTGATCGAAGAATGACGAAGCAAGGGAGAGAGAGCCTTTCCAACAAAAAATGAAATTCATTACGTCTACGATGTGAAGAACTGAAGGAAGACTCGATCAGCCAACTACTTAAAATATGAATACCTGAGATAGATGAGGGGTCAAGATAGCGCTTTAGATGCCATTTGAGTTAGTTTGTATTGTCCCTGGCTAAAGACCCTATCTAATACGGAGCCCAATATTTTCTTAGCCTCTCTCTCTCTCTCTATATATATATATACACTTGTGATTTGATTTTAGTTTATGTAGATCAATTTCTATTGTGAGAGGTCTTATCTAGCTATTGAGGTTAATTGGTTATAGACCCGGTTTGACTTCATTTTTGTGCTAAATAATTATTAACGGACCATTTGATTCGAGATTAATGTCAAACTCAAGTTCAAAATTATAATCAAAGTGCAAAGAGATAATTTGGAGAAATTTTTGTTATTTAAATACTAATTTAATTGGTGAATTATGTAATTTTTTTTTAAAGTATTACACCCTTAAATATATTATTTATTAAAATTTAAATAAATAAAAAAAGATCTAATAATTTAATTTTTTAAAATAAAATAGAGTTAATTTGACTTATTTTTTGATAGTTAAATATTAAGTTAATTAAAATAATTTTGATTCTAATTCCGATTCAAACAGTATCTAAAATTCTCCTCCAACTCTTAGCACACCTGCTTTCTTTTCTTCATCAGAAGGAGCGAGATCGAATGTCCACCAAACATACTCTCCAGAAACGAGAGTCTCGACTTGGCGACAAGCGATAGGCACGATCAGCCTTGAGCACTGATCTCTGCAAAGGAGGTTACAATCACTGAAATGGAACCACGGTAGTGTTGAGGATATAAATCACATACTTTCTTTGTAAAGGCACTCGTTAACCAATGCTCTATGCAGGGAGATATACATATATATGGACGATTGCTAGTAGTCACCTCATTTCTCTTCCAATACCTTCTCGGCTTGCTTTCTGCATTAACAGTAGCGTGTCAAGTGCATGGCATACGTCTTCCATCAATGTCGATCTTAATTTGCTGGTAACCGGGCCTTTGAGGGTTCAGTCTCCGACGGAACCACGGCGAAAGATCATCAGCGTGTTTTCTGCAGCAAAAGATTAAATTGTATCTAGAAGAAGGTCTCTTGACTCTTGAGGTCGTCCCGCGTGTTTTGCATTTTTCTTTTCTTTGTTTTTCGACAATTTGCTCGATTTTTAAGTCGTGGATGTCCGCTGGCGCGATTCCGGCAGTGTAGGGGGCCACGACAATCCCAGTTGATTTCGCAGTCTGCATTCATCCTTCGCGTGTTGGGGGGATTCAAAGAACGCGCTGTGGCCTTGAAAAGTAGCCGCGACCTTTTTCTCTTTCCATCTGCCGTCCGGACTGCGGCTTTAAATGTTAAGGTCTCATTTGATTGGAGTTAAACTCAAGGTTGAAATTAAAAAAAATAAATAAAATGTAAAAAAATAATACAATCAAACAAATTTTATTTGGTTACTAATTTGATTATCAAGTGGTTCAAATTTTTTCTAAATTATTTTATCCGTAGTGTTTCTTTTAATTATATTTCTATCCTCGCCGTCGACTCTATTGTCTTCGGCGAGATACGGTGTGTCGGGCGAGCTCGGACGGTGAACTCGTCTGGAGAGTTTACACGGGCAGCTCGGATAGCGAGCTCGTACTAGCAACTCCATCTGCGAGTTCGTACGGTCAGCTCAAATATACAGAGGACATTTTAATTATTTTTTAATTTTACTTTAATTTAATTAAATAATATTAATTAAATTAAATTTTTAATATTTAAATGATAATCCGTCGACAGGACTCGCCCCCAATCAAAGAAGCGCTGATAGCTCAGCTGTTAAATTTCCATCTTCTTCCCAAAAGTATTATAATTCGTCATGGCGCTCCATCCGACCCCGGTACACGCCGCATTGCTCATCCTCCTCTTTTTCCCGGGCAAATCCCATTCTCAAAATTACCAAAATGACCCCACTCTTGTCAACTGCCCTGCGGACTCCAACTACACCGCCACCAGCCCCTTCAAGTCCGATCTCGACCGCCTCCTTCCCAGCCTCACCGCCTCCGCCCCCAACTCCCCCGACCTCTTCTACACCGCCTCCTTCGGCTCCGCCTATGGCCTTGCCCAGTGTCGGCCCGACGTCAACCGCTCCGACTGCGCCGACTGCCTCAACCGATCCATCGCGGCGTTCAACACCAGTTGTCCCCTCCGCCGTTCCGCCGCCGTCCGCTTCGACCTTTGCATCCTCCGCTACTCCGACACCCCCTTCTTCTCCAAGGTTTCTGACACGGTTTTCTCAATTTTCTGGAATTCTCAGTACGCCTCCGACCAGACAGCCTTTAATCGGCGATTGAAGAATCTGTTGGACGAGATGTCGTCGGAGGCGTCGAGCTCGGCGGCCAGATACGGGGCTGGGGTCGCGAATTACTCGGATTTTGTGAATATCTCTGGCCTGGTGGAGTGCACTCGAGACCTATCGGGCGGCGATTGTCTGCAGTGCTTGAATACAGCGGCGGTCGATTTTTTGCCCAATTATTGCTCGGGAAGAGTAGGGTGCCGAGTTCAGACTCTGAGCTGCGCCATCCGGTATGAGACGTATACCTTCTTCTCGTTATCGCTCGTGCCGCCGCCTCCTGCTCCTCTGGCGCCGCCACCGTCACGTCCACCGCGGCTACCTTCTGCCCCTCCGGGCGGAAATGGCAACAACTTTACTAGTGGTAGTAAGTGCTGTTTATTCTTCCCATATATCAGCCTTTGTAATAAATTT
This sequence comes from Trichopus zeylanicus subsp. travancoricus, assembly GCA_005019695.1. Taxonomy (NCBI): domain Eukaryota; kingdom Viridiplantae; phylum Streptophyta; class Magnoliopsida; order Dioscoreales; family Dioscoreaceae; genus Trichopus; species Trichopus zeylanicus. The sequence continues at coordinate 1,429,504 of RXID01022599.1, forward strand.
GTTAAATGTTCATTTTTCTGAACTTGTCTGAAGTGGTTGGCTGCCTACGTGTTCATTGTTTAAAATAATGAACAGCAGAGTAGAATCCATGGTATATATCGTTGAAGCAATACACTTGGAAAATCTAATCGTGGCCACTGATTTGTAGGCAGTTGTAGGTCTCCCCAATGTCACGCTCAATTGGTTTTCTGATATCCCATTCTCGTATCCCTTGAATGCTATTTTCTAATGCAACAACATTTGCTTTCAAATTACATATACTGCAGTGCAATCTGGAATAAAACCAATATTTCTTGTGCAGACAAAAGTAAGAATACTACAACAATTATGCTGGCTATTATAATTCCTTGGGTGGCTTTTCTTCTGTTTGGCATGGCTACTTGCATCTATCGGCTGAAGAGGAAACCCGCTAGAAGATCAACAAGTAAGTTCTTATGATGATAGAATGATTTCTAAGGGTAATTCTTTACTCATTTACAAATCAAAATATGCCATTTTTGCAAGATGGTGGACGTGAACCTGATTTAAGAAGCACCGAGTCTTTGCTGTTTGATTTGGATACTCTCAAAGATGCTACAAACAACTTTTCTGATGATAATAAACTTGGAGAGGGAGGGTTTGGACTGGTTTATAAGGTAAAATATGCTGAAAAATAGCAGCAGTCCAAGCTATTTTTATAATGTGCATTTTTTGACTCTTGAACTTATCAAGTTGCATTTTTTATTATGCAGGGAACATTACTAGATGGGCAGGAAATAGCTGTGAAACGACTTGCAAGAACTTCAAGACAAGGACTTAAGGAGCTTAGAAATGAGGTGGTTTTGGTTGCTAAGCTTCAGCACAAAAATCTTGTAAGGCTGTTAGGTTGTTGTTTAGAAGAGCAGGAGAAGCTCCTCGTCTATGAGTACCTTCCTAATACCAGCCTAGACAAATTTTTATTTGGTCTGTTTCTCTTCCATGTGCATCATTATCCTAATTGGTATATCAGGCAACTTCTGAAATAAATATTTTCCTATCTTCTTAATTGAGAGATTTTTCAGTGCTGAATAAAGGGGAAATTTGTGCTGTAATAACTTGTTTAATGCTTTAATTCATTTCTAATACTAAGCATTTGCATACTTCATGTTAATGGATCTGAGAACAGCATTTTGTAAAGTTGGCTAATATATGACTGCTTGAAATTGTGTTGGATAATGTTTTCTTTGGGAAGAGTAGATCGTACATGTGGCTATCTCATTGTATATTCTATATTCTCTTATGTCCCTTGCCAGGGGGATTTGGAAGCTGTTTGCATTGTTTCTTGCAATGTGGACGAAGGGGCTTCTCCATGCCTAGTGAATCTGGATGGCCTTTCCATCTAGTTGTCATATATTTTCTTTGAGACAACATACATTCAGAAGTAGGCATTTTTTATAGCTACTATTTTTGTTACATAAATTTTATTTTTTGGAACTAATAATCCATTTGGTCTCCGGTGCGACAATTCCTACTTTGTTATGTTTCTTTAATTTCTAGAGTCGAAACGAACAAGTTGCTGGGGTTGTTATTGAAGATTCAAGGTGGTATTAGGAAGTTGGACTGTGCATCCCTCATAAATTAATGGAGTTAGCTTGTAGGTATGTCAATTGCTTCTAGCCAAAAAAACACATTATATTGGGTTGTAGTTATAAACTATGTTAGCCATTTACAAACATATCCGCATCGTGTATAAACAAAACTTATAGAGGTTAATTCTTCACTGTCAAGTTCATTTCTAACAACAAGGTTTTTTGGTACCATCAACTAGACAACATTTTTGTTCCCTAAATTACCAAAAAATTGTTGTTGTCAATGTTCTATTTTTCCTGTTCTATATAATTCAGCTGACAACAATCAATTGAAAGTTGAGTGGCTATCCAAGTCTTGACTTTTGATTCCTCAAGATTTCTGTTTTTTTTTTTTATATTTGCTGTTTTATCTTGCATTTCCATGATTGAATATATCTTTGAAGGCAATTTGAGTTTTGCTTTGATCTGATAGATCCTGAAAGAAGTGAACAGTTGGATTGGAGAAGGCGTTACAAGATCATTGAAGGCATAGGTAGAGGGCTTCTTTATCTTCACGAAGATTCTCGCCTTAGAATTATCCATCGAGACCTTAAGGCAAGTAACATCTTATTAGATGTGGACATGAACCCTAAGATTTCAGATTTTGGACTTGCAAAGCTTTTTCATGTGGATGAGACACAGGGAAACACTAGTCAAATTGCCGGGACACAGTGAGTCCAATCCAAATCCAGAGTTAATTGTTATTCTAAGGATCTTAAGTAGCATATGGCAATATCATTCTTAAGTAGTTGTTATTCTAAGGATCTGAGTCAAAAGAAATATCTTGATGCATGCAGTGGATACATGGCACCAGAATACGTCATGAATGGGCTATTCTCAACAAAATCAGATGTTTACAGTTATGGTGTATTAGTATTGGAGATAGTGACAGGTAAAAAGAGCACTGGTTTCGAAAGCTCTGGTAGCAACATTGACCTTGTAAGCTATGTAAGTCCCAATACAATTGCAAGTTAATAAATTATAATTCAACATGCTTCGACTCATGCAGTTCATGTTGTCCTGATGCATTGTTAACAGAATTTTCGTTGAATAGGTATGGCATCACTGGACCCAAGGGACCATACGGCAGTTGAAGGACCAAAGTCTAGGTGACAGACTCCGTGAGGAAGAAGTGGTGAGATGCATCCATATTGGCTTACTTTGTGTCCAAGAGGACCCAACTGTGAGACCTAGCATGGCAACAGTAGTTCTCATGCTCAGCAGTCATTCAATTTCTCTTCCAAGACCTACACCTGCCTTTTTTATTAACAATTCAACCAGCAAGTCATATGTATTATCCAGGGATCCATTTCGGCCTGAAAATGAGGAGCCCAATGAAGACACCAGGGGTTCAAGGTTGGTGTCTGCAAATTATATGTCGATTTCTGAATTGGATCCACGGTAATTGTGAAGTGCAATATTACAAGAACAAATGTGCTTCGCTTGCTGGATATTTGAGATGTTTGCTGTATAAACGAGAAATTGTGGTTTCTTCGGTTTTATAAAAATTGACTGTAGATCTTCTTTTTTCCTTACAATTTTTCTACCAGTCATGGTGAAAGGGCAAAATTTCTTGGTTAACTGAAGATGCTTAAGAGTTGTGTACACTGGTCTTTAACACAGGCGTGCATTGGTCAACGAGTCAACAAAATGATCCAATCAGATACGGCAACAAAACGAAGCCCTTGCAGAGAAGACTAGGCGGGAGCACGAAGCTGAATTAACCGACCAAAACGAACCGAACGGGTTCAGGTTGTGGATTTGGTTTTTTATTTTAAAAAACCGAAGAAACCCAAAAACGAAGTATTTATTCTTGACCCAAAACCAGACCCAACACCAGTGCTTGTCACCCGAGTCATTGTTGTGATCCTTTTCTCCCAACCCCTTGCGTCTCCGCCTCTCCCATCGTCTCCATCGCCGGATCCGCGCTCTCGGCCCTCCATCGTCTCCATGGTCGGAGCCGCGCTTTCGGTACTCCATCCTCCATCGGTGGAGCGGTGCTCTTTGCCTCCATCCTCTCCATTGCCGGAGCCGCGCTCTTCTTGCTCCATCCTCTCCATCGTTGGAGCCGTGCATTCCGCCCCTCCATCCTTTCCATCGCCGGAGACGCGGCCCCCATCGCCGTATCCGCGATCTCGGCACTCCATTCTCTCCCTCACCGGAGCCGCGATCCTCTTCCTCCGCCAGAACAAAGCTTTCCGCCCCCCTCTCGACGCCACCACCTAATCCATTGAGGGCTCCTCCTGCCTCTTCCCCCTCTCGCTCTCCTCCAGCTCCTTACGCGGCTCCATCTCTTCTCCTCTTCCTTTTTTCCGTCCTCGACTAAACTTCCAGCTCTTTCTCCGGCATGATCCTCGGAATCTGCACCTCTCTTCCATCTCCATCGTCGATTTCTCTAGCAACAACATCCGCTTGCTTTTCCTCTCTGCATTCGTCTTCTATCTCGGATCTGACCTCCGATCGCGTCTCGGCGACCTCCTGCCGCAGATGGCGTGAAGAGGAACTCCCTCGCCGGAACCAAAAAGGTTTTGAGTTTTTCATCTCTGTTCCTTGCCTCAATCTTTTTCTGTTTTCTTGTTCTTCTTTTGATTTTTGCACTGCATTTGATTCCAGTAGATGACTTCTGATCATCTTGAGCAGCGGTTATATCTATTTATGGCCTTTTTTCGTATGAATGATTGAATAAATATTCAGCTGGTCGGAACGTTGTTAGGATTTTGTTGCTCAAAAAATATTGTGAGGGTTTTTTAGGCGTTTGGGTTTGCTGTTGGATTTCCGTGTTTGGCGGTAGATTTTGAAGACTTAAAATGATCTTGAGGGTGGTTGAACCTCCAGACGTTCATGATTTTCTTTTGGATCCTAGCCAATAAATTGACTATTTGTTCTTGAAATATGTTACTTTTTTGGATCATTTGATAATACCTTAAACGCGTCTATTGGATCTTTCTTGATAACATAGCTAATAAATGAATTTGGCTGTTTTATTGGATCTTTCTTGATAACCTAGTTAATAAAATAGTTGTCTGCAATTGTGGTGTTTATCTGTTTTCTCACCTGTAACTATCTGCAATAAACACTCTACTTTGAAAAAGTTTACTTCAATAGAAATGTGCAGTTGCTTCTCTGATAGTAAGTGCTAATGTTTTTTCTTTGTATGAAGTCGACACATTATCTCATGCGACATGGAGTTTATGTTATATTGTCATAATGAATTATTATTCTGTTTGATCTTAGCACATAAATTCCTGGTCTATATCTTTTGACGGTTTCTTTGATCCCAATAGATGGGAAACTTCTCACTTAATTTGACATCCTGTTGTGCAAAACCTCTTTTCGCCTTTGTTGTTATGACCTTGTTTTTGGTTATAATGATTATGTGATTTTTTTTAGCATAACTAGGCTTTACCATATAAGTCTTACCCACGTAGATAAGGAATAAACCACTTGTTCTCACACACAAATGATCAGTATATGTTCAGATTAGTAATAGAAGACACACAATATACTCTGTCAACAGAGTCTTAACCAGCCCTGTAATATCAACCAAAACAAATATAATAGAACTAGCATATAACAAAGCTAGCAAATAGCAAAATGACTATACGACTTTGTTTGATAAAATGTTAAAATTAGTTAACTAGTGTGAGTGGAATCACTGTGTTTTCGTTCAATATTAACAACAAAAATTTATATTTACTCTAATTCACACAAGTTAACCAACCTTAACTGTATTTAGAAGGACCAATAATTAATGTTAGGTTACTTTTAGAATATCTTATTAGTGTTTTCTGTTATTAATTGCACTTCTTTGCTAAATCTCCTACTGTGAATAAATTACAAGGCAATAATTTGACTATTTGTTCTTGAAATACGTTACTTATTTTTAGTGACTTTTTGGGATCAGATGATAATACCTTAAATGTGTCTACTGTTCTTTGTTGGTTGAGGAGCATGATAGATGAATTTGACTGTTTTATTGGATTTTTCTTGATAACTTAGTTAATAAAATAGTTGTCTGCAATTGTGGTGTTTATCTGTTTTCTCACATGTAACGAATTGCAATAAACACTCTGCTTTGAAAAAGTTTGTTTCAACAGAAATGTGCATTTGCTTCTCTGATAGTGAGTACTAATGTTTTTTATTTGTATGAAGTGGACACATTATCTCATGCGACATGGAGTTTATGTTATATTCTCATAATCAATTATTTTTCTTTTGATCTTAGCACAGAAATTCCTGGTCTATATCATCTGACCGGTTTTTTGATCCCTATAGATGAAAATTTTCTCACTTAATTTGATATCCTGTTATGCAAAACCTCTTTAGCCTTTATTGTTATAACCTTGTTTTTGGTTATAATGACTATGTGGCTTTTTTTAGCATAACTAGGATTTACCATATGTCTTATCCAACTAGGTAAGGAATAAAGCACTGGTGCTCGCACACAAATGTTCAGCATATGTTCAGATTGGTAATAGCAGATGCACGATATGCTCGGCCAACACAATTTTAACCAGCCCTGTAATATCAACCAAAACAAATATAATAGAACTAGCATATAACAAAGCTAGCAAATAGCAAAATGACTATACAGCTATGTTTGATAAAATGTTAAGGTTAGTTAACTAGTATGAATAAGTGGAATCACTGTGTTTTCGTTCAATATAAATGATTACTCTAATTCACACAAGTTAACCAACCTTAACTGTATTTAGAAGGACCAATAATTAATGTTAGATTACTTTTAGAATATCATATTAGTGTTTTCTGTTATTAATTGCACTTCTTTGCTAAATCTTGTATTGTGAATGAATTACAAAGCAATAAGCCCTTGAACTGAATACTGGCAATGTTTTGTTCTGGAATATGTGATACTTTTCTATGTGGGTACCTGTATTTCTGAAGTCCATATACAGAAACTATGCAAAAAATCATCCTCAATAAGACTCACTCCATATTAGAGCCTGTGGATTTCAGAAAAATTTAGTCTAAGGCTTGATTTGGTTCATTTCTTGCTTTGCTTAAGAATATTTTGTTAAAGAGCTGGGCCTTCATGTTGCCCCTTTGGCTATTCATTGTGCCGAAGGGAGAATACGTTGCCTGCGTCTTGTCATCAATAATTACAATTTTCATCTGCACAGTTTCTGTAGTTGTAGATCATTGTTATGAGTGAAACATCTTATTTTGATATATTTTCTTCTGTGATAATTTTTGTGAGAAGAAAAAAAGAACTACTTTTTTTCTTGATATTTCCCAATAAGATATAACATGATCGTGCACAATTAAAGCTGTTTGGCATCCTTTCTCTTGTTTGAACTATTATGCGCATCAAGAGGAAATACTGTTGTGTGTTGCATGTAACAGAAGGGGCAAAATTATTTCATATAAAATATAGTTGCTGGGCTACTATGCCAATTAAGTGTCATTTGTTTTTATGTTTTTGAGATGAATGGGTATCTTCCACATTGCCTTCCACTAACTCTCAACTAATTATGTGTTTGTCATAATTTTTGTATGTTTTTGGGCTTTTGGTTGTTTTGTGGTTAGTGCCTTATCAAGCGTTGATTATCCATATTCCATATGTGAGATTGTTTACTCAATAGTGCAAGATGCTAATGTAAAATAAACGTCTTCGTTGAAAGACTTGACAGGCAGTGTATTCCTTAAAAAAGTTTCCAAGATATATTGACAGTTTTGACAGTTAATTTCTTTCTTACTGCCATATATTGTTCTATATAAAGCTGGGGGTTTGTTCTGTTGTTTCTTTGGAATCAAATAAAATTTTACTATGGCTAATAAATGTCCTTCATTAACTCATGTTTACTTGGTTCACAGTGGGATGTGCAACGGGCAGTTAATGTTGTTGATGTTGGTGCAAATGGATTTGCAGAAAGTGTTGATGAGGGTTGAGGTCTATGGTCAAGCTAACAAAGTTGTTTATATTGTTGATACTTCTGAGGCTTCAGGCCTGTTCTTTCTTAATACGGACTTCCTTTCTGATAAATTTTCATGTGAAATGTGGTACTAAATTCAGGTGATTTTGGTTTTGTTATGTTCGGTTTGAAGAAACAAACTGTGTCACTATGAAGCGCTAATTTAAGTTGCTTTAAACAAAACTGCATCCAAGAAACAGGAGTGTCTGCTTTTAAAGCTTAGTGACCTTCAATTGTAAGTATTGGCATTCATCTTATCCATCTTCATACTTTCTAATATTCTACATGTATCAAATTCTTTGTTCAGCAGTAGAAGTCATAGATGACTGTTTTCTGTTTACATTTAAACATACATTCAATTTTATAGCTCTCTCTGGCCTTCCTTTCTTTTTTAGAGTCTTGTCTTTTTTTTTGTAGAGCCAGATGATCATTTTCTTGGGATTCAAAAAAATGATCTCTTATTCATATGTTACTCTAGATTTAGAGCTCATTTTGTCATTTCATATTTAAATATTTAAGGATTACATACTGAACTCCTTTTTGATATGCAACATTCTGTCTTTGGATCCTTGCTTTCTACAGGTCCTGAGCTTTGTGTCATATACATTACTGACAAGTATCAATTCTTATCAATGATTCCATCCCTTGTGCTATGGTACATTTTGCCACGGATCAGTGAAATTAAACTGTGGAGTGTTGCTTGAGAGACTGATCTATATGTTGCTTAAATGTGAATAATATATACTTGTGTTTAATTTCGAAACAATTACCAAGTACTTTATCTGATTTATATGCCATTAATGTTTTCTGAATCAGTCTTGGTATTTATTGTTATATTTTGCCCTTTTGTAGGTATGCCTGTCTTGTGAAGGCAGCCTTGCCTCATCGCTGTTTTTTGTCCTGCTTACAGGTTGCAGCTTGAACGTGAAGTGATGTGCTGAAGCTCCGCTTCATGGTTTTGGAGCAAGCAAATTTTTTGTAAGGTTTCACTAAAATGTTTTGTGGTTTGGCGTGTGCACTTCAGTGGCGTGGGGGTGAGGGATGTATGAGCAGGTGTCGGCATGGTGTGATTGTGTGTTCTTTTTGCTCGATGGTTTAATGGGGGTGTTGTGTTGGTAGTTTATTCCAGGAAGTGGTGTTTACGTGTTCATGAGGGGGCTGTGGGGAATGCGTGCTGGGATCGGGGTTGGGGGGGGGTCAGTGGTCTCCCTGCATCGTGCGCATATGTGGGAAACAAGGCGCGTCGTGTAGTTTGACCATTAGATTAAGTAGGTGTGCATGTGTATAGCCATATGTCGGCGCATTGTGTAGTTTGACTAGTTGTAGGTTAGTAGGTGTGCATCTGTCCAGCCATATGTGGGAAACAGGGTATATTGTGTAGTTTGACTAGTTGTAGACTAGTAGGCCCAATAATTGACTTGTTGTGGAACCATTACAAAATATCCAATTTGGTAGCTCATATGGTGGTCCGCTACACAGGCCGTTTATGGCTAATGACGTGTATGGCTAATTATGGCCAATAACAATGGCGAAAAACATAGCCCATGTTGACGGCCCCATGCAAGCAAACCTAAAAAACCCATTTGTGGTCAACTACATTGCAAGAATTGTGCAATATATTTAAGGTTTCAATAAGCATGCCCTATAAATAACTCATAGATTGTATTGCCCAATCAATTAGCTGCGTCCTAATGTTGTCACTGATTTATTACATGTTTACAAATTTGAGAGAAACAAAATGTCATAAATTGATGTTGGCCAAATTTTGACATATTAAGGGATTGACAAAGGTAGAAATAGTATCTCCTAATTTATGTCATTACATGTTGGGGAGTCACAAGAGTGTCAAAGCAGATTTATATAGTGAGTCAGACATCAAGTCATTTCAAAAATTCAAGTTCATGAGATATGAGTTTTTTTTACTATATTTATTGAACTCTATCTATTCAATATTCGATATAAGACTAATTCATCACACATGATATTATAACAATATCTCTATTCAGGTGTGATTTGACCATATTAGTTTAACACTCTTAATCAAGAATTCTTTTATTCGACCACTCCTACCGTGTGATTCATGTCCTCACATCAGCTTCTAGTGTTCACGCTCTTGCGTCGACTTCTGGCGCTAGCGCATGTGCCTTCTTTCCGGTCTCAAGTCAACCTCGTGCGAGCGCCCGAGCTCTTGGGCCTGCACTCACGCCCTTACTGGTCTCGTGCCCACGTCCTCTCGTCGGTCTTTGCCATGAGACTAACATGTGACTTAATTTAGTCGCATCATCGTGATAATTTTTGGTCTTAAGAGTTTGCACAGCTTCAAACCTGAAGTTCTGATATTACTTGTTGGGGAGTTATAAAAGTGTCAAACCAGATCCATATAGTGAACTAGATACCAAATCATCCCAAAAACTCAAGCTCATGGGATATGAGTCTTTTTCACCATATCTATTAGACTATATCTATCCAATATCCGATGTGGGATTAATTTATCACACATGATATTATAATAATTATAATTTTAGCAACTGTATTGCTAAACAAATACAAAAACCAAAGAATCAAATCCATTAGGGATGTGGCGAGAATGCCTTCACAATTGACAAATACACACTTTTGGTAATTAGTCATTACCTTTTTGTCATCCTCACCAATTTACGTTGGTAAATGATTCATTTGTGATTTGGTAATTTGGTTTATTCTAAAATGATGGGAGGGCTAGTAGAACGAAGGCTATCATCCTCAAATGAATCACTTTACCATGTCTATCTCACCCCCATTTTGGACTAGTGCGGGTCAAGTATTCACTTGCATCACTTGCAAAAATAACTTGTTAGATGAATCAGTTATCAACTTCCATAAATCCATTACAGCAAGAAACAACTTTTCCACATTAGAAAAATTGCAGTTGCAAACAAAATTTTCACATAAAAAATTCACATATCGTTAGTAATTACAAGTTGTAATCATTTTCTTAACTATAAAATGATGCCAATCTTAACTATAAAATAGCACTAATTGATTTAGGTGTAATCATTTTTCTTTTTAACGCGATAGCCCTTGACATGAGAAAACTCCAGCCAATTTCTCTACCCGTCTATTAACTCCAGGAGAAAAAAAAAATCCTAATCTCGTACATCTGGAGTGAGAATAAGCAACACGACTAAAATATTCATTCGCTAGTCAAGCGTTGTGTTTAGGGAGTATAATATGCCTGCTGACTTTCTTTCTAAATTCAACATTTGTACACCAATGTCGACATATCATCGAAGCTCGACAGCTCGACCACGTTTGATGTTGATTCGGGGAAAACATTGAAAACATACTCTCTCTCTCTCTCTATTATGCAGATAAAAAGATATTAATTTATAACAGTAGTTCATTAGTCTTGATTTTGATTCTAATTTCGAATCAAACAGTGTCTTAATATTTTTTAAAAAAAAGTTGAGATATGTATGGCTCTTTGGAGTTGGATCTAATTTTAGAATCAAGTATTTTGCCCAATGAATTCTGGAAGCTTGTATGTGAATGCACACAATGTAAAAAATGTTCACATGCAATGCTCATCAAGTGGAAGAAGGAAATCATATGTATATAATAAGTGAAAGAGAAGTTTAGAAGTTCCACTCCATTCATGTACTGTACCACAATTTTTTTCTTGTTTAGCTTGTTGTCCCTAACGTCTTCTTTATTATTGACTTTTTTCAGCCCATCTTTATTGCGGAGAAATCTTTATGCATGAGAAATGCGAGCGCTCACAATAACTTTCCAAAACTATCACTTATAAAAAAACAAACAACCATTTCTAGCAACAAATAAAATATTAGTGCTTTGTGCATGCTAATCTCTCATAAAACTGTATTATTGACACAAAATAAAACCCTACAATAATCATATCTCATCGATTATATAAATAATACCTCAAATGCTAAAGCAACATATATCAAATTAGTTATGGAAGAGAGATCTACACTCCAGTATCTAAGGCAACTTAAGCAATTAAATTTAGGTAGTCAAAATTTCTAAGAAAATAATGTCAACTAACAATTTTCATTGGCTAAATTAATTATTGAAATGTTAGGAAAATAGGAATGAGAATTTCCTGACTATCTTATGATAAACCATTGATGTTCTTCAAAATCATTCAATATATAGTAGATTGGAAATGTAAAAGGCCATAATATCTTAATGATCAACAAAAGATATCCTACATTGACACAATTCAATAGAAATATTCAAGCACTAAAAGGAAATTTAACAGAATTAAAATCAACAAGGGACCTCATTAATTTTGATAATAATTAAGTCGTCCTAAATCCATATAGTGTAAGATTGCTCAAGAAACTTCGCTGAAATAATGCCTCTGTAAAGTCGAAGAATGTCAAATCAAGTTGATCGGATACTAAACTATTTTAAAAATTTAAACTCATGAGATATGAGACTTTTTACTATATATGTTGAATTCTATTTGTCCAATTATCAGATGTGAAAGTAATTTATCATACTTAACAGTATAATAATTTTTTCATTTAGATGTGATATGACTATATTAATTTTTTAACATTTTTAATCAAGAAATTTTTTATTCGATCAATTCTACCATATGACTTACCTATACAAATGAATTTTGTCTTAATCTTCAATTTTTAAGAGGAGCTAATATGCAATTTTAGTCAATCACATTATTATGAAAATTTTGATATTAAGAGTTAAGATTTAATATTATTTGTTGGAGAAAGTCCAAAAAATGTCAAACTAGATCAATATAGTGAGTTAGATGTTAAACTATTCTTAAAACCTAAGTTGATTGGATGAGTCTTTTTACTATATATATCAAACTCGTTTGTACAATTTCGAACCTAAAGCTTTAATACTATTTATTGGGAGAAGTTCAAAAAGTGTTAAATTATATTAATATAATAGGTCGAATATCAAACTATCTCAAAAGTCTAAACTGATGGAATATAGATTTTTCTATTATATATATTAAACTTTATTTGTCTAATTATTCAATGTGAAATTAATTCATCACACTTGACACTATAATAGTTTTCTCTTTTAGGTGTGATATAATCATATTAACTTTTTAACACCCTTAATCAATAAGTTTTTTTACTTGACTAATTTTACTGTGTTACTTACCTAGACAAATGAGTTTTATTTCAATATTCAATTTTTAGGAGAAACTAACATGTAACTTTACTTAATTGCATCATTATGAGCATTTCAATATTAAGAATCTACATGGCTTTATATCTGAAGCTCTAATATCACATGTTGGAAAAATTAAGGTGTCAAATCTGGTTAGTACAGTGAGTTAAATAATAAATTATCTCAAAAGCCTAATTTTTTCAATATATATATTAAGCTCTATTTGTATAATTATCTGAAGTGAGACTAATTTATTATACTTAATATCATAATAATTTTTCTTTTTAGATGTAATATGACTATATTACTTTTTTAACACTTTTAATTAAATTTTTTTTTACTTGACTAATTGCATTGTATGACTTACTCATAAAAATAAATTTTATTTTAATATTTAATTTTTAAAAGAGACTAATATATGATTATATTCAGTAAAATCATCACGAAAATTTTGATTTTAGAAATTTATATTACTTTAAATCTAAAATTATAATACCACTTATTAAAAAATCTAAAAAATATCAAATCTGATGAATACCATAAACTAAATATTATATTTATTTTAAAATTTTAATATATATATATATATATATAATATTTAATTATTTGATATAAAATTAATTTATCCTACCCATCCATACGGATGCCGACGAAGTCAATGAGGCCACAGTCAGGAAGGGCAGAGACCTCGTGGTCGGTGCCAACGGAGAGGCAGAGGGAACGGGAGGAGTTTGAGGTGCGGATGCGGAGGCCGAGGGAGGAAATATTTGTGACGACGCGACTCCAAGGACGACAGGATCAGAGGCAAGAGAAGCGATAGTTGAGGATTGGGAAGAGGCGAGAGGTGGCGTCATAGGAGAGAGCGGGGAAGTAGGGGAGGGTCAGGGTCACAGTTAGGGTTTGGTAGGAGTGGAGGAAGAGGTGGAGGAGAGCTAGGGTATCGGCGGTGGCGATGGAGGTCATGACGGAGGGGAGGGGCAGAACAGGAGATGGAAAAGTTGAGGAAGAGATGGAGGAGAGCTAGGATTCTGGAGGTGGCGAAGGAGGCGGTGATGGGCGCGAAGGGTAGAGTACGAGATGGAGGAGTGGAGGAAGAGTTGGAGGCGAGCTGGGGTTCCAACGGCGACGATGGAGTTGATGGGGGTGAGTGGTGGAGTAGGAGATGTAGTCAAGGAAGAGGTGGAGGAGAGATAGGGTTCTGGTGGTGGCGAAGGAAGCGGTGATGAGGGCGAGGGGCGAAGCAGGAGATGGAAGAGTGGAGGAAGAGGTAGAGAAAAGCTAGGCTTCCGACAGCGGCGGAGGAGGTGATGATGCAGGCAAGAGACGAAGCAGGAGATGGAGGAGAGGAGGAAGAGGCGGAGAAAGTTAGGCTTTTAGCAACGACGAAGAAGGCGATGAGGCGGGCCGAAGGGGGAGTAGGAGATGGAGGGTGAAAGAAGAGGTGGACAAAAGCTAAGGTTCCGGTAGCGGCGAAGGAGGTGATGATGTGAGCTAGAGGTGGAGCAAGAAATAGAGGAGTTGAGGAAGAGGTGGAGAAGAACGAGAATTCCGATAGGAAAGAAGGAAACGGTGATGCGTACGAGAGATGGGGGAGTGGAGGAAGAGGTGGAGAAGAGCTAGGGTTCTGGCAGTGGCTACCCGATTCAATGGCTGAAGAAAAAAAAAAAGGGGCTTTGTGGATCGGAATGGGGGCCGAGGACGCGCCTACTCCGTCCACGGCTCAGGTAGTGTTTGGAGAAGTGGGGCTGCTTTCAGCATTTAGAAACACCAGTGTCGCGTTTGAAGATATGAACTCTATCTAGCAGAGGATGAGATTTTCAAAGGACTGGGCAAGTGTTGTCAAATTGCCTCATCTTGCAATAGGATTTATTGGTTGGTATGTGATGATGTATTGAAACAGGTCAGCCGAGTGAAAAAGTTATTAAAATTGAATCTAAAAACTAGACCGAGGTTTAATGAATCCGAATATAAGTTGAGCTTGATTCGATATCGAGGTTAATTAGTCAAGTCCATAGGAAATAAAAATCGAGCATAGGGCCATTCGAAATAAAGTATTTCATAAATTTGAGTTGTGAGAGTTGGATTATTCTTATATCATGATATCCGGATCTCGAAAGATTCTCATGCCAAGACTCCCCATGACTCAAGCCACGAAAAATTGACTATTATAAAAACTAATCCTTGTTATCAAAATGGGAAATAAATCTCGAGAGATCCAGAATTTTGGAAAGATCAGTTGGGATCACGATGCCGATGATTATAGGACTAAGATATGCTTTATACTCTATAAATAGCGTAATCTTCAAAGAGATAAGGATTAATACTTAATTTCATTCAATTTTGTTCATCAAGTTAGATCCTGATTTGAGCATCGGAGCGGCCGTTGTCGAGGAGCTCCCGACAGTTCTCTTCATGGTGTCTTTCTGTGTAGAGCATTAGGGAGGTGGCCTAGTGGACCTAATTCTCGAGGAGCCAAGTGGATCGAAGCTAACTTCGAACTAGGATTTCATCAATAATGGTGCTTTCATTAAGATCTTACTTCACCATCTTCTCTCGTATGGATCTTGAAATAGTTCCGATCATGCCTCTGGCAACAAGGGCGTTCACGTCCAGGAATCAACTTGGGGGGTAGATCACTCTCATGTCGGCAGAATCGCACGACTCTTTCAGTAGTCCAGCCTGATCTGCTCATCAAGTTGAATCAACTATCCCTCCGCTTCCACAGCAAGAACCTCGCAAGACTCATTTGCAAACCATCCTCGAGGTGCCTATAGCTCCTCTCGACTGGTGAGTTAGTAAGAGTTTCAAGTGTTGACCATAACAGTTCAACAAATGACACAGATACTAGAAGCTTAAGTTTAAATAATGCAAAACCTTTAACCTCAATCTCAAGCTCCATTGTAGGATGAGTGTCCGAGCTTACACGATGAACTGTATTCATAGGTTGTCAGTTAGCTGCACCCTAACAGGTACCATCAATAGGACTACTAAGACTCTGTTGTGGGAGCCTTATTTCAACACCAAGCTTCAAAAGGTCATGAAGAATATGACCCCACTTACGATCCGGCTGATGAGGTTATATATCATACTTATGCAAGCAAAGTCTCAGACAAAGTCACTCAACGAGAAGATGCTTTGTATGCGATTCGAAGAGGGTCGAATGCTCCCGTTTATTCTAATTGTACAAGGTATGATACACCCTTTATTTCTGAAATTGCCTATTCTCGAGTATAATTGAAGTTTTGTCCACCTGCGTACAAAGTGTATGATGATTCTAAGGACCCTGTCAATCTTCTTAACACCTTTAGAAATATTATAATCCTCTAAAGCGCTCAAGATTCAACTATGTGCCATACATTTTTCATAACACTTCAAGAATCAGCTCGGACATGGTACTTCGAGCTGTTGAGACACTCAATCACATACTTCGATGATCTAACCGACAAATTCAAATAGCAATTTATTTCTCTAGTGTCCTAGCAAAAGAATTCCTCTACACGCTTAACTATAAAGCAATAAGAGGGGGAAAAGCTTTGGAGAGTATCTAGCTCGGTTTAACAAATCTCGACTGAAAGTATCATAGCTTGATAGTTCTATCATTCTTGTCGTAACAATTAATAGAATAAGATAACCTCGGGTGGTCTATGAAATTATTGAGTTTTGCGTGTCTTAAACTAGAATTAGAGTTTGAGTTAAAGTAGGAATCCAAAGTTAGATTCAGAATTATGATTGATTTGTAATATTAGGAGTTGTAATTAGAGTAAAACTCAGACTCAATAATGGCTTATAAATATTTTAATAATACATAAGATTTAGTGGGGCAGTGCTGTGATTGAACTAGAGAGAAATAGAGGGAGAAGAATAGAGGGAATAAAGAGAAGAGAAAAAGAGAGAGTATCCGCTTTCGTGTGTGGGTCTTTCTAGGGCTTTTCGGTAGTCTTTCGTGGTGGTTTCTCGTGGTATTCTCTTGGAGATTCTCTCTAAAGGTGGAGACGTTACTAAGACTTGGTAAAAGAGTTTAGTTGAGTAAGAAAGAGTGCGATTTTGCTTGTAGATTCTTGTAAAATCTTTTAATAGTGGGTCTTTCGCTCCCCCCATGGACGTAACCCGATCTTGGGTGAACCACGTATATCGGTGTGTCTTATCTTGTTATTTTCTTTTATCTTATATTACTTTTCGTTTCTTGTGTTGTTTGAGAATAAGGTGATTCGTGAACTTTTCAACATGAAATGACATATAGACCTCTCAAGACATTGGTTAAATTCATCCAAATAGCCCGAGAGCACATTGACGTCGAGAAAATCATGTCAACTAAGTGGGAGTTTGAGAGTCACGGTAAGTAGAAGAAAAAAGTTTACAGTGATAAACCACATGGAACAAAAAAATAAAGAATTTTGACTGAAATGTCGGAGTGATCATCGTCGAAAAGCTCTTGTCAGTGCTTTTCATAATGTCTTTCTATGTAGGACACTAGAGAGATGACCTAACAGACCAAATTCTTGAGAAGCCAAGTGGACTGGAGCCAATTTCGAGCTAGGACTCCATTAACAATATGCATCCTCAATTGCACAAGGGGCAAGAAAGAGAATGAAAGAAAAAATTGGTGTTATGCAATGTAGCAACACAATTCATTGAGCAGGATGGGTTAATCAAGGTCGTTATTACTTGTCTTTACCAGTTTGATGTTGTGCGTGTATTATGTTAATAATATAGATCTCATGTATAACATGAGGCATGTCACAATTGATTTTAGTTCATTAGTTTTTAAAATAATCATTCCATTAACTTGATCATTATGCTAAAATACCTTAATTTCCTAATTCTACGAATGTATTTGTAAGGATTTTTAACTTTTTAAGGGCATATTTGCGGAAATTTCACATTATTTTAGTTAATTAATTTTTTAATTTATCATTCCATCAAGTTCATTATTATGCTAAAAATATTATTTTCCTAATTTTAGGGTGTGTTCAAAAGAAATTTGAAATTTTTAGGGATATATTTGTAAAAATATCTTATCTGGTTTTGTTTTCTTAATTTTTTTAATTTTATCATTTCATCAAATTATCATTATGCTGTAATATCTTAATTTTATAATTTTATTATATTACTTTTGTTTATTAATATATGTGACATTTCTATCTAACATAATTGCTGAATAACTTTTCAACTCCCACTTTTAATATATTCAATTAACTAAAATCGCAGAATTAATAAAATTATAATCAATTTTTTTATTTTCACTTCAAAATTTAATAATGAAATCATATTTTCATCACTTTCACGATTTCTCATTTTCGAATATTTTTAATCTTTTTTTACTTGAATCACTTTCAATAGACCAAAACCATTGGTACGAAACCAACGACGGTCCAGATCTATCAATCACATTCACCGTTGACCAATTTTCCGAGAAGCTAAGTCAACAGGCTTTAGCACGGCACAAAAAATCCACATAATTCATTGTCTTCCCCTTCTCTCTCTCTCCAAACTAGAACACATACAGCCATGACTCTCTGCTGCTTTCTCAACCTCGCCTCCTTTTACTTGCTTCTGTCTATCCCCGTTACTCTCTCCGCGGATCCTCTGTACTACCTTTGCTCCTACGAGGCCAACTACACAACCAACAGCTCCTTCGCAGCCAACCTCAACCTCCTGCTCTCCTCCCTCTCCTCCAATACTGGCTACACCGGCTTCTTCAACGACACCAAAGGCAAGTCCCCGGACCAAGCCTTCGGCCTCGCCCTTTGCAGAGGCGATCTCGACTCATACGACTGCCAAAATTGTCTGGATTCTTCTGTTCAAGGCATCGTCCAGAGGTGCCCGCTACAGAAGAGCGCGACCATTTGGTACGACGAGTGCCTCCTCCGGTACTCCAACAAAAGATTCTTTTCCTCCGTCGACACTGTATCCAAGCTTTACATCCGAAACAACGGTACCGTGTCGGAACCCAAGAGATTCACCCAGTTGATTGAGCAGCTCATGAATGATCTTTCCATAAAGGCCGCCTACAACTCGAGCCGCATGTTTAGAATCGGAGATGTAGACTACACGAGTTCTGCGAGTGTTGACGGGGTAGTGCAGTGCACGAGGGACTTGTCGGCGGATGACTGCTACCGATGCCTTCGGAGCATCGTCCAGAGCGTCCCCAGTGATGGGAAGCTAGAACTGAGAGTGCTTGCAAAGAGTTGCATCTTGGGGTACCTTGTGACGTCTAATGATGCTGCAACCACGACTCCTGCAGTAGACCCTGCTTCACCTCGGCGGCCAAAGCCAATTTCTCCAGTTGGAAACACATCCATCGATCACAGTGAGTTAAATGGCCCCAACTTCAACATTTTCAGAGTGGGGATTTTTTTCTTCATAAAGTGCAGTTTATTGAGATAATTGTGTTTTTATACAGAGAAAAGAAATAGCAATGCAATAGTAGCTGTAGCTGTTTTCATCCCTTCTCTCGCTGCAATTGTGCTATTATCTGCCATTTGGTTCTATTTGCAGAGGGGGACTGCAAACAGAGGACTGAGTGAGTTTTGAGCCAGAATAATCTTTCTGATGAGGAGCACAGCTATAGTTGAACTTCTTGGATTGCATAAATAATTCGAATGTATTTGCTTTTTGACAGATGGTAGAGATGAACCTGAGCTCGGTGAAGCAGATGTTTTAATTGATTTAGATACCCTTAGAAATGCCACAAACAACTTTTCTGATGAGAATAAACTTGGACAAGGTGGATTTGGGCAAGTCTATAAGGTGGCGTTCTTTCAATACAGAATGAGAATATGCTCTGCCCTGAAAGCAGAAAGGCTAACTTGGTGATCACTTGATGCAGGGAGTGCTGAGTGGTGGACAGGAAATAGCTGTCAAAAGACTTTCCAATACCTCAAGACAAGGATTGTTAGAACTAAGAAATGAGGTGGTGCTTGTTGCAAAGCTTTATCATAAGAATCTTGCAAGGCTGTTAGGGTGTTGCTTGGAGGAGCAGGAGAAGCTGCTTGTTTACGAGTATCTCCCAAATACAAGCCTTGACAAATTTTTGTCTGGTAATTCCACTCTGATCATGCTCCCCCATTTTCTTAATCCTTTTACGAATATATGAGGAAATTTTATGTATGGAAGTATGACACACTGAATTTTGTGTACTAATGAGCTTAACAATTGTCGAGCTTTGCATGATGGAACAGATCCAATTAGGCGTAAACAACTGGACTGGAAAAAGCGATACAAGATCATCGAAGGCATTGCCCGAGGGCTTCTGTATCTCCATCATGATTCACGCATGAAAATTATTCATCGAGACCTGAAAGCAAGCAACATATTGCTGGATGCTAACTTGAACCCTAAAATTTCAGACTTTGGTCTTGCGAAGCTTTTCGACATGGATAAAACAAGAGACGTAACCAGACGTATAGCAGGGACTTTGTGAGTAGAAACTCAGCCCATCCTTCCAATTGCTACATCTTTCACCTCTTACTGTGGTCTGCACTACAAGGGAATTGATCCCATTTCTTGATAGCATGCAGTGGTTACATGCCTCCAGAATATGCAATGCATGGCCAATTCTCAATCAAATCAGATGTTTTTAGCTATGGCATGATAGTGCTGGAGATCGTGGCCGGTCGAATGAACAGTAGCTTTGGAGGAAGCGGGCATGCAGTCAACCTTCTAAGCCATGTAAGCGCTGATCTATATTTGCAGACATGGAATGTATTACTGAAGGATGCGATATATTCATCTAAAGCATGTTTGTGAAATAATAGGTGTGGCAGCACTGGAATAACGGGGCAGCAACGAATTTGAAGGACCCAAGCTTGGAGAGTGGGTTTCAGGCAGAAGAAGTATTAAGATGCATCCACATTGGGCTGCTTTGTGTACAACAAGACCCGTTGGAGAGACCCAACATGTCGTCTGTCGTTGTCATGCTGAATAGTTATACCATGAATCTTCCAGTCCCTTCTGCGCCCGCCTTTCTCTTCGGTCATGGCCCGACGAGTGACTCAGCTCAAGATTTGATGGTCGGCGATATGAACCCTAATGATCGCACAACAAGGGCTTCAGGAGTGGCATCGGCAAACGATGTCTCCGTGTCTGAAATTGAACCCCGGTAGTGGCTGTGAACTACCGGCGAAATGTGTAGAGAATTGCTTGATGTAGATCACATTATAAGTGATTGAATAAATTTCTCGCCAAAGATTTGAAGTGCATTTGCAGTACATCAAACACATAGCCATCACGGATGACATGGTAACTTCAAAGCTATTTCATCAAAAATGGGTGGTCTAAATCAAATTCTGTAGAACTTGTCAGGAAGGAGTCATGGAACAGTGGTGACTAACAGCAGTTGTGGCAATATATCATCTAATTCAGTCTCTAAATTCAGTCCGATTTAAATGAATTCCAGTTTATTAAAATTAGATTTATGTTGTAATCGGATCCACGGAAAAGTTTCGATTATAATCAAATGAACTCATATAATTTATTTATGACTCGATTGAACTATTTATTTATCGAATTATAAATGAGTAGGATAGAATTGTGTCAACTCATTTATTAATTAAACCAATTAAAATTATTTAATATTTTTAAATAAAATTTAAATTATTATTTATAAATTAAGTATTTTATTGTTATAATTAGTTTTTAACAATGTTATTATTTTAATTATTTGAAATATGTTAAATTTATTAATATTAATTAAATATATTGGATTGATTTAAATCAAATAGGGTAAATTCAAGTTGATTCGAATAAATTAAATTAATTTAAATTGCATCAAATTATGATATATTTAATTAAATAGATTAATTCGGATCAAATCAAGTCATATGACCTAAACCTGACCCATTTAATAAATGGATCAACCGGTCTAGTTATTTATTTAAAAATCTAATCAGATTCAAATTCAAAAAATTAAGCCGTTTAATAAATAGATCGAATTCGAATTGACCTATTTAATATAATATTATAAATTTAGTTCAATCTAAATTCGATCCATAAACCCAAATTACTAGGTGTAACTAACATCGAATCTGAGAAGATAAAACAGAACATAAGTTTTAAATAAAAATAGTGTAAATAAATTACACTAGTCCAAAATTAATCCGATAAATAGGAAAAGGTAATTTAAGAACCAAAAACTTAAGAGTTATTTTAAAAATCAACGTAATCATTACAAAATAGATAAAACGATAAAGTAAAAAATTTATTTATTACTCAACTGGCAGTATTCAAATATAAAGCCCTCTAAATTATTTATGAGATTCGAAAAACCAATTAAGAATAAAAAATTCGAATTAATTTTTCTGAAGTTAATGGAGCCATGTAATAAATTTTTTATCACAATTAAATAACAAATCTAAGTAGAAATAAAAAAAAAATGGATTTTAAAAAAGTAAAAGAGTGACAGCGAGGGCGAGCACATGGCATTTGTGCAGTACATGGCGGGTCCACGAAGTTTCTCGTACTAAGTCAAATATTAGAAAACAACTCCTCCGTGGGACATGCGTTTGAACATGATGAACGTGATAGTAACGTAAATGTATTTCTGCAACAGAAACTGAGAAGTCAACGCAACGACTTTGTCTGTCTGACCATTCAAACTCAGCTGCATTTCCCGCAGCAGCAGAAGAAGACTTCGTTCTAATGGCAACACTGATGCGTCTCTTCCTCTTCCAAGCTCTTCTCTTCCTATTCCCCGCCCTAGCCTGCTGCCAGAACGCCGCCCTTATCCGCATCTGCCGGCCTGACTCCAACTACACCACCCCGAGCCCCTTCAAGACCAACCTCGACAGCCTCCTCACCAGCCTCATCGCCTCCGCCTCACGCTCCGCGGCCCTCTTCGCCAACGCATCTCTTGGCTCCGCCTCCTCCGCTGTCTATGCCCTCGCCCAGTGCCGCCCCGACGCCTCCGTCCCCGACTGCGCCGCCTGCCTCAACCGCTCCGTCGCCACCTTCGCCTCCCAGTGCCCGTCAAGCCGCTTCGCCGCCGTCCGCTTCGACCTCTGCCTCCTCCGCTACTCCGGCACCCCCTTCTTCACCCAGCTCACCCCTGACTCCCCCGGTATCATCATCAACGGAAACAACGCCACCGACCCCAAGATGTTTGACAAAAGGCTCAAGGACCTTATGGGCGAGGTCTCCTCCGCGGCCCCTAAGTCGGCAGCTAGGTACGCCGTCGGGTTGAAGAACGTCACGGATTTCACGTATATCTACACGATGCTGCAGTGCACCAGGGATCTGTCGAGCGGCGACTGCGCGCTCTGTTTGGAGGAGGAGCTCGGGCTCTTTCCGACTAACGGATTTGGGAAGATCGGGGCCCAGGTCTTCAGGTTGAGCTGCACTGCCAGGTTCGAGATGTACCCCTTCTTCTCTCTCTCCATCTTGCCACGGTCGCCGACGCCCCCGCTGCCGTCGGTTTCAGCTTCTCCGCCGGGGAATGGAAGTATCACCATGGAGACCACTGGGGGTCGAGGTGGGTGCCACGTCAGTTTTACGTATAACCCCTTGGTATACGTTCAAGTATTCAAGGAATTAAGGGAGCTAATTGTAAATGTTTACAAGATTCTGGGAGTTCTGTCTAATTTTCTTTAATGCAGGGAAAAGTAACCATACTGTAACAATAGTTCTGGCTACTGTCATCCCTGTCGTTGCTGCAATTCTTCTCTTCTCTGCAGTTTGCATGTATTTGCGGAGGAAGAGGCCACGCAGAAGAGCACAGAGTATGTTTTACTCGATCTATGTCATTAATTTCAAAGCATAATTTTTGCTTAACTCTCTATGAACCAAAATGCCAGCTGGAGGAGATGAACCAGAGTTCGTAAGTTCAGAGTGTCTGTTGTTCGATTTGGGCACTCTAAGAAACGCTACAAAAGACTTCTCCAATGCGAATAAGCTCGGCGAGGGTGGATTTGGACCAGTTTACAAGGCAAAGTTCAATCATTAATGTCAGTTTAGCAAGTGTGCATTTTATGCACCTCAAATAATCTGCATATAGACTTTTGTTGATGCAGGGAGTGCTAAGTGATGGACAGGAAATAGCTGTGAAGCAACTTGCAAGGACGTCGGGGCAAGGACTCGTAGAGCTGAGAAATGAGGTGGCTTTGCTCGCTAAGCTTCAGCACAAAAACCTTGTAAAGCTATTGGGATGTTGCCTAGAACGGAAGGAGAAGCTTCTTGTCTATGAGTACCTTCCTAATTCCAGCCTTGACAAATTTCTGTTCGGTATGCTCCCTGTTTCATCAGCACTCTTGAAGATTTCTATTTCCTTTGTTTTTATTCTGTAAAAATCATGTTGATGTCTCCCCCTATAGATCCTGAAAGACGAGGGCAGTTGGACTGGGCAAGTAGGTACAAGATCATCGAGGGCATTGGTCGAGGGCTTCTTTATCTTCACGAAGATTCGCGCCTCAAGATTGTTCATCGAGACCTGAAAGCAAGCAACATCTTACTAGATGACGACATGAACCCTAAAATCTCAGACTTTGGCGTCGCAAAGCTATTCCTAATAGATGAATCACAGGGTAAAACTAGCCAAATCGCTGGGACATAGTAAGCATAATCTTTCTTAATCTCCTCTGGCTCTCTTTCTGTCAAACAAAATATGATAATGTTCTTTGGGTTGGCAGTGGATACATGGCACCGGAATATGCGATGCGGGGAGAGTTCTCAACGAAATCAGATGTTTACAGCTATGGTGTACTCGTGTTGGAAATAGTAACGGGCCAAAAAAGCAATGAATTCCAAGGAAACGAGGATGCTCCTGACCTTTTAAGCTATGTACGTTCCAGTTGGTCTCGTCTTGTTTAAGTAGAAAATCGCTGCCTCTAAAAGCCACTATTTCAATCAATAGGTATGGCAACACTGGACCGGCGGAACGACATTGCAGCTCCGGGACCAAAGCCTAGGCGACGAAGTGAATGCTGAAGAAGTGTTGAGATGCATCCAGATTGGCTTGCTCTGTGTCCAGGATGGGCCAATAGAGAGGCCAAGCATGAAGTCAGTCGTTCTAATGCTCAACAGTTACATGCCTCTTCAAGCACCGGGCACACCTCCTGCTTTCTTCATCAGAGGAAACACCACCACTGACTCGGATATACCGACAAGCGAGGTGCAGGAAAATGGGTACACAAGGCCTTCAAGACTGATGTCTGTCAACAATGTCTCAGTTTCTGAATTGGAGCCACGGTGATTTTAAACTCTAGTTTGAGTACAGTTATTTAAACTCAAGAATGTATCATTTACAGAAATTGGGTATCTCAAGAATGTATCGGTTACAGAAAATTGGGTATCTGCATGTAGTATTGGCTAAAGCACAAGGCAGTGTTTCCAGCTTACATGAAGCTGCAATTGTTGAAAGCCATAATCACTTTCTTTTCCTTGCTTTTTTCTCCTTTCAAAAGCTTCCTTTGGTGTAGGAAATGACCAGTGTTCTTAATGCGTTTATATATGCGAAAGACTAAGAAAAAACTAGAGATGATTTACACTGATACAAAGCAGGCAATGATTCAGTAATCCTATCATTTCTACAACCCGACATGAACAAAGCACTGCAATGGTATAATAAGGAAGACTGCCACCACAAAGCTGGCTTCTGATATTCTCTCAAACAGTCCCATTCTCAAAACTGACAGTTTTACATAGAAAATAGGAATGCTTTTCCGTGTATTATAAATAATGCTTGATATGACGACAGATTCATTCTTCAATTTCCTGGATATTACAGAGTTGAGGTTACATGGGAACACCTTTTAAATGCAACGATTATGTGAGCATGACGACAATATCAGGAAAAACCTGCAGACAACCGACACTTGTGCAAATCTCAAGAGCTACCTGGGTTCCAACTCTGATATAGAGACTTCATTCGGGGTCATTGGAATGGATTTTTCAGGCCCATACGAATCTGCGCTGGAACTATATCCTTTCGGGCGTCCATCTAAAACCACGCCACTCATTCCAGCACAAAATGCAGGCTTTGAAGGAGCTTGAAGTGACAGAGAGTAGCTATTTAGCATAAGCACAACCATTGACATGGTGGGTCTAGTAGTTGGATCTTCTTGCACACACAACAACCCAATCTGAATGCATCTCAGCACCTCACTTCTTGGGCAGTGCTCACCCAGAGATGGATCCAGTATTTCTGCAATTGTTCCCTTTGTCCAACGCTCCCATGTCTGTCAAAAACAAGTCGATCATGTTGTAGATCATTTAATAATTAATCATACTATAGCGACGCCAAATCATTCCTAAGCTCGAGAAGTTAATGCGTAAAAGAATTCTGAAAGTACTATACAATGCCATACTTACGTAGCTTAGAAGGTCTTCAGCACGTTCAGTATCGAGAAAGTGACTGTTCTTTCGTCCGGTCACTATTTCCAGAACTAGCACACCGAAACTAAATACATCCGACTTGACTGAAAACAAGCCATGCATCGCATACTCTGGCGACATGTATCCACTGCAAAAACCAACGATCAATGAAAGATTGCTTAAAAAGATGCAAGTGTTGAGGATAACTGCATTGCCTGTAGGTTGCACTTACAATGTTCCCACAACTCGACTAGTGGTGCCCTGGGTTTGATCTCCAGCAAAGAGTCTGGCCAAACCGAAGTCTGAGATCTTTGGGTTCATTTCTTCATCCAACAATATATTACTAGCTTTTAGATCGCGATGAATTATCTTTAACTGAGAATCTTCATGCAGATATAGCAGGCCTCGAGCAATTCCTCCAACGATCTTGTATCGTCTACTCCAATTTAATTCATTGCGTCTAATAGGATCTATTTCATACAAACCAAATGAATCATGAAGTGAGAAGTCTATATTTAATACACTAAGGAAAAGATGATTTTCTGAATTACGTTTTTCAGAATGGCCTATGTATAAAATTGGTTAGCACAGGCATGACAAGGAAAATGGATTACCAAACAGAACAGTGTCCAAGCTTCTGTTGGGAACATATTCATAGACTAGCAACTTCTCTTGCTCTTCCAAGCAAACACCCAAAAGCCTTACAAGGTTCCTGTGTTGAAGTTTAGCGACCAATACTAGTTCATTTTTCAGTTCTCCAATTCCCTGCCCTGAGCTTTTTGAAAGTCTCTTGACAGCTATTTCTCTTCCATCATGCAATGTGCCCTGTAAAAGATCGTAATACCTCAATCGATACAGTCGTAATTACTTAGAAAAAAGACACAGTGGTACTCTTTTCAAGTAGAGAAGTAAATTACTGACCTTGTAAACTTCACCAAAGCCACCTTCTCCAAGTTTATTCTCATCGGAGAAGTTTGCTGTTGCAGTTCTGAGAGTAGATAGATCAAACAATATTGACTCAACGCTCGAGATCTCCTCCGGGTTGGTTTCATCTTGGAAACAGGAGAAATCATCTTAGTCTTAGCGAACTGAATACATAATAGAATTACTGAACAGTGAAGGTATTCAATTTATGGCCGACTTACGAGGAAGCTTTTTCGCCAACCTTCTCCTCCGCAAGCAAATACAAATAATGGATATTGATAGGGCTGCAACCACTAGCGGTATTGCGATTGCTAGAACCATTCCAGTAACATTCTTCTTATTTCCTGCACCAGCAAATGCACAATGCTACAGATGTTCAATCTTATGAGGCACACAGTAAAGTTTTTCCAACCTTCAATGATGATCATAAAACAAACTAGTGACCTTCAGAATCATGATCATGTCACAACAAAAATCACGTTATATAAACTCGAAAAAGGTATTAACTTAGTTACTAAGGATGATATTGGTTCTAAAGCAGTATTCTGCTATACTCGTTTGGAGCAATTATGCAGACGCTTTTGACAAACCGTGGGAATAGGGACTCTAAATCTTTTTCAACATGTGCTCATATCCACCGCAAATAAAATCCTGGAGACTTTTGTCCGTGCACTCAAGCAAATATAGGCAACAAGAACAACTGTGAGAAGGACAAAATAATTTCGACTGATCTACAGATAACCTTTGAAATCTAAATATTCCTTGCCTCCCCCTCCCGCGGCGGCCGCCGGTGCTGGACCAAGAATCCCAGGCTTGTTGGTAGAATTGGAGATAGGAGAAGCAAGCAGCACCTTGGACTTCCCGTTGTAGAAGCTATAGATCTCGTACCTCATATTACATCCGACTCCAAGAACTCGCGCTCCTTCCTTCCCTGCAAAGCTGGGAAAAAACTTAAAGATATCGCGCAAACAATCATAGCACTGCTTCCACGACAAATCTCTGGTGCACTGAGACAATCCGTATATCTTCGGCACGAGGGCGGTGAAGTTCGCCTCGCCGGTAGCGAACTTATCCGACGAGTTGAATGCCGCATACTCGAATATCTTATCCATCAGCTGAGCAACCAGGTTGTTGAACTTGTCCGGCTCGGTTACGTTCTGGACGTTCCACATGCGGACCATCTGAGAGTTGTCGGTGGAGGAGAGGAAGGAGTTGGAGTAGCGGAGGAGGCAGAAGTCGTACCAAACGATAGCACCCTTGTTGTAGGGGCAGAGCTGGCGGATATCAGTGATGGCCACGTCGAGGCAGTTCCGGCAAGCGGTGGCGTTGGTGTCGCCGCGGCAGAGGGCGAGGCCGTTGACTTTGTCGGGGATTTGGCCGACGGTGGAGCTGTAGAAGCCGAGCGCGGAGGCGTTGGAGGAGAGCGAAGGGAGGAGGAGGTTCACAAGGTTGGATTCGTAGGTGCTGTGGGAGGTGTAGTTGCCGGTTGTGCTGCAGATATCGTATAGTGGATCGGATAGCGCGGGATAAGCCAGGAATAAGAATGGTATGAGGCATCCATGGAGGATGAAGAGGGAGGAGATCTGAGATTGGAGATGACGAGCCATAGTGACTCTGCGGGCGAGGTTTGATTGGAATTGCGTTTGCCCGGGGTATTATGGAGCTCGGAAATGGCCAAATGGTCGAGACTTGTAGTCATGGTTAAGTCGCGACTGGAATGCGACTCCGGTAGATTTTTATAAAAGCTCAGTTCAACTGTTTTAATAATTACATTGACTAGTCAAATACGTCGATTGAAATTGGACAACTGGATCCTTTTAATCCACGTAAAATTTGTAATAAAATGCTAAATGCGTGATTTACTACAAAATTTCCAGCCACATGGGCAAATTAGCGTTAAGTATACCTGGGTGTTCCCCTGTTCTGTGTTTCTCTGGCAGGAGCTGATCCGAACGAACTAGGAAGTCTATTCTTGGTACAAGCGTCATCAAAGGCGTCATCAAAGGGAAAAAGGGCTATTGGTAGTTGGATCCGCTATGCGGTATGAAATACGAAACGAGAACATCCGGAACGATGCGTCGTGTTTTCTGGGAAAACGGGTCGCACAAGGGCAGCCTGACGACCGTTCTCTATGCGGATTCTGGACTGGACGAAGCAGATGCCGGGTTGGCATCTTAAATGAAAAGCTGAGGCTTCACCGACGACCAATCGGAGTTAATGACCTCGCGCCAAACAGGAGTAAATAATTTACTTTTAAAATTTTGTAAAACAAAAAACGAGTTGAAATTTTGGCTTTTCAATCCCATCTAATCTGAGAATTATTATGATCTGTTCGACAGCCGAAGCATGCGACTCCGTGTAAGCCAAGATTAGCCAATCTATGCAGAGTTCTTTGGTGTTGATTTTTGTTTACAGACACAAAATCAACTTGCCATCCTTCTCGTAAATGAGCCAAGGAGCAATATAGGAAGAATGGAGAGAAGCCAAGACAGGATCAGCAACTTGCCGGCTCCAATCCTTCAAACCATCCTATCCGTGATGCCACTCAAATCACGATCCAAGTAACATGACTCACTTGACTCTGTGTCGCTGTGATTTGTATCCTGATATGGATTTCAGCAGTTTGAGCAATCTCCTGTCTCTAAATCTCATGTACGTTGATATCTCAGAGGGAATATGCAGCGCCTGCTCACGTACTGCATACTTCTTGAAAGCTCGGGCTTGGTACAATTATTTGAATAATGAGGCTATCAGGATTGCGGATCCTGATAGCAGGCTCAAAGGACTAACTGTCGTCGAAAATTGGAGAGCATTTGAGACAGAGGTTGCTGTTCCCGAGTCCCAATCTTTTCATTGCTATGGGCAGTTCTGCTACGCCAGTGACACCATCAACATCCCATCATTAGTGGATGCCTTCATCTGCCCGTTTCTCAACCGCAGCAGCTTTGAGCTGGACTTCGCTTACGTGTTATCCAACGTTTCCCGTGTTAAAGTTCTCACTGTCAACACAACTATGCCCATGGTAACAACTTGGGGTCCAAAAATTTTCCTTTTTATAGTCGTCACTGAATTGTTATTACTAGAAATTGGCATGGATTCTGTTTATGATGTCTTCCTATAGGAAATAAGTGCATCTGAAGAATTGAGACCTTAAGCCTTTCCGGTTGAACTGAGAAACTTGCAAGAACTACAGCTTCTTATGGGTTTACTGACCGATGAGCATGTCAATTGCATATACGAATTCTTTGGCCTGTGTCCATCTCCTTCCATAGAAAAGCTTTTCAATCAGGTGTTATCCTGCATCCTATGAACTTCGGTGACCTGCATAATGAACTGTAATTCATCTTCTTTTTACTGAAACTGCAGTTGACCACAAGAGATGATCATGATCCATGTAACATGAGCCAAAAGGCAAAAGGCTGCGCAAAGGTAACAAAATGTCCACTTCAGTAATTTAGCAACTTCAGAGGATTGACCAATGAGATGATATTGGTGAATATCTCCTCGAACAGGCTGTTGTTCTGGGCACTCTGATACTGGCTGGTCCAGTTACAGCATGCAACATCAAGCATAGCTCTAATGGGGCACAAACAGAATCAGTATCAAGAGACAAGCCATTGGTTAAGAGGACAGGGCTGGGACAGGATTTTGCGTGGGTAGTCACGAATGCTGCCGAAGGCATCTCCTCAAGCTGATGTCATACTTTATGAATTCCTCGATGATGAGATGTGCTTGAATCCAGTTCATGCTGATGTTTATCGCGATTATTGCTACCTGAAGGAGAAATATGCCATAGCTTCTAGCATCAAATCTGGGGTGAATCTGATGGAGCTTCCCCAGTGCTCTGCATCACAACTTTGTTTTAATGTTATACCTATTTTCTGTGTTGTTTCATGATAAATACTTTCAGCACAATGCCCATGTAATTGAGATTAATGCAAAGGATTATTTAATCCCTTCTAAAGAGGACATTATCATACGCAAAAACGTTGAAATATTTACAGACACGATCCCGGATTGGCAAAATCAAAATCTCTCATCACAAGCAAAAGGGAGGTTAATAGAGTTGCAGAAGGACGATACGTCATAGAACAAGTTAAGCACGTCGCTAAGCTCCTGTTTCCTCTCTTCATCCCAATCCTAAAATCAATCCTTCTCAAATCTCCCTGAGTGTTTCTTTCCGTCTTCAGCAAGGCAATCTGCATTACTTTTTCCTGAATTTCATCTTAACGAGCTCTTACATTACAAGCTTTAATGAACTTGTCACTAAAATCTATGTACTTGGTCCACAGAGGCTTGAGTTGCGGGAATGCTATGTCCAACCAAGGCTTAGCTCGACCATTGAAGTGGATTACTGCTGCCTCCTCGGCATCGGTCGCCGTAGTGTTCTCTTGGTATCCAAGGCCAAGCATATGCCAGTAGGGATCAATCACATGAACATGACCATGAAAAGCTATAAGCCCTGGCGGCAGGGTCCCTAACTGCCATAGGCTCAAGTCTGATTTCAAGTTCTGTGAGATTCAAATCGAAGTACAAGCATAAGTAGACGTCATGAAGAATAACTCCAAATTCTTGTAAATTCAAATAAACAAGATCTATATGATACCTGTTGAAGCCAATGGTGATATGTGAGGCTAATGTTAGTCCTCCTCCATGCATCAAGATCAAAGATATTCATACCATATGCCCATGCACATTCATCAGGTTCAAAATTTTCTGATATCAAAGGGTGTGAAAAGTTCAGATAGCTCTTCAATCTCTTCGACATCACAAATTTATCCTCCCCTCTGCACGTCTCAACCGCTCCATTGACTTTGCCTTGCAGATCAATGTCCCATAACGGAGAAAGATCGGCTTGAACAACAATGTCGTCGTCAAGAAACACCACTTTATTGAGACTAGGAAACAGCTGCAGCAAACTGAATTTCAGTAAAAGCAACTCATTATGTTTCCATGACTTTAATCTCCACAAACGTTGACACGGCACTTACCTCAGGCAAGTGTATGCGTATATGGTTCATGACTGAATGATACTTTGGGCTCAAAGCCTGCAACTTCGCCGCCACGACCACAGGATTCTCACTAACATTTGCCACAATCGCTGATGAGCCACCGCGAAACTGCGACCGAGCAGCCCTGTCCTTCTCCATTGCCTCCAAGACGGGCACCCTTCCCCTCGAAAACCAGTCAAAGTGGTGCAACCCCCTGACCTCCACGACGGCGGGGTCCGACCTATGCAGCGAGAACCAGGCCTGCATGGCGGCGTAGGTCTTTCTGTCGGTGATGACGTGGAGGACGACCGAGGCCGGGCGGAGGGCGTTGCCGACGAGGGAAGCAGCGACCACCGAGGCCGCGAGCACGTTGTCAGAGGCGAGGACGAAGTGGTGGAGGGAGTTATCGACGAGCGCTGCTACCCGTTCCGGGACCGGAAGAGGGTGGCGGGCCTCGGCGTTGGTGGAGTGCTCCTCGGCGAGCCTCAGGGCAAGGCAGTGGAGCGGCTTGGGAATGCTGCTGGATGCCACATGGCGGTACAAGTACTCTCGGATCTTTGCCGTCCGGGTCTTCTGCTCTAGCAGCAAGACCTGAAAAAAAGTCAAAACTATTTGTCAACGGTCAACTTTATTTATTTATTTTATTACTTGATTCATTTTGTTTAGTTATTTTTACCATGGCCTTGAGCCTGAGTGCAAAAGTCTGGGCATCTGATTTGTTGCTCTTCATCTCAGAGACGAACTCCTGCAATGTCTGCGGAGTGTCTGATCGTATCTGCAGTTCGTCGTCTTCGAGTACTCTGTAGATATCGTCTGGGACTTTCTGAAGAATTTTGCATTTATTTTTAATTAATTGCGAAATATTGTAGGAGATGAGCTAAAGATGCTTGGAATATTCAAAGATACCGTTGCGTCAAGCCTTCGCCCCAAGAATCTCGGGCCAAGCCTTTTTCCCACGCATCCTATAGAAAGATATAACATTATTTATTTAATTATTTATTTATTTATTTAGAGCGAAAAATAAAATAAAATAAGCAATTATGGAGAATTTTAGTGTGGCGAGCTAAACAAATTCATATGGTGACATGCCAACTGCTGTTGACAGTAGTTCGTATCTGTTCGGTAGCGCAACAATCCTTTGGATGTTGGCTTTCTTCAGAAAATTGGAGACCACGCTTCTTGTCACAATTCTCTTAAGCAAATCTTTAATTTCATTTTTGTAATTAGGCTGAGCAAAATGCCAATTAAGCATTTGCTAATTGCTATTAACGACTTAGCTCGTTTTATCCCTAACAACTACTTATTCACATTGATTACAAAAAAGGATCGATATCATTGAAACATGGATTATGGATGTGTAAGAGAGATGAAAAGTTTGTGAAACCATGATAGTTATTACAGAGATTTTGCTCATAATCACTAGCTTTAAGACCCTTTTGATGCCACATAAATAACTTCGGAAAAAAGTTCTTCATTACTCCCCTAGCCTTAACAGTAAACAAACGAAGGTTACCAACAAAGAAGAAACGAGAGCAGAACAGAATCCAACTTACCTAAAGAAGTGCACTCGGTTTCCCCTTCCAGCGTATCCATAGCCGTCAGGACAAACACAAAGCGGAGCATGAACGTCAAGAACAGCAGCGAGTAGAACACCATCCTATATGATAGCCTCCGCGACGAGACCTTCACCTTGATGAAGTCCCTCACGCCCTTCCCTGGGAACACAGTCACATGCCTCAAGCTCGGCGATATGTGAAGCTGCATTGCTGCTCCAAACTACAACAACTCTCCCGTGATGCAATGCTCGTCTCGGAGATCACCACGAAGGAGTTGTACTCAACAGCGAAGAGCCATGAGAACGACGACAAGTGAATGGTTTGAAGGGTGTGGAAGATGGTAAAAGAAGCTATGGTTTCTGGTGTCAGGGTTGCTGTCCTTCACCAAACTTTGCTTAACAATTGGGTTAGCGCCTCTTCTGTAATCGTGTTGGAACAGGAACAAGGAGGTTGTTTGAAGAATTTATGTATTTCTTTTATTAGTTCTTCCAAAAATTATTTATTTAATTTTGAAGAATAAATTTACAATAATAAATGATGGAACTGTTGAACAGATTTATAAACAGATGGGAAGCTGCTGTCTGATTTATTTATTTATTTTCCTTCTGATTCGTACTTTGTTGCTGGTTCCTTTGCGCACAAATAAAGTAGAGATTGAGAAAGCGAGGAAGCGGCATCTTTTCGAACGACTCA
This sequence comes from Trichopus zeylanicus subsp. travancoricus, assembly GCA_005019695.1. NCBI lineage: Eukaryota > Viridiplantae > Streptophyta > Magnoliopsida > Dioscoreales > Dioscoreaceae > Trichopus > Trichopus zeylanicus. The sequence goes on from RXID01022599.1 coordinate 1,463,643, forward strand.
CCAACAATGAGCTGGTCTGCTTTAAACTCTGGCTCTATTAGCAAGAAATCCAAACTTAAGTTTTTTTTGCAAATTTTGCAGATTAAACCCAAAAAACTATTTAAATAAAATTAAAAGACTTGAGAATTTTTTAAAAAAATAATTAAATTTTAACTTTTAATTTGACTAAAACTCAAATTAAATTTAATCGAGACTAAAATATAAACAAAACGAAAAAACACAACTCGTCTTTTAACATTGGCCGGCATAAAACCCCAAAGACAGGAAGCAAAGCATTGATTGCCCCAAGAAGCAGCCGAGAAGAAGAAGGGAAGAAGAACCATGGGTGCGGTTTCCGGACGAACTCCTACGCTTAATCGTCAAGCATGTATCCGCCTCCGACCGCATCCGGCTGGACACGGTGTGCGCCTCATGGCGGTCGTCCGTGCTGAGGATTGGCGGGAGACGGCGCTTTGCTTCGCCGACAGACGGCGAACAACTCGACTTGCGTGAGAGCTGTCAGGAGGAGCTCAGGTCAGGGTGGTTAGGCGCCTTGTCGAGTTTTCTGCATTAGTTATTGACAATTTTGTGCAATTCTGAAATTTCTCAAGCTTGCCTCTTTGTCAGTCGAGTCTTAATTTATAATAATTTCTTTGCTTTTGTTTTTACCATTACACTATTTCTCTGCTATTTATCTCAGAACTATGCCACCATTTAATTTGAATTACAGGGCATGATTAACGTGAACTTTCTGTTTGAAAATTGCAAGCTAGTTTGCAGGAGACCAAAGCCATCTGTAATAGTCCAATCACAATCTGTGGCAGAGAGAAATTGGATCCTGTTGGATCCTGTCACAATGCTAGTCGCCGCACACAGGATACATAGCCTGACATTGGTGATCAGACCGTGTTATCCAATGGTGGAGATCGTCATGGACTGCCCCGATCCGGTCCTCAACCTTACGAGCAGAACCCTAAATAGCCCCAAGAAGACTCGCAGGAAGCAAGCATCGCCAGCTCCAGGACAGCCTCATAGGGTTAATCCTGAAGCATCTACCTGCCTCCGACCGTATCCTCCTCGGCACGTGTGCGCGGCTTGGCAGTCGTCCACGTTGAGGATTGGCTGCGATCCCAAGCTCCTCCGGCTTCCGTTCCTAATGCGCTCGGTTGTCACCCGATAGCGCTGGTATTCACCAGCAGACGCCGAACCACAACTTTAACACGTTCAAGAGCTCTTTACATTGACGTTCTTTCCGGGGTTCGCCCAAAAGCTGATTGGTGAAAGAGTCGGAAAAATGTTTGAAGTAAAATAGTGAATCAAATATTAAATTAGTTTAAAAATTAAAATTTATAAAATATAAATATTTTTTGTTATATATATGAAAATTTATTTATTTAATATTTAATGTGATACTAATTTATTATATATTATATTATAATAATTTTTTTAAAAATACGATTTGATCATATTAATTTTAATACTCTTAATTAAGAATTCTTTTTTTCGATTAATTTTATCTATTTTTATATATTTTTTGATTTTTTTTTAAAAAATTAATATACGATTTAATTCAGTCACATTATTACAATATTCTTTTACTTAACTAACTCCACCACGTCATCTTGACGAATTTTTGTCTTAATTTTTTATTTTTTTTAAAAAAACTAATATATAATTCAATTCAGTCGTATCATCACGATAATTTTAATTTTAAAAATTTATATAATTTCAAACTTAAAATTATGATACTACTTATTTGGAGTCCCGTGACTTCCAGTGAAATTGAAGAAGCCATTCTCTTGGGAGATTATAGAGCCTCCGTCTTTCTTTTTTTGACACATGAAAAAGGTCATCCTATCCGAGCCGCCGAGCTCGCAAGGTGCGCGGTCGCAGCGATGACCAGCGACCATCGCTTGTTCGCGTACAGGATGGGTGGCAAGAACTGGATTCGTGTAAGAGGGCACAGGGATCAAGGGGTTCACAACCAGGTGTTGTATCTGCTTACTAATAATTGGGACTCGACAAGTAAAACGAGGCTTCTGCTTCGACCCTCATCCCAGGAGAATAACCCCGGAAAGCCGCCAAACCCCGCCGCTTCGTATCCTCCGCCACAGGCTCTGATTCAAGCCGCTCGCTCCGCGCTACCATCCGCTCCAGCGTCCGCGCCAGCGCGGCCAGAGCCGTCGGCTCCCCGTTCGCCACGGAAGGCTTCGCCATTCTCTCTGTCCCGCTAGAAGATAACCAGGAGGAGAGAGCGAGTGGATAATGTTGAGGTGGGCCAGGGATGTGATGAAGTCATAATAGATTGACTTAGACAAGGAAGTGACGTGGAATGCCATTCTTCCATCTTAGAATTCGAATATTTATATTCATGGATCTTCTGAAAATCAAGGAAGCCCAAATTTTTTAGACTTTTATTTAATATTATGTGATTTAGGAGCTTGATTGGCTATTAATTTCAATTAGAAAGGCTCTTCATGCGGTAGATCAACCTTTTATCTATTTGTGAAAAGAAATATTGTGAAGACTGCCGAGAATTTTTTACCCAAGTTAATTACAGTAAAAAATAAATAATAAATAAAGAAGAATTTTGTATTAATTCATACTTTTCGAATTCTCTTATATTAATAGTATGTTGAAACAATTCAACCTTCGAGATTTCTTAATTTCAATAATATGCTCAATCTCTCACAATTAATTATCCTAAATTTTGATTATATTTTGAGCAATAAATATCTATAAATCTTTAAATTATTTAACCAGACTATTTATTTATTTAATGACACAACCTTTTATTGGATCCACGGAGACTCATTTACCTCGAAAACAAGCTTGGTTTAGGACCCTGTTCGGCCTAGTTGACAATTTGATTTTCGAACACAAATTTGACATTCTAATCTAATTGATTCGATGTATCATCATTATGAATAAAGTTTTTAACAAACAAAATTTATGAAAAACCACATATCTTATTACTATAAAAAAAAAACCACTTGTTCTATATTATAAATTTACAAAAAAATTATTTTGATTAAAATATTAAAAAATAATTTTATTTTATAAATTAAATTAATATAAGAAAATTAATTTTATTTTTATTCGATTTTACTTTGAATAATTAGTTCATAATTATTGAACAATCAATCTGATAAAATTAAAATTTTAATTTTTAATTTCAAAAAATCAAACAATTAATTCTTCATAAAAACTAAAATAAAAGGTCTTATTTTTATAACGATTTAATAATTATTTATATTAAAATTAAACGAAAATACTTTTTGATTTTTATATAATATAAGACGAATAATTATTTGCTAGTAGTGATAAAGTATATGATCTTTTATAAATTGATTGGTAACTCCTTACTAAAAACTCTTATAAATATTGAATTGGCTTCAATCCAAAAATAGCTAAAAAAGGTTTTAATCAATGTTATTGAATAAAAGACACTTAATAACACTGGACGGCTATTAAATTGAGATACTGAAACAGTACATTTCCAACCTTGACATTTATTTAAATATTACAGTTGATTATTGGAAATGCAATCAACAATCTTCTATTTACAAATGATTGCCCAAAATAATTGAAACTCAAACCCCTCTTTGCTATACATTTGCATCACCCCTTGGTCCATATATGTACACGCTAGAAATTTACAAACCCACGAAGCAAAAGAATAGCACATAAAAACTGAGTAGTATCCGAACGATCCATCATAACCATACTTATTGCCAGTAATCTGTAGAAAAAAAACAAGGGGAACAAGAACTAAACAACTAGTTTGTTGAATTCATTGCTCTTGAGATTTTAACAAGTTCAACGTAGACATATAAATTGTCTAAATATTCAGAGATCAACCACCAAATTTGGAACATATGGCATAATGTCTAATAACACAGCAGCAATTATTTGCCACATTTAGGAAGAGAGGTTTGAGATTTACCTCAACCAATAGTTCATTGTCCTCAAATAGGGCCTCCATCTTCAGGGTCTCTGCTATTTACATGCTCAAGCTGGGCCTCCGTCTTCAAGACCTCCCTATTATTTACAAACTCGAGCCGACAATTTGCACTTTGCTTTTCTGTGCTATTTACAGAGTAGTCATGAGTTTCAGTTGAAGTATGAAGATCTCCAAAACTACACTCGTTAAATCCATTGGGAAGCTCATTCACTGTAGCACTTTCACGCATGCCATCAACAGAACTGCAACTGCTTCTGCTAGTATGTCTCCCATCTTCTGAGAATCCAGATGCTTGACAGATCAAGGAACCATGTTTGTAATCTTCCACAGAATTTACCCTGGTCAACAATAAGAGCTTTTTGAGCCTAAATGCGAGAGACAAAGAAAGAGCTCAGAAACTTGCTGACTCGACAATTTAGCAGAGGGCGAAAAATCATTAGACAAAAGGCAAATGACTAAAAGCAAATTAGCTGTTAGCAAAAATAAAATAATCTGAGGTAGTCGTAACTTGCAGCTCCAGATCCACAAAACCTTTCATACAACATAAAAAATGGCCAAATAACTTCACTTTGGAAGGATGTCTATTCCCAACTATTTGACCAAACCAAAGGCCAAAACCCCCTGCCTGACTACTTAAAAGAATGTGAAACAACATTAATGCTCAAGAGGAAAGACAAAAGACAACTATTAGAAGCGCACCTTGATTGTGGGACTCGTGGTGTTTGGTAATGGTCCCCGACAGGTACAAGAACTCTCGGCCTAGCTTCAATGATGTGCGTCAGAATCCTTTCTATTTCAATTTCTCCACCTAAATCAGCATCATTGTCTGTCTTTTGATTCTCACCAATCATAGCATGAAAACAAATCTGAGAAATAAAATTATCAACAGACTGGATTATAAAGAAGCAACTATATTATACAAGAAATGCTTTGTGCATTGACTGATCAAAATACCTCAGACTTAGCCCATAATGGTACACACGCTGAATGCATCTGCAACTCAGCTTCTGAAATATACAAGTGATGATTTTCCTCGGTGCCAACCCTTGCCTTTGTACCCCTAGCTTTTTCGGCAGGATAAACACTGGTTGCTTTTCTTAACCCCTTATGGAAAAGCCTGGTGTTTTCTCCACTTCCATGTTCACCATACACATCAAAGTTGTCTCCTCTATCTCTTCTATTCCGCTTATTGCAAACATCCCATTTTTCAAGTGCCTCAATGACAAACTTGGTATCTGCTTCTAGTGGAGCATGAGAGACTGTACTTATCCCAGACAGCTCTAGGCCAGAATCTTCACAATTCGACTCACATACCACATACTGGATGATAGAACCAGAAGGAGAGAAAACAAGGAAGTGATCTTTTGTCTTCAGCGAACTGTTATCACAATAGTGGCCAGGGCTTTTACAATTATGGAATGCTGAAGCTATGGCCCCCGAAAGAGGACTAACCCTTCCAGTAGCAGCTGCTGCAGCACCTGTTACTGCACCTTTCCACCCATTGGCTCCATTCTTTATTCTACCCACAACAGATAATGTTACAGGGTATCCAGACAGACTCAGGCTTTGCTGATTAACTTTCATTGGACATGTGCCATTTGGATGACAAACTGCTGCCCTCCCATCTGGTACATAGCGATTTATAGTATGCTTAATATCATCCACGTGGTGTTTTGAAGCCCCACTAATGGGAGATATTGCAAACAAATGGCTAGTGCCCCTTGATGAGCTGATCATGATCCATTGACTATCACTGCTGAAAGTAATATCTTGTATCACCTGAATTTCATGAAAGCGGGAGATTACATCAGAACAGGCAAAACTTAATTTAAGTAAAGCAAAACATACATGGAGATATCTACCGCATTTGTAATGCCACGTTGCAGCCTATAAAGTTGCACACAAGCCTCAGCTGCATCAGATCCTAACGAACTTCCAGGAGAAGATGGCATTATCAGGAAAATATTAATGTTATGGCCATGAATCGAAGCTGTTACTAGCAAAATCCCAGAAGGATCGAAGCACAATGCAGAAATGGGACTTCTATGTGCTCTAAACTGCACAACCACAGATTTGGAAACAATATCACGGACTACAACCTGCAACAAAAGAAGAGGAAGAAGCAATTAGAAATAGAATCAGAAGTTTATTGCAAATGATAACCTTCTTTTTCAAAAAGAACTTTTCCTCACATTTAGCAGATATAGAAATCGAAACTTAGGAGAATTTGGTATATTATAAGCGAACAGCAGCAACGCTCAGGCTCAAAAAAACCTTGACTTAAAAATCACAAAAGGAAAAACAGACAAAAAAAGTACAGCCTAGCCATAAAAAACTAGCTAGTTTCTATCAACTAGAGTTGGAAGAAATTTGAAAAAAAAGAGAAATAAATAGAGGTAGAAGATCAGACATAAATGAATACCATTCCAACATTTTCTCCATCAAGGACATGCCCATTAACAGTACCAGCGGTTTTAAAAGTTGTGTTCCCATGTCTCAAAGAATTGTTGCCATCAGGTAAAAGTTCTGAACAATACTTGGACAGCTTCTTATACCCACTATCCCCAAGGGTCACAATACCAGCAGCAATTTGCCTACCTGATTCTTTGGCATATTGTGCCATCAGGCTTCCATTAGGCAGAGATGCTGGCAAACCTGTGGCAGCAGTCATGTGTTGTGGTATGGCACGAATATTATCTGAAACAGCAACTGGGTTCCCACTATAAGCTAACCATCTCGGGCCGACAGCAAGAGGTCCATAACCAACACTTGCAGAAGTAGGAAACCCAGAAACTATGGGGTGAGTAAGGATATTATACTCTCTCTCCAGGGTTGCAGCATCAAAGCATTGTATCTGCAACACATACACAATTTTTCTTAATCCAAAGTTATGCATATGTAACAAAATACAGAGAAGAGCACAAAGAAAAGCATACCTGAGAAGCCAAAGAGACAGCTACAAATCGAGGGCTACATCTTACAGAGTAAACTGCGGACATAAACTTTAGGACGTGTACATATTCATTGGTCCTTAAAGAATAAAAGCGCACTGTTTTTGGACCAATGCTCTCATTCCCCAGATCCTGGTGACTCCCAATACTTCCATTACAAGGAAGTCCCATAGCATCAGAACTGTTGCAATGTCCAGGAAAAGAGCCATCTCCAACAACAACCAGCAGAGGACGAAAATCTAAAAACTTATCCTCTGATCTTTTTGATGGCACCGGATTTTTTTGCATTTGCAAAAAGGAAACGGGACCCTCGTGCCTTGATACTAGTTGTTGTACATTATGTGCCTCGTCAACATCCCAAACCTGGAAGCCAGACCGATAACCCAACAGTAGGATTTGCCTAAGAACATTGCCCTCACATTCTAGCTTGTCAAATCCAGCCCAATGTACCTTTTGATCGACGTAAAAAGTTAAAAGTGGAATGGGACTGAGACACAGATATATATGCTAATTAATTAAGGAATCAACAAAAATATATATCACATGAGAAATAATGCAAATTTTCTTGCCACCACCTACAGAAGCCGTTAGCAGGTTAACAACTTAGTACAATAGTTAAAGAGAACATGTAGAATAATAATCTTTAGAACACTTATAGACATCTCAGTAAGTAAAAATCCAAATGGAGAGATTATATTTTAGATATGAAACTGCATTCTCCTCTGCAGCATGGAAGAAAAGCCAGGAAGACTTCCACCAGAGTAGAGATAAATTTGCTAGAAACTATTGTTATTTCAGATGTTTCATCTGTATGGCAACATCATTCGTTGAATGGCAGTAACATAATCCTCCTTATAGAAGATAGAAGGATACAAAAGTAAGAACTCAAAAGGGGAAGTTTTGGGGTGATAAATATCACAGAGAGGTGAAGAACAATAGTGCAACAGAGAGAAGTTCAATTGTTTATATATAACAAATCATTTACCGTTTTCATTTCAGAACAAAAATATCTACAAAAGAATAGAACCTTTATCTTTTGAGATGCCAATTTATCATCAGAAAACAAGTTGCACTTGATTTGCACATGTCACCAGTGAATATAGATATATTTGTACCTATTAATGCCAAGGATCCAAATAATTTGCAGCATGTACAGTTTGCTTCTAGAATTGCGGTACAATGCAGATTGAACTATTATCCTCGTAAGTCAGCAAATCATCCAATACTAGTTTAGTAAAGACACCAAATATCCATCACTTTGCAATCACTAAATTTTTCACTCAAAGCAAGAATTGGTAGCTTTCTTGGTGTATCAAAAGATTCCAGCATCTTGGGAAAACCACCCAGAATTCAATGGATACCAAAACTCCTTTTTTTTTCCGATCAATTAAGCAACAAAAATTCTCCCCCCGAAGAAGCGGAAAGCGCCACACGAGATACCTGATCACGGTCGGCATCATCGTCACCAGCAATCGACGACGCGACCGACGCCCCGGCCGATCGAACCGTGGAAGCGACGGTAGAAGCTCCGGACGAAACGATCTTCAGGTAGTTTGAGATACTCCGGAGAGAAAAGAATCCACTCCCCTTGCTACCTCTGGGAACAGGCCCCTGCTGCTTCTGCACACTGTTCTTCATCCTCCGGCCACCAAACCTCAGCAAAATCGAAGCAAGCCGCGACCTATCGCTCCTCCGCGATCCGAAGAGGGGCACCTGAGCATAACCAGAGGCTGTTTCTCTCGGGCAAGGACTCTAAGAAACAGCCCCGACCAGCAGCCTTAGGTCACCAACCGCACCATTCAAACCGGAGAAAGGCGGCAACCTCCGACATCCAACAGGAAAAAAAATAATAATGAAAAATAATTCCGATCAAAAATTGGATCTCGAAAGCTGCCGGAAGGCCGCAGTCGGATCGGAGAAGGCGAATCTGGGGGAAATTTGGGGGAAGCTGTGGTTTTTATCGGGGGGCGGTCGGGAGGCGAAGGACGGAGAGTGCTTGTGATTAGATGACGAGAAAGAAGAGGATGATGATGATTTACGACTCCACGATTACGTCTCGACGAACGTTGCTGTTGTGGTGTTCTTCTTCCTTTTCTTAATTATCTTCTTATTTCCGCGTCGATCCCTTGAATTTCGGCGATGTGCTTGCAGCCCACGTCAAAAGAGTTTCACGAGCGGTAAAACTCAATCACCGCCGTGCTCTTTCCGGATTCGAAGGGCTGCTTTGGGCCTCAGATTTCGTTTGGGCTTTTATTAGGCCCAACCGTTCGGTCCAGTCGTGACGCAATTAGATACGGTTTGATTCCGAACTCTTATCAAAATCAAATTCAAAATTAAAATTAAAATATAAAAAAATAATCTAATCAAAATTTTAATATTTAATATTAGTCTAGTTAACGAATGATTTAAATTTTTTTTATATCTTTATACTTTTAAATATATTTATTTATTAATATTTAAATAAATAAAAATAAAAAATAGTATGATAATTTATTTTTTAAAATAAAATAAAAATAATCTAATTATCTATTTGATATTTAGATAATAAACTATTCAAAACAAAATAATTTTGATCTTAATTTCAAATCAAACACACGTGTAGAGCCCGGAAAAAATCCAAAGCGTGGACGTTGTAGTTTCGCTTCACCAACAGAGCACTCGATGCTTGTGATCGTTCGTTTAAGAAAACAAGGTTCTTATTATGTAATCTACATATTTCTCCAAAAAAGTTATAATACACATGTAATTAAATGGTAAAAATCAGATAAATGCCCAAGTTAGATGGCAATTAGATAAAAAGGCCGAGTTAAAATTTTGTATTAACCATACGGATTTTATGCAAATAACCGCCTCTTTCTCCAAAATTATCAAAAAAAGAGCAACAATCTCATGAGACTACCTTGGGATTGGATTTGGACACGCTTCATTACATAAACGTGGGTAACCGATTTGGTTCGATCACTAGCGGCCACGCAACAACTGTAGCAAAGAAGTTGCTCGCTTCACCGGCAGTGACGACATCTCGTGCAGAAACATCACATATCCGCGCCTTATCCTTCGTCGTCATCTCCTCCAAAGAATCGACATGGCTTCTACCATCAGCCTCTTTCCGTCGCCACCTCAATCACTACTACGCCGCCTGAATCCCCTCGAATCCACCATCTCCGCCTGCTCTATCACCGCGCAGCCCCAAAGCCTTCCGGACGTGCCCTCGTCGACCTCCACCGACGTCGTGAAGCGCCGGCCCTCCACCATCGAACGGAGCATCCACCGCCCGTCAGCGCCTCTGCCGGAGCCCCCCAACTTCGAGATCAGGTGGAAGCGGACCAAGGTAATCAAGACGGAGAAACCCAAGGGGTGGATGATCGCTGACTTCATAGAGAAGCTGGACGGGCTCATGGACAGGCAGTACGGGTCCACGGAGCTGCTCTCCAAGGTCGGGCACCTGGTGGCGGAGCGGGCCAGGGAGGAGGCTGAGGTGCTCAGGGCCGACGGCAAGGTGGAGGACCGCATGGTCACGAAGCTCTACAGGGTGCTAAGGCTGCTGGAGATGGAGATGGATATGGAGATGGTGAAGGCTGCTGTGATGGAGGTCACGCTCGCCGACCGGATCCAGCAGGCCAAGCCATTCTTGTTGCTCTTTCATTATGATGCAAAACCGTGTATTCGATGTCTGATTTCTAATTATTTTTTTGGTGGATTTTTCTTTCTGATAATTGCATCAGGAATCCATTGCTTTGATTAAGCAGCAAGCAAGGCCAAGTCACACACGAATGAATATAGAGCCTTATAATCTTCTAAAATATTTCATATAAAAAAATAGAAAAGAGTGACACATTGTACACGCACGCAATTGTATCAGCGAGCACACGGATTTGCCCCGTTCGCAATAAAAAAAGTCTCATCTTTGAAAACGTTCACAGTTGAATTGGCCCAGAATCTCTTCGCTTGTGCTTCAATAATCAAGTTTTCTTATTACAAGGGTGACGCACTACTTTAAGAGGAATATTTCTTTGCCGTAGGGCTTTCGATATTAGGGCCAATACAACAGGAATGATTCTGGAAGTAGCAGTCAAACGATAGGCTATCTCAAAGTCAACCATATTCTGTATAACAGTTTAACAGTTAGCGGGTTCCTTTCATCTCCACGTCGATTTCTTTTTGTGATCATCTATTGAAGGAATAAAATTATGTTTTTGAACAAGTCACGGGCAACAAGAAGAAGATGAAGATCTATAGGACATATGTAAGAACTGTTTTTATGTATTGCAGCTGTACATCAACACTGCCGCAACTCTTCGCATATTTGTGTAGATAGAACTCTCGGATATTAGCCAAAGCCTTTTCTGATCAATGGTCATCCAAATCATCGGTCGCTTTAATTAATTGGCATCTAGTTTAAGCCAAGACAAAAAACAATGATGGAAAAGAAAAGGTCATATTTAGAAATTTAGAAACACAAATAGTTTATTAGTAACTGAGTTGTTTTCCCAACACAGTAGATATCCAAATCTTAATCCGCTTGAGCATTTAAAAGTGTTAGGGTTTTGGACGGGAGTCATATCTAATCAAGAACTTCACCCTTAACTTCCTTGTAGATGAGCATATAGAATGATTGACAAAGGTTGCAAGATTTTATGTCAGAGCATCTATAGAATAATAAACAACCACTTCGCATTAAAGCATCTTATTATACTTGGAAAATGTCAGAGCCATACTTGAAACATTTGTTCTAAATCATCATATGTAATAACATCCTTGTCATGCTGTAAGCAACTTAAACCCTAAACTAATTATTGTCCACCCACTACAAATGATGGACTAGTTCTTCCATGTATACAGTTAGCAAGCCGGTTTTAACTTTCAATCTAACCGTATATATACTCGTCCGCTACCATCGGACTATTAGGACCTCTACTCTTCCCTTTGGATCATTGAGGAAAACATATCATGGCCCAAATGCTTCTTCTCCTCCTTTCTATGCTCTTGTTGTTCTCCGCATCCGTCTCTGCGGAAATTGGAGTCCAAGCCAGACTGGCTCACGTCGACTCCAAGCTAAAGCTAACCAAGATTGAGCGTCTTTTGCGAACAGGTCGTCGGAGCAGGCAGCGCCTCGCTTCCTATGTAGCCAAACGAATGAATTCTCAAAGCAAGGCCGCCGCCACAACCGGTATCGAAACCCCAGTTGAAGCCGGCCAAGGTGATTACCTGATGGACCTAGCAATTGGCACCCCGGCTATCTCGTTCTCGGCTGTTGCAGACACCGGCAGTGACCTTCTATGGCTTCAGTGCATGCCCTGCAAGCAGTGCTTTCCCCAATCCACGCCCATCTATGATCCTTCGGGCTCATCAACCTTCAACAAGCTCCCATGCACCAGCTCCCTGTGCTCAGCTCTTCCCAATTCAAGCTGCACAACCGACTGTGAGTACTACTACTCGTACGCAGACAATAGTTCCACACAAGGCTACCTCGCCACCGAGACCTTCACCTTCGGCTCGACGGATCAGGTATTGTTCTCGGGTCTCGGGTTCGGCTGCGGTAACATCAACAAAGGAAACGCAGCAGGCGGCGCCGGAATCGCTGGACTTGGCTTGGGGTCATTGTCTCTCGTATCTCAACTAGGCGTAACACGGTTCTCTTACTGCCTCACACCAATCGACGACACTAACACCAGCCCTCTCTTTCTCGGCTCTCTTGCTACTATCAGTGGACATGGCACAACAATTCAATCCACACCACTTTTTCAAAACTCTTATAGCCCAACCTTCTACTACATCTCTTTGATTGGGATAACCGTGGGCACGACCAAGCTTTTGATCCTCTCCGACACATTTGCATTGCAAGCGGACGGTTCCGGCGGCTGCATCATCGACTCCGGCACTACGTACACTTACTTGACGGACCCCGCCTACCAGATGCTGCAGCAGGAGTTCGTGAACCAGGTGAACCTGCCACTGGCAGATGGCTCCGACTACAGCCTCGACACCTGCTTCTCAACCACCGGCGTATCGCCGTCGTCGGTGACAGTTCCGAGCCTGGTGTTCCACTTAGAAGGCGCGGATTTGACACCAGTGGTGGAGGACTATATTCTGATAATCAGCAGCAAGGATATGTTCTGCTTGATGGTGAACTCGAACGGTGACAACACCTCCGCTTCGGTCTTCGGCAACGCGCAGCAGCGGAACATGCAGATACTCTACGACCTCCAAGCTGCCACACTGTCTTTCGCTCCGGCGCAGTGCGAGAAGCTTTGAAGTTTCTTCTAAGTTTGTTGCTCTGTTGTTTGCCTGCATATTACCTTGTGATGTGTTGGAAACAAATGGTTCTTTTTTTAATATGATTCCAAGGAAATAAAGAATAAAAATAGAACAAATGGAAAGAACATTTCTAGCATTTTTGTGGAAGTGACGACTATTGTGGAAGATTTCAAGAACACTTTTTTTTATAAGGGCACTGGTACGGGAGCGAGGCCAACGCGTGCGTGCGAGTGCAGGTGCTAGAGATCGGCGTAAGTTCTCGGGCACAAGGGCCAGGCTGACGAGCACACTTACATTTGTGCTCGGGTGCAGGTGTCAGAGGCAAGTATGAGGATCAGGCCGACAAGGGCTTGAGCGTCAGTATGAGGCCGGCGCGAGGGCTCATGCACTAACACAAGAGCTTGGGCATTGGCGAGAGCCCGGTGACGACACACGCACCAGATTGACGAGCGTGCGGGTGTGGGTGCCATAGGCCGACACGAGGGCTCGGGTGCAAGGACCAGACCAATGAGGGCCTGAGTACAAGTCTGAGATCGACGTGAGGGTTCGAGATCTGGCGCGAGGCCGGCGAGAGCACGAGTGCCAGGCTAGAGAGCGCACTCGCACTCACACTCGAGCATGAGCTCGTGGGTGCGGAGGCTAGGTCGACGAGAGCGCAAGCACGGACGTGAGGCCGGCGTGAGGGCACAGGTGCGGGCGTGAGGCCGGCGACAGTGCGGACGTGGGCATGAGGCCGGCGAGAGCGTACGATCGGCATAAAACCGAAATCAAATCAACCGAAATATTTCGCCTGTGATCGAAACTAAAACGTTTCTGTTTTGGTCAAAACTTTAAATTTTGGTCTATATACTGACCACAAGCCCACCGAGTCTCATAAGCTCTCTTCTCTCAAGTGCTCGGTGTACTTATTGAATAAGTTCACATCGATGAAGAGTTGGAAAATGACTTTAATATCATTATGTGATATTGTCTCTGATCCAACATGATATTGTCTCGAACATCTGCAACACATGGCCCGCCTAACCTTAGAATTTTATTTTTTTCGGATTTTCAAAATAAGATCTCGTTATTAGGTATATAACAGTCATTATATTTAATTTAATTTTAACACTAACACTTTGTTAATATTGGATTAAAAATAACTACGATCAATTACAAGTCTGACTGTCTGTTTACTGGCTCAGCATCTTGACTGAGTTAGCGCACATCGATCAAGAGACGTGGAGTAACTCTGATATCATTATGTGATATCCCCGATTAACACGATATTATTTTCGAGTGTCAGCGACCCGCGGCTTACTTAATTGATTAAAAATTTCCTTTTTATCATTTGTAATTTTTCATTTAAACGTTCAAGCTTTTTTATTCGTAATTTTTTTATAAAATTTATTTTACGCCTTGTTATCTTTCTCTTTCCTCCTCACACCTTGTTCGCGATCCCGCCCTCCCAGTTTGATCGCCCTGCTCTGGTCCCGCTTCGAGCTCCTCCGGTCCCACCCTGCTCCGGCCCGGAACGAGTGCATCTCTAATCGGCCTGCTCCGCCCCGTTTTATTCAGAGAAATCAATGTGTCCAAGCAATTATGAAGCGACCCCTGACCCTGACCCTGAGGTCTTGGTCATTCTTGACACCGTCTCCAGGACCAAATTTTTGCTCTTTCTCTTCTCCTAATTGGTTTTTAAGCACCGTCTACTGAGGTTAATTTTATAATTTAATTTGCTATAGGTGAAGGTTGTGTTCAAGATCTTATGGGGAGATCCGAGGGAGAAACTCTGTGAAGCAGTGGAGGATCTCAAGCTTGACTTTCTGGTGGTTGGAAGCAGAGGACCAGGGGTGAACAAAAGGTTATTAAAATGCTCTTCAACACAAAACAGGCAATTAGTAGATCTGAGACATATATTAGATCTTACTAAAAACTATTTATGTGATATTTGGATGCAGGGTTTTGTTAGGGAGTGTGAGCAACTATGTGGTGACAAATGCTTCCTGTCCTGTGACTCTGGTGAAGGTGGTGGTTCAGTGTCCAGAGTTTGATATCGTCTATGTTTCGATTTGGAAAAAGAAGAATGAGAGTTTGTAGTTTTTGTGTGTTTTTCATAATAAATAGGAGTTTTTGTTGTGAGAGTTACGTGTGATGACAATTATTTTTCAGATAAATAAGAAATTATTGAGTAATTTTGCATTGTATTTTATATTTTGATCCATCTCGTATGCGCAGTGATGAACAGAAACATAATTTGAGCACTGCTTGATTTGGGATTACCATCAGCATTTTTTAAATTATTTTTTTTAAAAAAATTAATATTATTTATTTTACATTATTATTAAATTAAATTATTATAAAAAATTAAATAATTTTTCTGATTTTAAATTATTATAACGTTAATTTTAATTAAAAAATATTAATTCATAAAAATAATTCACTCATCTTCATTTCGAACCAAATTTTGTGCTGTGGATAAAATTAAAACCATTAAAATCATAACCAAATACTTCACATGAAAATCTGAAAAAACAAATGCAATTTCAGAGAAAATGCTCCAATCCTAGAGCCAAATTCAGTATAATACATGCTTAATCCAAATTTTTTTACCTAAATTCCACATTCCCAATAGTAGCCAATTGATTAAGCAAGCTCTCTCGTCTTCTCAAAACTCAAACAAGAGCCCCACACAAGTCCATCTAACACACTCCGTTCATCTTCTTCACCAGGACAAACTTCTTCCAAGCATCAGTCACCGACCTCTGTGTCTCCAGGACCGACTTCTTCGCCACGGTCCTATTAGTCGTCTTCTTTTCTTCTCCGACACCACGAGCAGCTTCGAGGGGAGTCCGTCGAGCTCATGCAGCACCTTCTCGATGTCCATGACAAGGCGCTCGGCCAGGGTCCTGCTGAAGTACTCCCGGATGACCATACGCAGCATTGTGATGTGCTGCGCATCAGGCGGCATTGTGTAGGCCGGCACGATCCACCCGAAGCGGCGGAGGTAGTCGGAGGAGGTCGGTCGCGCCGGAGCAAGACGGGGCAGGAGCAGGGCGGAGCTGGAGGAGGATGGCGCCTGAGGACGACGGGGTTAGCAGGGTTGCGCTGGGGGAAGACAGGGCTGGAGCAGGGTGGTCGGGACAGGGAGGTAGGAGAGGAGAAGAAAGCGTGAGAGAGAGAGAGAGAGAGAGGAAAGTAAGATATAATAAAAAAGAAATTAAAAAAAAAACAAAAAAAAAGTTTGAGGGTTTAAGTGAAAAATGGTAAAAAAATAAAATAAAAATTTTTTATCAAAATTTTAATTTATTTACCATCAAGAAATTATAAATACTAAAATTTTAAAAATTACAAGTAAATACTGAAATTATAAAAAAAAATTATAAATGTAATGAATCGTGAGAGGTTGGATGTAAAAATCTCTTAATTAAATTCAAGATATTATCTCCATCCTATAATGAAATTCAAAGAACAAATCTAAATTTATCCTCAAGTTTTATATGAACATCGACCCATTATTTTCTGGTTCAATCTTGAATTATATTAAAATCAAAAGTTAAAAAATAATAATAATAAAAATTATAGAGTCTGCATCTATTTATTTGTATATATCATAGACACCCAAAAATTTCTCTCCACATCCGATCATTGTCGGCATATTGTCAATATCAATGTTGGCGTTTCCTCTCACCACCAGCCGTCATTACAAAATAAGACTAAACCCTTATTACAGATTTATGATATCGAATCGGATTAGCATAATCTAAACCAACACTTAAACAAATCACATCGAAGTCAATTATTAAATTAAACTAAATCACAACCACCTGAATAAAAGTCACTTCGCTTCATGTTGCTGTTGGTGGTTTGATCTCTTTGAGACTGAAGCTTGCATTCTTTCGAACAGCCGCTGGATTTTCGTTTGGGAGGATGAAATTTGATCCTTGTACTTAATTTTTTATATATATAAAGTGAGAATCACAACAAAGTAACTGTTTTAAAACTCAAAATATTCAATATTATTATTGTAACGCTCTCAATCTAGTACGATATTATTTTTGGATTTTATAGCTCACACCGATTTTAGGGTTTTGTTTTTTTTTAATTTTCGAAAAAAGGTTTCATTGTTGGATTTACCACAATCATCATATTGAATTCAATTTCAACTCTTGTACTTTATCGATATAAGACTAAAAATAATTATTATCAATCAGAGACCCTACTGTCTATCCACTGGTATATTATCTCATCAGACCTCATAATCTCTCTTTTCAAAAGCTCAGCGTCCTTACTGAATTAGTCCACATCGATCAAAAAAATATGGAATTGCTCTAATATTATTATGTGATATCGCCGATCCAGTACGATATTGTCATTAGACGACTACAGACCCTAATGAACTAGTAAACTAGTGAATACGCTGTAGGACATGTAATTGATAATAATTATCTTTAATCTCAGATGAATAAAATACAAAAATTGAGATTAAATTAAATATAATGACTGTTATAAATCCAACCATAGAATCTTTTTTTTCAAAGGACAGGAAAAAAATAAAATTGAACTGCGGACACCAAACATTCAGAAATAATTTTGCTTCCTTTCACTCTGGAACTGGTATGAACAAGACTTCTTTGCCCAGTATGGCCAAGACGGCAACCGGCGCAGTGCAGCAGAGCAGAATCACAATGATAGCCAGCCACAGACAATCTTTGGCCACTGTCAGGTACACCCCAGTCATCAATGTCACGATCATCGCTAGGCAAGCAATGACGATCAACCGGTGGCCCCATGTCAGCTGCCGGAGCTTGAACTCCACCGGGTTCTTCCACGCCCAGATGAAGCAGAAGACCACCACCAGGGAGCTACACATGGCGACCGTGTTGGATATCACAAACACCTTGAACGCCGCATGCTTTGTGAGCAATGCCTTGCCATTCATCTGGTTGAAACCCCCGGGCATTGTGAAGAAGGCTGCAAAGGTGACGGTGGCGATAAGCGCCGCTACTAGTGTGTACGACTGAGCGCTGGACTTGAATTGCTCGTCTACTGGGGAAATTCTATTCAACGCTCTAGAGGGGCCGGCCTGATCGCGCGACTGTTTTTTTCCGTATTTCCGTACTTCACTCTTCTGTAACAGCCTCCATATGTACATCTGCCATGGAACATTTATACAGTAAGCAAGTGATATTGCTACTAATTTTTATTTCGAATGATGATCAGCGACGAGAACTTTTTACCTCGTATGTGTTCACGTAATCGAATGATTCAATGATTTGCCGAGCGGTCAGACCTTCTTTATTGGGAATGCATGGGTCTACCCTATTGTCTTGGAGAAGCAGGATCGAGGATTTGATTCTTGAGAGCTGCGCAGCGAGATGCAGAGGGGTGTTCCCATTCTCATCAGGCCTGTTGATGAACTCCTTGGCCTCCACGTTTGCCAACAAACACTTGAGCGACCCGATCATGCCGCTGGAAACAGCTGTGTGGAGGGCATTTTTGCCCTTGACATCCACCTGCTCTGCGGCATCCTCGTTATTCTTCAATATCACCTTGATTACGGAATCAGAACCAGAAGCCGCAGCAATGAGAAGGGGCGGTTGGCCATAGTTGTTCGGCATGTACGCAAGCGTTGGTTTTTTTTCCAGCAAGAACTCCGCCATCTTTTGATTGTTCGTCCTTGCTGCACAATGAAGAGCGTTATCCCCAAAGCTATCTTTTTCGTCGATGAAATCGCTTTTATATTCTAGGAGCTTCTCCGCAATTTCTGCGTAAGATCATATAAGTGTTGATCATTAAAATACGAGGGCAATCAAGAAATGCATAATCAAAGCTTTCAAGAAAAGCTTACCGATATTACCACCAAGAATAGCCTGCTGCAGAGGTGATCCTATTTTTGACCCTTGCGACTTTGATCCCTCCTTTTCTGGATCTTCTTGCAACATTTTCAGAACAACTTCAAACAGCCCCTCTCTTGCAGCTATGTGCAGTGGCGTCTCTTCCTTCGCATTAGGCATATGCATCAAATTTGGTTTGGCACTAAACAACTCGCATGCGACACCAGATCTGTGATTTCTGACTGCCTCATGCAATACGGTGTCTTTGTGATTGTTTTCAATCGACAGAGGGTGATCGCGGCTTTCTGGGTCAGGTTGCCAATTCTTGGCATGGTCAACGAGCAATTGTATGACTTCGGAGTGCCTCGTCCTGAGGGCAATGTGCAACGGGGTGTCGCCATCTCCGCTCTTCGTTGTCAGGAGGCTTTTGTCTATTGCTATAATCTTCTCGGCGAACTCTTTGCGGCCATGGCGGACAGCGATATGCAGCATGGTGTCACCATTGGGAGTCTTGAATTGCAGGATCTCAGATATCTCTGCGCCTGCAGGCAGCTCTTCTAAAATACAGACATGCCCGCACTTCGCAGCTTTATACCATTTTGGATCCATTTTGCTAACATAAAGCCATTAATTTACACGAAGAATTGAACCTAAAATTATGTTTGACGCAAGAGACTAATCCCTGAGAGGCATATATTGTACAAAATGCAGTAGAAACGAAAGCAAATCGACCAGTGAAGTGTGCATACCCGGCCAAAACGAGAAATCCGAAGACCCTGATTGGACTCTCTTGGAAAAGGAAGGAGTGCTTCACTTGCTGATCTGATTGACAGAGATAGGAAGGAAGCAGCTAGAGCATATATGGAGAAGAAGGCTCAACTGTCAGCAGTATCCGACCCTTAAAGACGGACATTAAAAATTATGGAGTTCCTTGCTTGCATGCAATGCGGCTTTGCCCTTCAACTTAGAATGGAATCAGTAAAGGTGGCTTCTCAACCGGTTGTCATCGTCCTCTTCCCTGAGAAAACCCTCTGCGGGCGTGTCCCCACTATTCCCTTCTTTTTCTCTGAAAATCGATAAAACTTTGCTTTTGAATTTTTATATTTGTGTGTAATTTTTCTATTTATCCGTAAACCATTGAGTAACCATGTCATTTATTCTTCCTAATTACCTGTAAACTATAAGTACTTTGGTCATCTTTTTCTTAGGAGACTACGTAAATACGAAGCCCTAATTGTCATCTTATTCTTCGCCCTTGAATTTAGAATGGTATAGCGTGGCGTCTGACCCGTTGTCATCTTATTCCTCGCCAAAAAACTGCCACGAGTGTCCGCATTATTCTTCCCTTCTTCATTCAAACCAGAAGCAAGAATATGCATTTGATCATCGCATGGAGATGATGATATGGCGATTCTGGAAATTAAGGAAGACCACAGCAGAATTATCTGACAAACGAACGAACGATTGATCTCCCAAAAGAGTTCATGAAGGCCTCTCTCTCTCTGTCTCCCGGCTTATGAAGCCATAAATTTCTCGAGTGATAAAAAAAGCCATTGCATATTTCTCAAGTTAAGATAAAAAAAAATGATGCGCATGAGTCCAATATAATACTTAATAAAACGAGGAGATGCATCCGAATTTTTATGTCAAGCTGACAAAGCATGACGAGCTTTGTGCCTCCAAATTGCTCTAATAGCTTGAATAGTGTATTTTCAGAGCTTGTTTTAAATATAGCAAGAAGCATAGGTGTAACATGAGAGACAAGAGACGCTCAGGTGGACAAGGAGACTTTGCCCGTGATCCAACTGAAAGTTTTCGAGCTGCTCAAACTGCTCAACTGAAAGTCATCCTTGGCCGGCAAAGACGCTTATTTTTCGTGTAAGACCTCTTTTCTGCTCTGTGCTTCTCGCTGAGGACCAATGTTCACGTATTTATAGCGCTTAGGGTTGTTTCTAGCTCATGAGATACGTTAACTCCGTGATTGTATTTCTCAACCACAACCTTATCTTTGGCGATGGCATTGCCTCACTTTTGATCCAGTCGAGCTTTTCTTTCATGTAGAATATATCCTAGTGAACTTTGCAATCTTCGGTTTCGAAAAGATTCATATAGGGAGGGAAGAGTAAGCTTTTTACTGCGCTTCTCATGGGACAGATTAGTTGGTAAACTTGGTTTGTGAGCTCTCCCAAAGGCCACCGTATCTCAGCACGATAGTCTGCAGCCCTGATCTTTATTCTCAAAAGATTTGGCTTTTGCTTCTTTTTCTTTGGAAAACTTGATGGTCTAGAATTCTTTCAGATATAAACGCAAAATCTCTTAAGGATAATATCGGACAGTATCCATATTGACACCAATGAAAGTCAGTGCATGCCATTGACTACAAACCAATTGTCCCCTCCAACTTGCGCTTGAGTTGAGAATGGATCAGTGCCTGCTGCAGCTTTCAAGAGATGCTTGAGCAAACCAATCGTTACATGCAAGACGGAAATTGGCAAGCCAAGCCTTCATGTACTTGTTCTTAACAAAATGACCACAGTGATAATTATCATTCTGGTTTTATAATATTGTCGATTTAGGTCTTCTTAAGTAATCTATTATCCTTTCATATTCCTTTTAATTTTTAGTTACTGTGGTTCTCCATCGATGGCGACTTCTTCGTAGAAGATAAAGATCGTAGTTGTTTTATCATGAATATTAGAGTCTTGCTTGCTCTCTAACATTCACTGGTCATCGAACAAGCCAAAGTGAACATATTGCAGTTGCTTGCTTTTATGAGCGATGTTTCCACACATCAGTACATCACTCACGCGAGTTGAGAGATGGAGAAGAAAACAAAAGGCTCCGCCCCCATCCACGATTAACCCAATTGCATGGCCGCCAAAATTTTGACTTGACACAATTGATGCACCGAACGTGGGACATTGATGACAGACAAATCAGTATCCAACCGTGTATCAGCTCCGAGGCATAAAACAAAGATCTGCACAGACTGGTCCGTCGTGTCCTCTGCAGAAGCAAATGGCTCGCCGCGTAATCCAACGTAAAAAATGAAACTTCTCTTAGTACGACGGTGCACATCCCTACATTATAATATATATTATTTTAGCACTTCAAAAATTTTAATTTATATTTTTTAATAATATATGCATTATATATATATTATTATAAAATATTAATATTTATGAGAAGAAAAATTATTTAAATGTAAAAATAAAATAATTGATTAAAAGAAGTATTTTACTTTTATAAAATTTACTCTTAAATAGTAAAGTTATAATAATTAGTCTAAATCCTATTTATTATGAAATTTAAATATTTTTTAACTAACTTCAAACATGAAATTGTTAAGTCGCTGCTCTTCTAATACATCACACAAAATAATTTTTTTTAAAAAAATGAGAATGTCATAATAATGATTCACAAATTTCTTTAATTTTATTACACAAAATTCAAAAAAAAAATGCAATAAATAGAATTGAAAATATAAAAAAAGACAGTGAGGAGCAAAAAGAGCGAGGAGAAGGGAGATCTTTGTAAGTTACAGGATTGATATGGTAGTCAAACTCTTCATTTTTGATATTGGACCTCACAAAAAAAATAAAGATATAATAGAAGATGGTGAGAAGGAGGACATTTGCGATAGGCAAAACCGATGCAGTTGGCAAATTCTTTATTTTTATTCTTGGATCTCTACACAACATGAATTCACGGATAAAATAAAAAATATTTTTTTCTAAATAAGAAATCATGAATTCATGATGAGAAAAAAAAAAACATCTCTCCCAAAAGTTCCAAAATGCCCTTCACGTAAATCAAATTTTAATAAATTAGAATAAATTTTTTTATCCTTACAAAAATTGATTGCATTTTCTCATCTCTCTTATAAGAATAGCTAAATCATTTTTGTCTATAGACCTCAATACAATATGAATTTATGGATGAAATAAAAAATGTTTCTCTCCTAAATAAGAAACCATAAATTTATAATGGGAAAAAAACGTCTCTCCCATGTAGGAAACCACGAATTCATAGATGGAATAAAAATATCTCTCCCAAAAGTTCCAAAATGTCCTTCAAGAAAATTAAAATTTAATAAATTAAAATATTTTTTTTTTTCCTTACGAATATTCATTGTATTTTCTTATCTCTCTTATAAGCATAGTTAAATTATTTTTGTTCCTCGACCTCAATATGGATTTATGGATGAAATAGAAAATATTTCTCTCCTAAATAGGGAACCATGAATTCATAATGAATAAAAAGAAACGTCTCTTTCAAATAAGAAACCATGAAGTCATAAATGAAATAAAAATGTCTCTCCCAAAAGTTTCAAAATACTTTTCAACTAAATCAAATTTTAATAAATTAAAATAATTTTTTTATCCTTACAAAAATTCATTAGGCTTTTTCATCTTTCTTATAAGAATAGTTAAATCAGGGCCATAGTTAGATTAGGACAAGGAGTCATATAATTATACAAAAATTTATAATTAAAATTTTAAAATTTGAGACTGAGACTGATAGGTTTCGATTATTTCAATCGTTTTGATGATTTTAAATATTTTATAATCTTAATAATACTTAAGTTTTGGAATAAGTTTTAAAATTATTTTGTTATAATATCTGTCAAAAATGATTTTTATTTCAATTTTAGCCGAAACTTAAATTCTTACTTATAATAAAAAGCGTGGGTTAATTCAATTTGATTCATGCTGCCATCCACACAATCGGAGCGCATTCTGTTTTATTTAAAAATAATAAATAAATTTAATAAAATATGCAAAAAATTATATAAGACTCGAACCTCAACTTTCGTAACTTGGGAATCAATTTCTTTACCACATGAATTAAGCACGTTTTCAAACACAAAATATAATATAAAAGATTAAATAATATATATAAAAATCGAAGTCAAATTTTAGATCCAATTATTTTAGATTAGTCGAATGTTTCGGACGAAACAACCTTGTGTATTTCACGGACGATATATTGGTGCCATGGTCACCGTGTCCGACGTCAGTGACGCCGGCTGTTTGGCTTAAGCTTAGCCTTTGCCTTTATAGCCGCGCGCCCAAATGGAAACACTCGTCGTGATCAGTAGGAACACTCGGCTTCCAAAGCAGTTGGAGCTTCGCTCGGAGCATAAATGTCGTACTTCCAGGTGAGTAGTGCTATTCAAAGATGAACACAAATCCGAGCTCGTGTCTTCGGAGAGGAGCGTGGACGGAGGAGGAGGATTCGAGGTTGAGAAATGCATGGAGAAGTACGGCAAGCTGAGGTGGTGTTACGTGCCTCTGAAAGCAGGTACTTCTGAAGTTTTTGTGCTCTTTGTGAAAAACCCTATGCATTTGTAGAGATTGTTTCTTTAGAAGCTAAACTTTTAGTGGTCTGTTGTGAATATTTGAAGGCCTTCATCGATGTGGAAAGAGCTCAGGCTGAGGTGGCTCAACCATCTCAGCCAGAACATCAGGCGATGGGGGGTTCGAGAAAGACGAGGATGACCTCATCGTCAGGCTCCATAAACTCCTGTGCAACAGGCAAGCCATTCTAGTTCGACATCACCATAGTATAGTTGCACTGATTGAAAGATTTGATCAATGAACGGAGAGCTAGACCACAAAGAAAACTTTCATGACCAAGCCCTGAGACTTGAGAGGGTGCACGCAGCGGAGGTTTTCATGAAGAATTGTTATTAAATAACAGCTTTTCAGGAAGAATATTGCTTAGTAGTAACTCAAATCGCTTCCTCATGGCTTATTAAGCTCAGTAAAAAAAAGAGATACGCTTCAGACACAAAAAATGAAGCATATATGACATAAAATAGTGTGCATTTGCACTTGACAGGTGGTCACTGATAGCAGGATGAATTCCAGGCAGGACCGCGAACGATATCAAGAATCAGTGGAACACTCGTTAAGCAAAAGAATCCTAGCTAGAGGAAATCCAAAGCCGACCACCAGCAAAGTCTTCGAGGTGATCAGGCCGCAGCCTCAGACAATGAAACTGGAGGTGGGCGATCGACCAAGTAGGGCTCCAAGGAGATTTCAAAGAGACGCCGAACCCAGCATCGCCGTCACGGAACAACGACAAGGCTGTTGATGGTACAATTATTGGAAGTAGTCCTAAAAATGACGTCTTGGCCAGCCTTGTCGTTCACGAAGGTATTGAAGGCATTACGACGATGGCCTCTTTCTGCAGGGAGATGCAGCATGGGATGACCTTCTTCTTGAGATGGATTTTCAAAGCACATATACAATATAAAAATTAAAATTAAGTAGCTCGTCAACGAGTACGCACCCTTTCTTTTTCCGTATGAGTAAGCGGCTGAGCGAGATCTTGGCCTACCGAGTAGAGTCCTGAGTTCAGTTGAGACATGGAAGAAAATTTTTGTAAGATGAGGGCATTACAAGCTCTGCAACCATGGCTGCATGCATCGGCTTAGAAGATAACACCAACCTCGGGGAGCCAGTCATCAGTGCAAGCAAGAAGGCTTTGGGTCTTGTAGGGCCAAAACGTCACCGAAACCTGAAACAACAAGCGCTTGTGATCCTACCTGGCGGGCGGGAAGAGCGTGCCGGCTTTTGAAGGTGATTCAGCGGTGAATTCATGATTAGTTTGTTTTTTAGTCATTTTCATGTGGTGCCCGGCGAATGATCTTAATTGTAATACAAGGTCGTGCGCCATCTACGTGGCGCTTCCACTGCATGCATGTCTTCGTTAACTTGCTGCTTTCAAGATCTCTTTTCTGTAATCATTCGAGTACCTCCCGTCGTATGAAACTTCAGCGAAGCAATCCCAATCGATTGATCATTCGAGTACTTCCCGCGGAATGGAACTTGAGCGAGGCCTCCCAATCAATCGACTGCCATCACTTCGGTGGAAATTTATTGCCATGACAGTTCATAAAAGCCTTCCTTACTCGAGATTATGCAGCCATAAATTTATTTCTTGTACGAACTTCAGTTGATTCCTTCTAACAAGGCTGAACATTTTTCTCAAGTTAAAGAAAATAAAAATAGATATAAATGACCACTGAGTATGGCACCCAATCTAAATACGAAAGTCAACCACAGATGAACACCATGCACGGATGCAGTATGGTTCTAACTTATGTAACGGAAGGATGAATTTAATGCCACCAAATTGCTTCACATATGATGGATGTATAATGTATATTTATACAGATATACCTGAGAAGTATATGACCAGCTAGGAGGGTTTGATGGTTTTCAGAGCTTGCATGCGATATATTTGGCAAGAAGCAGAGGTCTATCATGAAAGAAAAGAGACGCTCAATTGGCAAGGTGACTGCCCCTGATCTTACTGAAGTTTTCAAACTGAACTGCTGGAAACTCGCAGCAAAATGAGGCAAGTCATCCTTGGCCAGCAAAGCCCCTCTTATCTTCATGTAAGAGCTCTCTTCCGCTCTATGCTTCTCACTGCAAGCTAATGGTCACGTTTTTATAGTGTTTTGGAAAGAAGAGAAGATATAGCTTGAGACATTCGTTGACTCCATGGTTCTATATCTCCATCTCAATCTTATCTTGCAGGATACGTTGTATCACTTTGGAACCTATGGCGTTCTTTTTCATGTAGAATATATTCTCAAGAACCTAGGGCAAGAGTGAGCTTCACCGTGCTTCTCGTGGGACGTATGAGCTGTCCAATTTGGTTTCTCGGGTCTCCCAGAGGCCATGGAATCGCAACATGATAGTCTCGAATCCTTCTCCTTAATCTCAAAAGATTTGGCTTTTGCTTCTTTTTATTCTGAGAACTTGAAACTCTAGAACCCTTCCGGATATGTAGATATATGTGGAGTTCTCCAAGAGTATTTATTCGAGTGCAATATCAATGCCAACAATCGATAACCTCGACCGCGCCAAATGAAAGTCAATGCAGCTCACCATAAAGCAATTGTTCCCTCCAACTTGGATTTAACTTGAACATGGGATCAGTGTATGTATGTCTTTCAAGAGATGCTTCAGCAAAACCAAGCATTATTTGGAGCTTTTTGAAATTTAAGTGCGCAAGATGGCAATTTGTAAGGGAAGATCCAACATCTGACTACAACTGTTAATATTTTGTTTATAGTTTTGTAGATTAAATTCTTCTACGTGATATATTAGCATTGCTGCTAAACACACTTCTTATTTTCATTGGATTTGTTCATTGATTGTAATTTCTTAGTACAAGATTGACAACGTATTTCACCAAATTTGTCACAAATTCTTTCATTGCAATCCGATCCAGCCAACATGCTCCATGCATGGTCCTCGTTCTTGTTTTGTTTATTTATGGCCAGTGATGAAATATTTTGTGTCTACATTTCTGTACTGCCATTTTTTAGTCATCTTTCAAGGAAGCCATCATTAGTTGTATTTATAGCAAAAGTAAAAGCAGTAGAACAGGCCTTACATATCAAAACTCAATAATTCCTATTTTGGCTAGACTTTTACCGCACTATCATTACAAAACTTTAATCTTTATTGTTGAGTTTTCAATGTCTTAAATTCGGGCTAAAATTTGAGTTCAAGTAGAAATTTAAAGTTGAATTCAAACTTATAATTGATTTTAAATACTTATTATTTAATATTAAAAATTATAATTAGAGTAAAAAATTAGACTAAATAAAGACCTATAAATATTCTAGTAATATATAGGGTTTAGGTGTGATGTAGTGCCGAGGTTGAATTAGAGAGAAATATAGAGAAAAAAAAGAAAGAGAGTGTCGGTTCTTGTGTGTGAATTTTTTAATGTTTCTCGGTGGTTTCTCACAGCAATTACTCATGGTATTCTTTTGAAGACGGGGAAGTGATGAAAACTGGGAAGTAATAAATAAGAAGACATTGAATTTAATTATTATAAATCTGACTGATGAGATTTTGTACAATGCCATTAATGAAGAGATGATGGTGGATGTATGGATAAAATTTGAGAAGTTATACATATCAAAAAATCTCACAAATAAGTTCTACTTAAAATAATAGTTGTACAGACTATGTATGAGCGAATATATAACTATATTATATCACCTAAATACCTTGAATAAGATTATCAATGATTTATTGAAAGTTGATGTGAAGTTTGAAAAGAACAATAAGACAATGATTCTCTTAATATCTCTTCCTATTTTGTACGATCATATTGTGACCACAATTTTTTATGGTAAAAAAACTCTTAAGATGAAAAAAGTGATAGCTATTTTTTTTAATGAGAAAAGGAGAAACTCTAATATTGATATGGAGTTTAATGAAGGATTGGTGTCTCACAAAAAAAAAGAGAATATGGAGAAGGTAAGTAATGATCCAAATCAAAATTGAAGGCAAAATACAATATTATTAATATAAAAAGTATAACTATATTAGGTGGCATTGCCCTAAACGTGGGAAGATAGAGTCTTTCAATATGATAGCAGAAATAGTGGGTGATAATTCTGAGAATAGTGTGGATGAAGACGTTCTTATAGTATCCGCAGAGATCGATACTTCTGGTGAGTAAATTTTAAATTCTGGTAATTCTTACCTATTTGTTTAAGAAAGGATTGGTTTATTTCTTATGAGGAGAATAAGAAAGAAGGTACTGTTTAGTTAGTAATTCGACTTATGAGATTGCCAGTATGGGAATAGTCCAAATTTAGATATTTGATTAAGTGATTTGTACTTTTACTGAGGTGAGCTATGTTCTCAAGATGTAGAAGAATCTAATTTTATTTGGTGTACTAAACTCAAAAGATTGTAATTATTCAGCGAAGGATAGAGTCACAAAAATAACACACAGTATTAGAATCATAATAAAAAGAGCGAAATGTAACAATATTTATCGATTAGTAGGGAATACTGTTGTAGGTAGAGTTTCGATGGATACAATGGTGAAAAGGAAACAAAATACTCGAAGTGATTTGATGGGAAATAAATATTCTCCTTGAGTTAGTTTTATTATAGTAGCAGATATAAGTCATCCGAAAGACTTCCAAAAATACAAGATTATACGCATGAAGAGCGAATTTGAGGTTGGCTCGAGCTCGCGTCTTGCAATTAACTGAATAAGCTAATAACCCAAGGAGAGGGGCTGGATTAGAGATGATGGCTAAAGATTCGTAATGGTGGCACACTTGAGTTCAAGTCAAGGTGAAGATTGTTGAGTTTTGGATTAGAGTTTGAATTAAAATAAGAATCCAAAATTGGATTCAGACTTATGATTGATTTTAAATACTTATTATGTAATATTAAGAGCTGTAATTAGAGTAAAACTAAAATCTAATAAGGACCTATAAATATTCTACTAATACATAAGATTTTAGGTGTGGTGCAGTGCTGATGTTGAATTAGAGAAAAATAGAAAGAGGGGAATAGAGAGAATAAAGAGAAGAAAAAGAAAGAAAGTGTCAGTTCTCGTGTGTGAGTTTTTTTAGTACTTTTCGGTGGTTTCTCATAGTGATTCCTCGTAGTGTTTTCTTGAAAATTTTTTTTGTAGGTGAAGGCGTTGCTAAGATTTGGTGAAAGAATTTAGTAGAGTAAAAAATAATGCAGTATTTTTTATAGATTCTCTTAAAGTCTTTTGATAGTGGATTTTTCACCTTTCTCATAAACGCAATTTGATTTTGAATGAACTACGTATATCGCTGTGTCTTTTCTTATTTTTTTATTTTATATTGTATTATTTTTCGTTTCTTATATTATTTAAAAATAAAATAATTTATGAAACTTTCATTGCGAATCCCAACATCTTATTTGATCCCTCCCCTTAATTACTAGCTTGATAAGATAATCACCTATAAAACAGCCCATCGTATTATAGTGTAAGCAAGACTAGATTGATTCTTTTCTGAGGCATAGGTCAATTCCATATCCATTTGCTTATTCAATCGATGCTTTATTTTATACTTGGTGACAAGGAATATGTTCTAATGGTTCCCTTCCAAGGGCAGGCTTTCTTAAAACTATTTTGCTTTAACCATACACAAACGAAGATCCATGCCGACTTTCCATTGTAATTGAAGTTCGACATTCTAAATGAAAGTCGAATCTGTCTATGTATTTACATTCTGCATATATCCAGGTTTTCACGCAAAAATACACGACTTAGTCCGAGAGAAAGTTTCTACAGGACAAATACATTACAGTACCACGCTGCAAAGCGGGATCCCTCCCTTTCTTCTCTAAGCGAAATCAGCAGGCACAACTCTTGCAACGCACCCTGCCAGGTCGATGGATTTTCACATGTAGACATTAATCAAACTGCATGTAGAACGCGTTGATGATGAAATGAGATTCTCCAAACATCTTTATTTGTTATTTTCAGTCTAGCATTTAGTATATACAATCAAATCGCTTCAATCTGCAAGCAAACGATCTAACTCAAGTGCAAGAATCATTTTCCATAAAAGAATGCTTTGAGATCATAAAGTAAACAACCACAACATTGTAGGTCTGACACGAGAGATAAAAATAACTCAATATAGCCCAGAAGACTGCCTCTTGATTCACATTAAGGTCTTCTAATCGACACCGACGAAGAGAAAAGAGACAAGTCATCCTTGGCTCATACAAGTACCCTTTATCTTCAACTCACACCATTGTCTATCGATGTTGAGAGTCTTCGGATTGTCCGCTACTTATTACATAGCATGAAAAAGCACGAAAAAGGTCATATCTACGGAATCGACTTGATTCGACACGCAGCTCCATATCGCCTCATCTACAATTTTCTCGCTAGTTCAAGTTCTATCCTTTGAGCAAGGTCTATATTCTCACCAACTTGTCTGCTGTCCTCAATGGTCATCTGGTGTCTTCGGTAAAAAATAACCAAGAATATAGGGTGTTTTATATAAATGAGGCAGATTCTTTTAATAGACTTCAATATTTAGACAAAGCG
This sequence comes from Trichopus zeylanicus subsp. travancoricus, assembly GCA_005019695.1. NCBI lineage: Eukaryota > Viridiplantae > Streptophyta > Magnoliopsida > Dioscoreales > Dioscoreaceae > Trichopus > Trichopus zeylanicus. The sequence continues at coordinate 1,494,485 of RXID01022599.1, forward strand.
TAGGGTTCTTTAAGCTAAAGACCACCGAAATTTGACCTTTCCTGACTTCTTGTGGGACCCGCATAACTTTATTCGGTTCCACGAGATCAAGACTGGCAGGACACTCCAACAGGCACGATCGGGTCCAAGTCCGAAAACGGATTCCGATTTTTGTCACAGAAAACCCGCAGGTCCGGCTCGCGATCTGGCGACAGGAGTGGAAGTACAGCCCCCTAAACGGAACCCGCAAAGCATCGGCGGCGATGGCCGGAGTTCAGTTCTCGAGCGTCGCCCCAACATCGAGGAGTACCTAGCGGCCGACTCCATCCAGGACTCCCCCAAGAGGCTCCATTTGTAAGCCCCTATCCATTTCCCTTCTTTTCGCCTTGTTTTTTTTTAATTATTTGGCGCTTTTTTTGGGTTAAAAATCGCATTTTTTTTTCATCAGGCGCGACTTGCTCGATATATCTACCACTCTAGCCGAGGTCGCGGCTGCAATTATTGATGTAAGCGTCGTCTTTCTTGGTCTGTGATCGTTTTGAAGAAATCAGATTTATGGAACTTTTCATGTTCTTTATGGGTTCTGAGCGTATATGGAGATTTCTAGGATTAGGGTTTTTTGATGGCGTTGCGTGAAATGTTGAATGAGGTGATAAGCTCGACAAAGTGGAATATAGGCTGCAGTTAATATTTGGTCATAAAATTAAGGAATTTGCGTGCTATATTTGGTTGTTCTGTTGTTAATTTATTAAAATTGTCATATTCCCCATACTTTTGTAAGTTTCACGTATTTTGACTGCTCATCTTTTATTAATTGCAAATTTTGCAGGACTCATTTACTCGTTGCTTTAAGTCCAACCCTCCTGAACCATGGAATTGGAATATATATTTGGTTCCTCTGTGGTGTTTAGGGGTGGTTGTTAGATACTGCATTCTTTTTCCGGTGAGGTATGCATTCGTGATTGTCAAGTTGGTTCGATCTTTACGCATTGATATAGTCCATCTTTGTCATGATCTGTTGCTATACTATTCAGTTTGTTGGCTGCAGTATTTATTGCAGGGTTCAATTTTGTTATTTGCTTGAATTTATTATTCGTTGGAACTGTTCTTATGGCTTAAATCTAACCTAACAATTATTCACTGGAACAGAGTTGCAATCTTGGCAGTAGAAGTCTGTTTTCTGACCCTTCCACAAGTGTTTTTTTTTTTGGCTGGTGCTGTAACAAGTAATTTGTGTTTTCTTGATTGATTGACTCATATCATTTGATTCAGAGGAAATTGTTGGAGATGATGTGCAGTGTGTTTGTTGCTTCATGGACTGGAGTGGTCAAGTATCATGGGCCTCGCCCAAGCATGCGTCCTCAGCAGGTTATTTCTTCTTAACTATCAATATGATTGTTATCTTGAATCCTTCGTGATCATAACAACGGCCTTCGACCAATTCTTAAAAAAATTGCTTAAAAATTAATTGAGCTTCATTCTGGTTAGGTCTTTGTTGCCAATCATACTTCAATGATTGATTTCATCATTTTAGAGCAAATGGCTGCATTTACTGTTATCATGCAAAAGCATCCTGGATGGGTTGGTATGTATTCATTACCTTCTTCATAGCTACTATACTATAATGTGAGTCAATTTAGTTAAGATTTTGCATTCTTGATTTCACTGTAGCTATAAGTTCCTCTTAATTCTTTTCTTTTCTCCCTATTTTATGACAAAGGATTTATTCAGAAAACAATCCTTGAAAGTGTTGGATGCATTTGGTTCAACCGTACAGAGTCCAAAGATTGTGAAGTTGTTGCAAGGAAGTAAGACATTGCATACTGAATTTATTATTTGTTTGCTTGATATGCATATCTCACAATATGGTAAATCGATTCATTCCTTACCATGCTAAGCTAACACATTAATGGCTCAGAGAACAACCCTCTTCTAATATTTCCCAAAGGAATCTGTGTAAGCAACCATTACACTCTTATCTTCAAGAAGGTTTGTGATTTGATATCCATGAAGTTCATGTATGTCATAAGGTGTAAGCTTTAAAACAGGGTTATGACGCTCCTGACCTAGCACAATATTGTCTCTGGGCGTTTACGGCCCCCGGCTTACTCGATCCCAGGATTTTGTTTTTCCCTGCTCTACGAGAAAAGATCTCGTTGTTGGGTCTACGGTAATTATTATATTTGACCTAGTCTTAACTCCGACACTTTGTCGATGTAGAACTAAAGACGACTGTTGCCAATTACAGGTTCACTTCTAACATCAATTGATGTCCTAACCATATAAGATATTAATTAAGGTGTTGTAAAAAAATTTCATATAATAATGCTGAAAATGCTTTTATTCCTTAACATAGTGTTTGAGTATGCAATATAGACATATTTATTTATTTTGGTGAAATTTCAAGATATTTATTAAGCAATTACAATCAAAGTATGACTATTAATCAGCTTTTCTCAAGAGGGCCAAGTAAACAAATGAAGAATGTCATTTACTTTACATGTAATTGTTCTAAATCATCAAAAGTTGACATCCCATGTGGTGTTTATAAGTCTTACATTTTGTTGTGCCAAAAGGCATCCAAAATCTTATTGTACTTGACTGCTATAAGGCAAACAATACAGCTAAATTCAAAAGCACCATGAAGAAAAGGAAGTTATTTATAATATTTTAACTAATAATATTTATAATTCAACTAATAATATTTTAAAAGGTTAAGCACTTCAATTAATAAAAATGATCTCAGAAAAGAACAAAATTGATCAGTAAAAAAGAGAAAGATGAAAATTTAATCTGGAAAGAATACCAAATGGTACGGATCACTCAATATTCATAGTACCATCAATGACGGTTAGGTTTTTCTCTTTTTAACATAACTAATAGCAATTTTGTTTCTAATACGCTTGTTTTTGAAAGGATACATTAATAACAATGAAGAATAAACTAAGAGTACCTTTGTGACGCCCCCTATTTAACACGATATTGTCTCTGGGTATCTGCGGCTCGCGGCTCACCCGACCCCAGGGTTTTATTTTTCCTATCTATCAGGAAAAAGACCTCATTGTTGAGTGTACGACAATCATCATATTTAATCTATTCTCAATTCCGACACTTTATTGATGTGAAAATAAAAACGACTGCTGTTAGTTACAAATTCACTGCCTACTTATTGGCCTACCGGGCCTAACAATCACTATGTGACGCTCCTAACCTACCACGATATTATTTTTGAACGTCTACTGCCTGTGGTTCACCCAACCATAGGGTTTTATTTTTCTCAGATCCCTAGAAAAAGGCCTCGTTATTAAGTTTACAACAGTCATCATATTTGTTCTAATCTCAACTCCGACATTTTATTAATGTGAGACTAAATATGATTGTTGTCAGTTATAACTCCACTGCCTATTTACTGGCTCACTGGTTCACCGGACTTAACAATCTCCCCTCTCTCAAAGGCTTAGTATTCTCGTTGAACCAACCCATACCGATCAAGAGATGCAGAGTGGCTCGGATGTCATTATGTGACATCCCCGACCCAGCACGATATTGTCCCTGGCCGTTTGCTGCCCGTCCGACCCCAAGGTCTTGTTTTTCCTAGTTCCCTGTGAAAAGGCCTCATTGTTGAGATTATGATATTTAATATATTTAACTCAGTTTTAATGTCAATACTGTATTGATATGAGACAAAAGACGACTGTTGTCAGTTATAAGCTCACTGCTTGTTTACTGACTCACTGGCCCACCGGGCCTAATAATCTCCTTCCCTTAAGGGCGTAGCGTTCTCGCTGAGATAGCCCACATCGATCAAAGGTTGCGGAATGGCTCTAATATTACTATGTGACGTCTACAACCCAACACGATATAATAAAATAAAACCCTAGGGCCGTCGGTCTGTCCGACCCGAAGATTTTGTTTTATTATATCGTGATAGGTCGGGAGCGTCACATAATGATATCAGAGCCACTTCGCACCTTTTGATCAATGTAAACTAACTCAACGAGAATGTTAAGCCCTTGAGAGTGGGAGATTGTTAAGTCCGGTGGGCTAGTGGGCCTGTAACTGGTAACAATCGTTTTTAGTCTCATATCAACACAGTATCAGAGTTGAGACTGGATTAAATATATTAAATGTCGTAGTATCAATAATGAAGCATTTTCTTGAGAAGCTAAAAAAACAAACCCTGGGGTCGGGTGGGCCGCAGACGCCCAGGGATAATATCGTGTTAGGTCGGAAGCATCACATAATGATATCAGAGCCACTCTGCACCTCTTGATCAGTATGGACTAATTCAATAGTTCAATGAGAAGCTGAACCTTAAGTTGGAGAGATTGTTAGGTCCAAGAGACTAGTGGGCTAAGTAGGCAATGATCCTATAACTAACAGCAGTTATCTTTAATATCACATCGACAAAGTATCAGAGTTGAGATTAGGATAAATATGATGACTGCCGTAAATCCAATAACGAGACCTTTTCCCAGGGAGTTGAGAAAAACAAAACCTTAGGGTCAGGGCCCGCAAACGCTCAGGAATAATATTGTGGTAGTTCGAGAGTGTCACATAGTGATTGTTAGGTCCAATACGTAGGCAGTAGGTTTGTAACTAGTAACAGTCGTATTTACTCCCACATCGATAAAGTGTTGAAATTGGGATTGGGTTAAATATGATGATTGTCGTAAACCCAAGAATAAGGTCTTTTTTCTGGAGAGTGGGAAAACAAAACCTTGGGGTCGGGTGGGTTGCGAGCCACAGATGCCTACGGATAATATTGTGTTAGGTAGGGACGTCACAAAGGTACTCTTAGTTGATTCTTCATTGTTATTGATGAAACTTTTCAGAACGAGTGTATGAGAAACAAATTGTCATTAGTTATGTTAAAAAGAGAAAGATCTAACATTTATTGATAGTATTATAAATATTGGGTGATCCGTGCCATTGGGTACTCTTTCTAGACCCATGGAACTCTTTCTTACAATTAAATTTTCATCTTCCTCTTTCTTGCTGATCAATTTTGTCCTTTTCTGAGATCATTTTTATTAATTGAGGTATTTAGCTTTTTAAAATATTATTAGTTGAATTCTAAGTTACTTCCTTTTCTTCAATATGCTTTTGAACTTGGCTGTGCTGTTTGCCCTATAGCAGTCAAATCCAATAAGATTTTTGTGGATGCCTTTTAGAACAACAAAAAATAAAACTCATGAGCAAAAATGGGATATCAACTTTTGATGATTTAGAACAATTACATATTAAGTAAATGACATTTTTCATTTTTCTACTTGACCCTCCCGAGAAAAACTAATTAATGATCAAACTTTGGTTATAATTGCTTAATAACTATCTTAAAATTTCACTAGAATAGATGAATATGTTTATATTGCATATTCAAACACTATCTTAAGGAATAAAAATTTCTCAATATTATTATATTAAGTTTTTTTACAACACCTTGGTTAATATCTTATATGGTTTGGACATCAATTGATCTTAGGAGCGCTTTTCCAACTTCTCTTGTTCAATATATTTTTAATTACCTCCTAGATTTATTAGTTCCCACGTAACATTAGTTTTATATTATCAAATGATGATAATTTTGCTTGGTAATTATTCAAAATGTGGTTACCAAATGTGATGCAGTGAAAATAGTACTTCCTCTGATCTGTGGATTAGTTTTTAGCTATCATGAACAGGATGTGGTTCATTCCAAGAACTATATTACTGTTCTCCTAGTTAACTTTAGGATTAAGGAAATCTTTTAAGACTTGTTTCACAGGCAGTCTAAAACAATGCATCTCGGCTGCCTTATGACGTCATGGGCTGTCATTTGTGATGTATTTGAGACCTGAAGCGACACATTGGATTTTCTGAGAGGTGACTTGTTTCTTTGTTCTCAACTGACAATTTAACCTTCAAAAGCTCAATTTTGGCATCCAGTTCTTAGTATCTCTATAGATTGTACGGGGTGAGAGACATGATTTCTGCTCGTGCTGGTCTGAAAAAGGTTCCTTGGGATGGATATTTGAAATACTTCGGCCCCAGTCCTTAGCATACAGAGCAGAAGTATGCATGCTATGCTCTTGCTTTTTTTAAAATTGCATTTTTTTTTTAGAGAAAAGGGAATATCAAAATAACTTGTATTTCTAATTCTGCATTAGGCTTTTTTCCCTATTTACTCTCAACGCATGCCTTACTAAGCAGCCTCTATGCATCACGAACAGGCAGCAGATTTTTGCAGAGCCAGTCCTGGGGCGATTGGAGGAGAAATGAAGCATCCATGTTGCATATTGTAGCCCCTTACTCAGACTGCTTTTGCTTTTGTTACAATTAAGAACTTTTGAGGTCATCACATCATTTTGACAATGTCCAAAGCTTTGGACTGCTAAAATTGTTTGCCTTAGTTGTCAGTCTTTATGCATAGGTTGTAGAACCCTTGCATATTAATACAATAGCTGCAGAAATTTTCGTTTGTACCTATGAAATAGGATGTAGATTAAACATTGAGCTAGCACGTGTTTTTTGGATTGGGGTTCTTGAAATTACTGTTACATGAGTATACTTATTTATCTATCAAATTTTTGGTTTCTCTTGCTGGAAAACCCTGAGCTGGTTCTTTGTCGCAGCTATCTCAGAAGTGAAATATATGCATCGTTCAATACAAATTGAATTCATCCAAACACAATTTTCCTTGTGCATATAAACACTGCTAATGTCTGGAACTGACGCTACTGAATACTCTAGACAATAAATACATCATGGAAAACACAACATTGGACGCACATTTCATTGCAGCGGCTCCCCTGACTCAGCAGGAGCTCGTCCATTGTCCAACGCTTGATCCTGTCGACGCTGCTCTGGCACCCATCGTGTTATTTGTGTTCCTCAACCGTGTATTCATCCAAACATGATAACTCCGACGCTTGATCCTGTCGACGCTGCTCTGGCACCCATCGCGTTATTGTGTGTTCCTCAACCATGCATTCATCCAAACACGATAAGGCAATCGCCTTCTGTGCGCTCCTATTGGTGGTGAGAACTAACAGGGTCTTCGCCACACCACCGCAAGCTCGAAGAGCGCATTGCAGATCTGACCACACCCTCAGCCTTGCACTGCTAGCTTCCGCGCCACCTTCTGCAAGAATAAGCACCGCATACTCCGAATGCACGAGAGCTGGGTGATGCCTGTACGCCACGAAGTCCACGCCATACTGCAGACCAGAACGCACCACCCAGTTCTTACCCCGGAGATGCGCATAACCAACATAAAGCTCAGGGAAAGCCTCCCTCCGAGCCTTCATGTAGTCCCACAACTCTATACTGCTCATGGGGCTTCCGCTAGTTCCTGTGACTGTCAGGCAACACAGAGCATGCTGCAAGTAGAAAGCCTCCTCAGGACCCAACTGGAACCATTGGTTATCTCTGCAACAAGTGCTGATTTGCCTGCCGAAGCTCGCACGGTTCAGCAAGTTCGCCAGCTCTGGAGTGGCTTCCAAGAGGGCGTCGTCGCCGCCAGACAGCAATGCCTGTGCTTGCGATTCAGACAGACAGGACTGCAGTTGGCGGACGATCGCCGACATTGGATGGGCATGAGCTATGTCTGCAAACCCTCTCGCCTTCCATCTCGTTCCAGTTAGCTCCATTACAGAGGTAGAAATGGGCTTACTCGATTGCTGCAGTTGTATGGGCAATTCATCAAACACGTTGCGTGCATGTTAAAATGTATGGGAAACAGAACGCCGACATCACAAAAATACGTCCACAACGACACAAGCAAAGAACAATAAATATAAAGTCGAGAATAAAGTAATAAAGATAAATTTGGTATATCGATCCAAACCTACAAATTTCAGCAAACCATTATTGGCCGCCATCCACTGAGAAAAAAGACATTTTTTTATAGGGCTTCGATCACAGTTGGGACGGTTGTGATTTTGGCCCGCTGCAGATGCAATGAGATGGATTAAATCTCAGCCGTCAAACCCAAACTACCACGCACAAGAGCGGGAGGATGACGAGGAGACAAGCCGCGTTAGCCGCCGGAGTAGCGGCGGAGAGGCGGATCCCTTTATCGGTCTTCTTCTGCCCCTGATTATCCACGGCAACGTTTCCGGAGGCGATGGCGGCGTGATGGCGACTCTTCCAAGAGAACGCCTTGTACCGGAAAGCCGAGGCCACGGAGACGCGGAAGACGGCGGACCCGTTGGCGATGGCGGCTGCCCAGGCCGATCCGTTGGCCGCGTGCGCGGTGAGGGGGAATTCAGCGGTCTTTTGGTGGCCCTGGTGGAAGGAGGGGATTGGGTCGGGGGAGGAGGAGAGGTTGGAGGTGGGGAGGGAGACGGAGACGGAGATGGCGTCGTGCAGGAGGGCTATCTGGCGGTTCTTGTTCTCGATCTGGATGTTGAAGGCGGCGGTGAGGTTGGCGGCGGTGGCGATGGGGGAGGGGGAGGAGACGGAGAAGGCGGTGACGAAGTAGCGGGGGCGGACGGGGCGGTAGATGAGGTAGAGGATGAGGGCCGACAGGGCCAGGCCCAGTTGCAGCTGAATGCAGGTCCGGCAGCAGTTCTTGGTCTGCAACGACATTCTTTCCGGCCCAAGAGCAGTTTTTTGATGTAGGCCCCCGATGTTATGATATTTATTTATCAGGAAGAGTGCGGGGGGAATAATTGATGGCGGAGGAGAAGAGCAAGGCATTATAAATTATAAGTTGGTGAAGCGTCTGAGAAAAAGAAACTTGAATCGAATACAATTGCGACGCTGCTTTGTGTGGCAGCGGAATTTGATGGGCAGACACCAGGTGATAACCATTTGTCGATTTCGAGTTCGGTTCGGGTGAAATGTCTGATGAACATTGGTTTTTCCCAACCAAAATAGATTTGATCAAAAACTCATCGTCTATTGATCAACTGTTAACATCTTCACCCGTGTCTTACAAAAACAGATTTGATCAACACACTGAAGATTCTCTTTGAATTCGAGACATTCAAATAATTAATAAATCGTTTCATACAAATGAGAGACAACAATAAAGAAAAACACACACACACAGGCGCACACACATAAAATAATAATAATAATAATAATAATAATAGGAAAAAAAATTCCCAATCCACGGCACAAATCGTTTAGCCAAAGTAAATGGAGCACCTCCTCTCCTTGTACTCCGGCAGCATATCCCCATCGGGCCCCACCTCCACGTCACACTCCACGTGCATCTCATGTGTGTGGGTGTCCCACATCCGCACCTTGAACCGGACGTTCGAGTGCAGTTCAAGCCGGAACCCAGCCCGACCGTCCCGGGCATCGGCCTGGATGCGACTCCAGACCGGATCATCTTGACCCAAAACCGGACCCAAAAACCCCTGAATCACTGTGTCGTTCTTAGGGTCCTGGTAGTATGGAACCATGATCGACCCTCCACCGACCCGTTGGTCGGCGTAGAAGACCGAACCGTCCATGGCATCATAGTAGATGCCGATCTTCTGGTTCGGGTTGTGATCGGAGACGTTGAAGGAGAATTGTCCGGCGGGGACGAGGCCCGGGAGGGAGAAGGAGGAGACGTAGAAGCGAGGGCGATGCGGGCGGAGGCTGAGCCAGAGGATGAACAGAATTAGTCCCGCGACCAACACAACGGTCAGGACGACCGAGCAAATGAACTTGGCGAACCGGCTGGTCAGGCTTTCCTGGATCCGTCTCGCCCTGGACCGGTGGGAGGGTGGCGGGTTGCGGGTCGTGGGTGGCGGGTTGAACCCGAACCCAGACGACATGGTATAGAAACTTTGAGAGAATTTCTTGAGTTTATGTGGAATGTCGAAGTGGTGGGGAGGTCTTTTTGTAGATGTGGGTGGCAGGAGGCACAAGGGATGCCGTGAAAAGTTCATTAGTTGAGTTGGTTTTCCGTTTGCTCTTTAGGTTCATCAAAGGAAGGAATAAAGCGGGAGATCGAATGAGTACAATTCGTTTGCTCGAGAAGCTTCCATCACAGTGGAGTTATGCAAAAACCCTAACGAGGAATTCCTTATTTCTCCAATCGCGCCTGGCACCGCCGAGACTGGATGCGACTCTTCTTAACTTAAAAGGCTATCTGGGGATTAACCAGAGCATAGTTAATCCTAATCTCGCCTTCATTGCCTGTGACAACACCAATCTCTCCCATCTTCACCATGGACACACCGAACATAGAAAAGAAGCTAGCTTTTGTTGAGCCGAGAATGGCATAAACATAGTCACTGGATTTCTTAGTAGAAATCTAAGAAGTCATTGGTTTCGACGGCTGGATCTGAATTGCCGTGCTCTTCTTCAACCTCTCATTGAAAATTTCATTGTGACAAACATCCTGTGAGAGGTGCAAACGCCCTTCGAACTAGGGTATGTGGCATGTCTTGCGGGGTTTGTTTTCATGTCTTGTGCGTCATGAGACGGCGTATGAGAAAGTTCATCATCCAACCGTGAGGATCTTTTACATGGAAACCAGCTCGCGGCTCCAGATTCTTAATGCAGAGGCCGGTGGACACTGTACGACGACAGGATTTTATATTGCCGAAATGCGTGGTTGGTAGCTGATTCATCCAATGCGAGACTATAATAGCGCAGCGAAGGCGCGTGGTGAGCACAAGGATTTAGATCATGGATGGCATTCAGGTCTCCTAAACTTCAATGATTTACTATATATTATCTCTAGTCGTTAATGTTAAACAAGATTAGACTTCTCCAATTTTAGGTTCGAAATATCGTTCCGAGCAGTAAATACAATGTAGAGAGGCATGTTTTCCAAACAAAATGATTAAAGAAGAGAAGGAAGAGGTGGATCGAGAAACAACATACATTCCGCGTAGGGTTCTCTTCCATGCTAGCGAGCTCTTGAACCATGTCACCATAATCGGGTTGGATTTAGGGTAAGTAGTATTTTAAAACCAAAATCAAATTTAGGTCTCTAAAAAATCGAGAATAAAAAATATACCGATTTAGGTTAAGATTTAGTTTTTCGATTTCAGATTTAAACCGATATACCGATTTTTGGATTATTAAGTTTAAAATTTTGTATTTTACATTATAATCCTATAATAATTTAATTTTAAATATAGTAACACACAATTTGTTCAAAAAATCTTATATTTTTCATTATAATCCTATAAAGATTTAATTTTAAATATATTAATATTCATATAATATAAAAAATTATTAAATCTTATTAAGTTTTAAATCTTTAAATTTATCTAAATATTAGTATGTTCTAAATCCTAAATTCTAAACCCTAAACTATTAGGAGATACTAATCTTTAGATAAATTTAATGGTTTAAAACTTGATAGGATTAAAACTAAAATTTTAAATCTTAAACTCTAAATCTTAAATCTTAAATCCTAAATCCTAAATGTGAAATATTAAATTCTAAACTCTCAAGGTATATTAATTTTTAAATAAATCTAACGTTTTAAAATGTGATAAGATTAAAACTAAAATCTTATCGATAGCATTTTATACTCACACACATATGCTTTCTCTCTCTATATATATGTATATTAATAACCGGTATGATTTCGATTCACCGGTTTTTCACAAAATATAAAATTAAAATCAGAATCAAAATTTTAGTTTTATCAAAATTAAGAATTAGAATTACATTGATTTAATTTGAAAACTAATTTTTTAATATGTATAATTTGATATACCGATTTTTCAATTTTTTTTTGCTTATCCCTACCTATTAGGTTGGACATTGTACTATTATTCTAATAATATAATTCAACATTATTTGACTAATATTTAATATAATATTGATTCATCACATTTAATAACTCGTCCAGCTAGCCTAGCTTTTTGCCTAGTCCGATTAATAAAAATTCAAGCCTTTTAACCAAGCGGACCAGCCCTGCCCACTTGTGGCCCAAGTCCATTTTACGCAACAACAAATCGCGGCCCATCTATCTTGTGGCCCAAGCCCAATCAACAGAGTCAAGGAAGACCCACGTTCCAGAAAGGGCAAATGGGAAGAATATTCCTCAACAAATGAACAAAGAAAATTAAAATAAAATAAAAAAAAGGACTTGACCGAAACAAAGCTGAAGAAAAATCTAGCACGACTCGACTTCTGTGGGCAAAATCTCTCTGTTGGTAATCGCAATTAAAAAGCTAATCATAGTTTAATTAGCTTTTAGGAAAATGACAATTAGCGATTAGTCCAAGTTTGGGGTATTATTAGGAAGAATTCAGCCAACAAGTTGTTTGGATTAACGGATCTTTTTTTCCATCTTTTTAGCAAGAAGCAACGGTGATGCCGAAAATTAAAATCTCCATTTTGCCCCTCGTCCGGCCCTTGCGCACGTGTATATATATGCACTGCCTCCTCCGGCGCTCGTTTCTCAATTCTCAGAGAAAAATCAGGACGCCGGAGCTCGAGAAGGAATTCATGGCGGCTTATCTCGCCAAGGTGGTGGTTCCTCTGTTATCGTCTCTCGATTTCATCTCGTTCTCGAACTGTTTCGTTGGGTTGATTCCTTTTTATTTTAGGGTTTTGATTCCTCCCCGGAGAAGAAGATGACGGAGGAGGAGAAGCGGAGGAAGAAGGAGAAATCCGATGACTTCGTCGCAGTGGATATCGCCGCCATCGAGAAGGACTCCCCAGCGGCTCCGCGACCATCGGTATTGCTTTGTTTTCAAAATCGTCCTCGGTTTGATCGCCTTTCTGGCCGCGCCTTTTTGCAAATTATTGATAGAGATAAAAAATTCTACTCTGATTTTTTTTTTTTGAAATTCAAATAAAGCTGCAGAAAAATCTTTCGCGAAAAGGGTCACATCGCGCCACCGCCGCCGCCGGTGGCGAGAAGAAGGCGGCGGAAGCGGAAACCGGTGAGCCGGAAATCGCGGTTTCGGCGGTTCGAATCCGTTTGAAACCAGCAGCAGAATCCGTTTCTTTACTATCCTTCCAAAAACGACCTTTTTTATTTTTTTCAGAAATTATCAGGAAATTATGTCAAAAACCTATCAATAATTCTTTTTTTAATGAATTTTTTTTATCAAATACATAAATAAATAAATCATTTCGGGCGTGCAGGTGGGACCGAGAAGCCTCTGCTGGCGGTGCACGTGGAGGGCGACAGAGAGGGTTGCACAGTTCTCCATGGGACGACCCCAACGGCCAGGTGCAGGAGGACGGCGAGCCGGCGGGGAGCCACGTGGCTCGATCCCGGCGGGGTGCTCTTCTTCTTCGCCACCTTGTGAGTTACACCACGCACTAAAACAACCCATCTGTTATCGCTACAATTACCGAACCGCCATGGCATTAGCTTTTGGTTTACGCTGTGATTAAGTTACAATTAAAAGCAAACGGGGAAGGTGGAGACGGCACGCATAAGCGACGGCGACGGTCGGGTCCCGTGGACCCTACCGGTTTCACGCGTCGGATACGCCGCACTCGGAAGCAGCCTCGCAAGCTCAATTGAAAATGACGCCGTGTGTTTGGCGCATTAAACCGTGTCAATCCATTCGTCGTGTCACCTAGTATGAGTATTAATTAGGTGAGCATCAGTGTTAATTAGTCGTGAAAGTAGTGATCTTGATAATGAACTCCTTGGACAAATGGATTAGACTGACAGTGCTCATAATCTCATCATAGTTGTTTTAACAGATGGATTAGACCGAGGTTAGTTTTACTTACATTTGAGTGTAAATGAGAAGAGAAGCGGCTTTCACGCATCACTCAAGGTGGATGAACCACTAATTCAGAGATTCACATTGTTTGATGATTCTCATATAATGATCTGATGCTGCTGATTAGTGATGTTGAAGATCATTACTGAGTGCAGGTCCTGCATGGGCACGCTTGTGTTGCTGTACTTCGCACTCTCCATGGGGAAGATGGGTGGCAGTGCTGCAGATGCTCGGTGATGCGCATGCACGCTGCTTGCTTTTGCACTAACTGGCCAAAAAAATATTGTGTTGCTCGGCATGCCTTGCTTTCTCTCCATCCTGCACCACTTAGAGAGATAAAAAAAACGGCTGGAGAAGGAAGGAAAAGAAGCCACTTTTTCCTACTCATAGAATGAGGACAAGAGCTGGAGAAAAAAGGAGGAAGACCTCGCGGGCTTGATAGAGAGAGAGTGATGTCGTGGTAAGCACAACAAAATAGGAAATAACATTAGGAGATAGAAAAGGTGGCGGGACTACTTCCATTGATCAGTGGTTGTGAATAGTATCTGCCCTTTGTATTCTCTGACCAGGGCATCTGGCCTACCAGTTTGATTCTGCATTCTTTGCTTTGTGCTGCTGGATGGCATGTGGAGCATGGTCTTTTTCTATATAATTTTCTTCCTTCTGTGTGTGTCGTGATGTCTGGCATTCGCGGCACATCTATTAAAGCAGATCTTATTCCCTGCCCAAGTGTCAAATGTTTCTACCAAAACAGATGCAGCGAAAACAATGAGAAACAACGAAACTATGAATGATAAGAAAAAACAAAAAGAAAATGAAACAGCGCTAGTTATAATTACTGGCAAATAATTCAGCTTTTTACAGCAAACAGCAGCTTGTCGTGAGCAGTAGAAAGTATGCATATGAGCAGTATCTACTAATCCCAACGAAGGCCTAGTACCGTTTAGAGATGCCGGGCATGGAACAAGTGTTCTTCTCGCAAATGCTCCATGTCTGAATAATTACTTCTCATCTCGCTACTGAAACCCAGACTGTTACCTCTGGCTTTCCTGATGGTCTGGAGAACCACTGGATCGATTGTCAATCCAAATATCTTCTCTTGATTTATGTCCAACAATGTCTTCGGCAGTTCTACGCCCATCACAATTGGAACAGTTGCGACTTTGTACCCCTTTCGAGCCAAGTAAATTGACAACGGTGTCTTCCCTGTGCGTGAGACACCAGCAATAACAATGTTGGCATGGTTAAGGTTTTGTGGCAGAGCCCCATCATCCTGCTCGATAGTGAATTCAGTAGCTTCAATGCGTTTGAAGAACTCTTCAGACAGAGGATGTCTGCCAGGAGCTCCTCGAGGAATACCAGATGGAGCCACGCCAAGATGTGCTGCTATGGCCAAAGTAGTAGAGCCTAAAATATCGGCAAACGGGGGCTCCCCAAAGTTTGCAGGCTTGTTTGGCGGACTCAGCCATGGATGGATCAGCAAGGGTGTAGAGTATGAGTTCCCCTTCTCTTGCAGCTTGCTTTGTGATCTCAAGCAGTCTATCTACATCTTCAACCTGTAGATGAAAAAAATATACGAATAAGTACTTGATTGTGCACAATTCCAAAACCAAAGCATGGTCAATGTACAGTGAAGAATGGCTAAGAAAGTAGGGTGTTCAGAGATCCTCAGTCTCAGAAATTTCTAGACTAAGAACAGCTCAATATCAAAAGAAATAATTTTATCTAATTTCTGATGGAATATTAATAGACCATAATTTCTCTTGTATCCATAATAAACATTAATATCAATGGGAAACTCTAAGATTGTCAACCTTAGATATGCAGAATAATAGGCATTGGATCTCAAATCATTTTCACTCATTTCATCTTCTCCTCACTAATAATTGTGCTGGGAATCCATTTTCTGCAGCAACAGATTGGAAGTCAATGCGTCTTGCATCCTTGGAATTCCCATGAGCACAGTTAGATTAATAGTTCACAAATAGGTGTCTCCACCAGAGTAGCATATCAACTTTAGATTTTTCAATGACATCACCTTACAAGTTGTAATATATTGAAGAAGCAGCATTTGCTAGACTAGCTCATGATCTTTTTAGCTTACCAATAATATCTATATCAACGAAATCCTCCAGAAAATGATGAAATCGATTTGTGTCTCTAATAATCACTAATTTGCGTGAAATGACTTCGGAGATGAGCTTGATGGCATCGTGGGAATCGCCACAAACCAGAAGATTCTTAGCAATTCTGATTAGCACAGATGGAGGAGATTTCAGCAAGCCAAAAGCAATGGCTAGTCTCTCGCTGTGGCTACAAAGGAATCTCTTCTTTTCATCCTCCTCCACATAAAGCAAAAGATATTTAGTGGATGGCAAGTACCCCGCCTCAACTATCCGCTTAACTAATTCCTCCAATAATTTATAAATGCTTTCAGATTCTAAATTTGATGTATCATGTGCATCAAATACATAAACCTTGTCCTTTATCTCAATCCAGCTGCACCCAGAACTTTTAGACAACCTTTTGCTGATCATTAATTGTCTTACTTTCCCCACATCATGCCATCTCCCCTTTGAGGCACATATATTAGACAGAATCACATAATCAGCTGCATTACTTGGTTCAAGCTCAAAAAGCTTACGGGCTAATCTCTCACCAGGCTCTACGTTGCGATGAACTTGACAAGCTCCAAGCAAGGATCCATAAATACTCGTGCTAGGTGTTATGGACATTTTTCCTATGAAATTCTCTGCATCATCAAATCTTCCCCCTCTTCCAAGCGTATCTAAAACACAAGCATAGTGCTCCACTCGTGGTGCAATACCAAACTTGTCTCCCCATAGTCTCGAAAATTTCCAAGCCCTCATCAATAAGTCCTCCGTTGCTGCAAGCAGATAAAATCACTACTAGTGTGATGTAGTTAGGATTCACCACTTGTTCTTGCGTTCTCCTGACTAGGGTTAAGGCTGAATCAAACTTTCCATTCATTAAGAATCCCTCAATCATTGAAGTCCACAAAACTACATTCCATTTCTCCACATTATTGAACACCAGAATCGCGTTATCAGGGCCTCCACACCTAGGATACGTAGTAATAAGAGCAGAACTGATCATCATATTTGAATCAAATCCATTACGAATAGCATAAGCATGGACCGCTTGTCCTTTTCTCAAAGAAGAGAAGAAACCGCAAGCAGGCAACACAGAAACAATTGTAATTTAGCCTAAGAGATTGCTCTGATTGCATCCTTGAGAAAAGTGCCATAGACTCGGCATACTTATCTAGACAAGAGCATGCCCTGATCATTGACAACCATGAGTCAGTGTCCCGATCCTCTGTTCTATCAAACACATGGAATGCCCTATCAATATTACCAAAAGTGGCATATGCATGAATAAGTGCATTTGCAACCGATAAAGAAAGGCAATACCCAGACTTAACAGCCACCGAATGCAGCTGGATGGCCAGCTGGTGGGGTACCAATTCAGTGGAAGCCTTCAGCAAAGCTGACGAAGCATGTGAATCCACAGCCAAAACAAGTTTAAGCATTTCAACGAAAATCCTGATAGCTTCAGCAGGAGAACCATCTCGAACGTACCCAAAAACCATCGAGTTGCAGATGAAGACATTCAAGTTTTTCTACCAACTTGCTCGCAAACTGAGTAAAGCTTGATTAGTTTTGGCAGAAATTCACGATTTTTCTCAAGCCCTTCGTCTCGAATAAGAGGATGGAGAACTTTTCCTCGTGGAGCGATCGAGTTTCGATGCAGGATTGGAAAAGTTCGCTGAATTCAGATGAGATGATGGCCGTGCTCTTGTTTGGCCTTGTTGTGAGGGAATTGCATTCTAGATTGGAGGCATGAGGCAAGAGAAGGTCGCAAGGAGGACAAGGAGAGACAAGAGAGAGCATGCTTGGCTTCAGAGCTCGGTTGAAGACCAGCATCTCTACTGCCCCATACAAGATGGGAAAGTCATTTGCAAATATGGACAATGAGAGGGGTTACATGTAGGAAATATTTTGCAAAATATTGATAATGCGAGGGGTTATCTACAATGACGAAAAGATTGGGGTATTTTGAAAATGAAAAATTGACAGGATCAACAAAAATTGCCGAGCAATAGCAGGGGTTACGCGCAAATAATTGCAGTGTTCTATCAAGCTTATGCAGACGAGAAAAAAGGAAAAATTAAAAAGTGATGAAAAGACGGACTTACCCCTGGGAAAAGGTGGGTATTCACGGGACAGTCACGGTCGGCGAGGCAGTGCTCGAACTGGCCGAGCGGCTCATCGACGGAGTGCTCCGCAGTCCACCCCGTGCACCATGATCTCCCAGTATTCATCCTCCACACTCCTCTTCATCGTCCTAGATCCCTTTCGAACTCAAAATTTAAGTTTAAATAGAAATTTAAAATTAAATTTAAATTTATGATTGATTTATAATATTAAAAATTGTAATTAGAATAAAATTCAGTCTCAATAAGAATTTATAAATATAGTATAATATATAGAACTTAGATATGGTATAATATTGAGGTTGAACTAGAGAGAAATATAGAGAATAAAGAGAAGAATAAGAAAGAGAGTGTTGGCCCTCGTATATGGGTCTTTCTAGTGCTTCTCGATGGTCTTTTGTGGTGGGTCTTTGTGGTATTTTCTTAGAGATTTTCTTTGAAGATGGAGACATTACCAAAGCTTGGTAAATGAGTTTAGTTGAATAAGAAAGAGTGAAGTCTTTTTTTAAACTCTTGTAAAAACCTTTTCTTTTGATAGTGAATCTTTCGCTGCATTATCTTATTATTTTCTTTTATTTTGTATTACTTCTCATTTCTTATATTATTTGAGACCAAGGTGATTCGTGAACCTTCCGCTGCGAATCCCAACAATTGGTATCAGAGTCTAGGAGCAAACATTCAAGATGGCAAAGTCCTTACTTGAGGTAGAGAATTTTGACGACAAGATAAATTTTGTCTTATGACAGAGGAATATAAAAGTGGTTCTTACTTATCAAGGTCTGTAAAAGACGTTAGAAGGAAAAGAAAATAGACCAGTCAAGATAAGCGATAAAGACTAGGAGGAGATATATCAAAAAATATTGAATTTAATTATTCTAAGCCTGACTGATGAGATTTTGTACAATGTCATTGATGAAGAGACGATGATGAACATCTAGGAAAAACTCGAGAAGTTATACATGTCAAAAAGCCTCATGAACAAGTTTTATCTGAAATAATAGTTGTACAAACTGCGTATAAGCGAAGGTACAACTACATTACATTATCTAAATGCCTTCAATAAGATTATCAATGATTTGCTGAAAGTTTATGTGAAGTTTAAAGAGGACGATAAGACGCTGATTCTTCTGATGTCTCTTCTTACTTCGTACGATTATATTGTGATCATAATTCTTTATGGTAAAAAAACTCTCTAGATGGAATATGTGACAACTAGTCTCCTTTCTAATGAGAAAAGGAGAAACTCCAACATTAACATGGAGTTTGGTGAAGGATTAATGGCTCATGAAAATGAAAGATTAAGAGAACGTGGAGAAGACAAATAACAATCCAAATCAAAATTAAAAGCGAAAGTACAATGTTATTCATGTAAAAAGTATGGTCACATTAGATGATGTTACCCTGAACGTAGGACGTTAGAATCCTTCAATATGACGACGGTAATAGCAAATGATACTTCTGAAAATAGTGTGGATGGAGACGTTCTTGCAATATCTACAAAAATCGGCACTTCTGGTAAGTGGATTTTAGATTTAACTAGTTCTTATCATATTTGCTTTAGGAATGATTGATTTACTTCTTATGAGGAGAATAAGAAGGAAGGTACTGTTTGATTGGGCGATAATTCAACTTGTGAGATCGCCGGTATAAAAATAGTCAAAATTCATATGTTTAATGGAGCGATTCGTACTCTTACTGGAGTGAAACATGTCCCCAAGATGCGAAGGAATCTAATTTCACTTGGTATACTGAACTCAAAAGGCTGTAATTATTCAGCAAGAGATGGAGTCATGAAGGTAACACGCGGTATTAGAATCCTGATAAAAGGTGAGAAGTGTGACAATATTTATCGATTAATAGGAAACGCCATTGCAGGTGGAGTTCCAATGGCTACAGTAGTGAAGAGGAAGCATGATACTCGGAATAATTTGATTAGAGATAAACGTTCTCATCGAATTACTTTTACTATAACATTAGACACAGATCATCTGAAAACTTTAAAAAGTACAAGACTGTAGGTATGAAGAGCGAATTCGAGGTTGGCTCAAGCTCACGTCTTGCGATTAACTAAATAAGCTAATAGCCTAGGGGCAGGGGCTAGATGAAAGATGACGGTTGAAGATTCATGATGGTGGCATGCCTAGGTTCAAGCTAAGATAGAAATTGTTGAGTTTTAAGAGTCTCAAAGTCGAATTAGAGTTTGAGTTAAAATAAGAATTCAAAGTTGGATTTAGATTTATGATTGATTTATAATATTTGGAGTTATAATTAGAGTAAAATTCAGACTTAATAAGACCTCATTTGTTTTGGGATCAGAATCTGGATCAATTCATTTCAGAATTATTTTTTTCCTTATAAAATTAATATTTATTATTTTATATTATTATTAAATTAAATTATTATAAAAAATAAAATAGTTTTTTGAGCCTTAAATTATTGAAGCCTTAATTTTAATAAAAAGATATTAGTTTATAAAAGTGGTTCACTAGTCTTGATCTTGACCTTGACTTTGACCTTGACTTTGACCAAACGGCCCGTAAGAGTTTATAAATATACTATAATATATAGAACTTAGGTGTAATGTAGTATTAAAATTGAACTAGAAAGAAATAAAAAGAGATGAATAGAGAGAATAGAGAGAAGAAAAAGAGAGTGTGTTGATTCTTGTGTTTGGGTTTTTCTAGTACTTTTCGGTAGTCTCTCGTGGTGTTCTCTTGGAGATTATGTTTGAAGGTGGAGACGTTACCAAGACTTAATAAAATGGTTTAATTGAGTAAAAAAGAGTAAAATTTTTATTATAGATTTTTGTAATTTTTTTTTTTAATATTATATCTTTTGCTGTCTTATCTTGTTATTATCTTTTATTCTATATTATTTTTGATTTCTTGTGTTTGTGTTGTTTAAGAATAAAAGCAAGTAGATTCGTGAATTTTTCGCTGCGAATCCCTCCAACCAGAGACGAGGGAGAAGATATCGGATCAGCGGTGGAGTCCTTTCTCCGTGGGGCCAACCAGTCTAGCCGGCGGCCGGAGCGGAGGGACCGGGCCCAGGATCATCGGTTCAGCTGAGCCATGTGTTGTTTTCCGGGGCAGAGGATTGGGGCTGAGACCGGCGGTTCTCGCCGAAGCATCGCAGGAGAGGCAATGGATATGTGGTCGGGAATCGAAGCAATACGAGGCGGGTTTTGGGAGGGAAATGATTTCGACTCCCAACATTTTTTTCCTTTTTATTCGTGATTCTGAGTGGAAAAGATTCAGATGCAGCGGAGATTATAACTGTTATTGGATATAATTCAAAATTATCTCAATTTATTTCTGCATATTTCAAAAAAATCATTTATACAAATTAAATTATAGGAAAACAAATTTTCCATGCAAAACAGAAAACAAATAAATCAGGACAATCTGAATCCAGTATGCAAACCAAAAACACGGTTCTCTGCCCTTCTTGCAATCCTTCGAACTGCCTTGATGTCATTGGAGCGGACCGGCACATCGCAGTTGTCGACCCATGTAGTAGCTCCAATGAACACCACACCTCTAGCTGAAGTCACCTTTCACGGGCCTTCATCAGGATTTACATGAAGGACCCCTATTGGAAGACCCCCTGTCCATTGGTTTCCACTGGAGTTGGGCTTGAAATGCCCCAACTCTCCCCTAATGGAATCCAGAGTCCTTCCTCCTCGTGATCTGCTTCATATAGAAAGGCAGGCACTGCATTTCATAAAACTATTTATTTATCTATGGTGAAAAATTTATAAAACAAAATGTTGTTTGAAAATCTCAATGACAATATCAGCTACCAACAGTGGTCTTAAAACCTTCAGAACAAAAAGCAAAGAACAAGATTATCCACTTCTGCAACTTCTCTATCGCCACACAATGATCAAAATAAGTGAATAAGTATACATACCTTGAAGGTTGTGGCAAATGTTGGCTGCAACTGATTTAGCAATACCTGCAGCATGATTGAGGGAAGCCTGAGCCAGAAGGTGGAAGCAAATATGGTCTACAACCCCAAGCCGAGGATGTGCTCCAGAGTGCAGCTTAAGATCAATGGCTTCCAGGGCTGCTTTGACCATGCTGAACACTGCGGTCTTTAGGGGAGAAGAGTCTAAAGATGAATTGGCAATCAATCGTGAAATAATGGAGTTGATGGAGCTTAGATTGCCACTAATTTCGATCCAAGAAGTTTTTTGAAATCTCAATCCATTAGGTCTTCTTCCTCTCAATCTGTGACAAAAAAATGCCGTGAAAGAAATTGTCGGAAGTTTTTCGGTGACGGACTAAATTAGAACAAAAATGAATAATAATAATAGAATGTATATCTAAGCCTCCGTTCTTACCTCTTCGAAGATTGCTATTTATAGAGCGTGAAATTATTCGACATATTAGGATCTTGTAATTTCAAACTGTGATATTATCGTATTCTATGTAACAAATAATTATAAATCTCAGATTTTTCATAATTAATTTTCAAAAATGAATATGGATTATATCTCATGATTATTTGGTCGTTATCACAACTCGGTGGAAAGCTTCCGACAACTTGGTATGGAAAGTTTCTCACAATTCAGTGGTGAGCTTCTCACAACTTGGCTGAGAGCTTCTCAAAGTTCGACAGAGAGATTATTGTAACTCGACCGAAAGCTTTCTATTATTTGGCAAATAACTTTTCATAATTTGTTATAGAGAGCTTCTCACAGTTTGGTAAAGAGTTTCTCACAATTCGGTATGGAGAGTTTCTCATAACTCGGAAAGACCTTTTCACAATTCGGTATAAAAGAGTTTCCCACATCTCGATGGAAAGTTTCTCACACCTTAGTGTGGAGAAATTTTCACAGTTTGGTGGAGAGTTTTCCACAACTCAATGAAAAGATTCTCACAGCTCAATATAAAAAGCTTCTCATAGTTCGATGGAGAGGTTCCCACAGCTCAATCAAGACAAAATTTAACTCTTGTTGATCCTTTAACTCAAAAGTTTTATTTCATTTTTATGCCACAGTACTGAGGGTACTATATATATATATATATATATATAGATATATATATATGGAGATTGATTTATTTTTGGGACTTTAACTAACCTCATTAATGACTCAGTTTAGGAGATGTTTTTGGATTTTTGACTTCAGAAATTTTAATTCAGTACATTATAAAATAGTATAACTAGATTGTATGAGAAGAATGCGGAAATTCATCAGCTTTTATGCATCCAATTACAGACAAAATTATCATTTTCAAAGGCCTAAAAACTCTAGCAATAAAAGCAAGCATGCAAAAGCGGTTAGATTTCTTTATGATACTAGACTAGATATTTTCGACTTTCCAATCCCAAATTAGCAAAAATAACTCAAGCCTGATGGCATCCATGATCTCCTAAACCTGCTAGTTTTTCGACTCTAAGATTGGATACTTCTCCAACAAAAACCTTAATTCCTCAATTCTCTTTTGGATTGGGGATGAAAATGCCTCAGAATCAACCAGCATTGCTGAGCTCCGCATATCAACGCAATCTCGATAAATCTCTATATCATGTTTTGAACTTGAAATCTCTAATCTCGGAAATATAACAATACTATACATTTATGAAATAGAAACTCTATAAATATGTAAATCTACATCATTAAATTTGTACATATAATAATTCACAAAAATTACGTTTATAACTCTTAAAATTAAATTTCAATAATATTACTATATAATTTTCAAATTATCTTATCATATTTTTACACATTTTTCAAGTACTAAAATAAAATAAGTTTAATTGGAATGTTCACATCACTTTACTCCTTAATTAATATTCAAAAACTCTCATTTAGGAATAAAATTTACAAGAGAATGAATAATCTTATGTTAAGATAATATTTTTATATACATATTATGTAAAATTTTAGAAATCACTTCTAATTAAAATCAAATTAACTTAATTTATAAACAAGTAACACAAATACATTTTTGTCAAAACTTAACAAACATAAAGGACTAAAACTCATGAAATAAGAAATCATTTAGATAATTACAAGTCAAAATCCAAAATAAAGTGGTTGGTGTTTAAGACAACTTTTATATATACATAGATATATAGTATTAAGATTTAGTTCAAATAAAGTTAAATTTTTTTTAAAATTCAAACAAATACTAAAAAAAATAAAATACTCAAAATTGACAATAATAATATTTTCAAGTTCATCAATAAAAATTTATTCAAAAAATTATAAATCAAGTCAAATAGGTAATAACAACTATTTTTAAAATAAGTAATGGATATACACATACTAAGTGACCCGAATCATATATAAGTAAACACATCTAAAATTAACGACCGCAATAGGAATTAGAAACTTATCATAAAATAAATCTTATCAGAAACACCTCATAGCATTACTTGATGAAAAGAATTTTATTAAAAATATCTCATAAAAGAGATTTTATTAGAATTATCCCATAAAAAAGATCTTATTAAAAATACACCGCTACTTTGATACTCAAGACAAAATAGTGGCAGCCAAACCAAATTTTAACAAGAGTACAAGTATATATCGATATGATCATTTAGCCTCGATGACAAGACAAAATAGGAATCTAAGTGTAAGACAACACAATAAAATATAAAAACATAATATCATAATTTAATAATATTTACAAAATAGAAAATTCTTATAAAGAGACACTTGCATGGTTTTTAAGTTCAATATAAAAATTCAAATAAATATTCGAAAATAAACAACCTTTTCATAAATTCGCATGTATGATTTTTATATTTTCAAAATAAGTAAATATAATTTAAATACAAGATAAAAATACAATTCTCTTAGAATATATTTAAGTTATCAAAAAGTATTTAAAAGTAAATATAACATATAATCATAACTCATACTTATCAAAAACTATTAATTCATTAAAATATGTCGCTAACTTAATATTATCGAGAATTACTTATTTTCTTACTTGAGAGAGAATCACGACAAATACAAAAAAATTATCTTAAGTCTTTTCGTCCAATCTAAAACACAGAATGAACATAATTATAACTATCAATATTAAATAATATAATTCTTAACACATTAATTCAAATCTAACTTTAGCTAGCCTTTTTTACCATAATATATACTAAAAGTATTATTTAAAATTCAATAAAGAATATGTATTACAATAGCTTTGTCTTAAATTCATATTCAATATGCGAATAAATTATAATAATTTCAAAATTAAGACTTATAACATATATTTATTATACCTTGATACTAAGACCAATAAACACATATTACAATAGGCCTAATTTGATCCTATGTCTAATGACATAATAATCTCAAGATTAAAATTTTTAACATATATAATTGATTCTCAAATCATATACATGAGTTTTTACAATTTCAAAAAAATATTAATTTAGATAGAGACACAACATAATAACTTTTTGATATAATTAATGATATATCAAATCATACTTGAAAATCTTATTTTCGAGATTATCACATTAATTGTATTAAATTCTAGATATCAAGATAAACTTTAAATATTCAATAGTAAAATTTGATTTAATTTTCAAAATAGAAATAATCCTAATAAAATTACAATAGGACAACTAGAATCTAAATCCTAAAATTTAACACAGTAACTTATAAAGATTTTCAAAAAAAAAGTAAGAATTGGTAAAAAATAAAAACAAAGTCGAAATCTCAAATCTAATAACACCAAGAATATAACTAGAGTTTAATTACGAGAGAAAAATGAAATCATTACCTAATTAGAAAACTCAAAATTTCAAGAAAAAATCAAGATCTTGGCTTTCTAAACGTCGCCAAGCTCGGGACCAAAACTTGAAACTCACTTCCCTCCCTCCTTCCCAGAGTCCAACCCATCACTGCGCCCATCCTTAGACCCCTCTCAATAATGGGTTTCATCCAGAAGAACTGAGGGTTCAAGGAAGTCATCAGGATCTCTAGAATTTGGTTCCATTCCACCCTAGGCAAATTCAGGTATAATGAACTAGCGTACCATGCATTTATTTTCTCTCAGGCATTCCATCGAACAAGTGTCGGGCAAGTTCCAGACATCAAAATATTCTATAATAACAGCGGAATCAAAGGATAAAAGACCAAGCTTACTGGGTACTGACCAGAGGTCACCGGCGCCGCCGAGGCAGAGGGAGGGAGGGAAGGAGCGTGTCTGGCTGGAGATCATGCCACGACGCTGACCAATGTGCTGGGGACCTGTACGGTCCAAGCACGAGCACGAGCACAAGAATGAGCAGCACATCATGTTAGCTTTTGAGAAGCCCAATGCAGAGCATCACATTGTCTAGTCTTCACCACCCAAATCTGATGGCAATGAAGCTCTAAAGGGGAGCACGTCGTCCCCACTCCCACGCTGAACCTGTCTGCGTTTGACCCTGTAGCATCCGGTAAGGCCGGATAATGGCAGCCTGGCTTCCTTCCCCAACGTGGCTCCAGATGTGCGATTCCCACATACACAAAACCCCATGTGCCACCCATTATCAATTTGACTAATGCTAACACAAGAATTATCGGTGTGGCGGACGCACACCTATTTCGCATCCAGATCTATACCCACCACCCTACTGATGTGAGTCTTGCCACACGCACATATTTTTCTCAAGACTCGCGCTCATTGAGTAATCTATTCATTCAAAATGGCATCTTGGTATTCTTCACTGGTTCTACTAGTAGTGCTCTTGGCATGCTACACTACGGTCTCTCCGACAGCGACGGCTCCGGCACCTTTCTCATTCAAGGACAATTTCGACCTAATGTTCGCCGAAGACCACTTCAGAACTTCACCTGATGGCCAAGTGTGGTACCTCTCTCTGGACAAGAAAACAGGTATAGTCAAACTGAACTCATGATCTCCAATGAATTGTCTTACTCCTCACACTCGGATTGCAACGAATTCTGCAGGTTGTGGATTCCAAACGAAGCAGCGGTATAGATTTGCGTGGTTCAGCATGAAGCTGAAGCTGGTCGGAGGAGACTCTGCAGGAGTGGTAACTGCTTATTATGTGAATACCACGTACAAAGATGAAGAGACTTTGTGCAAATAGTGGAGATTGGCAAGTATAATATTGTTGTTCTGTTAATGCAGATGTGTTCGGATTTGGGGGCAGGGCCGGAGAGAGACGAGCTGGACTTTTGAGTTCTCGGGGAACAGAACAGGGCAGCCGTATACCACACAGACCAATGTGTATAAAGGAGGAGTTGGAGGAAGGGAGATGAGGCACATGCTGTGGTTTGATCCCACTGAAGACTTCCACGCCTACTCTATCCTCTGGAACGACCACCGGATTGTGTAAGCATCCATATCCGATCATCAATTCAAAGCACGGAAGATCATAGCATCGGTTCGGAGTCTTTTCTGATGAAATCCATGGAACATGAATGGCAGGTTCTTTGTGGACAGAGTTCCTATAAGAGTGTACAACAACAGTGACAAGCCAAATGACTTCTTCCCTAATGAGAAGCCGATGTACATGTTCTCACGCATATGGAACGCCGATGACTGGGCAACGAGAGGGGGTCTGGAGAAGACTAACTGGAAGAATGCGCCGTTCGTCTCATCTTACAAGGATTTCAGTGCAGATGGGTGCCAGTGGGAGGACCCATACCCGGCCTGCGTGTCGACAACAACAGAGCACTGGTGGGATCAGTACGAAGCCTGGAGCCTCTCGACCAGCCAGCAGGAGGACTACGGTTGGGCTGCTCGGAACCTGGTCATCTACGACTACTGCACAGACTATAAGAGGTACCCAAAGTTGCCAGATGAGTGTCACCTTCAGATGTGAAGTTTTGGGATCATTAGGTTGAGGAGAAAGCAGGGGACTCTAGATCATTTTCTATATTTTTGCACCAGAGTTTAGGTATGGAATCTATATATTATTCCTGTTATTCATATTAGAGGAAAAGCATGTATACGTCATTCATGTTCATTTGTACCAACCATGTAATGGATAAAGATCAAAGCCATTTATGCCACAATTATATGCTAAACAACTGTATTTTTCTTCTTCTGTGTTCTCCACTCAAGGGATAAAGTTAAGCCTCTCACGCAATCCCATGGCAAACTGTCCACCTATTGATTTCATTTCATTTTATAAGGAGGCATCCTTGATATACAACATTGCAGCACACAGACATGCCCACAAGCTTCTAGCAAAATAACACTGACGAACCTGAAGTAAAAAAGTTCAGGTATGCCCAAGGAATAGTTCCACAAAGAAAATGTATCATGGAGCACACATCAGCACAGGCAGGTATGCCAAATGAAAATCTACTACTGTCATTTGACCACCCACAAGTCCATGACCCAACCAGTCTACAGTACACTATCCATCTTGCATATAGCCTCACAATGTGGACATTTCTTGCAGATAAGGAATACGCAAGACAAATATCAAATAAGCGAATGTTTTCCATATAGGTATGATCATACGAACAAGCCATCCAATTTCTAGGCCCTCAAGCCATAGCAAACATCCAATAGACTTCAGCAGTACAAAGCTTAAAGAAAATACGTTCAAACAAGTCACACTTAGCAGTAGACCACAACTTTCCTCATGCACAGCTTAGAAACCATGAATTTTGATGTGTTCCTTCTTCACGATGCCAGCCTGTGCCATAAACGTAAACAACCATGAGACAGACATGTATCGTCAAGACAAACAGGGGGCAAGAAAACCAATCTACAAGACATCCTATATTTTGTGTTTTCACATCAAGTAACTCCAGCACAAAATCCATAAAGAACCCAGCATAAAATTGTCCAACAGTAGCATCTTATGAAAAGAGAAAATTCAGTTTTGTAATTTCTGGGAGGACATAAGAAATTCGCCTTTCATGGATACCTGGACAAGGAAGTTGGAGACGTTTTTCCTCTGATCACCTTGAAGTTGGATGACCTGAAATCGTTATAACAATGACAGCATAAGAAACCAACAATCATTGGGCATACCAAAACACATGTGAACAGTTTCTGAGATATGTAAACACCAATTGAATAAATGTACCTGGCCGAGTTCTGGGTCCTGGACAACAGTACCATTGCAGCAGAACTCTTTCTTGAGATCCTTCAGTATCTTGCTGTAGCTGAATTCCTTCTTCAGTCCTTGGACAGTGGTCAGACTCTTCCGCCCGTTGCGCTGTTGTATGCGAACATGTACATACTCCTTTGCCCCAGCACCAGATTCATCAGCATTTGCTTCAGCAAATGGATCTGCAACCAGAAGGTTAACTTCATCAATGTCATTCAAAAAGTAAAGCAAATATACAGACATACTGATTAAAGGAAATACCAAAAGGAGTTGGAATCTGGACGACGCCGAGCTCAGACATGAACACCTGAAAGTAGGTTTCGGGGACCAGACTAGGCGAGTTTTGTCCGCTTTCGCACAGAACTGAGATAAGAATTACTGATTAGTTAACATCCCCATAACAAACACAAAATTTACTCCTGGAAACCCAGTAATAATTATCATTACAAATTGCATTCAAGGTTTTGTGATTCCATAACTTTGCAGACTGCACCTAAAAGCAAACTGATAAGAAAGCACCATAAGTTTCCAGATCATGCACCTTAACTTTCTCAATACACATTACCAGGAATCACATTCCAAGCAAGCCAAGAAAACAATATGGAGGAAAGACAGGTGTCATGAAACGCTCTAAATCTTTAAACATCACAGAACAACTTCAGGTCTATATAGGATATTAGACTGAAATTTTAAAAGAAAATTCACAAAATATGACACCTGAAAAGAACTTAATACTATGCATCCGCCAATATAACATCAATAGAAGAAAACATACAAAACAACACAATAAACTACTCGTCCTACATGGCTCTATCATAGCTTCTTAAATTGAATCAAGAGATCACAGACACCGTAAAACAGCGATGTCTCGGATATTTTCTTCTGTATTTCCGTTAAACAACCAACAAAGACAACACCTTTGATCTAAGAAACGTCGATTATCATCAATATCCCTAATTTTTCAAACGTTTGCACGAGCATAAAGGAGAAATCAAATCGAAAGAAATCTTCTTAGAAATCCAAGAATCAAAAGAACCCTGAATAAACAGGAACTCTGTCCAAAAACAAACTAAGTCGTCTCCCAATTTTGCAAAAATTGTCAAAAAGGCATCAACTTTCGGAACAATCGGAAGAATTCTTGCAACCCACCAACACCAAAACACCAACAACCTCAAGAACAAGGAACGCCTCAAAAAAACACCACCAAAATTCGCACGAAAAATCGCAGGAAAGCAAGAATACGGAAAATAGGCAAAGAATCGATTCATTACTAGAGATCGAAGACGAGCTAGCGGGAGATCCAAGAAAACAGAGGCACCAGAGGCCGACAGCTTGACGATTAAAAGAGGTAAATGGGGCCGCCGCCTATAAGTCAAGCGGTAAGCGAACCACAATCACGCTAACCACGGTTAAAATCGAGGGTTAGAATGACCCCGAGTCTGGAACGATCCTGAGATGCGCCGTCAGTTTGCTGACTTCACCTTGATGGATCTTTGCCGTTGAGGGTTTTTGGCGTTGATCCAGAGGAAACATGGGCGGTGGATGGCTAATCTCGCATGGCGCCGCTGCAGTGCGGACTCTCGGGGCCCACCAGCGATGCTTGCGTTGGAGCTACGCTGCACGTTCGAACACGCACCGCACCGCACCGCGCCGCGCCGCGCCGCTCACGTCGTTTTCGAGACAGGGCTGTTAATCCGCTGTCTGCTCCCGAATACCATACAGCCATTTCTGTATCTGATATTTTGCAAGTACCTCCCTGAAGTCTTTGCAATCTGAAACAACCTCCAAAATCTTTCTAATTGCAAATCTTTCCAAATTGTCATGATAAAAACAAACAATTGGATATTAGATCGATGAATCGCTGTAGCAAATTATCATAATCAGTCAATAGGTGGTCTGGATTCGAGGTGCAATTACTACTGTTGCTTCCCAATCACGATGGCAAGGTCATGATTGATGGACGATCTAAATTTAACGCCGAATCCTTACTGTTGGAATCGGATTCAATTTCCTGGTCTGATCAGCTTGATCAAACCAAGTTCAGTGTTGGTCACCTGCTTCTCACGTGAGCAAAACTAACGGCGTGACCTGACGGCTTTCCAGCTTCGTCTGGGAGTCTATAGAACAGTAACCGTTACGTTCGCGGCGCGTCGCTTCCAGCTCAGCGGTACACGCGGTGGACTTCTACATGGGTTATCCTTTGGCCGTTTCGCCGGGTTACGTCATCGTAGGCGCCCTAAGTCGGCAATCTGGTGCTATAAAGTAAGCCCCCCAAAACACTTTTCCTCAGCATTCGAAATCTTTTCATTTCTCCTCCTTCCTTTCGGGCGCAGGATCCAGAGTGTTCTCTCGTTCAAGGTATTCCATCGTCTTCTTCCTTACTCCTTTTCGATTTGTTCTTCGTGGATTCGTGTCTCTGATCGTGTCTTGATGCTTAGATGTGAATCGATTTGCTTTTATTATGGGATTATTACCACCTGTCGATTTTTGAAAACTTTTCCTCTGCCTGCGTTGGATCTGGTTATAATTTAATTAGTTCCTCCTGTCTGTTTGTTGTGGCGATCGATTTTGCTTTGATTTCGTGTAAATATAGGGTTCCTTTGTTTGCAATCTTTGATCGGTTTGCTAATATTCTCGTCAGTTCTTCTGCTTGCTATTTTGTTTTTGAGGATCGTATCTTTATAGGATTAGATTAGGAACTAATCTGAACTTGTTGTGGGATTATTTTCCGATCTGTTGATTTTTGCGGAATTTTTTTTTGTTCCTGTGTTGTCTGGTTCGTTTCTTGTAAATCTAGGGTTTCTTTTTCTGGATTTGTGTTTTTATTTGTGGGAATTCTGGGCTGATCTTTGATTATTTTTTTTTTTTTCTGGTTTTTCAGATGCAGATCTTCATCAAGACCCTTACCGGCAAGACCATCACACTCGAGGTGGAATCGTCGGACACCATTGATAATGTGAAAGCCAAGATCCAGGATAAGGAAGGGATCCCTCCTGATCAGCAGCGCCTGATCTTTGCCGGCAAGCAGCTGGAGGACGGCCGCACCCTTGCGGACTACAACATCCAAAAGGAGTCGACTCTTCACCTTGTTCTCCGCCTCCGTGGTGGCATGCAGATCTTCGTGAAGACGCTCACCGGCAAGACGATCACGCTTGAGGTGGAGTCATCGGACACCATTGATAACGTGAAGGCTAAGATCCAGGACAAGGAAGGGATCCCTCCTGATCAGCAGCGCCTGATCTTCGCGGGCAAGCAGCTCGATGATGGACGCACGCTGGCCGATTATAACATCCAGAAGGAGTCTACACTTCACCTCGTCCTCCGTCTCCGTGGTGGGATGCAGATCTTCGTCAAGACCCTTACGGGTAAGACCATCACTCTCGAAGTCGAGTCGTCCGACACCATCGACAACGTCAAAGCCAAGATACAGGATAAGGAGGGCATCCCACCGGATCAGCAGCGGTTGATCTTCGCTGGAAAGCAGCTGGAGGACGGTCGTACCCTCGCTGACTACAACATCCAGAAGGAGTCGACCCTCCACTTGGTGCTCAGGCTTCGGGGAGGCATGCAGATCTTTGTGAAGACTCTTACTGGCAAAACCATCACGCTCGAGGTCGAGTCCTCCGACACCATTGACAACGTGAAGGCTAAGATTCAGGACAAGGAGGGAATTCCCCCGGACCAGCAGCGTCTGATTTTTGCCGGCAAGCAGCTCGAGGATGGCCGAACCCTAGCCGATTACAATATCCAGAAGGAGTCCACCCTCCATTTGGTACTCAGACTTCGTGGAGGTATGCAGATCTTCGTGAAGACTTTGACTGGGAAAACCATCACCCTGGAGGTGGAGAGCTCCGACACCATTGACAATGTGAAGGCGAAGATTCAGGACAAGGAGGGTATTCCTCCGGACCAGCAGAGGCTGATCTTCGCTGGGAAGCAGCTGGAGGATGGGAGGACTCTTGCAGATTACAACATCCAGAAGGAGTCCACCCTGCACCTGGTGCTCCGCCTGCGTGGTGGGGACTAAGTCCGTATCTATTTTATGCTATATGTTTGTCGTTGTCTGCTCAGGCCAATCTGAACTTACTGGTCTTTTATGGTGGGTTGCTTACTCTTAATTCTTGGGATATAAAAAATTTCGTTCTGCTATAAGCAAACAGTTGGGTTGCAGTTTTTAGATAGTTATGTCCACTCAAGCTTTCACGGCCCTGGTTTGCAGTTGCTGCTCTTAGTGCACAAGTCTGAAACCAGTTTGGTCTCGAGGGCTACTCGTGGTGTTTGGCTGGCAAATTTAGGGGCCGTTTGTTTCGATTCCGGGAATCAGAAATCGGAGAAATGGAGGGAATGGAGAGCCCAATTCCCTCCATTTCCCAATTCTCCCGATTTTCCATTTTAATTCCCTCAAAAAATGAAGGAAAACGCGGATTCGGGTTTTCAATTTCCTGGTTACTGTAGCACGTTCGGGGATGAAAACCCTAATTTTGGGTTAAATTCGCACAAATCCCCCCCTCTCCCCATCGTCTACGTCTTCTCTCCTCCAACCAGCATCTTCTCCGTCGTCCGGCAGCGGCTTCAGCGGCCGTCGAGCTGCTTCAGCGGCCGTCCAGCGGTTTCTTCTCCGTCCAGCGGCCGTCCAACGGCTTCTTTTCCGTCCAGCGGCTTCAGCGGCCATCCAGCGGCCGTCCAGTGACTTCGTCTCCATCTAGCAGCCGTCCAGCGGCTTCTTCTCCGTACAGCGGCCGTCCAGCGTCTTCAGCGGCCGTCCATCGAATTCCTCTCCGTCTAGCGGCCATCCAGCGAATTCCTCTCCATCTTGCATGTAGGCGTAGTTTGATGACATGACATTTGTTGATGGTATGAATAATGAGGGCAGAATTGAGTGGCTTCAAGAGTTTATGGATGATATAAGTATGTAGTTATATATTTTGTAATAGCTTGTTAAGTTAAACTATGTATTTAACCATCTTTTGAGCGGACTTGTCTATTAACCTGCTAAGATGTCTTTTCTAATATATTAAGTTGTTTCTGTAGTAGATACAAATCATCGTAATATTTATTATGATATTTATACATATAGTGAAATTGATGTTCCCTCAATTTTGGGTCTTTTTGTAAAATCTTATTAATTTTAAAAATTATTTTAATAATTTTAAAATTAAAATTATTTTATTACTCAAATTACTTAAATATTACTTATTTTCAAAAAAATAAGTATATATTTTTTATATTTATTAAAAATTATTTTAGAAGATAAAAATAAAAGTATATTAAATAAATATGTAATTGATTATAATAAGATATTTACATAAATTTTTTTTTATTTCTTAAAATTATTTATTATTTTTAATTGTTTTAATATATTTTTCAATTCCTTAATGTAAAAACTCATCCAAACACAAGAATTCAATAACTTATGGAATTGATCAATTCCATTTGTCTACCAAACAACGGAAAGGAATTGACCAATTGCCAATTCCCTACAGTAAATACTCATCCAAACACTGTAATTATCTAATTCCCTCAATTTCTTCAATTCTCTGGAATCACTCAATTCCTACGATTCCACGATTCCTAAACCCGGAATCCAAACAAACGTGCCCTTAGAGGCCTTTGCATCGCACCTTCGACTTCAACACTTTAGATGGTGTTGGCGGAGCTGTGGTCGGAGTTGATACTCTACGATGAGCGTCAGCCTAAGCTTATTAATTCATCATACCTAAAATTATAACAAATTTTACTATTTCATTTGATATTTTATTTGAGCTTCGTTTTGTGTTACGTTTTGTGTTAGTTATATGCAAATATAAACATAATTTTGCAAATGGCATTTCATCTATGAATGAGCATAACATGGTCACGAAGTAGTAAGTACTAACAAATTGACATTGACATAGCTCGGAAAGCAATAATGCAAATAAAAATACAAACAGGAGTAGGGCTGTGCATCCAGTAAAAATTGAATTGAAATTTTTGAAATTTTGAAAATTTAAAATCGAATCGAATTGAATAGTATAAAAATCG
Source organism: Trichopus zeylanicus subsp. travancoricus (assembly GCA_005019695.1). NCBI lineage: Eukaryota > Viridiplantae > Streptophyta > Magnoliopsida > Dioscoreales > Dioscoreaceae > Trichopus > Trichopus zeylanicus. Next base: position 1,529,405 of record RXID01022599.1, read on the forward strand.
AATCGAAATATTTCGGTTCGGTTATAATCGAATTGCAAACCGAATTTTTACAGGACGAACGGATCTGATCATTTGCATAAGGAAAAAAAAATAATACAGGATATACATTATACATACCTTGAATTTGATTATGATAGGTTGATACTCAGTTCAATTATAAGTTTGCAAATTACAATACAATAAATAATCAGTTAATCTCAATATCTTATTTGCAACAATAGCATGGCACAACTGTGCAGACAGGAGCAAGACCCTTTGAAATTTTAAGTGAATCAAGTTTTCAAATGGTAAAAGCAGCACAGCAGGAGCAACTGCTGGATCTTGTGCCGCTTCCACTGCTCGTTGTCCTCGAGGCTGTAGGCGGAGATGGAGTTGGCGGTGCCAAGGACGAGGAGGAGGAAAGAGGCCCAGACCATGAAGAGCTCGTTGCGGAAGTTGACTGAGTCCATGAGACCAATGGTGTAGGCCACCAATAGGTCGGCGAGGGTGTAGGCCGCCCAAAGCATGAACTTTAAGGTCCCATTGCTGCTCCGGCGGCGGTAGGAACCCAGGACGGCGAGGAAGATGAGGAGGGCTGCACTGACGACCACGAACACTTCGATTCGGGCTAGTATTCCGTCGGAGGTGTGGAGCCATCGGATCAAAGTGGAGTTGCTCTGGGTTACGGCGCATGACTGGGTATCCAGCGGGGGCGGAAGAGCAGCCATTTGGATCCAAGAAGCAGAGAGACTGCAAGTTTGATGGTACCAGTTGTAGCATTGGATCAGAAGGTATTTGATTCTCCTGCTCAATTTTTAGCAGTGATCAAACTTCAAGGAGCTCGTCTTTTTAAGATGCTTAACGTGTAGTGATAAAAAAGCAGCATAATCTTCTAAACTATTAGTTTATGTTCTTCGCCTCAGACAGTTTTTTTTGCTTAATTTTTAATTAATTATTCTGTTTTTACTTCCTTTAATTTGGGGTTTAAAGCAACATAACAAAAAAAACCAAAGCTCAAGCTCAAACTGAGCTCAGGAAATCGAACTCGAACCGAGCTCGAGCGGCGCTGGGCTCAAATGCCATCCGAGATACACGTCAAACATGTATATTTTGTTATGTTGCAAAATCCATTTTGATTCCTTTGCTACTTGTACCTCATCAATTAATTTTCCCACCCGATTATCGTCCATTAGGGTGTATTTCATTTAAAATAAAGATCAGTATTCTTATTAATTTATCATCTAAATACTAAAAAAAAAAAATAGCAAAATTATTTTTTTGTTATTTTAAAAAATAAATTATCATATTATTTTTATATTTATTTAATAAATAATATATTTAATGGCATAAAAGTATAAAATAAGATTTTAATCATTACTAACCACCAAAAATATGCTTTAACGTTTGGCTAATATAAAGATGATAATTTTCGTCACTAATTATATGATAATTGTAAATCCATGGGTGCACGGATCCGGATGAAATTCATTTATTAGCTCTAATGAAAATTTATAAATAAATATTCTGGCAATGGCTCCGCGGGCGTGGTTGATCATCCCGTCGGTGTTGGTCTGTCTCAATCTCTTCTCTTTCACAAGATTTTATGTCATTTATACGTCTAATTTTCGATCTCAATGTTCTTTGAATGAAGAATGAATCAATCAAAAATCGCGAACGCAATCTGAAAGTCGTTCATTTCTACGCACATATTAATCGATGGCTGACAAAACAAATCAAACAAAGACTTAACGCAGGAGAGCACCAATTACAAACTGACATATCATCATTATATTATCAACAAGATTATCAGCCTCATCGGTAATAAGCATCCAAACCGATCCCATCAACCTACATTTCCCCGCCTCTTTCCATGGAGATCTTCTCCCAAACAAGCCCAAAGGCTCGCGTGTGTTCTTTAGGTGGAGGAGACGACCACGTGGCCTTACCTCCTACAATCCTCGTCTTCAATGTCTCAACAGTACTGCCACCCGAATTTCTTCACATGACATAGCCAGCCCTACAATGCCGACATGCCCAGATATAAGGGAAGGTAAGGTGGTGGTGGTTAGGGTCACTCACAGGCCAAGGGAGGATCATCAATTCTTCTCCACCTGCATCTTAATATCCCTATTTGGCCCCCTTAACCTACTCACTTCTCCGAAATCACATCCTCCGCGGCCGAGACGTGTTCTTCCCGCTCACCAGTCAAAAACCAATGGCCATTGTAGCGACAACCAGCAGCATCCTATATATCTTTCTCTGCCTTTCATGGCCAGCCTTACGTGCGTCACACCCCATCTCTCCCAAGTAAGTCAACTCTGCTTCCGTTTCCCGTGCTTCTTGCTTTATTTCCTTCGTTCGTTCGTTCGTTCGTTCGCTCGTTCGTGCATGTATATCTATGAAGATTGATGCTTTGCCTTTGAGGTTTTGTTATGAGTAAATAGAGAATAATATTAGTGAACATATAGTAGTTCTTCACGGGTCTCTTGGCCGCCGCATTGCCGGAGTGAGAGCAAACACTAGACACTATGTCAGGCACGTACCTGGATTCTGATCATGTTGCATGTCGAAGAAATGGCGTCCCATCCACCTGATCAATTTATTACGAGTGAATCACAAAACCATGCTCGGTATGGGAGGAGAATAGTTTATATATACTTAAATCTCTACTCAGCGGTCAGCGAAATGGTTGGGAGCTTGATGAAGGTGCGCTCGAATTTTCATTCTTGATGGGGATTTCATGATACGAGACTCTTGATGATTTCTCTGATTCTGCGAGAGCAATAGATATATCTTGATAACATCTTTGTGAAGCTCAAGGAAGAAACCTTTTGAGGCAGTAGGAGAGAACTTTTTGCATTAATTTTCAAAAGATGAACAGTAGCATTGAATGCGGGAAGGGCCCTCAAATTCATTGAATGCCGCATGCTGTAGGATATCTATCATTACTTCTGTGTTAACCTCTGTTATTTTGCTAATCACTGTGTTGTTTAATCGAAATCTTTTAGACACGAATCCCGACCAAGATCCGACCATGCCAGGTTCAAGCGGAGCATAGAGGAAGCGGGATTGCATGAGGGTGGCGCGGCAAAGGACTGACATCGGTGGAGACTTGCTCAGGAATCTTGCTACACCTTGCTTTGCTTGACTATTCCTGGGCGAGAGAAATCCAAAGCCTTCATCCTCTGCGCACCATAATATATAGAGACACGTAGAAGAAGAATAGCCACTGCAGAACGAGGATGGAGCTGTCCAAGCAGAGCATCTCTGAATCCCCTCTGCAAAGTCAGGTACTTTCCGCCTCATTAATTGTACAATAATCTGATCTATTGTGCACTAGTTTTAGGTACAAAGAGGAGAGTAGCATCTCAATTGACCGAAAGTGAAGTCCAGTAAATTTATTTATCACATTGCCACTTTACTTGTCCAACAACTCGATACTAGGAAGAAAAAGACAACATTGGAATGGTACACCGGTTTATGTGATCGAATCGCGCCCGCCTCCAAATCCGGAAACGATCGTGCTAAAAGAAGCAGAATCTCTGTTCCATTCTACTGCCTCTTTGTCTCATTTTCTTTTGTCCGCCGTGGGCTCGTGTTCCTCATAACACTCCCTTCCATTGTGGCACGGAGTTAACTCTTTCTTCTTCTTTTTCTTCTTCTTCTTGTATTCTTGCTCATTTCAGGCTATGCAAATGGACCCAAACCCGCCATTCATAAGCACTTACAAGCAGCTTCTGAGCTCGGTCCCTTTCCCCAACCATGACTTCTCCTCCGCCGACGAATGCGAGCTCCCGCTCATCGACTTCAGCCTATTGCACACGCAACGCTGCAAGCGAGAGATCGCGGCTGTGGCGTCCGACTGGGGCTTCTTCCAGGTTGTGAACCATGGCATCCCAAGTGATCTTCTTAACAGGATAAGGTCGGAGCAGGTTAACTTGTTCCGGCAGCCTTTCGAGAAGAAGTGCAAAGAGAAGCTTTTCGATTTCTCCGCCGATAGTTATCGGTGGGGATCTCCGACCGCCACGTCCGTCCAGCAGCTATCCTGGTCGGAGGCGTATCATATTCCGCTGCAACGTCCTCTTGAGTACTACAAACACTCTACCAGGTTAATATTCAACTATGTGCATGCTTATCGTCGTCTTCGTCGTCATCGTCATCTAACTATGACAACAAGATGCAGGCAAATCATTGATGAGCTTGCCACAAGCCTATCAAACCTGGCACACCTACTAGCAAGGGTGTTAGCTGAGATGCTGGGACGAGATGGTGCCTATTTTGAAGAGAACTGCACCTCCGAGACGTGTTACCTGCGGCTGAATCGCTATCCGCCGTGCCCGATCCCGGGCGGGTTGTTCGGTCTGATCCCGCACACCGACAGCGATTTCCTGACGATTTTGTGCCAGGACCAGGTGGGCGGCTTGCAGCTGATGAAGGATGGGAGATGGATCACTGTCAAGCCTAACCCGGCTGCTCTAGTCATCAATGTTGGCGACTTGTTCCAGGTAACACCAATCTATAGATAACTATTGCCATCTTATTTGTATCAGGCAAATTGCTCAGAGCTCAAACACATGCATGCAGGCATGGAGCAATGGAGTGTACAAGAGCGTCGAACATCGGGTGATATCGAACCCGGACCATGAGCGGTTCTCTGCTGCTTACTGCCTGTGCCCTTCTCATTACACCATAATCCAGAGCCAAGCGCGTGAGCGAGCAATTTACAAGAGGTTTAGCTTTGGAGAATTCAGGAAGCAAGTACAGGAGGACGTCAAAGTGACAGGGTACAAGGTCGGTCTGTCCAGGTTTCTGGCTTGAACTCAAAGCCATGGCAATGCGCAAGAAATAAATTCCTTTTGCTTGTCTGAGGCAAACCATGTAAATTTGGTGGGCTGAATCAATCAATAATAATATGACGGAACAAAATCGCGTTATGGTCGATCCAACATCCATTTCTAACATAAACCAATTTATCCGTAAACCAAAAAAAAAAAAAAAAAAAAAAAAAAGTGGAAAAATCCCCAAGCGGCTCCGGATATTTTGCACTCTAGTTTGAGATAGATATTGTGTGTTTGGGAAGGACAGAGGATCAGGGGCCTTCGCTCGACGGGGGCAGCGTTGGCTCGCGAGGGAAGAAGACAACGAGTCGAGCAAATGACGAGTGTCACGAGAGGAATATCCCGAGAAGCTCACTCCACAATGGAACGCTCACTTCCGGGTCAGCCTTGTGGTGTTCTTTCCCAACTGTCGCTCGCCAGCTACTTCTACCCCGCTCAATCGAAAACAAATTTTTTATTTACGTCTTCATCCTTTTTTAAGGTAACCTCACCGCAGCCAGTCGTGGGCCCACGAAGCCCACTTGTTAGCCCCACCAGAAATATCTCTGACAAAATCAATTCAGTAAATATTTGTAAATAGATGAACTGCGCTGTTTGTTAAATTTCTGTCTCTTTCAAAAATATCTGTGCCTTTCATTATCTACCACCGTACACGTGTCCAACGCTACGTTCTCTAGATATTTCCGCTCTCTCCTACTTAAATTTACCGTTCATCTTCTAAGTCTCCCCTGTCCCCCACCACCGACAACCCGAGCAAAACCCTTGAAAAAAAGCCAGCTCTTTCCTCCTCGCGATGGCAGCCATGGCTACCTCAACCTTCGTCGCCAAGCCCAAGTCGCTCCATCTCGACCGCTCCTTCCATGGTGCGCCTCTCGCTTCCCGCGTCTCCGCCGTCCGACCCCACTTCTACTCCCCCAGTCTTGTTATATCCGCCTCCGCCTCTTCCAACTCCGACCTTAACTCCTTCAAATTCCAGCCTATCAAGGAATCCATCGTCGCCCGCGAGATGACCCGCCGTTACATGACCGACATGATCACCCACGCCGACACCGACGTGGTCGTCGTCGGCGCCGGATCCGCCGGCCTCTCCTGCGCCTATGAGCTCAGCAAGGACCCCTCCGTCCGCGTCGCCATCGTCGAGCAGTCGGTCTCCCCTGGTGGGGGCGCCTGGCTCGGTGGCCAGCTCTTCTCCGCCATGGTTGTCCGCAAGCCCGCCCATCTCTTCCTCGACGAGCTCCAGATCCCCTACGACAACCAGGAAAACTACGTCGTTGTAAAGCACGCTGCCCTCTTCACCTCCACGATCCTCAGCAGCGTCCTCGCCCGCCCCAACGTCAAGCTCTTCAACGCCGTCGCCGCCGAGGATCTGATCGTGAAGGAAGGGCGAGTAGCTGGCGTGGTGACCAATTGGGCGCTGGTGTCGATGAACCACGACACCCAGTCCTGCATGGATCCGAACGTGATGGAGGCGAAGGTGGTGGTGAGCTCGTGCGGGCACGACGGGCCATTCGGGGCGACGGGTGTGAAGAGGCTGAAGAGCATAGGGATGATCGAGACGGTTCCGGGGATGAAGGCACTGGACATGAACACGGCAGAGGACGCGATCGTCAAACTCACTAGGGAGGTCGTGCCCGGGATGATAGTCACCGGCATGGAGGTGGCCGAGATCGACGGCGCTCCCAGAATGGTACGATCTGACTTTTCTTTTTTTTTCTTTTTGCTTTTTGTTTGTGAGAGTACTGGGTGGTGATGGTGGTGGTGCAGGGGCCGACGTTCGGAGCAATGATGATATCGGGGAAGAAGGCGGCGCACTTGGCGCTGAAGGCGCTCGGGAGGCCGAACGCGGTGGACGGGTCGTTTGCGTCGGGATCGCTGCACCCCGAGCTCGTGCTGGCGTCCGCCGACGGTTCCGAGATCGCCGAGGCTTAGGGTGGACGGCCGTGATTGATCGATGTCTTGATGTGGCAGGAAAAATGCGGGAGATAATAAAATTGGATTATCTATGGGTGGTGAAGGTTTTTTCTCTTCGGTTTGCTTCTCTTTTTAGCTTTTTTTTTTAATGTTTTCTTGTATTTTCTGGCTATATAAATAAATAAATAAATTTTAAAAATCCACACTTGTTCTGTCACATTCCAAATGGAAATTTGTGGAGTTTCGGTACATGACAAAGCAAGACTATAATTTTAATGAACTCTGAATGTGTAATAATTATAAATTAGGCTCATATTTATATAAATAATTTTTTATGTGAATCAACTGAATATAAATATAAATAGAAATATTTTTTTTTCAAATATCAACAGATTTATGCATAAAACGATGGTAAATTTTTATGAGATTGCAAAATTAAAAATTTTTTTAAATCGCAAATAAGTCCAGAATTCGTAGGTGGTAACGAAATCAAGAGGAAAATCACATGGTTAGATCCACGGTGATTTTTCAAGTACAATGTAAATATATGTGAACATATATATTATAGTATATTAAAATTTATCTTTGTTTAATAAATTTAAATGTATATGTAATGGCTCATAGATCATCGATCACAATATAATATAATATCATATAAAAAAATATCAACAAATTATTTTAAATAAATATGATAAAAAAAAAAATTTGCACTCGTCAAAAAAATAGTGTGTGCATCACTCATTTATTTACCTAACTCAAAAATCATATCAAATAAAAGGTACTTGTCCAAGGCTCCTCGTCCAAATTTATAATATAAAGTAATTAATTTCGTAATTGATTTCATAATTCAAATCTATTTCCAACATTATTCATTTTTTACCTAAGAATTAGCCCTAAAAATAAAAACTTAGGACATGAATGATTAAGCATAAAATTCTAACTAGAAGTTGCATCTTGAGTTCATAATTGAAGACTAAAAGTCAAATATATGCGTTCAAATAATTTAAAATTTTAGTATCAATATCATTTCTTGATTAACACTTCTCCATTTTTGATTGTAAAAATTTGAAAGCAAAATAAATTCTATATGGCAAAGCTAAATCTAATAAGAAATCCAAAAATGAATAGCACACAACTAAGAATAAACATTTTAAAATTTCAAAATTGATTATAAAATAAATTACAAAAATTAATCATTTTTAAATTTCAAAACTAGGTTCAAAATTAAACTATATATGAATATTTCTAAACTTTCAAACTAATTCAAATTGAAGTTGATCATGATTGAACATTCCCCAAGTTTTCCAAATAAATTATAAAATTAAAATTAAAACTCGAACTTTTATAAGCTTTAGAAATAAAATATAAATATTTTAATTTTTAGAATTAAAATCTGAATATTTTCAAAATTTATTTAATAAAATATTGTGAAAGAGGGAGAAAAAGAGACAAAGAAAGTATCACCTTAATATAATAGAGAACGATGATTCTCAATTCTCTTGTACTCTTGATCTTGCTCCTACTTTTACCCCTAATTATTAAAAATAAAAAAAATAAAATATTTTAAATTTCGAACATAAGGATTCAGAAGGAAAGGAATTTTAGGAAAAGAAAGAAGAAGAAAGGTATTTTTCGTTTATATTTATATATTTCTTATGTAAAAAGTTTGTCATCGTATTAGTCTCTTATGTAAAAAGTTGTTGATTCAAACTCTACTCCGGAATAAATTTTTTTATTTTTTATTTTTTATTTTTTGGGTTCTCACGTGTTTAGCGTGTGCTGCGTCACCCTTTTACAGATAAGGACATCCGCGAGACACGTGGGGATAGCCCAACTCTGCTTATATCCACAACTCGAGTCAGTCCAAATATATGTGGCCCATTTAGTGCTAAAATAAAGAGTAAAATTAGTAAATTATGTTTATAAATTATTTTTTAAAATTAAAAGTAATATTATAATAAATTAAAATTCAAAAAATTAATTAATTTTTAAAATAATTTTATTTTAATAATAAATATAAAAAATAAAATTACAATTTAGTTTTTAGAAAAATAAAAATCAAGAAATAGTGCTGACCTTGACTCGCCACCAAAAAGGATCAGGGCCTTATAGAAGGCCCTTGAGTTTGGTTTAAAATCAAAATCAAGAAACAAGATTAAAAACAATAAATTATTTTTATAAATTAATATTTTTTATTAAAATTAATTACGTGATAATTTAAAATTCGAAAAAATATTTATTTTTTTATAATAATTTAATTTAACAATAATATAAAATAAATAATATTAAATTTATAAAAAAAATAATTTTATTTAAAAAATATTGATTCATTAGGTCAGATACCTCGATAAGGCAAATCTGTCTTGCTCTTTTAGAAGGCGGCTTAGAGGGTATGCTGGTCCTACGGCACAAGAAGACTCGGGATAAGAAGAATGGAGCGCCAGGCCAGCCTTATCCCTTGAAACCGTTTCCGCCGTCACCGCGTAACAAATCCAAAGCCCATAGCTCCACCGCGAACACCCCCGCATTACAACAACGTACTATTCAAGCTTCCTTGAGATTTTCTTGCATTTTTCAAATTATTTCCAATCTGTTTACACCTCCAAAATTCCCAAATTAACGGGAATGGCGATAGATTAATATTACAGATTTTGCTGGCTGCAATATAAAATTCCGCTTCGCCTACGACCGGAAGAAGATGAATCCGCCACCAAACATTCTGACTGACGAAGCAAGCCAGGCTTTTTCCAAGCGTTTCAACTGCATGGGGCCGGAGAACGACGAAACCTCGAGGAAGCACGCGCAGGCATGGAGCAGGAGAGGTGCCCTTCAACCACTGCTCTGCTTCGTGAATTAGTGTTACATCATAACAATAATTCTCTCCACATAAGTCCTCCTCTTGGATGAACGAGAATGGATAACGTTTTGTTTTCTACTTCGAAAAAAACATAGGATATGGATGGTGGACCATCACTCTGCTTATACTACAAATAGGAAGCGCCGGAGAGAAGTTCATCCATGTCTTCCTTGTAGCTCCTTGTGACAAGCTCCAGCCTCCCAAAGTTCCTCCATGGCTTCATCCTTCTCAGGCTCTTCAATGGTACTTGTCATGCCGTTCTGTTTGGGTTTAATTTGTTTCTACAAAAAAATCGAGAATCTTCTTGTGATTTTTGATGTAGATAATGGAGGAAGAAAGGCGATTTGAGGCGGAGGTAGGGGAGATGCAGGCATGGTGGAACACGGAGAGGTTCAAGCTAACGCGCCGCCCCTACACGGCCCAAGACGTCGTGTCTCTCCGGGGATCTCTCCGGCAGAGCTACGCCTCCAACGAAATGGCCAAGAAGCTGTGGAGCACGCTCAAGTCGCACCAAGCGAACGGCACGGCATCCCGCACCTTCGGAGCGCTCGACCCCGTGCAAGTCACCATGATGGCCAAACACCTCGACACCATCTACGTCTCCGGCTGGCAATGCTCCTCCACCCACACCACCACCAACGAGCCCGGCCCCGACCTCGCCGACTACCCCTACGATACCGTCCCCAACAAGGTCGAGCACCTCTTCTTCGCCCAGCTCTACCACGACCGCAAGCAAAGGGAGGCTAGAATGAGCATGAGCAGGGAGGAGCGCGCAAGAACACCGTATGTGGACTACTTGAAGCCGATCATAGCGGACGGTGACACTGGTTTTGGCGGAGCCACTGTTACGGTGAAGCTCTGCAAGCTCTTTGTGGAGCGCGGCGCCGCTGGCGTTCACATCGAGGACCAATCGTCGATGACGAAGAAGTGCGGGCACATGGCCGGAAAGGTCCTGGTAGCGGCCAGCGAGCACATCAACCGGCTGGTAGCTGCTCGGCTTCAGTTCGACGTCATGGGGGTGGAGACCGTCCTTGTGGCTCGAACCGATGCCGTAGCCGCCAACTTGATACAGACCAATGTGGACTCCAGAGACCACCAGTTCATCCTTGGAGCCACCAATCCACACTTCAAGGGGAAGAGCCTGGCCAACTTGCTGGCTGAAGCCATGGCTGATGGCAAAACCGGAGCGGAGCTTCAAGCCCTTGAAAACAACTGGATATCCATGGCGCAGCTGAAGACGTTCTCCGACTGCGTGACGGACGCGATCAACAATCTCAACGTCGGCGAGCGCGAGAAACAGCGAAAGCTGAACGAGTGGGCGAACCATTCGGCCTACGAGAAGTGCCTGTCCAACGAGCAAGCGAGGGAGATCGCTGAGACGATGGGATTGAAGAACCTTTTCTGGGACTGGGACTTGCCGAGGACCAGAGAAGGCTTTTATAGATTCCAGGGCTCCGTGATGGCGGCTGTCGTCCGGGGCTGGGCCTTCGCGCCGCACGCAGACCTCATCTGGATGGAGACTGCGAGCCCCGACTTGGTGGAGTGCACCACGTTCGCCAAAGTTGTGAAGTCGATGCACCCGGAGATCATGTTGGCCTATAACCTCTCGCCGTCGTTCAACTGGGACGCGTCGGGGATGACCGATGAGCAGATGAGGGACTTCATACCCAGGATTGCGAAGCTGGGGTTCTGCTGGCAGTTCATCACGCTGGCTGGGTTCCACGCCGATGCGCTCGTTGTCGATACATTTGCAAGGGATTTTGCCGGAAGGGGGATGCTGGCCTACGTGGAAAAGATACAGCGGGAGGAGAGGAACAATGGGATGGACACGCTGGCTCACCAGAAGTGGTCTGGCGCAAACTACTACGACAAGGTCCTAAAGACTGTGCAGGGTGGCATCTCCTCCACTGCAGCCATGGCCAAAGGCAAGTTCCTTCTCCATTTACGAGCGACGACAATGTCAATGTGTCTCTATCTGTAACCTTGAAGAATTGGTATTGTGTGTAGGAGTTACCGAGGAGCAGTTCAAGGAGACGTGGAGCGGGAATGGGGCCTTTGGCGAGAACGGAGGAGGGAGAACATTTGTTGTTGCCACGTCTAGAATGTAATGAGTTCTTCTTCTTGGCATCAATGGCCTCCTTCTCCATTGAAGAGCTCTGTGATCGGTTGATATCAGCGGTTCCATTTGGGCAAAGAAACAATAATGTTGTGTGATAATTCCATGGAGATTGAGTTTATTGTTTTTGGCATTAAGCCTTTCATTTGTCGGTCATCAAGATCAACTGTTATGTATTTGTATTGGAATATAAAACAATCCAACTCTTTCTGTTTTGTTTCACTAAAAGAAAAAGAGGCCCAGACATGCAAGCCCATGCGAAAGCCCAGTAAACTGCTCGGAAAATGGCCCAATACAAGGCCCAAACAAATCCCAGCCCTTATTTCGCTTGTGCCTATATTTACGTGAATTATATTGTGAATGTCCTATTATTACACTGGTTTGTTTGATATGATGCTTGTTCTTTATAATAAATGTGTATGTATTATTATACTTGTTTACTAAAACCTATGTTATTGTTTAAAAGGTATGGACTCAGATGGATATGAAGCACTGGACTCCTCCAACTCATTTTCTGACAAGAGTCCTAATTTGGAAGTAGCAGTTGCAAAATAAAGAACAACCAAGGCCAGGATTCATAGATCACATAAAGTGTGGTCTAAAAGCAACTTTGAGTTTTTTATTAATTTTTTAGTTGGACAAGTGCATGCAGGTTTAAAGCAAAACAAGTCTTTCAAGAGGCAAGCATTTGTCACAACTGCAAATGCTGTGAATGCATAGTTCAATACTGAATTCAACGCTGATAATATTGAAAGCCATTATAAGAAGACATAAAGAAGCGAATTGTAGTCATTAAAAAGGTACAATACTTCAGTGGGGTAGAGTGGATTGAAGATGAGAAGATGATAACAGCATTCAGACAAGTCTATGTTGATATCATAGCAGTAAGAAAAAAAAAAATTTTTTTATTTTTTAAATATATTATCAGTTTAGGTTATATCTAACATATTTTAAATATAATCTTATAGCAAATTCTGGAAGGTAAACATATTTTGAACACATGCATACCCTTTTTACGAGGAGTTGCTCCTGATTTGTGCATCAGACTATGCTACTGGCAGCATGGCTAAATCTACATTCGACAATTTTGGAGAAGATTTTAACAGATAGGAGGCTCAACAACAACATTTTGTAGACGAGGATACTCAGAATGCACCTGATAGAGAGGGATCTTCTACCAACTATGCTACTGGTAGTCAGTCGAAAGGTAAACAGCAAACCTCTTCTTCAGAGAATACATCGAGGTCACGTAAGCGCAAGGGCAAAACTATTGATCAGAGGATGATGGAAGAGTTGATGATCAGCATGCGTCAAGTTGCATCCTCCTTTCAAACAGTTAGAAAGGATTCTTGGAAGAAAGCCGTGTATCCAACTTTGATGAAGTTCAAGGGGGAACGATTTAGTAAGCCTTTTCTGAAACTTGCATATAGGCGTTTACATGAGGACGAGGTTGATGGCATGATATTTGTTGATGGTATGAATGATGAGGACAGAATTGAGTGGTTTCAGGAGTTTATGGATGATATAAGTATGTAGTTATATATTTTGTAATAACCTATTAAGTTAAACTATGTATTTAACCATCTTTTGAGCGGACTTTTGTATTAACCTGCTAAGATGTCTTTTCTAATATATTAAGTTGTCTCTGTAGTAGATACAAATCATCGTAATATTTATTATGATATTTGTACATATAGTGAAACTAAAGTCCCTTCATTTTTGGGTTTTTTTGTAAAATCTTATTAATTTTTAAAATTATTTCAATAATTTTAAAATTAAAATTATTTTATTACTCAAATTACTTAAATATTACTTATTTTCAAAAAAATAAGTATATATTTTTTATGTTTATTAAAAATTATTTTAGAAGATAATAACAAAATTATATTAAATAAATTTGTAATTGATTATAATAAGTTATTTACATAGTCTGCTTTTTTTTATTTTTTTAAAATACTTTATTATTTTTAATTGTTTTTATATATTTAATAATAATGTTATTATATTTTTATAATTATTTATAACTAAAATATGATAAAAAAGAAACTATTTTTTAAAAAAATTCTTTTACATGAAAATAATAATATTATATTAAATAATAATAATTAGTTAACATATATTTCTCTAATTCTAAATTTTTAAATTAAGTTTATTATATTTCTGTATTTATTTATATATAAATTAAATATTTTTTGTAATATACTAATTCTCAATTTCCTACAACTTATGAAATTGATCAATTTCATTTGTCAACCAAACAACAGAATTTAGAATTTAGGATTGGCCAATTCCCAATTCCCTACAGTAAATATTCATCCAAATACTATAATTATCTAATTCCTTCAATTCCTTGGAATCACTCGATTCTCATGATTTCTAAACCCGAAATTGAACCAAACGTGCCCTTATTGTCAATCAATCGGCCTAGAATTACACTTTGCAGGATACTGGAGCTAAGTGAAAATTTTCAATGTATTGACTGCAGCCTAGATTTGCATCATGCCTGGCTAGCTGTAAAGGGAGATGTAAAGGGGGATGTCTTAAATGGAGATGTCCCTCAATAACCGCCTTCATATATACAGTAATTATTTATTATTGAATAATTAAGATATGAAAATAAATTAATTATTTTCTATGATAAAGAGATAATAAATTATTTTTACATTAAACCTTTTTGGATTAGAAATTTGTCTCGCGGTGAAAAGAAACAGAAAACGATTATTCTAAAAATTTATAGAATAACGAGAAAATTTAGGATCATCATCATCGAGTTTCGAGATAAGTTAAGTTTATTTTCATTCAAATTTTTTTTACTTCTATTTCTAAAACAATTCTATATTAAATATTTTGTAAATTTATTAACCTTTATTAGGAGAAAAATAATAATCTAAATTTCAGTAAAATTCAAAATAAGGGAATTAGAGGGTTATATTTGTAAAATCTTCGTCTTTCAATCCCCAAAGCAGACTGGCGATGATTCGAGAGGGAGGCGGCCAGAGTTGGGCAGTTGACGCCGATGGCGCATTGTACAGTGGCGTGCAGCGCTGCTGTGCGTACGCATCACACGCAAGCAGAGCGCACGACTATGCGTGGTGTGGTTGCATGCGCCCCGGCAGCGGCGCGAGTCCAGCGCGCAGCACAGCGATAGGAGCGGCATGATGGCGCACGCATCGCCGCTGTGCGCGGGTAGCACGCGTGATTGCGCACAGTGGATTGGGCATGACCCGGCGCGATGGCACTGGTTCGGCGGCGACCCAGTGGCAGCGGTGGCCTCGAGGAGGCGGCAACTGGGTGATGGTGATGGTGAATTGGTGTTAGTGTTTGATAGTTTGAGTTGAGGAGGAAGAAGAAGATGACTGGTTTTAGTTTAGGATTGGTTTTGGTTTTAAGTTAGATTTGAAATTTGGGATTTAATAGGATTGCATTTTGTATAATGAATGTCATCTTGATTATAATCAAATCAATTAATAAATAAATTAAACTTGGTTTAAAGGGTCATAATTGGGTCTAAATTTCATGTTAGTCTGTTTGAGATCATTGAGAGGACTTGGTAATTGAGTTGACTTAGGTTAAAATAATTCAGTGATTAAAATTTAATTATATTAATAAATGAATTAAGTAAAATTTAAAAAATGGGACTAACTGATGATTTGATGGATCATTTGATTTAATGATAATTTGGAGTTGGTGAATTATTGAATAAACTTAATTAATTAATTGGGTATTTGGTTAGAATGGATTTAATTTGGATAATAACTTAGTCAATTAATTTGTACTTGACTAGAAGTTGATTTGATTAAAAATTAAATTGAACCCATTAAGGGGTAATAGAAGATTTGGAGGTTCTATTGGATTTATATGAAAATTTCTTGAGATTAGCTAAAGATGATAATTTAAATAACTCAAAAACCTAAATATAAATTGACTATTCACCTAATTAAGGATTGTACTCCAATTGAATTCTAGGAGGTCATATGAAAATTTTTAAATGAATAATCGGAGATAATAATTTGTATAATTTGAGGATGAAAGTGTAAAATTATTCGAAATTGGACTGAATTGTGATTTGAGAGAGAACAAGAGGTTTTGTGTAAAAATAACACTTAATGTAGAGAATTAAACTAATACATTATATAATTGATAGGCTAAATTATATAGATATGGTTAAATAGCCATAACCTTTTCATTTGAATTCTGATTTTGATGATTCAGGAGTTTTTGGACTTGGTTTTTCGTGTTAATTCTGTTGGTGGTCTTAAATTCTTTTTTTGAAGATGTTTTCCATCTAATTTAGTCTGATTTGTGATCGAGTCGAAATTTTTTTATCGTTCGATAATTTTGACTCGATATTTATTGTAGCTGAGCCTTTGGTATATTAGGGGACATACTTTTGTAGTATGACTTTATTTGGCTGATACCAATCCGTGATTTTCTACTTTGGTAAGGGATTAATAAGACTATTAGATGTGTCAGTAACCAGTCTACTGAGTTTTAGGGGATATAATCCGTTATGTGATTAGACAAAATCACCACTCCATCAGCAATTGGGAGTGTAGCATGCTACGACTCTGCTTGATAGGGGGTCTAACCACGCCCATAGATTGGTTTACGCATAGACTAGTTCAACCCTGTTTGGTGGGGGATGTAACTATCTCCATAATATCAGTAGGGGAATAATAATCATTGTCCCTAACTGTTGGCTATCATGGATGCAATAATTATATTTTTATTAATTTATTTCTTAATATTGGTGTTGATTTATCTAATAATCATTGTCGTTATATTATTATTGATGTTACTATTGTTAATTTTATTATTACTGAGTATTTTTAGCTCACTCCTTGACTGTCTTTATCCACAGAAAAGTAATCAATAGACATAAGTGATAATAGTAGCAATGCATATGCACGTGATTATGTTTGAAACTACTTTATTTGTATGTTATTTTATTTTCTTATTTGGAAAATTATTGTGAAAAACTTGAATATTTCTTATTGAATAATTTTTCTTTATGTTATCTGAATTATATTTGTATTGATGTAATAAATATTATTTTTATGTATTCTGTAATTTTTTTTTTATAGATTATATACTTTGTATTGTGGTTCAGTTAGACATAACAGGGGTGTTATAGCTTTAGTGGTATCAGAACCACTCTGCACCTCTTAATCGATGTAGGCTAGCTCAATGAGAACGCTGAGCTCTTGAGGGAGAGACATTGTTAGGTTCGGTAGGTCAGTGGGCCAGTAGACAAATAAGAGATCTGTAATTAGTAATAGTTGTCTTTAATTTTATATCAACAAAGTGTCAAAGTTGATATTGAATTAAATATGATGACTGTCATAGACCCAACAACGATGTCTTTTCTCGAAAAATTAGGAAAAACAAAATCCTGAGATCAGATAAACTGTAGGTTGTAAACGTTTAGAGATAATATCGTGCCGAGTCAAACATGTCACATTGAAATTTTTATGTCTTTGGAATGATGAACTGGTGACGCACTCCACATATTTGATAAGAAAAAACATCAAATAAGTTACTTACGTCTTAAGGATTTTTTAGCAACTTTATGCAAATAGCCAATATTTTGAAATTCAATCGTCCCCTCTTGAGGTAAGATTGCATTCGTCTAAACTTTCTTCACATGTAATACTAGTATTTTTCACACAAACAAAGACATACTTGAACCACCAAATGATCCTGGTATTTCTCAAGCATTTCACCAGCACTTTTAATGATGGAATTCAGGGAAAAAAGAATAAAATTACAACTGATTCCGAATTTACTCCCCATGAGGTTTCATATTATCATTGCTTTATAAGTAAAAATGAAGCCTCTGTCTGAAAAAAGGATGGTTTTTGACTTAAAAACCTCGACGCATTTTACCTCCAAGGTTTCAACACAGAGAGCACAATGATAATTGCAACTATCAAAAAGATAATAATAGCAACCATCATACATTTTCTTGACTTCTTCTGCAGGCTCTTTGCTGTTCGAAGTGCATCATTTCCTGTTTGTACGTGGTTGGCTGCATTTGTCACCTGAAGATAAAGAAAAACATGGGCAAAACAAGTTTTCTTCTGAGAAATATGAAGGTGAGTTCTGTTATTGGTTTCGTTTTGATATATCCAATTCAGCTTCAGTGGTTAAAACTCGCATTTAAGTACAAAGTATTCTCACAATCTTTTCTAAATTGTAGCTATGAAGTTGAAGGACGAAGTCATTTTTCACATCTTAATATCCAATGGAAACTGAAAAAAACCAAAAGGCAGAAACCTATTGCTAATAGGCAATCAGCTTTGATTATTACAAACCTGAATCTCAATGTTGTCTAACATCTCTCCTTGTGCCTCAACCAGTACTGCCATGTCCATGAAAACCTGCAGAATTATTTTTTTTTAGATCTGGGCTGAAGTAAATATAGTTGAAATGGAATTAAGCCAAAATGACAGTTCAATATTATGAAGATTGGCAAAATCGCTACCTGCTGCAGTTCAAGAAGTTTCTTCTCAATATCCTTGACAGCATCATGCCTTTCTTGAATCTCTTTCAGTGTATCAATCACCTAGAATCATAACTCAATTATCAGAATCACCACCCTATTCGTGTGAGCAATGTGTACATCCTCCTGAGAAGTTTAGTTTCATACTCATCTCGTTCAATTACTCAGGCCTATAGTGTAGTTGCTCAAATACGATGTATAAAGGAAGTGACTCAAACTTGTACATCAAGAGTATTTGTTAAAACAGCAATGAAATAGAAAATAACCTATCACTAATATGCTTAGAACAAACCTGTCCTCGGCCCATTTCCTGAATCGCCTTTTGAAAAATCTGCTCACTGTTGCCAGTCTCTATCAGGCAATCAATCATCTATTGTTGGATGAAAAGTTACGAGAACAAATTACAAGGCACAAGAAGAAAAATAGTAATCTGAAAATATTGGCATCAAAACTTTTCTCACCTCATCAGTTGGACGATTTCCTGTTACTGCTCAAGTAACAAAATTCGTACACAAAATTGAGGAAGAAAATGATCATACAAGATGACATACAAAAATGCACTGAAGTTCATAATCACTAGACAAGAAAGTTATGTACCTGTAAAAATTCTTCTTTCAATAACCTCTCTGTATTCATTTTGGATAGTTTCACGGAGTTTCTGCATGCGAAATGGATGTGAAAAGAGTGTCAGAAAGGACATAGTTATTTCAGATATACAGACTATTGGCTGGTTGCATACCTGGAAATCATTCATTCTATCTTTCAGTTTCTTCCTCAAGGCTCTATACAATCAAAGAAACGAATCCATGATTCATGACTTAACTAAGTATACCTTTTTGCATTTTATTTATAGGCCTGACGAGACAAAAAGCTTGGGAACTCACACAGTCATTGCTGTCCTAGACCTGTCCACTCCTGTGCCCTTCTCACAACCAGGTTTTTGCCGGTTCGCTAAATTCTAAAGAAGAACAGGAAGCTAGTAAGAATTCCAAATCTGAGATTTTCCTCGAACTATAAATTTACATGAAGAGACAGTAATATTACATCTTTGTCAATTTCTTCGAGCCTTATCTTAATGCTTCTGGCAACTTTTCCCAGTTCATCCACATCTTTTTCCATTCTCTGCTTGATTGCTGGAAATAAAACAAGGTTAATTTTGCAGATATAGTAAATTTTTCAAAATAAGATTTTTTACCTTTCATTGCAGAAGCTTTAGTGATAGACTTGGACTCCTCATTTGCTTCCTGTAAAACATTCGGTTTTCATTTAAATTGTGAGATTATAATTATGCCCCTGAATCTGAAGCTTCTGATGAAAAAGGTGTCTGAATTGTTTTGAGTGCCTGAAGCTTCTTGAGTTGCTTGGAGAGCTTCTCCATCAAAATTTCGACTTCTTTCACCTAAAAAAATTGTAAGAATAATCTATATAAGGAGCATCATATCATTAACTCTAGCTTGTATAATGAGTAGGAAATCCATGATTAAACAAAAGGAGGATTCTAAGGCAATATTGTGAGTTACCTGTTTAAAGAAATTTTCCATTCCATAATCGGACTTGTTCATGGGACTAGGAGCGCCAAACTCAATGTTACCTTCTCTCGTGTTTTTCTCTATGTTCATTACAAAAGAATCCTACAAAGCACATAAATAACAGTTGCTGGTTGAATCATCGCAGGTAAATATTGAAGATCTAACAGCAGACAAATCGAAATATCATCAAGGAGCATTGCAACAAGGATGGAACAAAAAGCAAAAGAGGGAGATCTGCACCGAGAGAAGGTCGTTCATCTTTGCTAGTCTTCTGAGTCACCACAACTTAGAGAGAGGCAATACAGAAGCAGCAGCGAAGGCAGAGGAAGAGGAGAACAACTTGGACGGGTTTTGGAGGAGAAGAAGGGGAAGAAGAAGAAGAGCAGGAAAAATGGGAGGCCGGCAAAAGAATGAAGCAAGACCCCATCCAAAACGACAAAGATTGTGATTTCATGGGCGTTTTAAACTGGAGCCAAAGCTTCCGGACGCAACTCCCAGCTATCTTTCTTGTTCCCTCTCGTTGATAGTTTTCACTTTTTATTTTTCGATTCTCCGCGCTCTATATTTAGTTATGAAACGCATCGACGTATTAATTGCAGGAGTAGGCCAAGCACAAGTAGCCAATTCTGCTCCTTCCTTGTGTCAACGCTGCTGGGACTGGACAACAACTCCTGGAGACCCATTTTATTGGTATAATCCCTCAGAACCATCCAATGAAAGCAATCGAGTGGATGCATACAAGCAGACCGGCTACAATGCAAGAGCTGATCTGGTTTGGCACGTTTACTTCAGTTTTATGTAATTTTCGTTAAAAATAATTTAAGCCATTTAGAGAGCCTAACTTTTCCGTGCTATCAGGCTAATTTCCAATTATTCTTTCAGGTCATAACACAGTCTCATCAAAACTCAAAACATAACGCAGAAGAATATGTGTACGAAAGAGACAAAAACATATCATTGTCTAAGCACCGAGTTCGTGTCGAAACTCTGACGAAATTGGATGCTGATTACATAACAAAGAGAAAACTAGAGACGACTCTTCTACCACACGCATTTTCTGCAAAATGCACAAACAACAGAATGCTTCAGGAATGGCACATGAATAAGCAGGAAATAAGATACAACAATGAATATAGCTTACAAATACAGTTATACGCAAGAAAAAACTGACGGCAATAAGAACATGAATCAAGATGTGACTGTCTTCCTCAAAGAGAGATTTCTCATCTCCACAATCATCAAGACATTTTGTATTCTTATTAACTAGGGTTCCAGTCTTACAAAATCCACCATTCAACATAAGGAGAGGTGCATAACTACGGACCTATGTTGGATGTTGGTTGCAGGAAAATGTGTCACCTGGCAAAACACTAGGGCAGAAACTATCATTGAGTTCAATCAACTCAACTTTTAAAAAAGCCTCCTAGGAATACTCCAATACAATTGGAATTATACAAAATTTCAAGTCCATGTATGTCTACCCATTATTGATGCACAGGTTACTTGAAGCATAAAATCCCATGTAGCATTTACTGCGTCATCCTGGCTTTTGTAGTAGTATCTACAATTTCCAGCTTCCCTTTGGTTTCCTGTGATTGTTTCCCATGTGACAATTATATTCGAGACTCAACACTTTCCTTTTCTTAGAATTAACTAGCCAAATTTTTTACAAAACCAAAACTAAATAATTGGTCTCTAGAGAGGTTTAGAGTTTATGAAGACCCTGCTTGTCTAATTTCATGAATTTAGATCAGGCCAGGTCCTATTTGTTTTTAGTACAAAATCCTTTAAATAAGATGTGCCATTTAGGATTAGAGAAATCAGTGGATATGGGAAATTTTAATTATTAAATTTCTAGAGCTTTGAAAATTATAAAGGCCACAAATTCCATGATGTTAGATCAGGTCGGGTCTCAAATAATATAAACCATTTAGGGTTAGAGAAATCACTGGAGATATGAAAATTCTAATTTTGGCATAAAGTATTTTCAAAATATATTCCCCATGCCATCAACCCACTGTATTACAATAAATCCCTGGACTATTAGTTGTAGCAATGGTGTTCCCAAGCCAATGAATGCAGAAGAGAAAAATAGGTATTTGAGGAGGTTGGGATGAGGACAGACAAGCACAAGACCAAGTGGGGAATCAAAAGGGTGCAAGTTCAATGAAGGAGGCTATTAGAGCCATGAGTGTTTTCTGGTGCCTTATACAATGTCTATTATCAAAATTACCATATTTCTTAGAGGATTCTTCCTCTTATCTCTTTCAAGTTTCCAGAATCCATAGTGGAGAAGAAGATAGTGCTCTTTTCCTACACCACTCGCCCCACTCTGCTAGTAAAATATGCAGCAATTAAAATCATCATGAGGTTCGGTCTGGCAATTAAAGGCTCCCAATTTGAAGAGCTAACAGAAGGCATACAATCATATAAAATAGAAGAAGAAAGAAAAGAAGAAGATAATATAAAAAATAACAAAGCTTAATCAAATCCCTTAACTTATTTCTTCCTTCTCCTTAACCTCTCGTTATTCCGTTTATTGATTTCTCTTCCTCGATTGCTTTGCTTTCTCTTTTCTATTCCTTTAGGTGAAGTCACTAACCTTGACAACAGAGTTGGATCCGAAGCTATTGGCCAAGACGTTGTAAGGAGAAAACCAAATGCATAACGCATAAATATTAAAGTTCAATATTGACCATGCAAAAACACAAGCTTGAAGTGAATATTATGCACGTTAACCAGTGAACTAAACAGCAATGAGTCAACAACTCACCGTTAATCCTTCCATCAACTCCAGCTCGTTGGCCAGTACCCATGGATGCTATACCCAGTCTTCCAATTATCCAAAAAGATAACCTTTCTCACCGCCCAATACCCCACCAACATCGCCACCAGCATAAACCCCCTTTGCGCTCCGACGCTCCTCAACCTCACCACTCCATGAGTAGTTGCGGCGATCAACAAGCCAACAACCGTGTACAGAAACCCAACCGCAAAGCCCTCGGCTCCAAGCTGCATCCCAGATCCCTGGTAAAAGAATATCAGCCGTCCCGGCTCGTTCCGATCCTGCAAGAACATCGGCATCTTCCTGATAATGTTATGCATCGTGCCAGAAACGCTGAAGAAGTAGACAAAGACCGCGAGGCTCATCCACAACTTGCAATCGTGCAACATCGTGTCGCCGGCGAGGATTCTCTTTATCAGAAACGGGGAGGAGATGAGAAGAGCGCCGAGGAGGAAGACGATCTGTCTGGTAGAGAGAGGCGGGGGGCGGACGATCGGCCCAACCTCGAGGCCGGTGCGGGACTCGACGAATTCGGCCATGGATTCGGCCAAGCGGGCGAAGTCGTTGTGGTCCATGGCGTCGGAGTCCTTGAGAGAGGAGTGATGGGGGGAGACTAGCCGGACATGGGGGAGGGTGGAGACGCCGAATAGGTGAAAGGAGGACTGGGACTCTTCGAACTCGATGTCGCAGAAGAAAAGGGCGGAGGAGGAGGGGTTGCGGGAGGAGAAGGAGGAGGAGAGGATGCCGAACTCGGAGCGGAGTTGGGGGAGATGGAGATCGGGCTTGTCACGCAGCTTGGCGGCATCGAAGAAGACGAGGATGGAGTAGGGACGCGAGGTCGGGGGGGAGGTGAGGAAGCGGGAGACCGCACGGTCGTCGAGATGAATCACGCCGGAGGGGGAACGGGTGCGCAGGGTCTCGAGCTCGGCGACGAGGTCGTCGACGGAGGAGGAGGAGGAGATGGCGATCGGGAGGACGACGAGGAGGAGGAGTAGAGAGAAGAGAAGGGTTTTGGGAGCCATTTTTGATCCCAGATCGGAGAAGAGCCGATCTGCGATCTGTGTTGAGAGCTTGGGTGCCTTCCTCGATGGAATTTTAAGCCCGTTAATATCGATCCACGTGATATGCACGTGAGTACACGTCATGGTACAAAATGGGCTCTGGGCCTGCCAACCCAGCGGGCTCGGGCTGTGATGCCCTCTGGGCCAACGCCAACCTAGTCGTCGTAACGAATGGGAATAGAAATCAAAGAAACAACTGCATTAAAAAGATAATTAACATGACCAGGATACAACTTCAAAGTCTGCACGAAGCCTCTAACTCTAGCCTTTATTACTAGATTCCCAAACACACTACTAAAAGCAGTTGGTCTGCGACCGATGCTGCCCAGCTGCCAACGGAGTCCACTGAGAACCTTCACAGCCCATCGGCAAAGACAACTCCGGTCGGCGGCAGCCAAGAACTTCCCTGTATCAGCGAAGCAACGGTGAAGGCGCTGGCAACCTTCGGATCAGTGATGACATGATACCCAGTCCAGTTCACCCTCCCACTCGTTCCAGCGCCAGGTCCCTGGTTCAAGTACTCCCCGTAGTACAGCGTCTTGAGCGCGAAGTCCCCGCTCCACGGCAGCCACCCCTTGGGATCCACCTCGTCGCCGATGTACGACTGCATCACCACCGTCCTCGAATATTGCTGCCACGGCCGCCCTAAGAATGTCGCAATCTTGTTCTGCACCGGCACGAGGTCAGCGCCGGCCACCAGCCGGCAGTTCTGGATTGACGTGGCCGTGTTCTCGTTCGGGTCAGTCCGGCCTTGCGCTGTGATGGTGTTCTGTTGCTCGTCTAATGGTCTACGGGCCATGATGTTGCAGTTCTGGAAGACAACGGCCGCGTCTCCAAATATGAAGTCGACAGTGCCTGATATCAGACAATCGCGGTAGAACTGACGCAGCGAGTGGGTGTAGAGGGTGTCCTGGTAGCCGTCTATCCGGCACCGGTTGATAACGGATTGATCTGCGCCAACGCGAAGCGCCACTGCTTGGTGCTTCACTGGCCCTGCTGTGTTCTCAATGCAGAGGTCTTGAAGGATTAACCCATCGGCGACTGCGGCTGAATTCATAAGATCAAGAATTGCGTTCAATGTTTGTCAAATGACTCAAATCTTTTACTGGAAGGACTTTGGAGTTGAAGAGTGTCTTACCCAAGGTTGCGGAGTTGAAGGTGGTGGATCCGTCGATGACATTGAGGCTGCCGGTGATGATCGTGGAGTTCATGCCATCGCCAACAATCATCAGGTTTGTCTTCGTCTTTGGTATGCGTACAGTTTCTTTGTACACGCCGTTCTTCACATAAATTACACATCGAGTGCTGCTCTTGTTGGGGGCTGAGTTGATGGCATCTTGGACAGTGTTGTAGTTTCCAGTTCCGTCCTGCGCCACCACGACGTTGGCCTTGATGGCGGCCGCCGATGAAGCTTCCAAAAGCTTACGGTCTCGGCGAGACAACCATGAGGGAAACTTAGTCACAGGTCTACCTACATCATCTCTTTCAGCAGAGGAGGGCGAGACCGCATTGAGCACAGCCAAGGAAGTGCTTGCTAATGCTCTCAGGGCATCAAGATGAGACGCCATGGCCGATCTCCTTGGCCCTTGAAGGCCATCAAAACAAGTGACGTGATTGGCGAGCACGGCGCTCATCCATGTTCGCGCTTCTGTATGCGCTCCATTGCTGATGGCCGATACTGAACTCCAGAGGCGATCACGGGAGAGGTCGAACAACTGGATGCAGTCTGCGAGCGCCTCATTTTGCCTAGGCTCATTGACACGGCGGAGAATGTCCACAGCTATGGACGTTGCGGCTTCTATCTGGACTAGGGATTTATCTATCACACTGTTGAGTACTAGGACACAGTTTGGGTGCCGGCTGCCGCTGGAGGTGATCACATCGGAGACAATGGCTTCACAAGCAGCAGGTTGTGGAGAATGGCTGCACAGGTAATAAGGGTGAGGAATGGAGTGAAAGAGGGTGGTGGTTGTTGCTTGTAGTGTGAAGAGTGTTACTAGGCCAATGGCAACAGCTGAGAGAAGGATCTTGCAAGGCAGAGTAGTGCTACTCCTACTGGGAGAACCAAGGAGGGGTACTTGGGCTTCTGGCATGACTTGTGTAGTCTATGTGATGTGCTGGCCTTCCAATGGTCTCAAACCATATAGTAGTGGTCTCGAGACGGTGGCATCTGAGGAAGAAGCACGCCTCTGTCAAGTTGACAATTTTGAATGGATGAGGGTGGTGTCATATGACTCATGGGTCCTTTTTTGGAGCTCAAATTACTAACGGGACACTGGTTTTGGGCCGTGACCGGGCAGTTCAGCGAACAACTCGCAAGTGGATAAATGGCTTATAGTTTTCTATGAAATGAATACTAGTTTAGTGCATGTTGGGTATCATACGCGCAAAACTATGGCTGCCAATCTTGACCTGATCTTGCTTCCTTGCTTAATTTAACCAAGAGATGGTCCCCAACAGGGCCCAAATTCTAAGGCAGCATTGCTGTAAGTATGCTCCTGGCAATGAATGGCATGAAAAAAGTTTAGTTCTGTGATGGTGACATAGCATGCTGAAAGCTGAGAGGTAGAGGTTTGGAGATCAAACCCATGTGAAGTGAGACAGAGATATAGGCTTAACCAAAAAACGTTCTTAATTGAATCTTAAACATGAGGACAGCTTTCTTAATAAGATGGCTTACACTCTATCCTGAAGCAAGCAACACTGGTACTTAATGAGGACAGATTTTGTTGCATTCTTGCCTTGAAATTTTACATCTCATTCACTGCACATACTAAAGGTAAGTAATACTGTGACAAATCATCATTTCAGACTTCTTTTTCTTGGTCCAAGAAGTATCTTTCTAATAGAGACAAGCACCATTCCTCTCCTTTGTCAAGCTTCGCAGAAGGTAGTGTGTTGTTCATAATTCATGAATAATAATTACACCTAGAATTTACTGTTATAATGCGCAGAAAAAGCAAACGTCAACTTGTCGAGAATCTCATAGTGCAACGAAAATATAAAAAACGGAAGGTGTTGTCCTGTTAATCATCAACCCCCGTAGTGGATTGATGACATGCAATGCCGGTTACTCTTTTTAAAGAACAGATCATTCTGAGAAAAAAAAAGATTCTCTTGAGCAATTTTTCTGTCTAGCATACTGGAAGGCTTCAGAGAAAAACTTGGCCGGATAAAAGTGGATTAACTCCTGTTCATTAGTACGATAATGCAGTACAAAGCTTACAAGATAACAGACAAAGGTAGTGGGTTATTCTCGCGCAGGTACAGACTGCACAAGACTACACAAGACTACACAGTACAGAAAAGTACATCACCTCCAGGCAAACTCAGAGTCCCTCGGTGTAAGCCACCCCAGTGTTCTTCAGCCAAGACCCTCCCTGAATCAGTGCCGCCACGGTAAACATTCGGGTCCGTGAACACCTTGTATCCCGGCCACTTCACCCTTCCGCTGGTGCCGGCGCCGGGCCCCCTGTTCATGTACTCACCGTAGAACAACGTCCTCAGCGCCAAGTCGCGGCTCCACTCCAGCCATCCCTTGGGGTTTATGTGATTATCAATGTCGGATTGCATGAATACTGTTCTGGAGCACTCCTTCCATGGCCTTCCACGGTGGGATGGGATCTTCCCCTTCACAGGCCCTAGGTCGGATCTTGGCACCACCTGGCAGTTCTGCACCGATGTGCCGGTGTTCGAGTTCGGGTCGGTCCTCCCCTGGGCCGTCACCAGGTTCTTCTGGTTGTCCATCGGCCGCCGGGCGATCAGCTTGCAGTTCTGGAGCACGACAGCCGCGTTGCCGAAGATGAAGTCCACTGTGCCAGATATCGAGCAGTCCCGGTAGAACTGACGCAGCGAATGCGCGTAGAGCGTGTCCTGGAACGCGTCGATCCTGCACCTGTTTATCACCAACTGGTCGGCTTCGACGCGGAGCGCCACCGCCTGGTGCTTTATGGCCCCGGCGGTGTTCTCTATTTTCAGGTCCTGCAGGATCAGCCCGTCCCCCACCGCCGCTGGCATTTCATCAAACAGGTTTTAGTATGAGCTTTTATTTGTTTGTGCCTGCGCAAATAGTTGATCTTGTTGTTTACCTACGGTGGCAGAGTTGAAGGTGGTGGATCCGTCTACGTAGTTGCGGCTGCCGGTGATGACGATGGTGGTCATGCCGTCGCCGACGATCATGAGATTCTTCTTCTTCTTGCCGATGCTCACGTTCTCCTTGTAGGTGCTCTTCTTCACATAGATCACGTACCTCGACTTGCTGCCATCCGGCGCGGCGTCAACGGCCGCCTGAACAGTCTTGAACTTCCCGGTTCCGTCTTTCGCCACCACGACGTTAGCCTGGATGGCGTTCGCTGACGGAGCTTCTAGAAGCTTCCGGTCGTGCTGTGATATCCAAGACCGAAACTTGAGCATCGGCGCGATGACGTCGTCGTGAGTGCTCGATGGGGAACCGCGTTGAACACGGCGAGAGACGCGCTCTCCAATGCCATCAGAGACTTGATGTGCGCCTCCATGGACTGCTTCGCCGAGGCAGGAGTCGTGGTTGGTGAGCACGGGGCTGAGCCAGGTGCGCGCGTCGTTGTGCGAGCCGGCGGCAACAGCGGAGGCGGAGCTCAGTATGTGGTCACGGGATAAATCCAGCAGCTGCATGCAGTGGGCGAGCGCCGCTTGCTGCTTCGGCTCATTGATGCGGCGATGAATGTCAGCAGCAGCGGCTGCAGAAGTGTCAAGTTGTAGAAGCGATTTCTCAAGAATGGCTCCCAGGAAGCCAACCGGGGACAGCCGGGGAGTCGGCTTGGCGGCGGTGAGCTCGTCGGAGACAACGGCATGGCAGGAAGAAGTTTTGGAGATGTTTTGCAAAGATCAAATGCTGTGAGTTGGTTGGTGGTGGTTGAGTACAGGAGAGTGACGAGAGGAGTGAGGGAGAGGAGAGCTAGCGAGGGTAGCGTGAGCAAAAGGCCTTGCATGGGGGACTGGTTCTTGTTGTTGGAGACCCAAGAAGAGGCTCATCGGTTGGGTCCATTGTGGAGCCAACAACAAGGTTTCGTGTTGTGGTCGGTGCTTCTAAGTAGAGCTCAATTTACGGAGGCAAATAGCATTGTTGTTTATTGGCCAACCAGGGATTGTTGAGAGGCAAATGGCAGCTTTGGCAGACAGCACCAACTGTGTTGCTGGATAGGAAAAGAGTAGCACGTGGGCAATTGCTTGTTTCTGACTATTTATTATTTTTATTTAAGTACAAAATCATTACTAGATAATTAAGGCCCATTTATTTTTTCTATTTTTCCGAGTAAAAGCCCATTAGAAATTAGGCCCACTATTTGGGCTTCAAGGCCCCCTAACAAAAGACCCATACTCCTGTCTGGTGAGTCGTCGAAGCGAAGTAAGCTAACGTGTGCCACCGCCACTTCTTCCCCGTCCCGCCGCTTCTTCGTCAATCCAAAATTAGGGCCCTAGGATTCTCTATCGAGAATCTCTTGCTCCATTCTCGCAAAGGTGACCTTTTTTATTTATTTATTTTGATTTCTTTGATTTTTTCAATTCGATCTCGAAGGCAAAAATCTCTTCTTGTGCGCGTTGAAACCAACAATGATTCACAGCAAATGAGCTTAAACAAGTTGAATTTTTTGAGAGCATTTCGAATTCAAAAGGTTTATTATTATTAGCTATCATTATTGTTGTTTACGCTGGGCATTCCGGATCTTATTGGACTCTGAAGACCTTTTTTGATTAAAATTCCCCAAAATTTGAAGTTTGATTCTTGTGGTTTTACCGTAGAAAGCTGAATTTTTGTTGTGAATGAATTTTGAAATTTCGAGATTGAAAAAGTTTCAAGACTGCTCACGGTTCATTCATTATGATTCATTGATCCACAAAGATAGTTAGTACCGCACAGTACCAATCTGGAGTGAAGGGATGCATGTCTGAAAGAGAACTTCAAGGTATATATTTCTCCACCAGCTCATCTCAGACAATGCTTCTTGGCTGGAAAACAGGAAATACTTCAGCAAACGTGCCTTCAACCATCTTTCATTTTCAAATCATTCAACTCGCCCAGCTTGATCTGTAAAATTGTTGGTCCATCGTATGCCTGCGAGGACTCCCTTGCTCTCTGAGAACATGGAGGACAGAACACAGTTATATATTAATCCAAAGATATAATTCTATTGGCTTTAGTGTCAACTTGTCACAAATCTGGCTTTATGGAGTTGAAGTTATTCTCTAGTGATTATATTAAATGTGCATCTTGATGACACTGAATCATTTTTAATAAACTTTAATCACAGAAAAATAAGGATTCTTACTGGAAATGGGAAGCATTCTTCCTAAATCTGGATCTTGTCTTCTTGATATCCATGTTGCATGCTATCGATGGTCTCTGTTTTTTTGTTTGGTGGAGATGAACTGCAGAGTCTACGCTTTTAGCAATTTGTTTAGATAATTGGCCTGCGCGGATTGAGTTGCTGACATTCCCTGTGGATCACGATGTTTATCATTTTATCTGAATTATGATTGCATTCTAAGGTATTCATGGTTCATTAAGCATTTGAAACAATTAAATCTTTCAAAAGAAAAGGAATTCTATAAAAAATGGACAGGTGTCAGGTTCATTCTTTCTGTAGCTTAGCTGTGCCATGATCATGGAAACACAGTACATTCTTTATCTATTGGGTTTAGATAGTTGACATATGTCTAAGTTAAGAAACACCTCAAAGATTGGTCTCGGGACTTCTCCTATTTGCCTTAAAGCCATTTCCTTCTGATTCCCCTTCATATTCTCTGACCTTCTAATTTGACATCTTTTATGCTGTTGTGTTCCATTCTTTCTCCTCATCTCTAACTCTCCAGAAAAACTCTCTCCTCCCTCTCTCTCTCTGTTGTCCTGTGCTCATTAGCTTCTTCTGGTCCATATCTAAGAAAGATGATTGAGGATGGAGCTGGAAGGGACCGAGTTCCTTCATGATGCTGAAGGTCCTTTGTATCCAATGGACATCACCGTAATATCTGAGGTGTGGTTCCTTCTATGTTTCTTTGGCAGCCAACTTTGTTTTAAAACCTTTAGAGGTTGAGAACGAAGGTTCTATCTAATGCCTGAAATTGAAAATTGACCTCTCATGTGGAGGATATGCATGATGTCCTTTGAAGCAATGGCCATTTAAGACACATCTAATGCAGTCCATTCATTGCACCAACACCATGCAGTTAGACAGTAAAAAAAGAAAAGGTGAAACATGTTATTTCAAATCTGTGTTTCTTCTTCAACCCTCGTTTATGTTTTCTCTCTCTATTTTGTGCAAAAGGATCTTTGGCTCTGAAGTGCTTCTTCCACCGCAAAGATGAAAGGGTTCTTCAAGGGGATGAGATACATCTCCCAAATCTTTGGTAATGCTCGCAGTCCTTATCTCTTTACTTTTCTTCTCTGCTTTTAGTAATGCTCTAACGACATTGAGATGTTTTTTTTGTAGTTTTCAAAGAACATGAGATGGAGATTGGGTACCCAACAGATGTGAGACATGTTGCACATATTGGCTGGGATAGCACTTCTGTGAATGCTCCCAGCTGGGTATGTTTTTTTTGGTTGCATGAACACCTTGTAAATCTCCGTTATTTTCCTCCTTTCTTTTATTTAAATTTTTTTATTGATTTGCAACTGGGGCAGATGAGCGAGTTTAAGACAGCATCTGATTTCTCAACCGCCTCTATGAGCAACTTCTGTGGGCAGTCAAGGGAGAGCTCGTGGGCTTCTCAAGGTATCTTCTCATCTCCTTCACCTCCTCCTAAGCCTAACAAACAAAAATGAGAATGTTTTTAATATATGGGAATCTGCTGTTTATCTCTTTTTTGAACATATGGAGCTGGCCAAATTTTAACAAATAAAATGCTTGAGACATAAAGTTGCATTTAGCTTGAAAACCGAGATAGAAAGATGGACAACATGCATCTACCTACAATCAGTATGTGGGTTTCTTTGGTCTCTCCTGAGTACTAACATGCCAGTTATTGCATTTTGAATGGTGACAGATTTCGATCAGCCTAGAGGACCTCAGCTGCTTTCAGAGGCTTTCATAGATGGCTCAAGGCCTGAAATCCCAAAAGCTACGAAGAAGACGAGGAGGAAAAGGCTGAAACTCTCGTCTGCCTCCAAGTCCAGAGTTTCTTACCCCATTGCCATCTCAGATGCAGCAGCCGAACAACAAAATCGCTAATGAAACTGATACTGCAGTGGCGAAGGATGATCTTTTTAAGATTCTCGAGGCTAAGAAGAAAATCGCAGAGAGAGAGAGAGAGAGAGAGAGAGAGAGAGAGAGAGAGAGAGTGAGTGGGAGAGAGCCATTTTGGTTGCTCTTGGAAAAGTTTAGAGCTTGGATCCTTCAGCATGTCCATTCAGAAAGATTAATTTGAAGCTTACATGCCTTTATGCAACATGAATAGATAATTGAAATTCATCATCACAGAGTGCAAGTGTTGTGTTTATTTATTTTGCATATTTTAACATTTTGGATGATCTAAAGTGTGAAATCTTCAAGCGTATACTGAGTCATCACTCTTGTATAATGGCCCAAAAATCAGGGAGAATTTTTCACCTAAATGATTTATCTTTTTCAGAAAATTTGATAAACCAAAACAACTTTTCCGCTGTTTATTGTTGGATTCAATACTGAAAAAATCATGAAATATATATATATATATATATATATATATATATATATATGAAACAAATATTGGGAAAACTAGAGGAAATATAACTTTGACTGTTTGACCAGATGTCACGTGCGGCGCACTGGACCAGGCAGGGGATCGAGAGCAGCCGTTAGTGACCGTTGCTCTCCCGGCAATTCCATTAGATTTGGAAGGAGGAGAATGGAGCTGACCTGGTCTCCGTCTTCAGCTTGAACCACCCGAAAAAATGGCAGGGAAACAAACCCTAACGCTATTAGAACAAGAGCACCACCACCGGCCTCCATTGGAACTCCGATTTCTCGCAGCCACCCCCCATATGTACCACCACCGCGGCCCATTCTTCTCCTAGACCCTTCACCACCACCACCACAACCGACGAGAGAGCGAGCGACGTCGAAGAAGAGGAGCTCGACTGCTATGCTGCCTCACCGAGCCCTTCTTTTCGCCGCCCTCATCATCTTCGGCGTGGTGGCGGCCCACGGCCAGGACTACGACGATGAAGAAGAGGCGAAGCCGGCTCCCCCTCCCCCCGGCCTCGACACCTGCAACGGTGTCTACCTCACCTACAACTTCATCTCCCGTGAGAAGGAGTTCCCACATGTCAAGAACGCCACTGCCCAGGCCTACGCCTTCAAGGCCGAGGCCTCCATACTCAACACCATGACCACCGACCTCAAGGCCTGGAAGATGTTCATCGGCTTCCAGCACAGGGAGATCCTCGTCTCCGTCAACGGCGCTGTCCTCTCCGAGGGAACGGACTTCCCCGCCGACGTCAGCAACGGCACCATCTTGTCCGGCTGGCCGCAGGTGGACCTCCCCAACTCCGTCGACACCGCAGGAGATTTGAATCAGATTCAGGTGAGGATCGAGTTCGTCGGCACGCAGTTTGGCCTCAAGCCACCAGGGATTCCCATGCCCAAGACGATCAAGTTGACGAACGATGGATTCAAGTGTCCAAAGGCTACCAGGAAATGTATGTTGAATTCAATTCTAACAATATTGAACACATACATACATATATGAATGAATGAATTCTCAATAATAAAGGCGTTTGATTTAATTTGATTCAAAGGGAGCCACATGTTTGTGTGCTGCGTGAGGGATCCCAAGTTCAAGCCGACGAAGGCGAAGCCGGAGAAATTCCATCCCCGGCAGTACGGGGACCTGAACATGATGTACGACGTGCTGCAGGCGCACGAGAACAACTACTTGGCACAGGTGACGATCGACAACGACAGCCCGCTGGGGCGGCTGGACAACTGGAACCTCACCTGGGAGTGGAAGCGCAACGAGTTCATCTACAGCATGCGCGGCGCCTACACTTTCAAGAAAGACTTCTCAGAGTGCATCTACGGCGCTCCCGGTCAGTACTACCAGAACTTCGACTTCACCCCTGTCATGAACTGTGAGAGGCGGCCCATTATCACCGACCTCCCGCCGGAGATGGAGAATGACAACAACCTCGGCCGCCTCCCCTTCTGCTGCAAGAACGGCACCCTCCTCCCGCCCACCATGAACGCCACCAAGTCCCACGCTATTTTCCAGCTGCAGGTCTTCAAGATGCCACCGGACCTCAACCGCACCGCCCTCTTCCCGCCGCAGCGCTGGAAGATCAACGGCATTGTCAACTCCCAGTACAAATGTGGCGCCCCGGTCCGCGTCAGTCCCTCCGAGTTCCCGGACCCCAGCGGCCTCATGGCACACACCTACGCCATTGCTAGCTGGCAAGTCATCTGCAACATCACCCGCCCCAAGGCCAAGACGTCGCGATGCTGCGTCTCCTTCTCCGCATTCTACAACGGCTCCGTCCTGCCATGCAACACCTGCGCCTGCGGCTGCTCGGAAGACTCAGAGTGCAACCCGAATGCCTCCCCGCTGCTCCTCCCCCCGGAGGCGCTCCTCGTCCCATTCGACAACCGGACCGCCAAGGCCATGGCCTGGGCCAAGATCAAACACTACGAAGTTCCGAAGAAGCTGCCCTGCCCTGACAACTGCGGCGTCTCCATCAACTGGCACATCCAGTCGGACTACCGGAAAGGCTGGAGCGCCAGGATCACGCTCTTCAACTGGGTGGACTACACCTTCAAGGATTGGTTCGCCGCCGTCCGCCTCGACAAGGCCTACGATGGCTACGAGCAGATGTTCTCGTTCAACGGCACGAGGCTGCTGCAGCCCAATAACACCATCTTCTTACAGGGGCTGCCGGGGTTAAACTACTTGGTGCCGATAACCGACGGAAGGTCTCCGAAGAAGGACCCAAGAGTGCCAGGGAAGCAGCAGTCGGTGATCTCGTTCACGAAGAAGAACACGCCGGACATCAATATCTTGCGCGGGGACGGGTTCCCGACGAGGGTGTACTTCAACGGCGAGGAGTGTTCGCTTCCAAACGAGATACCGACGAACGGCGTGCGGCGGACGCCGGTGAGACTCGCGCGCATGGTTTTGGCTGCGGCGATGGTGTTTGTGTTTATAATGATATGACGATGATTCGGAAATGGGACTGAGATCGAATGTTTGATGAAATGCCTG
The DNA here is from genome assembly GCA_005019695.1 of Trichopus zeylanicus subsp. travancoricus. Lineage (NCBI taxonomy): Eukaryota > Viridiplantae > Streptophyta > Magnoliopsida > Dioscoreales > Dioscoreaceae > Trichopus > Trichopus zeylanicus. The sequence continues at coordinate 1,564,194 of RXID01022599.1, forward strand.
GTCCTGCATTCTGAGTGTCAAATGAGGGAATTTGCTTCGTTCAGCTTGACTCCCTATAAAGAATATCGTGCAATGATGAATTTGAGTAATAACTGTTGAGATTGAAGAGTTGGAAGAGACCCAAGCAATGGCTGGAGTAGATGAGCAAGCTTGTACATTTTTTAGCTTTAGGCTGTACAAAGTGCTCTAGTAGCTATAACTTCCTCAATATAATTTTTTTTTTCCGGTATAAAGAACACATGAAAGTTACCTATACATATATCCAAAAGATTTGATTTAGATATGGAGATTGCAGCAAAAATTAGTCTTCTGTACATTAATCTTACTCACGCTGTTACAGATTTTGGAGCTGCTTTTACTATCAATTTTCTTCCCATGGCTTTCGTGATTAGTCATGATTTGTTAAAATCAAATTGTTTCAGTTAATTATTCTGCAAAATTTTTACAAAAAAAATCAATTTAGGCGTTCAACACATAAGGTGAACTCACGACAAGAGCCAACCTGATAACAAAACCATAGATTTTAACTGCTAAGATGCAGAAGAAACTTACTGTTATCTTTCAATTACAAGCGCACAACAAGCAGCACAAAATTACAAACTCTATACACCAAGTTGTGATGGATAAAACACACTCGTGGAATTGAATGTCATGGATTTCATCAGTGCAACAAGTATTTCACAAGGGTTTTCTTTTTGTGTTTTTTCAATCAAGTGTTTGACAAGTTCACACCAGAAGAACAAACTCAGAACCCTATCCACAATTGTTTGCAAAAGCCCTAAATTGCCAGATAGTTAAGGCAACAGATCTTCTGTCATCCCACCAGTCAAATCAACCCTGCTTGTGGAGGAGCTCTTTCCTCTAGCAACAGCTATGCGTTCTTGGCCTGTTTGTACAAAAAGGAGAACTTAAGATGTTAGTAATGAAAATCAGCCAGCATGTAAACCATATTTGTCGTATATGGCAATCTAAAACTTCCATCCAATGTTAATAAATCATGTTGAGACCGGAATTATCTAAATGCATCTCAATTCTGACAACTGCTGAAGCACTTGCATCATAGCTTGCAAACCAACAGGGCAGAGAAAACAATCTTCTCACCTTTTTTAAATATTTCTTATGAAGTTTCACTGCACCACTGCAAGCTTTTTTTGCATCCAGATTTCCAGTTATGTCATTCAAAATCTGGGAACAAAATGTGCAAATGTTATGGGTTGAGTAATCACCACAAGAGCAACAATCATGAACCTGTGCAACAAGTAAACATAACAATGGTGATATTAATGTGAGAATGGTGACATAATCCTATGATAAGGTTATTCACGCACCAAGAATATCATCAGAAATTCAACTGCAGAAAGCAACAATGTTATGATTTGATATGGTCTGGAACACAGACGAGATCTCATAATTGGCATGCAAAGTATCCAGACTACCTTGTTACTTACCTTTACAACATCATCCAGGCCTCGTGCTTCATTTAACAACCTTGAACTTTTGTCCTTGAGTACACTAGCAACAAGGAAAACTGTAATTGGAAGTGGGGCTTCAGAGTTTTTGGCTCTGTTCTTCAGATTATCCCTTTCATACTTTCCAAACTGGCGAATTGATTTTGCTTTTCCTTTAGAACCTTCCCTTTTGCCAGTTGCAAACCCTGGATCTTCATACTTGGAGAAGATGTCAGGATGGTACTCCAGAGCCCACATCATCTGTAAGCAAGTTCAAAAATGAAACATCATGTTCGCATACTATAAGAATCAAGAGACCTGGTCTATAGTAGGTGTCTCTTCAAAAGTGGAAGTCATTCATCATACCAGATTTACTTCTGTATTACAAAAGCACAAGATTAAAACAATTCATACAGATCACAATAAATAGCAGAGATCTTCAGTAGACATGATATATTGAGTACTAAATTACGACCATATGCTCTGCCTTGCTTTAAGGAGCAATTAGTCATTTTAAAGCCAGCAGCTATTAGATTATCCAGTCTGTGGTGCTGCCGTACTATAAGCACATGATAACAGATACACACGTAAATAAGCAAATAATTAAGATTCTTGAGGGTTATTAGTTTATAAAAAACCATATATATATTGCTTCCTACCTCCCAAAGGTACAAGGAATCTCCAAAAGAAAGCTCTCGACGGAACAAGACCATAAACATACGGAACGCAAATAGATAATCACCGCCACCTAGTGTTTCTGTGTTAAGAAACCAAGTATCACATATCTGATTGTCAGAAGAGCAGGTCTGAACTCAAAACAAAAATTTGAAGCCATACTCAAGTGTTCATGAAGCCTTGGATCAAGTACTTGAGTTATTGATGCCAGAGTTTGAAGTTGTCTCTCCACCCCAATGGAATTCTCTGTGCATCTGAAATTTCCTCGCTTTAAAATTTCAAATAACAGTATGCATTAGAGTCAAGTTAAGAACATAGAAAATAGATCAATGGAGCAACATGACAAAAGAAAGGATGAATATGATGAACATAATTCAATCCATGTCAGAGGCAGAAACCATATCTAATCAAGATAATGCTAAGAATCCAATTATGAAAATTAAAAGCAGCTTCATCAGTGTCCATACCAGCCTACACATCAAGCGCTCGAAGCACCAAAAGGCATCTGCTTCATCTTCAAGAAGTATTATCATTGGGGAGCAAAGATCACTCATACCTGATTACAAAGATACAAGGCAAGCAGCTTAGCAGCTTTATAGCAACTATCTACCTCAGATGCAGCTAGAGCTAATGAACCATGAAGGAGAAAGAAATATCTCTAGGAACTCCATATACAACACAATAACAAGAAGATAGCTTATTGTCAGTGCAATGGTTATTCATGGTATGAGATGGCAATGAAATGCAATTAGTTCTTTCAGTGATCAAAATAAAGAAAAATCAGAATTTAATCAAGGAACAAGTATTAGAAAGCCCTTCCCACCTTGACAATAGCCCACATCTTTATCAATCCAGGCATATACAGCTAGGATATCCCATAACTTTGACAAATTTTCTTGCTTCTCATAAAATACAAGTGTCCTGTCAGTTCGGACCACATCAAGACCTAGCAGAGGAAAAACAGCCATCAAATTTATCCATGTAATGCTAGCATATGCACAGCACAGAATAAAAATTGAAAAAAAAAAAGTCTACAAAGATTTTGAGTTCTAAACAAATACAATTTTGATTAACTATGGTGCCTTCAAGATAAGGCCCCCAAAGATAAAACCTATGCATCCATGTAAGTCAATCGAAATTCTTGCTACAAGAGTAGAGCACTCACTGAGCAAGAAAAAATTTATCATTCTCATTGTATGGAAAGGAATTTAGATCATATGACTGTCGTTAAATTGGATAGTTTGAGATTTAATCATCACCAGTTTGTTCTTGCAACTTTGTTGCCAGCAAAATTAGGTCTGTCTTCATAACTGAATGCAGCACCTTTTTCTTATACAAACTGAGATTATGGGAATTGTGTGAGTTACCACATATAGAAATCAACAGAGGGCCAAACAAGGGTAAAGGAACTGAACAGATAGAAGGAAAATAGGGATTCGAAATATGTGCTTTTCTTCATTATGAAAAAGGCATGAGACATTTTAGAAATATAAAATAGATAAAATAGCCTACCAATTTGATGTAGAGTAAGCTTCCATTGGATTGTTTTCTTATCCAAGGGAGCATTATGTGTTGCGTCCTCCCTACACATGCCAGCATGTGATGCATTGGCTTCCAAAAGAACTAGGGGATCTTTAATAGGTTCACCATTCTCGGTAATTATTGGAGCTGTTATAATTGTACCACTTCCAACACGAGAATCCATCTCACAACACTCTTCTTTCCATCTGGCATATTGCAGTCTACATGGGGAAACAATTAAGCAGAATTTATAAGGAAACCACGCTCTAGCTGCCACATGATTACATCTTCCAGATAAAACAGTCTTTTATGACTGAAGTTTGAGAATATATTTGAAAACCAGAAGATGTGCGCATTTTGATGAAATTGCATTTAAATAATAATCACAAGCAAGTCATTTTTAGAAAAGACTACCTCCTCTGTTGTCTCAGATGTTCTCGCTCATCAAAAGTGCTTTTCGGATCAAAACATCCAAGCAAAAATTCCCAAACTTCCCCTCTAATTGAAGGATGAACACCCTGCACAAGGAGAACAAAGAAAAGCATCAGAATCTGATAGATGTACAGTATCAAACTCTACAAGTCAAGGAGAGTAGTGATATTACTTACCCCGCGCTGAATTCTGCTTAGTGTCCGACCGATATCCAAGTAACCTTCTGGACTGAAGGCAGATTGCCACCTTCGTACACTAAGAGTTTTCCCCACCTGCACAATTAAACCAGTATTAATCTTATTGCATCAGCTAATTAACAAATGGAGAATTATGATCAAATAAACACGGATAAGTTGGTTGAGTGCCTTAAATTTCAACATGCATAAAATAATAAATCCCAAGATACATCCAAATTTCCTAAAAAGGCATTAAAAATAGAAACTTCATTAAAACTGCCAAGTCGGAATAATGAAAGAGTTGCATAACTGACAAGAACTAAATTCATTCTTACTATTTCTGCGTTTGATCGACTAAACAAGGAGTAGCATTAAATGATATCGAACAACTTATACGAATATCACAACTTCCAATGCTGTAATTATCACTCTTAACAGAAAACCAAACAATAAAAAAGATCAGAAAAACAAATCTTTGTTCACATAGGAATCCAAGTTAGAAGCAGAAAACCACTTTGTGACGATCTTCAACTCATGCCTCAGACCAAAGTTACCAGAAAGCTCCCAAATTATAATAAACATAACAACGATCTCTCACAAAAAAATCGGAAATTAGACCTTGATCTTAAACCGAGTCCTGGGGACAACATCGCGGCATTCAGGCCGGATGGCATAGAAGGAATCAGCAGGAGCTCCAGAATCGCGCCACATCCCCCGAAATCCAAGCTCAGATGAGTCAACACTCCCCAAATCTGTCGTAAAATCCCCAAAAATCCCAGAAACTCCCAAAAATTTGGCGACCCCGACCCCGAGCTGAATCCTTTAAACACGAATAAATCAAAAGCAAAGGAAAAAAAAAATGAAAATAAAAATCCTCCAATTGACTTCGAGAATTGGAGAAGATACCAATCGCGCGGGGCCGGGGGAAGAAGAAGAGATCGAGTGAAGGGAAGCGGAGGAATTTGGACCGCGTGCGAGGGGCATTTCGGTAAAACGACCCGTTAGAATTCGGAACTGTTCCTACCACGTCGTATGCTTAATACAGTAATTGAGTGGATAATTAGTGCTTTAATAACAGAATGAAAGGCGGGTGGCGTTCTAACCGTTTCGCGTCGGTGATCTGCCGCACGGCCTGCATCTGTTCTGTCTGAAAAATATCCTTTTTTTTCGTATTTTTCTGTTTTTCTTAAATTATTGTAAATTTAAAGAATTTAACATTCCAATAACTATGTTTAATTTGAGGAAGCTTCCTCGCAATGCTACTCTGTCTTGATTACTGATTTACATTTTCGCTTCCATATTCATGTTTTTTTTACTGTACTGATCATGCTTAATTTGTAATTACCAAACATTTGAGGGATGAATATGCATGAAATTTTTAAAAAAAAAATTCAACACGGCAGTGTGAAAGTAAAAAAGCCCGTTTAGGAAGTTTATATACGCCGGTCAGTAATCTCCACCGTCGCAGAGGAAGAATCATGTATAGGAAACACTGCCGCGCTTTGTCTTCCCGCCGCTGCCCCTCTCCGCCTGCCCATCAACCTCGCCCTCTCCTCCCTCTCCAAGTCCGGCCACTCCCACTCCGCCATCTCCCTTTACGAATCCCTCGCCTAGTCCCCATCCTTCTCCCCCGACCTCACAACTCTTAGCATTATCCTCCAAAGCTGCTCTCTTTCCCGCCGCTCCGACCTCGCCCGACGCCTGCTCGATGAAATGCGCCACCGAAATCTCTCCCCCGATGCCGTCCCTTTTAACACTCTCATCTAGTGTTTCTGCAACGAGAACAATATCCCCAGTGCTTTTGAAGCCCTTGGCTTGATGAAAGAGCGGGGCCTGCAACCAAACGGTAATGCATATTCGATGCTCATTGGGGTCGTTTCTTGTGGGTGTGCGAACTGGGACATGGGTGAGATGTTGAGGTTGGGTTTGGAGCCGAATCCGGTGAACTGGAATTGTGTTCTGCCAGCTCTTAGCAAGGAGGGGAAGGCCGGCAAGGCGAGGGTGGTTTTTGGGATGATAAGCAAGTTCGGGGTCACCGCAGATGTTGTTTCCTATACTTGTATTCCGAAGTTGGTGTGTAAGGTGAGGATGGTGGGCGAGGCGAAGAAGGTGTTTGATGAAATGTTTGAGAAGGGTGTTCATCCGACTGACAATTCGTTGGTCCTTGGGCTTTGCATGAATGGGCAGTTGGAGGATGCAATAAAGATGGTGAATCAGATGGCTGCTAGTGGTCCGAAACCAAGTGTTGTGACTTATACTACCGTAATGGGGATCACTTTACAGGGAGGGGAGGTTAGAAGCAGCGCTGGGATTCTTAAATGAAATGACACAACAAGGTCTGGAACCAGATAAGTCCATGTACAGCACTTGGCTTCATGGATTTTGTGAAGGAGGGGGAATGGATGATGCCGTTCAGCTGCTTCACCAAATGGAGATTTGTGGATCCAATGATATAGCCGCTTACAACATATTGATCTGCGGGTTCTGTGAGAGTGGGAAAATGGAGGAAGCCAGCAAAACTTTTGATGGATTTGTGAATGAAGGGTTGAAACCAGATGCCATTATATACACTAGCTTGATGGATGAGTTTTGCATAGTTGAAAATCTGGAGGTGGCAAAAAAATTATTCCACACTATGCCAAGGAAAAGGCTCGAACCTGATGTGATCACTTATTCAACCCTGATTGAAGCCTTTTGTAAAATTGGAAATCAAAAGGAAGCACAAGAGCTTCTGTTTGACATGGAAAGCCATAATGTTCAACCAAACTCATTCATTCATACATTTTTTATTTTTGGTTTTTGCAATGCTGGAAATATTGACCAGGCCGCATGTTTTCTGGGTGAGATGCTGGATCATGGACAACTATTAGGTGGCAATACTTGCAGATTAGTTTCAGACAAAATCTGTGACACAAGAAAACATGCTGGTGGCAATATTCTGTTGAATAATGCTGCTGATGATAAATTGGATGTGGATGGTAAGATACTTTTTGAGTATAATTGATTATTATTGCAAGCATATGAGGGTGCGTAAAGCCATAGACAGTGTAAGAAAGTTGTCTGAGAAAGGTGTGAGTCCATTATTGTTACTTCCAATGACAGAAAGGTTATTGCAACAATGTTGAGATTGAGAAAGCTATCGATTTGCTTCATGAATTTGTAAACATTGGCATCGCTCCATCAGTGCTTGGTGTTTCTTTGTTTTTGGACTATGTTTGCAGTCTTGGGCAACTTGATAAGTTTCTGGTATTGCTACCAATCACAGTTGGAGAACATGAAAATGTTTAGGATTTCATGACCTTGAATTGCATTCTGAGAAAAATCACCAAGGTTGACTATCATTGATGCAAGGGCTAGTTGTCTATCCTGTTTTTATGTCTTGTGAAGCTAGCATAAAAGATGGGGCAGTAGATATTTTTTACTTGCCTGAAATTTGGAACTCTCAGGATTGAAGGAAAGTGAATCCACTGCATGTTTCATTTTCAGGAAGCCATGATGATAATCATACTCCGTATCACTTGGTGATGGTGTTTATTGTGCCCTGCCCATTGTCTGAGTCTCCCTGATGTTGTGGAAATTTCTTGCTTGGTATAATTGCATGTCAAGTACCTGGTTGTCAGGTTGGCATCATCATCATTTATTTTCATGATTTTCATGTACAGAAATTAAATTGATGTTGTATTTTACAGTTCTGCCTCTTGCTTGACTTTGCTCATGGTCATGTTTGTTGCCTTCTACTTGAATTTATTTTTTTTCTTCTTTTTATTTTTGTTTTGGTGGATGGGACTGGTTTTTGAAGTTTCTTGCCTGTTTTCTTTGCTGATTACCGGTTTTATTTACCTCACATGTTAAAAATTTTGCATGCTGGATAGGCAAATAAAATTGTTTTCTTGTGAGTACTTCTGCATTGTCTTTGAAAGATCTAGGTTTCCTCAAACTGAAAGTTGTCCATTATGCAGCCTTTTCTCTACTTTAATGGATAGGCTCACTTGTGTTTGCACTTAAGGAAAACGATCACTTCCTTTTCCTGATAAGAGTGGGAGCTAGTCCAAAATTCTTAGTAAGGTATATGTCAGTCCAATAAAACCCCCCTCTTGTATGACATCTGAAACTTCAATATTTAGCTTTGCCTAGATTCGAAGCCGTCTGTTTTTGTACTTCATTAGTCTGAATTTTTTAATTAAACTAATAGCTTTTGGAATTATCCTGATTTCAGGATGAGATAAAGAAGCATTTGAAGCTAAATTATCCATGGCAAAATATTTGTGGTGTCACAAGGGTGCATGCAATTCAGATTGGCCCAAGATTATGGAATCAAGCACTAATTTTTATTGATGGACACAGCTCAAGAACTTCTGGAAACAATCACCTATAATTCCGTCTTTGCTGTGCCTTTCCTGCTGAAATTTGACTGCATATTTCTCATGGAAACTTGTTTTGCGGTCGAGTATACAACCCTCTTTGCAAGACTTGAATATTGGATGCATAAGAAGCATAGGATAACTTTGGGAGGATCATGCCATGGGAAAGCCGATGAGACAGAAAAACCTGAACAATCTATTCTGGTTATAGAGATTTTTTTATGCTTTTCTCCTTTGGCCAAGCTATCCAGAAGAGCATGAGCAGAAAAGTACCTACCCCACAAAGCCATTGAGAGTCCTATAAAGCCTTCCTCAACATGACAACTTTCTAATCAAATCTAAATCATTGCATTCTAATTTAAATCCAGAACTTGTCATCATCCTTCAGCTATACAACTTTCTCAAAATGGCAAGCTTCTATTTCACAAGGGTCTTCTGTCTAGCTCTGACACTGGCTGTGGCTGCTGCAACTCAGATCTGGTTTGGGGGCGCACAGGGTTGGTCTGTGCGTCCAGACCCCAATGCAGTATCATACAATCTATCATACGACCAGTGGGCTGAGAGGAAGCAATTCCAAATTGGCGGGTCACTTTATAAGTTATTTTCAATAACAGAAGGTTATGCTCTTGTAATATACAAAGTTGATCATGCTCATAAATTTATCTGTTTTACAGTGTTTGTATACCCCCAGACCAAGATTCAGTTCTTCTGGTCAGCCCGGATGCCTACAAGACCTGCAATACATCATTGTTTATTGTCTCATTCAAGCATGGGAACACCGTGTTCCCATTAAGTCGTACCAGTCCAGTGAACTGCCTTAAGAATGAAACACTCATGGTCATGGTCACGGTGGAATGGGGCAACGCCTTTGCGTGAGCTTGCCGCCTTCTTCCTCTGTGTCTGGGTCTCCACCTTCTCCAGAGTCCATAATTGCCATACCATCATCTTCCCCAGCAGGAGAATCCTCTTCGACTCCATTACCAAATGGAATGTCATCTCTGAATATGGTGAGCTTCGTAAGCTCAGCTGGAGCTGCTCTACTGGGGTCCATTCGCTTTGTTTTATAAACTGAGTCTGGTCTTGAATTCCAATCTCTGGATTCGTGATTTATTTTAAGAGTGAGATAGCATCTCTGACCTGTAATCACTTGTTTTGCCAAATTCTTCTCTAATCATTGACAGATGTATCATGCCACCAACATTCTACATCTTTATTGATTTTGATTTGAAATTTTAAATATATGTATGTTTGTCATTGCTAAAATATTTGACATTGATGCTTATAGGTTCTGTTAACTGGAGGACATATTGATTCTTTTGTATCATCTCCCAAGTCCAAGATTCATGTGCATTCACCCCCCCACTTACTTCATATTTATATGAAATTTTTGCAGACACACCCCACTTATTTACAGAGAACACCCTGGTTCCGACTTATTTACATATAACCCCTTTGTGAGAAGATCTCTTTATTACTCACAGGCCAAAGCCCAGGCTAAGCGGGCGCTAGCCCGTCCCATGGTGTAGACTGTTTGGGTCTGTTGTGGGATTCTGATCAAATCAATGTTGGATTTTGTAAACGATGCTCCTTCATTCATCTGGAAATGATTGGTTTGTAATAATTCTCAATTTTTTATTTTTGGTGATTCACATTTGAGAAACATGTAATAATAAGAAATGCATCTTAATTAATCATAAACAAGATGTTTGCCAGAAAAAATAAAGCAATTTGAGAAATATATCCATTTTAGATATATTTCCATGAGCATATTTGAAAAACTCGTCAGAAAGGAAATAGATATCTGTGGAAAAACATGCAACATGCTTCTTGATTGAGCAAAGGTTTCGAGTCTCTCTTTACATCAAAGTCTTTTGGTTGAGCGACTTCCTGAAAAGCCATGTTTGAGCTACTCCAATAAATATGTATTTCTTGGTTGAATCCACATGGACAGCTTCATACATTCATCAAAGATAGTCTATGAACGTGGAGAAAGGAACCAAACAAAGCCCCCTTCTCTTCAGCTCCGTGCACTCATTCGTGCTGTCAATGAATCCCATTTCAGTACTGATCTCATCTCTCCTCTCTTCATCACCGACAACTTTCTCCTGCAGAAGTCCATCAAATAACCAATCAAGCACAAATCTGAAGCATGTTTCTGAACAGAAAAGGGAAGAGCACAATTTTATAACTCACGAGAGATGTGTTCTTATCGTCATCAGTTTTCTTTTGATGAATCATATGTTTATGATTCAAATCACTAACCTATACAAAAACAAAAGGATATTATAAGCATCCCAGAGTACAGATTTTGAAGAAGGAATTATTGAGACAATAGGAAATTGATTGAGTTCTTCGTGCGTACCTTGGGGCTATTAGCAGGAGAGCTAGCAGTGTCTTCCAAAGGATCATCATCCAAAAGCCCTTTACTGGACTTTCTTTTCTTGAAACTCAGCCTCTTGCAGCTCGTCGACGCCTGGAGAGGCGCCGAAGACTTCCATGCAGCATAGGAAGCAGCATCAGAGACAACACTAGGAGAAAGAGTACCATCTTCTACTTCTTCTTGTCCTTCTCGTTTCTCCGTTGCGAAGAAATCCTCCAGGTACCATGTCCAACCGCTTTCCTCAGAGTTGATTTGTTCCTCGGAGAGAAGAAGAGCCCTGTTCATGGAGGAGGAGGAAGAGGAGGGATAGGAGCTCATTGACTTCTCCATCCAATGGCATGTAGAGTAGAAGAAGATGAAGGTCTCTTTTTTCTTGGTACTTATATAGAACCAAAAAGCAGAGAAAAGATGGATATATATATATATTATATCTATATATATATATATATATAATAGAGAAAGGGAAAGAGAAAGTCATGTGGATATAATAGCAGTGTGGGGCAAAAGGGGAGTTGAGGGAAGTTAAAATCAACAGTTGCAAACAAAAGAGTGAAAGGGAACGTGCAGGAAGAGAAGCATCTCAGTCTTTGACCTTTGAGCCTTTTGGAAACTTTCAAACACCAACTTTAATTCTCTCTCTCTCTCTCTCTCTCTCTTTGTGCCATTCTTTTATTCATGTCTTTCAACAGAACCACCAGAACCCAGGACCATGGTTTTCAAATGGCAGTTATTACAGTTAAAAGCATGTTTGTTCACACCTATATATATGTTTCTTCTTCAAAGAAGACTCCCCTGCGGCGATCTCCCAGTTGACCTCTTCTTCGATGGAGATGACTAGGGATTCTTTTCATCTCGCAACTCGTCAAATTATTGTGTCCCTGCCTCTTGAAAAGGGTATCTCGTGTTCATCGAGAGAGTTTCAATGAAGAAGGTTGAAGGCTTGCAACTTGGCTTGTGACGCTATTTGACACATTAATGAACAAGGTCTTTCTTTCTAACTGCATGAGTAGACATGAGAGTGGACTCAGTGTCATCCACATCCTCCATCCTCACGATGCTCTCATGTGTATGCTCCCCCACCACACATGATTGATGATGACAATTACAATAACAATTTTTTTTTTTCATTTTTTTTTTTTTTGAGATCAAATAAAAGTTTTTATTTTTCTTTTCTTTGAATTGATATCGTAGTGCATGTGCATCATCTAAGCTTTCAGTTGGAAAGGTGATAACAGCCGTGGAGAGTATGAGCCCACATGTGCTGTTTATTATGAGAAATGTGACAAAATGCGAGGAAATTTTCTCTGAGATTGTTGACAATCTTCATGCAATTTGGAGGATTGAAACCCATGTGTGATTGAATAGCCTCACCAAACACTTTCTTTCCTGAAAATGACCATAGAACTTTCCCGTGATGCCCCAAACCGAACGAGAAAGAGAGAAGAACAGGAACAGGAGGAGCAAAAGGAAGCAGAAGCTTGAGGGAGCCACGTCACTTGACCGACTTCATTCTAATTAAGTAATTATAAGTTGAAAATCCATGTGGTTTATTGATCGAATTGGGATTAAAGAATTGAATAGTCGAGAATTCCCTAATTAAAATTAGCGGTAAATGCATTGCATTATTTGCTAATCTCTGCAATTTGATGCCTGGAATCAGGACGTGATGTAATGAAAAATGTTTCAGTGATATCTGACATGGATTAGAGTTTGGAAAGACAGTTTGATGGCTGCTTAGTTCTTGTCGGGAATCCAAACAGCCCTCTTAATATCAAAATTGAATGTTAATACTAGTCATAATCTCCTCTGCTTTTACTGGCTCTCGTGACTCGCCGAAAAGCGTGATTAGCGGGCCCGTTTGAGCACGTGATTTGCTGAAAATTTTGCCTAAATGATACTGATTATGCGATGCTAAACCATTTCATGTTGATGTTTGTAGCTTATGTCTGCATCTTATCTTTAATTTGATGCTGAAGCATTTTATAGTTTTTTTCTTCTGAATAAAAAATACTCTTAATAAGTTTTTGCATAAAACCACCCATACTTTCAGTAATCGAATAAATTGTCTCTTCTGTCTCCCGTCAGAAAAAATTAAAAAAAAAAAATACCTCTTTTATTTTTTTTTATTTACACCAAATAAATCACTTCTTGGCCCGCGAATTTTATACAGACAAAAATGCGCACTTTATTAAGCAAAATCCAAATTTTTCATTGATTTGGCGAAATTAATTAAAGTTTGTTGACCTTGAATTTGAGAATCACCGAACATTAATGATGCATAAAAGCATTAAGAATGCAAAAAATTCAAGTTTTTGTTGTGAATATAATAAAAATTAGGAAAAATTTCTCAATAGCCCCTAAATATTTACAAAATCTTAAAAAATCGTCTTGAATTTTTGAAAATTCCAATTAATCACTCCATTAATCATAACTAGTATGAAAAATCTATGTGGTTGGTCCCATCCCACGTGGAGCATGTATATAGGGTATATTGCTTACGGCTTCGTGCTGTTGCGTGCTTGTAACATATATATCAAAACAAAACATTATGATAAAAAAAAATTCCTAATCATTTATAATTAGTTTTAATCGTAATATTTAACTTACAGTTATATATATATATATATATATATATATATCATTTTGATTATTTGATCTTAATTTTAATTATAAAAAATAATTAAAATTAAATAACTATGAGTAGAAGTAAGATAAGACGATTAAAATCAAGTGTGTGTATATATATATATATATAAATTAAATATTATAATAAAAACTAATTAGATCTGTAGAAAAAATTATTATTATTATTTTTAAATTTTAAATATATATTACTGATTGTTGCAACAAAAAATAATGCATAAAAATATTTCTAGTAGTACTTGAATCATGTAGAGTGGTTGAATGTGAATTTCAAAAGTCAGAGGAGACTTTTAGAAATCTGAAAATTTCTCATGAATATTAGAAAATTTCCCCAAAAATTATATGCTAAATCTAAACTGAGTACTCAAGTTAGGGCATTTTACCTTTTATATCCAAAACCTTGGTCGTTTCATGCAATACATGAATATGGGAGGTGGTTTTGTGCAAAAATCTCGAGCTTTTTTTGTTGCTAGCGGGCTTTTGAAAACGAAAGCTATCTATCGAAGACTTTGGCCCAGAAAAGGTAGCCGGCGGCCCAGGGCAGGATTACGTGGATTTTTTTCTTACGGATGTTTGCATATAAGTCCCTGAGCTGTTGTCTAATCACATATTAATGACCATAATTCATGTCTTCGATTTACTTAATAGTTCACGAAGTATTTGTTATATTTATCTTTTAATTAAGACAATCCTCCAGTGTCTCTTAAAAGAAGAACAACAAACATATTATATAATTTCGATTTCTTGTATATACTTCGTTGGCGAGTTTTTAAAATAAATTTTTAGATTACAAATAGGAATAATTTTGATAGAATCCGTATAGTTAAACATAATTGACAAGTGAACGCTGTTACGAGGATTAAACTCTTTCGCTATCTCCGCTAGAAATCAAGAGCAAGAGTCATGATCTCTTATTGATGTCAGTAACTAATGATATGATGATATCAAGAATAAGAGCTACATGGTCTTTACTGCCGTCGACAGCAATAGCTAATGACGATGGTATTGAAGCGGGATGCAAGAGTTTTCGTCATCGCTAGTTAATTAATATTGGATAGAGGAAACGACCGCATTCGACAAAAGTTAAAAGCACATATAAGATCTTCGTCTACGATGCCGTTGTTGTCGTTGGTTCACGCACTTGACACATTAAGAGTTTATATAGTCATTAAACTCCTTCCGTGTCTCCTTCCGAAAAACTAGCGACAAGATTTAGTGTCTCCTAATCACTAGCAATAACCATCGAACTGCTCTTTTAATTAAAAAAAATTAAAAATTCAAGAATATGGAAAAAAAAAAAAAAAAAGGTAGAAAAATTGCATCACATGTAAATTTTGATAATCCTAGAAAATAAAAAAGAAAATTTAAATTTCTCTTTGAATCAATTGTACCTTTGTAAATATTAACCCTAATCAAATTCCATCCTATCAAAAATGTTCAACAGTAATTCCTTGCCACATTATCCCTCACATTCTTTGTTTTTATTCCCGTTCTTCCCCTTCTTTCTTCCTCCTTCTCTATCCCTCTCCCTTGGTGCTCTTTTGGCTCTTAGTTCTTTTTTTTTTTAGATAAAAAATAGAGAGGATCAATAGATATGTTACAGATTCCGGTTGAGATGTGTTACAACTTTCCTCGTGAATTATCTATATAATTTGCCCTTTTATTTAGGTCAAACCCCCTTCTCTCTCATCTCTTCTCTTCTTAGCATTTGTATGCTCAAAAAACCTTTAAAAAAACCCAAAAATCATTAAATTTTTTTTTTTTTCTCATTTTTTCCATTTTTTGCAACCAATACCTGAGAGGCAGGCCACGGCTGCCTGAGGGTGTGAAGCCAAGTCGGAGGATAAAATTTATGGTTTTTCTTTTTTTAATTATCCAGTGGGTGCAAATGATGCAATGAAATGCATGGTTTCTATTTTGGCATTTTACGCAGCTCCTATATAAACCCTGGGGTGAGGGGCCTTTCCTCTGTGCCAAAGCCGAAGCGCGCTCTCTCTCTTGTTAGATTTCTGAGTCAGTGAAGACTAGGGTGAGTTGTCCTCTTTTCCTCTCCTCTCTTCCCTTCTCCTCTCTTCTCTCTTTTCCTCTCTTTTCTCTTGGTTTCTCTGGTGGTGAAGTGAGCGCTAGCGTTTTTCTTGGTGAGGTCGTCCTAGCATTCAAGGAGGCTGTGTGTTCTTGTGTGGCTGTTAGAAGGTGGTTGCGGATGTAAGAGTAGGTTGTTGTCTTAAATTTTGGTTTTTTTGTCCCTTTTTTAATAGATCTGGGTGCAAGAGGAAAATGTTACTATTAGAAGAGAAAAAATGAGGGTTTCTCAAAGTTCTTTCAGATCTAAGGCTACTGAACTTGAGTTTTGTGGAGGAGTGTTTAATTTTGATTTTTCTTTGTATTTTTTCTTGTGGATTTGTGTAGATCTTTCACCTTTCTCAAATATTTCTGATAGATGAGAAGGAAAAGAGAAAGTGAGAGTATCTTCAAAAAAAAAAAATTTGAAAAGTACAGATTTAATGAATGAATCTTCTTCTTTCCATGTCATTTATAAATCTAATAAATCTTCTTATTTCTATGTTATTTTTAAAGTCCGGCTCCGATACCGCTTGTCGCTGAATGATTTGAAGGCTTTGATGCCATTGTAGATCAACAACTGGTATATATCTGAAGGATTTTTTTTCTGACGCTTGAAAGCATTACTTGTTACTGCAGCAGAGCATGGCAAGGATCAAGCGTCGATCTCGGGAGAGCAACGAGCAACGACCTCATCGTCGTGAGGAGAAGCAACCTATGGAAGAACTCGACGAGACAGCGTTAGCTGCGTTCGAGATGGCACTACTGGATGATGACTTTGATATCAGGTCATTCAGCGGCAACGCCTCCAACGAAGACAATGAAGCTGGTACAAGCCGTCGCCGGGGCTACAAGAAGAAGCACTACCATCGCCATACCCAAGAGCAGACTACCAAAATGGAAGCGTAAGCCCTCTCCATATAATCTTCCATTACAATTTTTTCAAAAAAAAAAACATTTTTACTATTTAAATGTGATTTTTTTTGTTTTTTTTTGTTTTTTAGGTTTTTTAGTAGGTGCCCCCACCCTGACGACCGACAGAGGAGGGAGCTCGCAAGCGCTTTGGGGTTGGAGTCGATCCAGATAAAATTCTGGTTCCAGAATAAGAGAACTCAACTGAAGGTAACAATTCATATGATAATAATAATAATAATATTAATTAATTAATTAATTAAAATTTTAAAAAATGTGAAACAGTGGATGGGGTTTCACGTCAATGTACTCTCCTTCTCCGCCACCTTTCCATTTTTTATGACATTAATTATTTTTTGTATTTTTTTTCGGCTTCCAGGCTCTTCATGAGCGTCAGGACAACGTGAGGCTGAGAAAGGAGAACGAGAGGCTCCTCCTCGAGGTCTCTAGGCTAACCGAAGCCCTCAGTAAGAATATGTGCACTAGTTGCGGCGGCTCCGGCCCGACCGTTGGCGCAAATGGGATCCCCGAGGATAAGGCCTATCTCATGGAGAATCTGAAGTTGCGTCAAGAGGTAAATTATTTTTTAATGTATTGTGTGTTGAAATATAATGAAAAAAAAAAGAAAATACTTTAGAAAATATATCAGTTTATTATATCTATAATATATATAAATATTAAATCATTTTTTATTTATTCTATTTGGTTAGAATATAATGGACAATAAAAAAAAATGTTTTCGTGGAGAACATATATTACTTCATTATACCTTTTTCTTTCAAAAATATTATTATAACTGAGATTATATATGCATATTAAATGACTTTTCGTTTAGGCTAAATACATTTAAAATAAATCAAAATACTATGTAAAATTGAACTGAACCACTCACATTCATTACCTCAGATATTAACATAATATTGTCTCCTAGATTGAGAGTATATCTACCATAGCTGCAAAGTATGTTCCTTTCCCTATCGCATTGGACCAGCCTTCTTTGGACGCCGGAGCGGTGTCTCGCACCGGAGCTGTAGCCGCACCCGCCTTCTTCGGCCATTTGGTCGGTGCCGGGGAGCATTTACCTCATGGAAACTGGAATCCGAGGCTGGACAAGCAGATGATCATTGAGATTGCGGTTGCTGCAATGGACGAGGTCACCATTCTGGCACAGATCGGGGAGCCGGTGTGGATGCCACAGGTTAATCAGTCCTTGGAAAACCTCAACGAAGAGCTCTACCTCAACTACTTCCTGAGAGCGTTTGCCGCGAGGACTCCTGGATACAAGTCTGAGGCGACGCGAGAGAGCGTTGTGGTTCCCATGACTGCCATGCAGTTGCTTGAGATAATCATGGATGTGGTTAGTATGAAGCTTATTCATTCTAGCATACATGTTATTGCGCGAACTCTTATATTATGTTCACCCATTGTAATGTCTTTGTAGGATCGCTGGGTTGCTTTCTTCTCGGGCATCGTCTCCAAAGCCCAGACGCTGGAAGTAATCTCTTTAGGAATAGGAAGCAGCCACAACGGCATTCTGAAAGTGGTACGTATCGTTTCTCTGATTGATTATATTTTCATCGAATGTGACTGAAAGCTTGATTGAACCTCTAACTGAAGATGACTGCGGAATTCCAACTGCCGACGCCGCTGGTTCCAAGCCGGAAGGCCCTATTCGCTCGGTACTGCAAGCAACACACTGAGAACTCGTGGGGTGTCGTGGACGTTTCCCTTGAAAGCATGCGAATCAACCCCATCTATTTATGTCGACGGCAGCCCTCCGGCCTCTACATCGTGGAGTCGCCGGAAGGTTTCTCAAAGGTTACTAGATTGCTAACACCAGGAAATCTTTGTCTTATATTGAATATTAGTAGCAACTAACATGAAATATATACTTCCATTTACTTGTAGGTGACCTGGGTTGAACACATGGAAATCAATGATAGCAATGTCGGAGATATATACAGGCCACTGGTAAGCTCCGGCCTCGCCTTCGGAGCCCAGAGATGGGCGTACACCCTCGAGCGACAGTGCCAGCGCCTTGCCATCGTTAGCAATGAACTTGCCGCAGCTCAAATCACTGGTAAGGAAATTGAATTATCCATCTCCAATTAGATTAAATCACAGACTACTTCTGATTTCTATATTTGTAGCGTCAAATCAACAAACGGCGATGCTGATGAAAAACTGGCTGAGGCTGGCTGAGAGGATGGTTCAGATGTTCAGCACTGGTGCATCCGCGGCCGCTAGCGACGATCAGTGGACACATATGGCTGGGGATGGAGTAAACAGTGTGAGAATAATGACGCGCGACTGCGTAACGGATGGTGAAGCTCCATCAGGGATGATACTAAATGCGGCTGCTTCGATCTGGCTCCCGGTTTCACCTACGAGAGTCTTCTCATTCCTGCGTGACGAGGCATCGCGTAGCGTGGTATATATGTTGCTTTTCTTTGCATTTGAGTCATGGTTTCTAGATTATTACAGAAAGGGACATGCCTTACTAGTTCTTGATTTCGCAGTGGGACATTCTGTCGAAGGATGCAGTTCTGGAGCAAGTCACCCAGTTGGCCGCTGATGGTATTCATGGCAACCGTGTCTCGCTGCTGAACATGAGAGTGAGTTCATAGTTCCTGCTTCGTATCATCTCCTTCATCATCTGATTTTTTATTTCAAGATTGGCTAATTCTCTGGTTAATGGTGAACCTTCTATAGAACGAGGTAGCGCAGAAGAACACGATGATACTGCAAGAGAGCAGCAGCGACCCTAGCGGCGCTTACGTGATCTACGCACCACTGGACAACACTGCTATGGACTTGATCATGAACCTCGGCGACCCTGAACTCGTTGCCCTCCTGCCATCCGGCTTTGTTATACTCCCTGATGGGCCGGTCGGAATGCAAGCCGGAGAACTGAGCGGCACTGGCACCTTGCTGACAGTCTCCTACCAAATCCTGGTAAACCTAGGTCCAACGGGAGCCTTCCCGATGACGATGCCGGCCACCTTCAACAATCTCGTCGTCAACACCATTGAGAAGATCAAACCTGCTGTCTGCTCCGAAACTACCTGAGTCTGTGCTCGGTGAATTTCTAATAGTTTGGTGCCATAGAAGGCTTCTGTTGTTTGTTGTTGCTTCTATCTATGACTCTTTAATTTCTGCTAGCTTTCTTCGAACTTCAGACAATCCTGCATCCATATGTTTTGGCGTCAGCCATTTATTATTGCTGGCGTCTACAATGCCATGTCCGTGTGGCATTTTTTTTTTTTTGGAAAGTATCCATGTTAGATTTTCCGATGGGTCCGTGGTGGGCCACATTCATTTAGGAACAATTTTATATTTGATCGAATGTCACATAGCAATAGGGATATCATAGTCTTGCGAAATAACACTTTAATTTTCCGTTTCACATCCATAAAATACAAAAATTAATATTAAATTAAATATAATAGCTGTTATAAATTTTGTAATAATATTTTTCTGAAAATAAAAAAATAAAAATTCTCGGATGGGTTAATGGGCCGCATACTCCTAGGAAATCACTACAAGGACAAAAAAATATATTAGACGTTCTCAAAAACACTTTTAATATTAAAAAAATAACAAAAAAAATTATCGACATTTATTTCAGTATTTTGTAAATATTAAGAATAATATAATTATAAAAATTCTTGGAGTTTTTACTGTTGAAAATACTTTTTACTAACGTTTTATGAAGCGTTTGAAAAACACTAGCAGAAAAATATTGTTTCTAATGTTTTATTACTAAAACGCCGAATTTTTTCAGCGTTTCTCAAAAAAACATCAAAAAAAGTCAGGAGGTTTTATTGGTGTTTCTGAAGGAAACATTGCGTAAATCTCTCGATATTTCTCTAGGAAACTCGGCGTTTCTCAGAGAAACGCCGAGAACATTTGAGAAACGCTAGGGTTTTCGACGTTTCTGTTAGCCCATATGACAACTTTCGAGGGGAAAAATAAGTTTTGAATACAAATATATTTTCAATACGATCCAAGATCCAATAACAATATAATTATGAAAAGATGTAAAATCCAAATCATACATCAAGATAAAGATATAAAGAACTCAAGCAATTTCAATCAATTTCATTCAATTACAAGTACAAATAAATAAAATAAGTAAATAAAGTGTATCGTGAGTTTTACATGATTCGGAGACCAACTACTCATATTACACGGCCTTTGCATCGTTTTTGAGGACTTAAATCACTCCATTAGTGATGTCACTTCTTGAGATAAAACCAAATCTTTACAAACTCCAAATTGAAGTGCCTTTTTTTTGGGTGAAGCTATGCTCATACAAATTGATCTTACTTTCATTAAGAAGATCTACTCCATAACGGAGTATTTATACTCTCACACTCTTAACAACCAAAGAGTATTTACAAGTAAAAAAAAAGAATGATATAATTAAATTTCACTATATAGTCTTTTAAGATTAAAGATAAGAGCTAAGGCACCGTTTGTTTTCGAATCAAGGTCAGGATCATCCTGCAGTGACCGACCTACCATTCAAACACCCAAATTTGGACCAAATTAACATTATATAATTTTATTAATTTTTAATTGTGAAATAACTAAAATGCTCTCGAACCCAATAACCACAGTGAATACCTTGTCTGATAGCCACGAAACGCTAATTTTTTGTTTTACTTCATCCGCAATCCTTCTCCTTCTCCTTCGCGCCTATTCTCACGATCTCGCTCCAGCAGACCTCAATCAGCGGCACAGAGACATCTGCGGAGAATCTCCCTGGAGAAGAAGCCATGGCCGGCGAAAACCCTATCGAATTTCGGTTGGAGGAGCAAAAGTTTGTGTCTTGGGCCACCTCTTCGCCCTCCCCCTCTCCTCCAATTCCTTACGTAGCTCCATCCCTTCTCTTTCTTCTTCTTTCTTGGCCCTCTCTTTCTTTCCGAAGAAAGTGAGTAAGGCCTCGAGGCGGCCGAGCGCAATGGCGAGAGGGTTGTTGACGGGGACAAGGAGCGGTGGGTGGTCACCACCGACGAGAGCTGGTTGGAGCTCGGGATCGACGGCCATCGCAATTGGGGGTTTAGGGTTTGCAAGATTTGAGCGAGGAGAAGACGATGAATTTAAATATAGCTCGAGGGTAAAATGGTCCAAAAATAATTTTAACCGGATTAGTAGCCAAATACTAAAATTTTGATCAGATTATCTTTTTATATTTTAGTCCTTATTTTGATCTTGATCTGGAATCAAACGGTACCTAAAAGATTTGCTTAAGATCGAAAGATTTAGAGTAATTTTGGGCTAGTAGACATGGAGGACTTTGATCTCTTTTCCAAAATGATAAACGAAATTATAAAATTTATTAAAAGAAGTTTAGTCATGCCTATCTATATCTTATAAGTTGAAGCTAGCCGTTGGAGGTAAGATCCCGCAACTAGATTTGCTTTAACGGTCAAAAAACTAGTAGTTAGTCGTATAAAATTGTTAAATCAGATGTTCGATTTTGAATCGGACATTCATTTTTGTCAAAATTAGATCCCAGTCGGATGTCCAATATATAATCGAGCATCTGGTACTACAGTAATACTATATCAATTAGTACAGAACCCTATGTCACAAATAATCTAAATAAAATGATCTCGATGAAATCTTCGACATGACTAAAACAAATAAAAGTTCTAAACCTATCAATCTTGAGATGATCTTTTATTTTAAGCACTTTGAGCTTTTTTTCTTGATCTTTAAGTTTCATTTTCAAGTTGTCATCCCTTTTGTCTTTAAGTCATTGTTTTCATCATCCAATGTGCTTTACTTGAGACTTGATCCTTTATGAACTTGAATGATCATTGCAATTCTTGAAACTTATTATAATTCAAGAAACTTGTTAAATACTAATTTGATCATCATCAAAATTTAAAGGGTAATAGTTTTGTGTTGAGAAAAACCATGGTGTTAACTTATTGGAATTCTTGACGTTTCTCACGAAAATACCGAAAAATTCTAGGCATTTTTCATAAAAAATACCACAAAAAACTTGATGTAACAATGAAATATGTTCAATTTTTCTGTGGATATTCTCTATCTACCAAATCTTGTTAATATGCTAAAAGATACAAAATATTACGAACTGAAATCGTACTATTTATATTATATTGACATAGTAATTTGAAAGTTACATGTCATTAACAAATTACATACATAATTCTCAGAAAATAACATACATGTAAATTATAAATTAGATGATCAAGAATTATAATCATATATAGTATGTCTAACTCTTTCGTATATAAGTGTAGATTCTAGATTAACTATGATCTCTCTATAAAAACGAGTAATATATTTATAATGCACGAGATAAAAATAGATATTATAATGTGGGTTTGGATTATTAGCTCATGGAATAATGAAAAAGCCGATGGATTTCCTCCAGAGCTCACCCGTATGTTGGATCTCTTACGATTCCAAATTGATTTGTTGTGTCCAAATTTATATATTATATCATGTGAAATATTAATATACAATTAAAAAATAATAAAAAATAAAAAATAAGTTAAATTAAATAATAACTAAATATTATGAAGGCAATAGTATCATCTCTTTTTTATCTCCACAATATCTGTACTGTAAATCTCTTCTGACGCTTTGGCTTCATTTTCCAGCCATGGCCTCCTCTTTCCTCCTCTTTCCTCCTCTCCATCCTCTCATTTGCCTTCTAGGCCATATCTGTCTCTGCAAGAAGCATCCCCTCAATGTCCCTCTCAGCCTCTGAGACCTCCGAGGTGGTGTTTCCAACCTCCCCCTATGGCCCCATTGAGACCAATGGCTACAACTACTCCTATGTCTGTAACCGTGCACGGTTCGCGGACCTTGGCCTCGACATCACCATGTTTCTCCTACTGTGACACCAAGCTCTCCTTCGTCAACAGAGTCAAGGACCTTGTTGGACAGAAGACGCTCCAAGAAGATCAACGTTGAAACCTCTGGAGAGGTTCCTTTCGTCGTCGGTCGCTATGCAGTCAACTATGTGAGAGGATTGCAAGACGTCAAAGGTCGCGAAATCGTGACAGATCTGAACTCCAGACCATTGAAGGTGTCCTCTTGCTGCAAGCATTACACCGCATATGATGTTGATGAATGATTTGGCGTCAGCCGTCTCACCAACAATGCCAAGGAAATGTCATCGTGAATTTTCTTGCTTCTCTTTTCTGATTTCTTGTGATGTTTATTCATGACAATATTTGTGTTTTTGTGTCCAAAGGTAAGTGAGCAAGACATGATGGAAACTTTTATCCTTTTGAGGTGTGTCAATGAAGGAGATGTTAGCTGTGTGATGTGCTCTTATAACCAAGTCAATGGCATCCCAACCTGTGCTGATCCTAGGCTTTTGAGCCAGAACATCAGGGGAGAGTGGAATCTCCATGGGTAACCTGCTCTATATACTCAATTTGATCTTGGAGAAAAAAGGAATAAAATAGTGCCTAGATATATGACATTGGTTTTCTGATATCGTTTCAGGTACGTTGTCCCTGATTATGATTCAGTTGAAGTCATGCACCATACACAAAGATGGCTAGGTTATACAGCGGAGGATTCAGTGATCTGGACTATGAGTTACTGTCAGTTTAAAAGCTTCGAGCATTCAGTGAACTTTACCCCGAAGCTATTTCTGATGTTAGTGCTGTATTTTTTTCAGGTTTGGATTTGGACTGTGGGGATTACTACACTGACTTCACTGAGAGTGCTGTTCAGCATGGCAAAAATAAGGAGCCTGACATTGATAACGCTTTGAAGAATCTCTACACCATGCTTATGAGAGTTGGATTCTTTGACGGCACGGCCGAATACCAGAACCTCGGGAAGAAGCTCATCTGCACAAAAAAAGAATCTCGACCTCGCTGCTGAGGCTGCAAGGGAAGGCATTGTTCTGCTCAAGAACAACAGCACCTTGCCTTCGAAGACAGACAAGTGTGAGACGATTGCTGTGGTTGGGCCTCACGCTAATGCTACTTCTGTTATGATCGGAAACTATGCTGGTAACTACTGCTTACTAGAGCGATAACTTGAATTAACTCATGACCTCAGTTAATGAAAGATTTGTGTCTACAGGTATACCTTGCCGCCATGCACGCCTCTTGAAGCCTTCTCCGCTGATGTTAAGGTTGAATATGAGTTAGGATGCGATATATGGTGCAACAACCAGCAGGCTAAATCCCATGCCAAGGAGATTTGCAGGGCGTGCCGATGCTACCATCATTGTTGCAGGGATTAGTTTGGCAGTAGAGGCGGAGGGCCATGACCGGTGGGATCTCAACCTGCTGGCAAATCAGGTTGAGTTCATCAAGGAAGTCGCCCAAGCTTCCAAAGGCCCTGTCATCCTGGTTATCTTTTGCGCTGGCGGTGTGGATGTCACGTTCGCAAAGAATGAACCCAAGATCAGTGCCATTGTGTGGGCTGGCTACCCTGGCGCTGAAGGTGGCCGTGCCATCTCCATTATATTTAGTAATATTCAATCATAAATAATCTATTGCAACAGAATAGTATCTCTAATGTTTATGTGAATCAGGTGGAAGACTTCCGTGACTTCAATGCAGCTGAGACCCGATGAAGCACTTGGCTGGTAATTTTTTATTAATTTAGTAATTAAAATAAGATTATCTCATTTTAAAATAAAAAAGGTAAATTAATTATTTTATATTAATTTAATAATTAAGATCGGATTAAAATATTTTATTTTTTATTTAAATAATTTAAAAGTAATTTTTTGTAAATTATAATATAAGACAAGTAATTTTTTTACTAATAATAATAAAATAAATATTTTTTCATAAATTTACAATAAAATAAGTAATTATTTATTAAAACTCTTAGGGCCTGTTTGGTTTGGGGTCAGGGATCGGGTCAGCATTTTTTTAGAATTTTTTTTTTTATCTTGTGAATTAATATTTATTTTTTATATTATATTAAATTAAATTATTATAAAAATTAAATAGTTTTTTGAGCTTTAAATTATTGAAGTCTTAATTTTAATAAAAAGATATTAGTTTACAAAAGTGGTTCACTAGTCTTGACCTTGACCTTGACCATGACCCCGTTCCAAACAGACCCTTATTTTTTTTAGTTTTCATGCAGTATTTTTCATCAATGGAGAAATATATTTTTGAATAAGTTTTTTTATAATTCAGGATACTGTTTGGTTCGATATTGGGATCGGAATTAAGGTCAATACTAGTGAGCTATTTTTATAAATAAATATTTTTTTATCAAAATTAATTCTATAATAATTTAAAGTTTAAAAAATTATTTAAATTTTTATAATAATTTAATTTAATAATGATATAAAATAAATAATATTAATTTTATAAAATAAAAAAATTCAAAAAATACTAACCTTAACCATAATTTTAAACCAAAGGGTGCATGTTTATGACATTTTTCGGAGATGCGATGCCTTCGAGCCATCAAAAGACACGGCACCGTAAGCCACGCACAGTAGTTTGATTTGAGAAGAACTCACCCAATCGAACCGAACCGGTTCGGTACATACGGTAGCTTAATTCGGCTCGACTAAATTTTAAAACCTCGGTTTTGGTTTCGATTTGTTTTTCAATTTACGCTTGACCCAAAACCAGAGCCACCCTCACGAGTCACCTTGCATAGTTGCATTGCTGTGACCGGTGACCGACGTGGACCTGATCTCCCAAACCCTTGCATCTCCGTCCCGTATCGGCTCCATATCTTGTGCGGCGCTCTCCGCCTTTCCCCTCCATCCTCTCCCTCCCCGAAGCCGCGCTCTCCGCCCTCCATCTCCGTCTCCATCGTCGAAGCGGCGATCTCCGCCCTCTCGCGACGCCACCGCCTAATCCGGTGAGCTCTCCTCCCGCCTCTCCGTCCTCTCTCTCGGCGCCACCGCCTAATCCAGTGAGCTCTCCTCACGCCTCTCCGCCCTCTCCCCTTCCGCCAACTCCATCCCTTCTTCTCTTTCTTCTTTCTCCTCGATCTGGACCTGATCTCCCAAACCCTTGCGTCTCCGTCCCCCATCGGCTCCGTATCTTGTGCGGCGCTCTCCGCCCTCCATCCTCTCCATCCCCGGCCTCTCCATCCCGGGAGCCGCGCTCTCCGTCCGGTGAGCTCTCCTCACGCCTCTCCGCCCTCTGCCCTTCCGCCAACTCCATCCCTTCTTCTCTTTCTTCTTTCTCCTCCTTCAATGTCTCTCCTTCCTCGATGGAACCGCTAACTCTTTCTCCGGCGTGATCCTCCTAGGATCTGCACCCTTTCCTCCCTCTCCATCCTCGATCTCTCTTCAACAATATCCACTACTTTTTCCTCTCTTTCTACCTTAGGATCTAAGCTTCGATCGCCTCGACGGCGAGCTCCTGCCGCAGATGCCGCTCAGTTCGATCGATCTCGCTGTGAAGGGGAACTCTCTCGCTGGAACCAAACAGGTCTGACCTTTTCTCCTCTGTCCCTTGCGTCGATCTTTTTTGCTTTTTCCTCTTGTTGCGCAGCGATTATATCTTTTAGGGCCTTCTTTCTTGTGAATGACCAAAAAAACTTTGAACCGATTAGAATGTTGTTAGAATCTTTTAGGCGCCTCGGGTTGCTGTTGGATTTCTACGTTTGGCGTTTGATCTCCGTGATCGGAAGACTTCAAATGAACTATGAGGGTTTGAAACTCCAGACCATTCAATGTGTTTTGGATCCAAGCCTATAATTCGACTTCTGTTGCACAGTTTCCGTTGTTTTAGCTTATTGTTATGGATGAAACATCTTTTGTTTGACATTGATCATTTTGTTTGATGAGCAACTGTTTTTCTCATCTGCATTTTGAAATGGATGATTCTGTAGATGGAACATTTTCCAAAGAAATTTTGTTGGATAAATTGCTAAGTATTGATTTAAGAATTTCCCTTGTTCTTTTTACAACCATCAAGTGGTACATTTACCATAGTACTCTTTTGATTTAGCTGCTGTGTAGTTCAGATAATATTGTGTAGGATAACCACATACTGCCCTTATGAGAAATGCATTTACTACAAGGAATGTCAATCATAAGATTCTGATGATGAAAAAAAAACTACTGTTAAACTGCATTTCATAAGGAATAATTACTAGCTTTTGGAATTTCATATTTTGGGTTTTCTATTATTAATTGCGTTGCTTGATGAAATATTGTAGTGGACTGAATTACAAGGCAAGGCACCCTTGAGCTGAGTACCGAATATTGGCACCATTTTGTTCTTGCATATTTGTTATGTTTCTGTATGGTTAGTTATATTTCCCTAGTCCATATCCAGCAATGTAGACTAATTTAAGGCTTGGCTTGTGAATGAAATGCAAGCAAAATGGAAAATGCTTTTAGTTGTATTCATGAGAGATTTGGTAACCTTCTATTGATAAATCTAGATGCAGATGTGAATAATATGTCATTTTTTTTCTGCCTTGATTTGGTGCATTTCTTGCTTTCCTTAAGAATGTTTTATTGAAGAGCTCGGTCTTCATGTTGCCCCTTTAGCGTTTTATTGTACCCCAGGGATGAACAACTCCCTTGTGCCCTCGCATTTATGATTATAATCTTTTCATTTGCGAAGTTTCTGTAGTTGCATCTGATTGTTATGGGTGGAACATCTTTTGTTAATATTTTCTACTTTGATAAGTTATTTGAGAAGAAATTTTTTTTCCATTTATTTCCTAACAACTGAGTGAATAAAATGATTGTAAACAATTAGAGCTCTCTAGCTTCCTTTCATTCTAGCGGATGTGAACAAAAAAAACCCTCCTCATTTTATTTACTCCAATCAGAAATGAATATAAAAAATTCTCACTCATTTGTTAAAAACTACTCGTTGTTAGGCTTTTTCAAATGGAATCCCTTGAATTGTTGTTTTTATTTTTTAGTGTAGAAAACTAGCTTTGTTTTTTCACTTTTGCGAAAAAAAAGAGAAAAATTGAATGTAGTGGAAGAGGATCAGTTTTAACGGTAGTGTGGGAGAAATGGATTCAGAAGTGGGATGACGCTTTACAATATGTACAAGATCAATCATTTAGAAAAGGTGGGAGGAATCATGGGGGATTGCAAATGGGTACAGAGGTTTCCTTTTGCGTTTTTGTCTCTATTTTGTTTACCTGCAATCAGGGATTTTTCTGATTTGCCGAATTGAATGAAATGAACTATTATTGTGTAAATGGTGAAGATTTCTTGCTCATTGCCTCCTATTAACTCTGAACTAATTATATATTAATATTGTGTGAATGTGTTTATCATAATTTCTTTATATTTTTGGGTTTTGGGTTATTCTATGGTTGGCTTTGTTTTTGTGTTGTGTCTTATTTGATAAGAGTTGATTATCCCCATCCATATGTGAGATTGTTTGCTAAATAATGCATGTTGCTGATGTAAATTGAACTTTTTTCTCAAAACATTTGACATGTATGTTGTTCCTAAAAAAAGGTTCCCAAGATAATAGACAAATTTGATGGTTAATTTTTATCTTACTGCCATGTATTGTTCGATACAATGTTGATAAAATTGTCAGATTCAACCAATTTAGGGATCCTAGCGATTGGGATTCACACTTGAATTGGTTTTGGATGGAATCGTTTGACTCAGGAATGACTAGTTAGAGTTGACCTATGATTTATGAGTCATCCTAAGTCAATTGAATTTTATCGCGATAAAGCCCGTGCAATGCACGCTATATGTCAGCTTCTCTTTCCTCTTAGGCCTCCACTTTTTTGTCTTCCGTCGACATGAGTTGCAATTGTAAGCTTTCTGACGGTTCTTCGAGTTCTCTCCAAATTTTCTTGAGGTTTCTTCAAGCCCTCAGGCCTTCACGATATATGTACTATCTCCATTGTTATTCCTTTGTCTTTTTTTCTTTTTTATGTTTGATCAAGCCTTCAAGCATGTGTTAAGAACCTTTTTGGGTGTCTCATCAAGCTTTCCCGACGATTTTCTCTATGCCATCAAGCCTAGAAGCCTTCAAGCTTATTTTTTGGATTTTTTTGTGCACCAACAACGCTTCAAGCCTTTTTTTCTTTACCATCAAGCTTTTTTTTTAAGCAACTAAAATATATCGATTTTATAGCCTTACTCTAGTAAGCAATGAATAAAAGATACAAGTATTTGTATCCTTATAAAAGCACTGAAGCAAAACACAATTGGGATTGTCGTGTCTCGAATCTAAAACCTTTAGTCTTGAGAATGTAACAACGTCGTACATTTATGAGGCCGAAATACCATAATCATGTAAGACTAAATTATTAAACTTATACATATAATAATTCACAAAAATTACACTTATAACCCTCAAAAATAAATCTCGATAATATCATTAAATTTTTTCGTATTATATTGTCATAACTTAATGCATTTTTAAGTACTAAAGTAAATAAATTTAATCTGAATTCTCATATCACTCTATAACTTAGTTGATATTGAAAAATTCACATATAATGGTCAAATCTGTAAAAAAATGAGTAATCTCATGTTAAGATAACATTTTCATATACGTATTATGTAAAATTTCAATAAGTATCATAAATATAATTCTATGAAAGTTTAACAAGAATAAATGATTATAATTCATAAAATAAGAAATCTTTCAGATAATTACAAGTCAAGCAAAAAATGAAGTTGTTGGTGTTCAAGGTAATTTTTATATAGACATATAGATATAGTTAAAAGATTTAGTTCAAGCAAAATTAAATTTCTTTTATACTTTAAGCAAATACTACAAAGACAAAATATTCAAAATTAATAATTATGATATTTTCAAGATCATCAATAAAAATTCATTTAGAAAATCATAAATTAAGTCAGATTATACATAAATGGGCATATTTAAAATTAATGGCTATAATAGAAATTAAGAATTTTTCATAAAATGGGTATTATCAGGAATATACTGTTACTCTGATACTTGTGAATGACAATAAAATCAGTTTTTGACGAGAATATAAATATATGTTGATATGGTCATTTAATCTCAATAGTGAAATAAGATAAGAATCAAGTGAGCATTTAACCTCAATAGTGAGACAAGACAGAAATCAAGTAGGAGACAATATAGTAAAATAAAATATTATAGTATAATTTAATAATATTTACAAATCAGGAAGTTTTTATACAAGAATATTTGTATGATTTTTAAGTTCAATACAATAATTCAAATAAATATCAAAAAATAAATAAATTTTTTATAAATTTATATGCATGATTTATATATTTTCAAGATAAGTATATTATAAAAAAACATAAGACAAAAATATAATTTTTTTTGTAATACTTTCAAGTTATTAAGAAATATTTAAAAGTATATGTAATATATAATCATAATTCATACTTATTAAAAAATATAATTCACAAAAATAAGTTATTAATTTAATATTATCGAGAGTCACTTATTTTCTTATTTGAGAGCAAATCATGACAAACACAAGAAAATTAGTTCAAGTCTTTTTATCCGTATTTAAAACATAAAATGAATATAATCATAATTATCTATATCAAATAGTATGATTTTTAACACATTAATTTAAATACAATTTTGATTAGCATTTTTTGATTTTGCTCTAACATATATTAAAAGTATTGCCTAAACTTTAATTAAGAGTACGTGTCATAATAGTTTTATTTTAATTTATATTCAAGACTTGTAATACACATCTATTATACTTTGATATTAAAATTAATGAACATATATCACAATAAATCTAATTTGATCTTATATCCAATGTCACAACAATCTCAAGATTGAACTCCTTAAAAGGTATAATTGATTTTCAAAATGTGTACATGAGTTTTTATAATTTTAGAAAGAATTATTAACTTAGAAATATGATACAATAGTTTTTCAATTTTATTAATGATATTTCAAATTATGTTTGAAAATCATGATTTTGATATAGTACATCCTAAATTCTAAGCATTAAGATAGTTTTTAAAAATTCACTAAAAAAATTAAACTTAATTTCAAAATAGAAATAAATGTAATAAGATCATAATATGGCAAAGAAAATTTAGTTCATAAGATCATAAGATTAAATATATTAGTTCAAAGAATTCCGAAGAATAGGACGGTGATTGATATAAGAATAGAATTAAAATCAAAATCTCAAATTTAAGAATATGGAGAATATAAACTAGGACTTAATTGAGAAAAATGATGAAATTATTATTTAGTTAGAAAATCCAAGATTTTAAGAGGAAATCAAGATCTGAGCTACTCGCATATTATCGAATTCATTGTCCTTGCCAAACCATAGCCATCGTTATTCTCAAATTTCTTTTTTGTTTTTCCTTGAGCAGCCGCTGTTGCCATAATTTGGAAAAAGAGCAAATAATTCGCAGCAAGAGGAAAGGTTAAATTTTAGCTATTTTACAATCCCCCCTAAATTTTAGAAATTCACCTTTAGGTCCAAAAATTCTTTTTTTTTATTTCAGATTTCCACAGGTATCCTGACAAAAATATCCCCAGTATTGCAATCAAAATAAAGTTTGAACAAATAGTAAAAGTTGCATTAATAGAACCAGTCCTTTAGTTGTTGTTGCATTAATAAAGTTTGAACAAATAGTAAAAGTTGCATTAATAGAACCAGTCCTTTAGTTGTTGTTGTCAACATCTAATCTGCATCTCTTGGCTGTTGGCTCTGCTGCAATTGATTGAGAAAGTACTGCTAAGTTTTGATTAATTCATTGAAGATCCTCCCCAAATTGCTCCTCTGTTTCAAAGAGCAAAGAGTCAACCAGGTTTTTTAAATTCTAGATAATAGCTTTTACTAAAATTTTGGCATATCTGAATTTGTTCTGAAAGGTTCTGATATTCCTTTCACCCCAAATCAACCACATGAGGGTTAAGGAGAGTAAGTCTCCAGCTTTTCTATATTGCTTATCATTATTTTTTTTTCAGACTGTCCATAGACTAGTAATGGAGATTGGAGAAAGGCTCAGGTTCTGATTAAGCAACATTATCTGTCATGCTTCTTTGGTGAGGGGACAGTTGCAGAACAGGTGATCAGTATTTTTAGATTGACTGTTATATAGAAGACATGGATGTGAGGGATTTTTCAATCATCTTTTTTCTAATTCCTCCATAGTGAGAATTCTGTTATGAAACACCAACCAAGCAAAAATTTTGATTTTAAGGAGACAAGGTAATTTTCATATTTTGCTGTGGAAAAAGTTTTTTTTTTCGCTGCCAGTTAAAAATTTATATCCATATCTTACAGAGAAGCTTTTATCCCATCTCCAACTTACTTTGTCCTTTCTCTGGTCTAGGTTTTGAGGAATAAGGTCTTTAATTTCACTATCCAATAGAGAGATTTCAGGAGGGGTTTTTCTTTTAATTACTGTACCTTGTTCTTTGACTACTGCTAAAGATACTAATGGGTTTTTTTATATTGATAAGCGGCAGGGAAGAGCACATCTAGACTAATATCATTAAGTCATTTATCCTTCCAAAAGCTTATAGAGTTTCCATTATTTGATTCATATACAATGTCGACCATAAACTGTTCTCTAATATTTATCACCCTCTCTGGAAAATGAAGCATTTTCTTAGATTCTTGTGTTCTTGGAGAGAAGGCAAATCTCCTTGATAGAAGTTGGATAATATGGTGTTTTTCTATGGGCTTTATTTATCATTGAATAACTTGCTACCACTTCATTAACAGAATTTGATTAAAAGCTTCAAAATTTGTATTCCCAAGTCTAATTTCCCTCCTTGTACAAACTAACTCCTAGTTAGGCAGATGGTACTTGCTTTCCTTCTTAGTATCCCTCCATAAAAATTGGGCTCTCATCTGATCTTTTTTTTTTATGGCCCATTTTTGAAGTTGATAGAAAGACATCTAATATATAGGGGATGAAGACAACACAGAATTGACTAGCGCATTTGTACCACCAATGGAAAGGTTTTTCTTGTTCTATATTTCCAGTTTACGCTTTATTTTACTAATTATGGGCATCCATTCATTTCTGTTTATCTCTTTATCCTTTATGGGCATTTTCAAATATTTAAAAGTAAGCTCTTCAATCTTGTAATTCATGAGTCATGCAAGTAAATTAACAGTCTCTCGAGAATAGGAATCCAATCTTGGTACAAAACTCTTATGAAAATTAGTTTTCATCCCAAACAATCCCTTAAACAAATAAAGAATTGCTTTTAGATATAAGAACTGATCAAGATTTGCTATACAAAACATTAATATGTCATATGCATAGTGTAGATTCAGAATCTCATGTAGTCATCTAATTATTTCTTTATCTCATGAAGCATTTGGTGAAGACAATATATGATTAAAAAGGAACAGATAGGATGAGAATTGCCATTCAGGAGAATAAATATCTTTACTTTGATTATATCCTTGATGTAATAGATCCATTTCATGCCATAGTCCATGGCTCAAAAGAACCAATTCACATTATCATTTGCTTTTTTAAAATCTAGTTTCAACATATCTCCATGCATCTTTTGTTTCTTGTATTTGAAAATAATTCTTTGAATATTGTTTCACTTTTCAGAATATTTCTTCTTGGCATGAAGGCAAATTGAATAGGGTTAATCAGCAAAGATATTTGCTTTTTAGTTTTTCTGCAGGGAAGAGTTGTATGAATATAAATAAGCAAACATCAGTTTAAGATTTCTTTTAGAATTGACTAGAACCTCTTATAGAATAAAATAGGAAAATCATTTGGGACTAGGGTTTTTGATTCAGCTATACTCTAATTAGCTTCTTTAATCTCCTGCTCCTCAAATGTATTCTCCAACTCTTCCAAATCCATTATCTTTGGGTATGGCTTTTTCTAATCTGCATGGACTTTCCAGGTTTTGGCAGAACCAAAAAAATTTTTATAGAAATCCGCAGTATACTTATCTATTTCTTCCTTAATAATGTAAGTTTTCTCATTCTCTCTGAGTTTTATAATCAAATTTACTCATCTTTTATTACTGACAAATATGTGGAAGAAAGCAATACTTGCATTTCTCTTTTGTAACCATATAATTTTAGATCTTTGTTTCCACATTAATTTTTTTTCTATCTCTCCTCCAATTCCAATTTGAAACAATCAATTTCCTTCTCAGACAATTGATCCTCCTCTTAGTGTTTTTTCATGCTTTGAGATGTTAGCTAGAAGTTCTTTTTGCATGGTATTCACGTTCACAAAATGCATTTTGCACGATTGCTTTATATCAACTTGCAATTTTTTTAGTTTATTTATAAATTAGTAATCTCATCTGTCCCATTAGGGTATTTTTATCATTTTTTATTTACCATTTGCGCAAATTGTTTCTCCTGCTGTCACATGCTCTCAAGCTGAAATCTCGTTTTTTTTATTGTTTTCAATGGACAAGCAGATAGATACATGATCTGAAGTGATTTGCAGGAGGGTTTTGGCTACTGCTAGAGGGTATTTAGATTTTGAGTCTAAGGATATTAGGAATCTGTCTAATTTGGCAGAATTAGGCACTGTTTGTCTATTGGACAAAGTGTATTTTCTTTTATATAAAGGAATATCCACCAAGTTATGACTAGCTATTCGGTTATTGAACTTCATTCTATTCAGTTATTGAACTATATTTTATCTTGATCATTTCCTATTGTATTTTTTTCTATATGTTGAAAATCTAGTAACATTAAAATCATCAAACACAATCCATGGATAGTGCCAATTATCTTTGATTGTGTTGAGTTCTTCCCATAACTCCTTTTCCTTGATATTGGGGGTATATACTAAGGTGCAGAGCCACTTTAGTTATGTGTTTGCATTAAGGAGTAAGGCAGATATGGAATGGACATTTATATGGTGTTGTATTATTTGGAAGGAACTACTCTTCCAACCAAGTAGAATACCACTAGAAGATCATTGAAATGGGAGAGCTAACTAGATACCTATGCCTTTTTCATTCAAATGTCTCAAATTTCTTTTAGAGAAATTCTCTCTTTTGGTTTTCTGAATTCCCAAATCTTCTTTGATCTTATTGATCATGCATCTCACAGCCTTTTTTTTTTCAAAAAATTCCCAAACCCTTAATGTTCTAAGAGAAGATGATCATTTAATAATTTGGTTATTCCCTACACCCATGGCATTAGTTTTTTGTTTTTCAAGATTTTGTAAGGCCATATAAATGGCCTTGGTTTTAGGATGGTTAACATGGATGTCAATACCCAATTTGGGCAAATTTTTCTGAGGGCCATAAGGAAAATATGCAGAGATGTTGTGGTATAAGGAGCACATATCTATTTCTAGATGGAGCATGAATGATAAATAAGGCTTTAGGGATATACTTGGATAGTCGGTTATCTTTTGGGTGGGCCTGATAGTTCTTATGCTTTGGCGCAAAAAAGCAGCAACTACTATGCTTCCATAGGACGAACATTTTCCATGGGAGGGGTTTGATCTTTAATTACCATGATAGCAGGATGATTAAAAAGCTCCAATCGGTTCCAAGTCCCACTATACATCTTGCATTTCAGTCCAAGCCATTCATCTCCTTATATAATTTCATTAGTTGTAGTATAATCATTGACAAGAAAATTTGGTCCCAACGGTATGTTGCTGTTGGCCAACTTTGTCCATATCTTCTTGTCAATTCAATAGAGTCCCCTCTACATTCTTTTTTACATGATGACAATAGGACCCTTTGAATCATTAGATAGAAAACGACATCGTTTTAGCAATGGTGTGAGTTTGTTGTTTAGCTTAGGCTCTCCTTGGTAGTACTAATCTTGATCATGGTTCTATACTCATTGTCTTGTATATCATTTTGGGCGATCGCTTCTGCTGTACCCAAAACCATTCATGTCCATCATATTCTTAGAACTATGGGGTTTCATCTCCCATCTCTTCTAAAATTTCAATTTGAGCTTACATACTATCTTTCACAAGGAATGCCTAAAACCTTTTTAACTAGTAGTAAGGTTTTGATTTCCTTGAGATCCACCATTGTTTTCAAGGAGTGGTCCATCCCTAACACCCTTGCCAGAATTGATTTGTTCCAAAGCTAGTAGCCCTCTGTCTTGATCGCAATCCAAATCTTCTTCTTGTCTGAAATTGCCTTCAACTTCCAACGATGAATGGCACCCATCCAATCGTCCTCTCGAATTTGCTTCAAAGCCAAAGCCTCTTCAATGAGCTCCATTCTAGGGAAATGAATCAGAAATTTCACCATCTTAATTATTCTCACATTCCAATCTCATATTTCTAACCATTGCATCGTACAAGCATCTTGAATCTTAAATCCGGTTGGTGCACCATGGTTGATCTTGATCATTGCATAGGATGTCATTGAGTTGATACAAATCCTAATCTCGGTGTTTGTTGGGATTTCAACAAATCTC
The DNA here is from genome assembly GCA_005019695.1 of Trichopus zeylanicus subsp. travancoricus. Taxonomy (NCBI): domain Eukaryota; kingdom Viridiplantae; phylum Streptophyta; class Magnoliopsida; order Dioscoreales; family Dioscoreaceae; genus Trichopus; species Trichopus zeylanicus. The sequence goes on from RXID01022599.1 coordinate 1,601,125, forward strand.
ACTGGAAGATGTGAGGATTCACTTAGATCTCCTTGTCATCTTGTTGATCCCAAGCCCCATTGTGACGCTTGGTGCCTTGATCCTGCACGTCGCTGGCAAATCACAGGATTGTGACATTTTGGCACACGATGACCCTAGTCCATGCATTAGAAGCACGAAAAGATCATTCCCGGCATTGACATCTTTTTTCCTTTGATCTTAATCAATGATCTCCGATGGTGACGGCTCCAAAACCCTCTTTCCAGCAAGAACTTTTTTGAAAGTTTCTTTGAATTGCATTGCCTGGATTATTATGGATTGGACCTGACAGTGATATAGGGTTTGGGTCATTCGAAATATTGGGCTGGTTCCCACCCCCATACTCAAAATCCTCGTCGTCTCTAGTGTCTCCTCCTGGAACCCATAAAGGTTCGAGGAAAATCCCTATTAAGAGATCTTGTTGGAGCTTCGATGACGTCAATCGGGATGTCGGCATGGGAACCCCTCCTCACCATCAAGCCTTGAAGCCTTCAAACATGTCATTTTGTATCTTTTTTACTCCCATCATCTTGTTCATCGACTATCAAGCCTTGACCTTATGTTCTTAAAATTTCAAAAATAATCTTATGATTCATTATACAATTTGAGTCGACCATTGTTCTCTTATTATTTACAATATGTTTTGATTTTAACGACGTGGGTCCTATATAAAGCTAGGGTATGTTGGTACCAATTATAATTTTTATTGTGGCTAACAGGTCCCTGATTTCATGATCATTGGTTCACAGTGGGTCCTGCAAGAGGCAGTTAATGTGGTTGATATTGGTGAAATTTATCTGTATAAGGCTTCAGGTTTGTGTTCTTTTCATAAGACAGACTTCATTCTGTAATAATTTTTTTATGTGAAATGTAGATCTAAATTTAGTTATTTTGTTTTTGTTGTTCAGTTTGAAGAAACAAACCGTGTCATGAAGATTGTTATATAGTTAACTCTTTTATGACATGCCAGATTCTGGCTTTGAGCCTTAATTTTTATAATTAATTTCTTAATTGGCTGATATATGTTACTGGATTTGTCATTTCTTATAAACTATGCTATGCCTATTTTTGTGTTATGCTCAATATGGCTACAAATGGGTGAAATTGAGCTGTGGGCTGCTGCTTCCAATGCTGATCTATGGTTTAATTTGACAACAATTCAATCTTTTTTGCCATTAATATTTTTAAGTCAGTCTTGGTATTTATTGCTACATTTTGCAGTTTCGTAGGTACATCTGTCATAAAAGCAACGCGGACTGGCCACAGTTTGCCATCATGCTTGGGGATCGGTGTTCCAATGTGAAGGCCGATGTTCAACTGTGCTTATTTTACAGTGCAAAAAAAAATTTTTGTTTTTAATGTTGTTGGGCGTGTCTGCGTAGTTGGGTGAGGCGAGGAATGTGGGCGTGGGGTATCGGCGTGATGTTTTGGCCATGTGGTTTTTGTGGTAGTGTTGGTGAGGGGGATGCATGTCTGCATGGCGGTTGTAAGCGGTTGGCACTGCTCTTCTGACATGGTGTGCATGTGTCGGATGCATATGCGTGGTGGTGGCCAGGTGCATTGCGAAGGTGTAATTTGCCACAGTAGTAAATTACTAGGACCAAAAATGATTCCCTAATAAATGGTCTATGACAATATATTAACTTACCTTTAAGCAGTGAGTAAATTATCCAATCCCATTTTGGTTCAAAACAAACACGGCAATTTAGCATCCTAATTGCGCCAGAGTTTTGATAAGTCACCGCGAGGCCCATTAAGCGAGCTATGGCAGCTATAACACAGCCTTACTATGGCCAGCCAAAACAGCCACTTAAGGCCAACAACGCCCCGTCTACGGCCAATCTAAAGTCCAATAGAGTCCCATTTAAGGCCCAACAGTAGCCCACTTAACGTCCCAACAGTGGCCCACATGAGACCCAATAACAGCCCACTTAAGGCCCGCAGAGAGCCCACTGAAGGCCCAACAACGGTCTACAGGACATTTAAAACCCAATAGCAGCTACCATACAACTTCATAAGTAAGATGCGCGTGGTACAATTACGGCCCGACATCAACCCAAGAAAAACGAATTCTCCAGCGAACTTTTGGGTACATTACGTGCCCTAAACGCAACCTGTGTTGCCCAATTAATGAGCCACGTTTCAATTAATTAGTTACTTTACAATAAACAGCTTATGATTTTTGCACAACAATTTTAGCAATGGCCCATTTCTATTTGTAAATTTGAGAAAGAACAAATATCATAAAACGAAGTTCGATTGTTACATAACAAGGGACTAGCAGAAGCCGTTCTAATTAAAAAAAAAAAGGACACCAAAATTTAAACAACTCTACTGCTAAATAAATATACAAAGATAGAAGACCAAATCAAATGTAACAAGGTCAAATAGCTATAAATATACTAAAACATATTACAAAAAACTCACTTTTGGTCATTAATGGTTTCATTTTATTTTATTTTTATCATAACTAATTTTTATTGGTAAATCATCTGTGATTTCATTATTTGGTTTAATCTGGATCCCGGTTGATAATGTTTCCCAAGGGGTAAAACTCAACACAGGCCATTTTGGTACGACATTTCTTCAACAAACGGTAACGATAATTAGGAAAAATGACGGGTGGGCCAACAGCCTGAAGGCTGTCCGCCACAAATGAATCACTTTACCATGGTCTAGCTCACTCCACTCCATTAGGTCAACTGCTAACCTGCACACATGCAGAAACTCATTTATTTGATGAATAAATTCTCAGCTTCCAAAATTAAATTACAGAGCAAAACATGTTCAACAGCTTGGCTATTATTGACACAAGGTCGACCCTTATAATGGCTATTCAAAGTATCTCTTGACAAAAGCAAACAATCATTTCCAATGACAAAAAAAATTAAAGTGCTTTGTGTTTGCTAGTCTCTCCTCTTACTGTATTATTAACCCAAGGTCAAAGCTTATAATAATCAAATGCTAAGGCAACAAATATCAAACAAGTAATGGAACAGATACCCACACTCTTGTATCTCAGGCCATTAGAGCAATGAAATTCGTATAAAACAACAGTGGGGCCCACCAATATTCAGCATCTAAGCTAAACTGTCATAGTATAATCCCCGCAATGTTGAGAAAACACCTGTCTTATGGCAAATCAACAATCTTCGTCCATGACACTGACCAGCATATAACAGATTGGAAATATGTAAGTGCATAACATCTTAGTGATTACAAATAAATAATTTAAATTGACACAATTCAACAGAAATAAACAAGCACAGAGAGATGACCAAATGAAAAAAAAAATCAAGAATAGACTCAATTTGTTAATGATAAATCAAAGTCATTTTAATCCAGAAAATGTAATAAAGCTCACCTCCCCAGACCTTGATTTCCAGAACAAACGTTGGATGCTCTCTAGACATACGGCTTCCTTTCTATCTCTTCTTTTTCCATACATTTTAGATCCAGACAATGTAAAATGGCTCACATCCCAGCTCTCTATCTCTTCCTTTGCCATGGCCAAACGACATGTGGTTTCCTGCCTGCTGAAACAATCCAAGGAAGTGAAATATATAGAACATTTCCTATCTGAGCAGTACATCCACTTACTTTTATGTTCCCCAACCCAAAATTTGTCCATTTCAAGAACTATGACAACAAGCAAGCATATGCGGGTGTTTAGAGCCAGTGCGCTAAGGTGTAGATGGTCGCCTAATCAATTTAAATAAAACTATTAAAAAAACTAAATATTCAAAAATATAACTAATGATATCACATAAAACCAGATTTGAATAATATGCCATACTATGTTCTCAACTTTATTTCTCAGATATACTTAGTATTATTTTTTTTTTTGAATCATCGGGCAAGAAGTGATATGTAATCTTGACAAATTGGGGTAGGATAGGATTGATCTGATGAAATAATGTCACATGAGCAATGTTTTACTCAATCTCTAGTTGCCCCATGTGATTGAGCCAACTATACAACTATTATGACCACTTGTTGGTCCATAAAAGGCATATTTGTTTTGTGTGATTTCAAAATTCTAATAACTAAAAATCCATTGTTTGTTATATATAGCTTTTAAATTATGTAACTTTCAAATTCCCATAAATTTAGAGTTTATTGGTTCTCCAAAATTGGTTGGACTTCAAAACTCTAGTCTTTAGAATTTTGCATGTGAAATCACTTTTTTTTGTTTGAGCAAGTGGGATTTTTACTGATCTTATAGCCTTACTCTAATAAGCAAGGAATAAGAGATACAAATGGTTGTATCCGTACATAAGGCCTAAAACAAAACACATTAGGTACCCCCTCAAAACTAACCCCAGTATTACAGCCAAAATAAAATTTGAACAAACAGAAGAAGTTGCATCAACATAACCAACACTTTAGTTGCTGCTTCTAGCATATGATCTACTGTTCTTCTATTTCATAGAGCCAAGTCCCAACCAAGTTTTCAAATTGCAGCCAATAACTTTTGCTAAGTTCTTGGCAGATTTGGATTTGTTATTAAAAGATCCACAGTTCCTTTCATCCCATGTCATCCACATGAGGGTTAAGGAGATTAAGTCTCCAGCTTTTCTATATTGATTGTCATTATTCTTCCTCCAGACTGTCCACATGCTAGTAATGGAGGTTGGAGAAAGGCTCAAGTTCTGATTAAATAACATCACTTGCCATACTTCTTTGGTGAAGGGGCAATTACAGAAAAGATGCCCAGTGTTTTCCAGTGCATTATAACAGAGAAGACATTGGTGTGAATGGCCTTTCCATTCTCTTTTTTTCCAATTCCTCCACAATGAGAATTTTGCTGTGAAACACCAACCAAGCAAAAGTTTTGATCTTGAAGAGGCAAGAATACTTCCACACACTGTTGGAAAAAGAAGTTCTTACTCCTCTAATTTCAGTATCGAGATTCTAGGAGGTGCTCTTCTTCTAATTATTGTGCCTTATTGTCTGATTCCTGCTAAAGAGACTAGTGGGCTTTTTCATACTAATAAACAGCCAGGTAGACTATATCTAGACTCATGTTACTAAGCCATCTGTCCCTCCAAAAGCCTATGGAAATTCCATTACCGGGTTCATACAGAATACTGGCCATGAATTGCTCTTTGACTTTTGTCATCCCTCTCCAAAAAATAGAGCATTTTTTGGAATCCTCGTGTTCTTGGAGAGAAGGAAAATCTCCTTTATGGTAATTGGATAAGACAACATTTTTTCATAGATTTTCTTCATCATTGAATAACTTTCACTGTCATTTCATTAACAAAGTCTGATTAAAAGCTTCAGAACGTTGTATACCCAAGCCCCATTCTCCCTCTTTGCACAAACTAGCTCCTAGCTGGCCAGATGATACTTGCTTTCTTCCTCAGTACCCCTACATAAGAATCTAACTTTGATCTGATCTATTTTCCTGATAGCCCACATTGGTAGTTGATAGAAAAAAATCTAGTATATAGGAGATGAGGACAACATTGAATTGATCAATATAGTTTTGCCACCAATGGAAAATATTCTCTCCTTTCATGTTTCTAGTTTACCTTCTACTTTACTGATCATGGACATTCTTTCACTTCAATTCAGCTCTTTGTCCTTTATGGGCATTCCTAGATATTTAAAAGGAAATTTGTCGGCTTTACAATTCATAATTCCTACAAGCAAATTGACAATTTTCTAAGAACAAGAATCCAATTTGACCACAACTTTTGTGAAAATTAATTTTCATCTCAGACAGTCCCTCAAACAGATAAAGGATTACTTTTAAATTTAACAACTGAACAAGATTTGCTTTACAAAATATCGATGTATCATTTACATAGTGTAGATTCCAAATCCCATGAAGTCCCCTAATTATTTCTTTCTTGTGCCAACTAAAGCATTTTATGGAGACAATATGGCCCCGTTTGGTTTGGGATCAGGATCAGAATCAACCCATTTCCTAATTATTTTTTTCTTATAAAATTAATATTACTTATTTTATACTGTTATTAAATTAAATTATTATAAAAAATTAAATAGTTTTTCAAACGTTAAATTATTAAAGTGTTAATTTTGATAAAAAATATTAATTTACAAAAGTGGTTCTCTACTTTTGATCCTGATCCTGATCCTAATTCCGAACCAAAAAGTATGTGACTAAGATGAATAAGCAGAGAGATAAAGGATCTTCTTTTTATACTCTTTTTGTTGAAGATACTCTCATGAAAGTTGTCATTCAGAAGAATAGATACTCTTACTGTTTCCATCAAATCCCTAATATAATGGATTTATTTCATACCAAAACCGCCAGTCAATGATTTCTAGCAAAACGAACCAATTCACATTATCGTATACTTTTTCAAAATCTAACTTCAGCATAACCCTGTTCACCTTCTGTTCCTTACATCTAAAAATAATTTATTGACCAATTGCTACATACTCTAGAATGCATCTTTTTGCTATGAAAATATATTGAGTAGGGTTAATTAGCAAAGATATCTTTTTTCTAGTCTTTCGATTAAAACTTTAGTGAAGATTTTCAAACAACAATTCAAGAGACATATACGCTGAAGTCCTTTAACTAGTTTGCACTCTCTTTCTTAGGAATGAGAATAATTAGATAAAAATTTACTTTTTCCGGGGAAAAATTATGCAATATAAATCAACAAACATCAATTTAAGATTCTCTTTTAAAATTGGCTAAAACATCTTGTAGAATAAAACAGGAAGACCATTTGGGCTTGGGATTTTTTATTCAGTTATCCTTCATATAGTTTCTTTTATCTCTTGGGCTCCGTTTGGTTGGAGCTCAAACCTAAGATTAGTTCAGACTGACCGGACTATCTTCCAAATACCAAAAATTTGACCAAACCAACATTATTTAATTTATTTAAATTATAATTAGAAAATGACTAAAATACCCTTGGTGCATCTCAATCGTCCGATCTCGATCCAACAACTTAGACTCGCTCCACAAAACCCTAACTATATATTCCCCTTCTCCCTCCACCGCCGCCGCATTACCGCTGTCGAGGACCTGATTCTCCTCATCTAGGCCCAAACCCTAGCTGATCCGCCATCTGATGATCCCCTCCCCACCGCGGCAGCGGACGATACCAAGCACGTCCTCCACCCTCCGTCCGGCGCACTCGTCGTTTTCAATGCCTCCACCGACGAATGGCGCTGGGCTGCCGCGCCCGTGCCGATGTTCACCCGCGTCGCTACCGCTGCAGGGAAGGTTGTTGTCGTCGGCGGATGGGACCTGGCTTCACTGGAGCCAGTGCTGGAGGTCAGGGTCGTGTATCCTGTGTTCGGATGTTGGAGATCTGGGAAGCTAATGGCGGCGGCTAGGTCGTTCTTCACGTGCGCGTCCGCGGGGGATGAACGGCTACCGGCGAACCCCGGCGGAGACGAACGGCAAGCAGCGAACCCCGTCAGATACGAATCAGTCACGTCGGACCTCGTTGGAGAAAACGCATTCAGCGGCGAGGAAAGCAACTGTTTTGAAGGGGAAAGCTGAGGACATTTTTGTCCAAAAAAAATTTAAACCACCCGCTATCCAGATCAATAATTAAACAAGATTTATTTGATCGCATTATCGTTTTACGCTTTACCTCTTCTTTTGACCTTAATCTTGAACTTAACTTCCAACCAAACGAGCCCTTGTTCTTTAAATTCATTCTCCAACTCCTCCAATTCCATTCTCTTTAGGTACACCTTGTTCCAGTTTGTCTGAATTTTCTAGGTTTTGAGAGAGCCAAATAGACTGTTATAAAAATCCACAATATGTCTAGTTATATCTTCCTCAGTTATGTAAATTTTTTTCATCCTCTTTGAGTTCTATAATTAAATTCATCTTTTTTCTATTATTAATTGATTTGGAAAAAAAAAATAATATTCCCATCCCTCTCTTAAATCCACATGATTTTTTATCTTTATTTTCACATTATTTCTTTTTCAGCACCTCCTCCAATTTCAATTTGAAACCTATTAAACTATCAATTTCCTCCTCAAACAAAAGGTCCTCCTCTTACACCTTTTCAAGCTTTGTGATATTAGCTAGAAGTTTATTTTTCCTAACATTCACATTCACAAAATACACTTTACATCACTGCTCTATATCAGTTTACAACTGTTACAGTTTCTTCATAAGATTAATAACCCCATCTGTCCAATTAGAATATTATTTTCATTTTTAATTCACCATCTATACAAATTATTCCTCTTAGAGCCATATGCTCTCACACTGAAATCTCTTTTTGCTTTTTCTATTGTTTGCAGTGGACAAAGAGATAAAAACATAATCTGAAGTGACTTGTAGGAGGACTTTGACTGCTACTAGAGGGTGTTTAGATTCTCAGTCCAAGGACACTAGAAATCCATTTAATTTGATAAAACCATGAATCGTTTGTCCATTGGACAAGGTGCATTTTCCTTTTAGATAAAGAAATATCCACCAAATTGTGACTAGCAATTCAATCATTGAACTCCATCCTACCTTAGTGTGTTTTTCCTATATGCTAGAGATTTGGTAGCATTAAAGTCATCAAATACAATCCAAGGAAAGTGCGAATTATCTCTGATTATGTTGAGTTCTTCCTATAACTCCTTTTCCCTTATATCAGGAACATAAACTGAGGTACAAAATCACTTCAGTTGTGTATTCACATTAAGGAGCATAATAGAGATGGAATGCATACCTATATAAGGTTGCATCATTTGGGGGGAGCTACTTTCCAATTAAGTAGAATACTACTAGAAGATCTCTACGATGAAGAAGAAAGCCACATATTTATGCCTTTTTCACCCAATTGTCTTAATATTTCTTCACAAAAAAACTCCCTTTTGGTTTTTTGAATCCCCACATCTACTTTGATCTCATCGATCACGACTCTCACAACTTTTTTTTCAATAGTACCCAGATCCCTAATATTTCAAGATAGAATAATCATTTAACGATTTGGTTGCCCCCACACTCATGGCTTCAACTCTTTGATTTTTAAGATTTTGCAAGATCATATAAATGGCCTTGGTTTTAGGGTGGTCTACATGGATATCAAAGTCGCATAAAGACTCAATTTGGGTAAATTTTTCTAATGACTAAGAGGAGAACATGCAAACATATTGGGATATAAGGGTTACCTATTTATTTCTAGAAGGAGCATGAATAATAAATGAGACTTTATATGTACCTGGATTTTTAGCCACCTTCTGAGTGCACTAGATAGTTATTATGCTCTAATGAAAAAATGCATGACAGCTAGTAGCACTTCTATAGGAGAATCAACTTCTTCCATAGGAGGAGCTTCATCTTCAACTCCCATGAGAGTTGGGTGATCAATAAGAAGGGCAACTATCTCCAACTAGTTTCAAGTTCCCACACCCTTTCGGCATTTCATTTCATGTCACTCACCACCTTCCACAATCTCATCAATTGCAGTGTAGTTGTTGATAAGAAAATCCGGACCTAATAGCAAGTTGTGGTTGGTTAGATTCGTCCACATCTCCTTCTCATCCAACAGAGGGCACCCCTCCAAGCATGATGAGGGTAGGACCCTCTGATGCATTAAGTAGAAAACAACATTGTTCCAGCATTAGCGAGAGTTTGTTATCAACCTCCGGCTCCCCTTCATAGTTCCAATCTTGATCTTCCCCGTTCTACACTCACACTGCCTTATAAATCATTCTAAGTGATTGCTTCTGTTGTACTCAAAACCATTCGTTTCCTTTATATTCTTCGACATATGGAATTCCATCTCCCAGTTCTTCCAAAACTTCAATATGAGCTTCTACCCGTGTACCTCCAATAATATCCTTCATGACAACAAGAATATTTTGAACCTTATTAACTAATAGTAAGGCTCTGATTTCTTTGAGATCCGCCACTGTTTCCAGAGAGTGATCCACCCCTAATATCAATCCACAATCTACAAACCATTTGCTTCAAATCCTCAACCTCTTCAATGAGCTCCATTCTAGGGCAAAAATCAAGAATTCCCATATCTTGATCATTCCAACCCTCCAATCCTATGCTTTTGGCCACTACAACACATAGGCTTCTTAAACATTCAACCCTTGGTGCGCCATGGCTGACCTTGATCGCAACATAGGATGTCATATAGTTGATGTGAGCCCTAATCTCAGTGTCTGTCAAAATCTTGATGAATCACACCGGAAGTCGTGAGAATTCACCTAGATCTCCTCCCCTTTTGTTGATGCCAAGCCACATTGTGGCACTCAGTGCCCTAATCCTTTAGATCGGCAGTAGATCACAGGATTACGACTCTCCATCGTATGATGACCCAAATTCAGGCAGCAGAAGCACAAAAAGACCATCCCTGCTCTAACATCTTCTTTTCCTCTATCTTAATCAACAATCTCCACTAGCGATGAGGTTCAGAAATCTTCTTTCCAACAAGAAGAACCTCTTTCAAGAGAGCTCTAAATTGCACCAATTGGGCATTAGGAATTGTTGTCCCCCCTTCATGGGTCTGGATTTAGAGTTTGAGCCTTTTGAAGTATTAGGCTGATTCCCACATCCAATACTTAGAGCTTTCACCATCTTCGGGGTCTCCTCCCAGTGAGAGATATTGCTAGAACTCTAGCAAGGTCAATTGGGATGACAGCATGGAATCCATTTTTTGATAAAGAAAAGTTTGTAAAATCATTTGTTAAAATCTACAATCAAATAAAATACAAAACTTATAATTCTTAAATTTAGAAATCTAATAAAATAAACATCAAAATTCGAAAATTTAAATTTACATGTTCCAAAAAACAAACATACAATTAAAATTTTTAAATTTAGGATTTTGAAGTTACAAAATATTAAAAGTTTTTTTGTTTTATGGAATTTCAAATTTCTAAAAATTTTAATATTCCAAAAGTTCAGAATATTAGATTTGAAAATTTTAATAGTATATTTATTTTGAAGGACATATAAATTCAAAATCTTAAAATTCAGAGTTTGTTTTGTTAAACTTATAAATTTTGTATTTTGTTTAACTATAGAGTATAATTCATAACTTTACATATTTAACTTAAAATCCAAAATTCTATAATCTAATTAATTTTAAAAATCATTAAATCTCATATTTATTAAAATTTGAAGAATTCAGAATTTCAAAGTTTTACATAACAAATATCAAATTTTATGATTATCATAACTTAAAAGTTTAAGAATTAAAAAATCTCATGAAATAAAAGGGTCATAATATTTGTACAACTTTGAAATTTCATGAAATAAACAGACCCAAAGTTAACTAAGCAAAGGGAACCATAAAATAGCAACCACTTAGTGGTACTTGGATTAGTTGAGGGGTTACTTCTGCCCAATTGATCTAAGTGGCAGCTTTTTAAACATTAAAAACAAGGTTTACTATGCATATTGTGTGTGATGCCTCCGACCCAGCATGATATTGTCCCTGGACGTTAGCGGCCCGCGGCTCGCGGCCCACCAGACACCATGATTTTGTTTTTCCTATTTCTCCGAAAAATGACTTCGTTGTTAGGTCTACGACAGTCATTATATTTAGTCCAATTTTAACTTCGACACTTTGTTGATATGAGACAAGACAACTATTTCCTGTTATAGACACACTACCTACCTACTAGCCCATTGGGCCTTATAATCTCCCTCTCTTAAGCGCTTAACGTCCTCGCTGAGTTAACCCACACCAATCAAGAAGTGTGGAATGACTTTTATACCACTATGTGATGCTTTCGACCCAACATGATTTTGTCCCTACGTGTCGGCGGCCCATGGCCCACTCAACCCCAGGATTTTGTTTTTCCTAGTTCTCGGGCAAAAGACCTCGTTGTTGGATTTACGACAATTATCATATTTAATCTAATCTCAACTCCGACACTTTATCGATATGCGACTAAAGACAACGGCTGTCAGTTACATACCCACTACTTATCTACTGGCCCACCGGACCTTACCCAGTGACAGTTGATTATAAAAGAAAAGTTTTAGCACATGAAAAGATAGAGTAGAAATGGATATAAGACTTGTGCATATATTCATTGATTACATTCCTACCACAATTAGTACAGACCAAGAAAAAAAAATGCAAGAAATCCCAAAACAAGATTACACATATCCATACTAATTTGTCAAATGTATGATTTCACTAGACTCAAATTATTGACAAATTAAATATGTGAATCATCAAACTAGTTTCACCAATTATAAACAATGACATTATCCTATCATCAAAAATGGCAACACAAAAACTAGTTTTGTGTATTTAAACCTACCATCATCCATGTTTGAGATGACTCACGATAGATGAAAGGCCTCACCAACAAAATTTCAACTGAAACAGAAAAAAGTGAACAAAATTACAATACAAGGTTGGGGAATTTTTCATCTGGTGTCATTAAGGAAAAGGGTAACTGGGACGGTCATCCCGAGCAATTAAACTATTCACCCATATTTGAGGTCTGTTATTTACTGTTATATTAGTCAAGCATGTATTTAGGGAGAATAATTTGGCTGCTAACTTTCTCTCTAGATGGGGTCTACATAGCCCTTTGAAGTTGGGTCAAGTTTTTGAAATAAGTTTTTTGTCCAATGAGTTCTAGAAGATTGAAAATGAATGTAGACAATGTAAAAAATCTTCGCATATAATGCTAATAAAGGGGAAAGAAATCATATGAATACAAAAGGTGAAATAGGAGTTTAGTTCCACTATGTTCTTGTTTTGTATCACATTTTCCCTATTTAGCTCATTGCCCCTAATCTCTTGGCTTATTTGGGCCCAATCTCTATTGCATCAAAAGAGAGGATTTTTTTGTATGGGAAATGTGAGTGTTGATAATTTTTTGGTGCTATCTCCAGTAAAAGCAAACAACCATTTCCAGCATCAAATAAAATCAAAGTGATTCATGTATGCTAGAGTTGCCTAGAACTGTATTATTGATACAAGGTCATAATATTCAGATTAAATACTACCTCAAATGCTAAGGCAACATATATACTAAATAAGTAAAGAAAGAGATATCTACACTGTCATATCATAGGCCATAGATGCAACAAAATTCAGGTAGTCAGATTTTGTAAAATATTAATGGGCAATACCATTTTTCATCAGCAAAGCTAAACTATGAGAGTATAATCTTTGCAAATTGGAAAAACAGAAATAAGAATTTTCTGACTATCTTGTGACAAACCACCGATTTTCTTCTAAGACAAATCAGTATACAACAAATTGGAATGTAAGAGCGCATAACATGCTTAAATGATCACAAAAGATAACCTAAATATAAGCGAATATAAGACTGCTCACCTCCACCTCCTCCGCCGCTTGCACCGTGCGCCCTATTTCCCTGAGAAACCTCGCCGTGAACTAGGCCCCGACGAGCCTCGCACTGAACCCTAGATCAAACACGTTGTGTGTCGATCGGCGCGGGTCCCAGTGAAGTCAACGACGCCAACTCAAGAAGGGCGCAGACTTCGTGGCCAGCGCCAGCGGAGAGGCAGAAAAGAAGTGGTCAACGAGGTGGGCGGTACGAAGGACGAGGAAGAGAGAGGAGATCTAGGCAACGCGGCGGCGCCAGGGGTGGAGGAGCGAAAATCGGGAGAAGCTGCAGTCGAGGGCGAGGAGCGGGAGGGAGGCGGCATCGCATGAGGAAGGAGGGAAGTAGGAGAGGACCAGGGTCACGGTTAGGATTTGGTGGGAGAGTAGTCGATGGTGAAGGCGAGGGCCGAGAAAGAAATGGAGGGGCGGAGTAAGGGGTGGAGGTGCGCTAGGGTTCCCGCGGCGGCGGAAGAAGAAAGCGAAGAAGAAGAGGGTTTGGTGGCTGAGAGTAGACAATTTGATTTAGATTCAACACGAGGATAGACAACAGAATAGAATATCGGAACCGTTGGTTTCAGATCCAACGGTCCAATTATGTTGATGGCATTTGATCTTTATCGTTGAATTTGAAACCAACGATCTGTCTTAAATCCGGATTATAAGAAAACAATGGCCTAACTTCGTTGACCGTTGACTTCTGTTCAGTCAGCTAAGTCAACAACCTTAAGCTCAGCGCAAAAAGGTCCACAAAATTCATCCTCTTGCCTTTCCTGTTTTATTTTGACTAAAACACCCACGGCCATGAGTCCGTCGCTAATTTCTCAACGTCGCCTCCTTTTACTTGCTTCTATCTATTCCTGTTGCTCTCTCCGCTTATCCGTTGTACTAACTACGTTTGATCTTTTGGGGCCACCTACACAACCAGCAGCTCCTTCGCTGCCAACGTCAACCTCCTGCTCTCCTCCCTCTCCTTCAGCGCCTCCTACGGCGGCTTCTTCAACGACACCAAAGGCGAGTACCCGGACCAAGTCTCCGGCCTCACCCTTTGTAGAGACGACCTCACCTCCGATGTGTACCAAGGTTGTCTCGATTCTTCTATTCAAGGTATCGTCCACAGGTGCCCGGACGGAAGAGCGCGACCATTTTGTACAACGCGTGCCTCCTCTGCCACTCCGACAAAAGCTTCTTCTCTTCCGTAAATACTTCGTCTACTGATGCAGTTGATTGAGATCATCTTGTTTCTACGCAAAGAAAAGAAACAGTGTTGTAATGGTAGCTGTTGCTGTTATAATCTCGCTTCTCTTGCTGCAACTGTGTTGTTGTCTGTCATTCGGTTTTATTTGCGAAGGAAGACTGCAAACAGAGGACTGAGTGGCGAACCGTGCATGATAATTTTTCCAATGAAAATCGAGAAGCACATCTGTTGTTTAACTCGTTGCATTGCAGAAAGAAATCATTCTAATGTTTGTACTTTTCTTTGTGGGCACTGCTTTAGTCCGAGCTGCAAAAATGAGACGTAGATGCCTTGGAAATTCGTCTTCCTCCTCCTGCCGTTTCAGCTACTACCTTTGATCATGCCAACAATGAAGTCCACACCGCTGTTGTCCAATCTAAAGGTGATCCTCTGCTCAAGAGCATCTTCGCAGTTATTGCAGGAGGTAACACAGTCGTCCATGTTGCTGCTGCCCTAGGGCAACTGAGTTCGCACGGGAAGTCTGCTGCAGTGAGCGGTCACTGATAGCTGCTGCAAACTCGAGACTTGACACCCCACTTCACTGCTGCGAAAGGGCTGGCCATAGCCAAATAGCTCCCTTCATTATCGAATATTGAGAGGGAGGGAATTGAAGGCTATAATCTTTCTGGCTTACAGAGTGGAAGGAATATAAGCACTGCATTAAGTTGCAAGTCATGGCCATGTTGAAGTGGCAGAGAAGCTAATCGCCAGTGACGACGATGGATTGAGTTCCATGGTGAATGATCCTGGATATATCTCCACTCTATCTGACTGTCATGCGAAATTCTCAAGCAATGTTTGGAGTACTTCTGCAGTCTACTTGTTTCCAGAGCATAGTATCCCATGCAGGTCCAGATTCCCGCACAGCCCTCCCATGCCTCCGTCTTCCAACTCAAGGTATGTCCAAAACTAAATCTCAATACCTTATAATTATAATGTCCTTGAACAACAATTTTTGTGAAATCACCAAAATGCTATTGAAATGGATGGTGGTGCAAGTATGGCAAGCATCCTTTTGCAGCTTTACTTTTCCATGGCCTACGTACCAGACAAGGATGGCTTCTTTCCCATACACATTGCTGCATCTATGGGCCACGTTAGCGTCATTAAGGTGCTCCTCACGTATTGTTCAGACTCTGATAAGCTAATTGATAGCAAAGGAACGATGTGGTCAGGTATGTTCGCAAGAGTCCAAAGCAAGCTGCCTCGAGATTCACACACAGCAAAGGCCTGCCCGCCGCGAACCTGTTTCTGCTCCTACATGGATGGTTACATGGGCTAGTAACCACGACAGCCCACGGACAATGCATAAGTGTGATGATACCCTTCGGTAATGAATTAAGATTAGGGTTAGAAATTTTTAAATTTTTATTATTTTCTTTAAAATTTAATATTAATTATTTTACATAACTATTAAATTAAATTATTATAAAAAATAAATTAATTTTTCGAATTTTAAATTATTATAGAATCAGTTTTAATAAAAAAAATTATTAATTTATAAAAAATATTTTGTTAACTTTAATTTTAATTTTAAATTCGTTATCAAACGTGACTATATTAAAAAAACGATAAATATCCAACGAACATGCATGAAATAAATGTGTCATTAGTAACCGCATTAATACCCCGCCGCCACTCGTCGCCCCGAATTGGAAAGGTGCCGCCCCGCTCCTCTTCCTTTTTCAGAACCACCAGCCCGCA
Organism: Trichopus zeylanicus subsp. travancoricus; assembly: GCA_005019695.1. Classification (NCBI taxonomy): domain Eukaryota; kingdom Viridiplantae; phylum Streptophyta; class Magnoliopsida; order Dioscoreales; family Dioscoreaceae; genus Trichopus; species Trichopus zeylanicus. The sequence continues at coordinate 1,617,361 of RXID01022599.1, forward strand.
GACCCACACCCACAAACCTCCTCCTCCCCCTCTGCTCCGGCTCTCAAACCCTCGCTGCAATGGCAGATCGCAACCCTCACATCAGCCTCCAGCGCTTTCGCTTCTACCTCCGCCAGATGGAGGAGCGGAAAGCAGCCCACGGCGGCGGCCCGCTCACCACCGAGGAGGTCGTGGAGATCTACAAGAGTGAGCTTTCTGGGCTCGTCCGCAACTCTAAGCATGCTATCACCGATCTGAGCATCATCGCCGGCGAGCAAAGCGTCCCGCACGGGAAGGCCATCGCTGACGCGATCCTTGCCCGGATCCGCGAGGTGGGGTTATGTATTGTGCTATCGTCTCTATATTTAGTATTTTCTTCTCAGTTGAGCCCATCGGAGGAAGTTGGGAGTGGAATGGAAGTGCACTCAACCCACTTCCTTAGATCTCTTGATGCTAATCCTTGGAAAAAAAAATCCTTTTTTTTTTTGTGGATTCATTTTCTCGTAGAACCATCGAGTTTAGAGTAACAGGACTTACCATTTCAGGCTCCAAATGATCAAAAGTTGCCGGCCTTTTATCTTTTGAATTGCATTGTGAAGAATGCTGGTCGAGAATATGCAGAGCATTTTGCAGATTCCCTTGCTGAGGTAGTGAACTCATTTATTGATTAAAGTGAAGTTGAAGCATCTTTCATGTTTACAATATTCTATCATGCGCTTGTTCTGTCTTATCTTCTTTTCGATCATAAATTTTGCCTCCTTAAGATCTGATTTTAGGTTCTATTATAAAATCTTCCAAGTACTATTGTGCATACAATTTGATCTTCCAGCTCCTTCTTACCTTTTGTTTTCTTTGGCAAGGTCTTCTATGACACATACATCATAGCTGACAGTAAATTGCGTGATGACATGCATCGCCTCTTTGGGACCTGGTCAGGATACTTCCCTCCATATGTGCTTCGCGCCATTAAGGGTCAACTATATTCTTTTGCAAAAGAGCAGAAGAAAATAGCAAGATCTATGTCAATGGCACATCCCAAAATGGTATATTTCAGTCTTTTATTTCACAATTATTCATTGTTTGTATTATTTGGGTATGTATTATTTTTGGTCAAATAAGGCTCTGGTTACTTTTATGTGTTCATGTTGTTTTTTGCAAATTTTAGGAGCCCCAATAATAGTGTGAAGTATCCTCTAGATTGTTATGTTTCTTATTGCCAATTTGTGCTTTTTTTGTAATGGATCAGTTTATATTTATTTGCATATTTTTTTTAGCATGAAAGAAGATCCACAAGCAAGTTTGTGGATGATGTAGGAGGTCAAGATGGATCACCATCACATGTTCAGTGTCATCACCATCCTCAAGAACCTTGGAAGTTGCAAACAAATAATCTGCAATTTTTGCCAACACAAGGGCAGACTGTTGTTAGTAAACAGGTTCTGCCAAATCCCTTGTTACAAGAACCTCTTCTTCAAATGGACAACCCAACAAATGTCAATTTTTCCAAGAATGCTGGGATATGGCCACCTTTGTATCCAGGACCACCAGGTACTTCATCACAGTTGACATCAATTACTCAGAGTACCACTTCGGTGATTCCTAATTCATATGTGACGACATTCTTTGAGCATAGCTTGATCTCCCTGAATCAAGGAACCTCAGCTCAGGTACTAGATTGGTCTTTTGTTGTTATGTTATATTGTGCTTAGAACTTAGCCACATTCTTACTTTAAGATCAGCAAGTTTATTTAGTTTTAAAGTTTGATTTTTCCAAATCAATTATGTCTTAGCTATTAAATTTTAGTTTTATGACGATATTTATATGTTCTCTTTTTACATTGCTTTTAATGTGTTTTGGGGAGAAATTGGGCAAGTTCCTACAAAATAAGTGACTTTTGCAAGATGCCTTGTGGATCAACTAGCCATGTTCAAGTTTTTTCTTTTGTACCATATTTATCATAGCATACAGTATTTAGTTTCTTTTGCTTTCATTAGGAGATAAATTAGGAAAACTTGATTATCTTTTGATTTAAGTTGCCTTTTAACAGGGTCCTTTTGAAGGTGCAAAGGAATGGCCACATTTAGCGTGTTTCAAGGGAAAGGATGACAGGGTGATTGCTGTTCCTGCAGATCAAAATCACAATATTTGTCCATTATGTAGAGAACCTTTTGAGAGCTTCTACAGTGATGAGAGTGAGGAGTGGATGTACAAAGGGGCAGTTTACCTAAATGTAGAAAGTTCAGGTCCCATTGTTCATGCTAAATGTAGGCCTGACCTGACCAATGCTTTTGGTCAAGCAAAAAGGTAAGCCTTTCTTGGTAAATACTCTTGATAGAATTTAACCAACTCACTATTTTTAAGAAACCATGTTTATTTGTAAAGAAAATAGAGATGAATTATGAATTAAAACATTCTTTTATTTTACTATGGGCATGTAGCTTGTGGGTATGAGACTCTTTTCTTTTTTGGGCAAATTGTTGTGATATTTTGCTTCTTTTGATATACTAAATTAATTATTATTGTGTTTCTCTTTGATCCTTAAAAAATGTATATTTAGATGACTAATGGATGTCTTATGTCTTCATTGGAGGATTTTCATATCCTTATCATAAATTTGTTGCTTTGAAAACTAAACAGGTATTTTTGCTTAATTTGGACTAGGATACTCCATCATAAATATGGATAGAGCTATTAGGTATTTGTCTTGATGTATCTAGCATAGTGTGGGATAGTTACATGCATAAGATGTTCATTGATGTGTATAAATTTATTTCATACTTTACATATTAGTTGAAGAGTTGCCTAGAAATGATTAGCGTGGGTTGGCCCGTTGCCATTCTCCTTTTAACACAAGCAATATATAGGAACTGAATATCTATTGTGTCTATCCAATTGTAGTTGTTCTCTAATTTACGGTTCCATGAAGCCTCCTCAAATGGGGTTGTTACACATGTAGTTGATCTCGTTTTAAGGTGCAATCAAAATAGCTAGAAAATAAGGATTGATGAGTCTCTATAGTAGTTTAATGAACAACCCTTGCGAAAATTTTATTCTCACTTAGTCGAAATGCCATAAAACATGAACAAAAACTCATTTTATGCGAACCAAAAAGAGAATTAGGGAGAAAAAAAATTATAACGTAAGCATATTCTTTGCTAATGATCATTCACTTCAATAATTTACTATATTTTAATAGGTGCATATTTGGCCGCACCCTACATGATTAGAACCCATTACTCTCCAATTAGAGAGTGACACGAGTCCTTTTTATTGGTAAAATCCCGTTCTCTCTCAATTCCATTTATCGAGAAATTAAAAAACAATATGATTTGACAAAGAATTCAAACAAAGGAAAGCTTCTCTAGTGAAGCTTTTTCCAATTTTGTTAACTTGCAACGAAAACGAAGAAGTCTCTTAAGTATTTTAGGTATCGTTTGGTTCGAAATCAGGATTAGGGTCAAGATCAATACTGGTAAACTATTTTTATAAGTTAATATCTTTTTGTCAAAATTAACCTTATAATAATTTAAAGTTCAAAAAATAATTTAGTTTTTTATAATAATTTAATTTAATAATAATATAAAATAAGTAATATTAATTTTGTAAGAAAAAATTCTGAAACGAGCTGATTTTGATTCTGATTTTAAATCAAATGGTGTCTTAGGAATTTTCATAAGTTTCTAGTTAGATTTTTTGGTTTCTCGATGAACTAAATTAAGAGAGAAGGGAAAATATAGTAATAAAAAGGACACTTGTCACTCTCTGATAGGAATGAGATGGGTTCTGGTTGCATGGGCCGTGACCAAATCCACGCTCTATTCCAAAGTTATAACGACAAAAACAACTGTTTAAGTGTAAAAATACTAGCTTTTTATCATAGTCATAGCAAATAATTAAATTGTTCATCAATAAATTCGAGAAATCGGCCAAGCGAACAGATTGCAAACACTTCAAATTCTTGCAATAGGTTTTTGAATGATATTCTATGAACAAGTTAAAATCTTAGCGACTATATCTAGTTATTAAAATTTTGAATTGATGTATAACTATGCTAATTATAAGAGGATTATAGGTAAAAGCTTCTATTTGAATGGATGTGCACCATGAACCAATATGGCAACAAATCCATGAACATTTAATCTAACACTCATAATTGGTCATCCAAGAATTCGATGTTATTCAAGTCATGGACCAAGACATTGTAGGGTTGAATTTGACTAATAATCAAATTTTCATCCTCTATATAGATGATCTCTTTTACAAACGATAATTAGACCATAATAAGAGTATAATGGTAATCATAGAGTTCATGCCAACATCTAGATTTTTTTAGTACAATTGTGTTGGATGCTTGGACACTTAAAACCCATGTCTGCCCTGTGCCACTTACAAGAAGACGATATATCTAGGACTATAGTATGTTATTAGTGATATACTGTAGAAATCATTGATGGCTAATGGTCATTAGTTGTCTTCTCGCTCAATTGGGATCCAAATTATAGAATTTAGTTAGGGCTCTATTAGATGTTGGGTATCTAACCTTCTTTATTTTAGTCAAAGAGGCTTCTCTTTAGAAAATTAAATAAAGGTGGGATTTATGTAGCAAGTTACTTTGTTGTTGTGCGATCCATAAGCCCCAAGTTTTTATAAAATTAGGAACAAAGTGATTCGAAGTGTAGTTAGAAGGTCGTGCTGGTGAATATTGGTATTGATTAATCAGTCTTTAACAGTCTGTTTAGATAGGTTTTTCATTTATTATTTGACTTTGTGAAGATTTATGCAGCAGGCCCAATGTAACTTGATGGTGTTTATAATTTCTGATTTTGTATTCCATATATAGTGTTTATTGCTCTGTATTGTTCATATTCTTCAAATTATTTCTCCCTTCGCCTATTTAAATTTTTCTTACTCTTTTCTCTTTCAAGGTCTTCTGTGATATATAGACTGGAGTCAAGCCTAGCTTGTGTGCTGTCATGTTTCACCTCTTTGAAATCAGGCCATAAATCTTCTCCCAATCTGTACTATGCAAAAGTGAGACTTGACTGCTTCCACATTGAAGAAACAACAAAATTGCAGGATTTGGGAGCATGATAGGATCTGAAATGGTAAGTTTCAGTTGCAATCTTGGGTAATGGTTTATTTTTTGAAAACACATGTAACTTCAAATTGCTTGCTTTATTCTCCCTCACTTCCACATATTATAGGGAATGCCATTCAGACAACTAAACCATAAAATTTTGTTTCAAAAGTGGAAATTCTTAGGTTATAGGTTTATTTAATGCATTTGTGTTAGATATTTGACATTAATTTCACCACTAATTTTGTAATCCAGTGAGATTCTTTATCCATAACTTACGCTTTTTGTGGTTTGACTCTCATACCTGCACACCTAGATATGGATATTTACAGTTCTAGACCAACGAATCAGGTAGTAATTTATTTGTTTTTTTTGCTTGAGGGTATGTGTTAGCATGGTAATATTCTTAATTAAATCATTCTAAGGAAACTAAAGTTACTATATTTTTGTTATATTTCTGACACCTATCAAGTATGATGTATACGATGAGGTCTTGATGAATATTATTTCAAGTATTTGCTAACATTATAATAGTGAACCCCATGGACAAGGATGTTGGAGGTTAAAATTTTGATCTAGTTCTTTGCATCATATACCTTACTAATAAACTTTTGGCCACTAAATCCAGATATTAATGGGTGTAATGTATCCTTGTTCATTTATACCTTTGGTTTTATATTCTTAATTGTTTTATTAATAGATCTTTTGTGATGTTGGTGGGTATGTATGAAGTTCTTTAACTTTACATTTACATATGTTGTATCATGCTGAAACACAATAAATGTTGTTATTACATTTATGTCCTTTGGCAACGATCTATAAATTGTCAGAAAATCTAGAGATATAGCCAACATTCCAGAGTGCTGGCTGTTTGCGCGTTTAGTTTGATTAGTCGAATTCTATCTTCAAACTAATGACCTTCTTGTTGACTTATGGGCTATCCATCAATATGTAGGCTGTGAAGGAAGTCAAGTATGAAAGAACATGCAAGTTCGATCATCCAATTGGAGCTCTTACTTACAGCCCTTCTGCATCATATTTAACAGACATGCCTGTCACTCCTTACCTCTTGGGATCTCACTGGTTCCTTGGATCCTTCCTCATCATCCATAGAGCTAGAACCCAAGTTCCATCCAACAAGAGGGGCTACTGCTACATCTTCAGAGTTGTCGCCATCCACATACTTTGGAAGTTGCAAATAATTGCCTCGCAACCTCATCTGCACACAGTTTGAGGTGTTGTCGATAATCCTGTTTTGTCTAATCCCTTGCTATAGGTGCCTCCTTTGAGTGTCTCATGGGTCGCCTGCTGGAAAGGTGTTTTAATGTTACCATAGAATGGCATCATTTATTGTTGTCTCAATCCAATTTGTTAATAGTAAAGTTTTTCCTTTGAATTTTGGAATGGTTTTGTATATATTTTTACCTTTGTATATGTCGTCGAATGAAGAACAGAATGGGCGACAATAAAGTTCTGGTCCAAAGGCATTTGGATGATGATATATGGATCCATTTTCTTTTCTAATGTACAAGCTGAAGAAAATACACAAAAATGAGATCCTAAAAATCTATAATGGGCTCTCCGATCGTTAAGTTTCGCTCTACAGTCCATGGCAGGTTGAAGAGCTTGGCCATGATGAACTTGAAAATTTTGTTCACATTTATATTGTGAGTAGAACTCGAGAAGAACAGCGTTGCATCCATGGCTCGTGCATACGCTCTCGCCTGCATCAGAAAAAACACATTAGAGAGATGAAGATGAATCAAATGAGTTCGGATAAGCTACTGAAATAATTTTCATGGATGGTCCCAATGAAAACTACGTGATCTCTTTATGGCGGGATTCATGACAACCACGAATATTTGTTCTTGGAACTTCATTAATGACACCCTTTTGAGTGGTAAAAGCAGGCGTCTACAACATGTAGTCATTCATCCTAATGAAGAAATCCTGATTCTCGCATGAGAAGTTTCTTTCATATTCATGAAGATTATGCCGCCAATCATATTACTCGCCTCGTTTACAACTGTCCACTGCATGTCAATTGGAAGTTGGATGAAATCGTCGAACTTTGTTCCAATTAGAATTGGAATTGCCGTCTACACAAAAATAAAAATAATTTTGATTAATTTTCAATCTGAATTTTTTTAATTTCTAATCAAACGATTACCTTGTTCCATTTTCTTGCTCGCCAATACCAGCCGATGGCGCTGTACAGATGAAACGGAAAACATATAAACAGAGTCCACAAAATCACAAAAGAAATCCAAAATCAAGATATGAGCAAAAAAATTGCATAATTAAGAAAATTTTGCCAAAAAAAAAAAAAATCTCACTTGTATAGTGTTCGTCGGCTTGTAAGATCAAACATGATGAAAATGGAAGCCGCGTCTTTACAGGCGATAGGAAGATGATCGAGGTGTTTTTTATCACCTAAAAAAAACATAAAAAGAATCTATATTTGTTAATAATCGAGAAGAAAATTTTGACAAATAATTTAAAAATTAATGTGTTTGATTTTGATCACCTCCAACATCCCAAATACTAAACATGATCCGAGCTCCTCTCACAACAAGCATTTTGTCCATCAAATTCAACCCCTTCATCTGCAACCCCCTCTGCTCCTCTCCTTCCCCCACATATTTATTCTACCATAAATAAATAAATAAATAAACTTAAAACAAAAAAAAAAATTTACAGAATACGGACTGATTTCTGCGAAACAGAGTTGGTATGATACCATGAAGCTTGTCTTTCCAATGTGGCAATCGCCGAGAAGGCTGACCTTTAGCGCCACCACGTCGGAATCCATGTCCACATCAAGGTCCCGGCACGCCGGGGCGACAAAGGAAGCCGCCTCCACAGCGTCGTCCAGGACCTCCGCATTCGCGCCATGCAGGCAAGACTTGAGCCGGCGGTACCGGACCCCGCCGCCGCCGCCCACGCAGCCAACGCCAACGCCAACGCCTCCTCCGGGGCAGGAACAGCAGAGCAGCCGATCCCAAAGGAGCCGGAAGAACCGACGGAGCACCCCGAGGCGCAAGGCAAAGGCCCACTTGATGTCGAGCCGGACGAGCGCCGGCCTCCGGTGGTGGTGGTGGGCTTTGGTCATGGCGGCGAGAGGGCCATGAAGAAGAAGGAAGAGATGCTATTCTTGTTGCTGGTTGCTAACGGCGGTTTGTTTGGTGCTTTGAGGTAGCGACCGAATGGTATGAAAGAGACCGCGTGTGGAGGGGACGGTTGACTCCATTTTAGAAATCCATCGGAGCTCTCTCTCTTCTTCCTTCTCTTTCAGTCCTAAGTCGCCGGCTTCTTGTTTTCTTCTCCCTTTTCTCTTTATCTATTTATTTATTTATTTATTTATCTCATTAATTGAGTTATTATTTTATTTTTACCGTTCATTTTATATTATTATTAAATTAAATTATTATAAAAAAATTAAATAAATTTTAATATTTTAAATTATTAAAATATTAATTTTAATAAAAAATTATTTATTTATAAAAATAATTTATTAATAATCTTAATCTCCAAACAAATGATACTCTACCTTTTACCGTTTCATTTCTTCGAGCTCAAAAACCCAGAGGCTTTTTTCGTGAAAAAGCCCTTATATTTGATTAATTTAAATTCACATATTTTACAAAAAGTTTTGATTTAGGCCCTTGACCAAATCTAAACCTACTTGGGTTAACTTTAGGGATTAAGAGACGATTAAGAAAGTATTAGTTGAGCTAATCGCGATTGATTCTGAGTCGCCGCGCGGAGTCTCTCGATAGACGGAGCTGTCAGAAAATTAAAGATCTGAGACACATCGACGTCCGGACTTGGTCGAATCACGAGACAAGAACAAAAAACACTGCAACGCGGAAGATGCCGAGACAAAGACGTGGCACGTATTGTATTAGAGTCCCGTTTTGTTTTCGCTTGCTTTAGATTAAAAACTTGGATTAATTTGACCGCCGTATGTAACATCTCTTTCGCGTAAGACCTAATCTTTTTATTTTTTTATTTTTTTATTTTTTTTAGAAAAGACCCTTGAGGCGTACATTCTCCATACAAAAAATGGGCAATTTTATCAAAAAAAACCTCCTACAAATCCATAATTACATTTTATCGGTTTGTGTGTTGCGTCATATTTTTATATTCTAATAAAAATCTCTTTTTCGTCAATATCTCAAATTTTTGTAGCTGCTATCTAGGGGGGTAATATAAAAAATTGGAATATTTGGGGGGTTCATATGATTATGGCAATCTTAGGGGGGCTATACGTAAGATCCGTATATAAAATCTAAAAACGTCCGCTTAAATTTCAGATTTTTTTTTTTTATGGGATATATCCCTAACAAGTGCCATTAATTAACAGGTTCCATTAGCAAAGGGACAATGGATTTAGTTATCAGGCACGACAACGAAGAGTCGGTGGCGCATAATTAAAGCACCAATCAAACACAGGCGATTTTTGCAAAAAGCCCCTTGTTCTTGGCCGGACATTTTGCATGGAATTTATGATCAAAACCTTCTTCTTTTTGAATTCATGTTCGGAGGCAACGACATCTTGCTCATTTTTTCAATCAAGTCATGTTTTTTTATTATTATTATTATTATAATTTTGAAGGAGCCGGGCCATCCAAAATGGACGAGGTCCATTCAAAAATAGATGGAATCAGATCGATGGATTACAATTTTGAATTAGCAAGATTATTTTTGTTTCGAAATACTTGACAAGAATTGAACTTGATTTTTATAAGTTTCCTTGAAATTGGCCCAGTGGAACAACAGTAGAAGCCCAATATTATAATGGAGCGGCCCAAACACCTGCTTGTCTCGAGGTCGACGGCAGGATATATCAGCGATGGTACTGCAGAGACGAATGCACCCAAGCCCTCATCTTGCGAGCAGATGGGGCATGAGCAGAAAGAGGAACGATATCGAATCCATGAGCTTCAAAACCGGATAAGCGCCATTTACATGGATGACTACACAAACTAGTAGAATGCCATGGACAACAAGAAACACATAACGAGGTGGTACGTGAGAAGAGCCCACCGAGGCTCCTCTCCGTGAGCTTCTCCCCGCTGGCTTTCATCGACCCCATCTTCAATCCTAATCTTGCTCCGATTGTCTTGAGAAAATATATGTCAGGCCAAGTGACCACGACGATGGTAACGAGAGGCGCTGCAAAAGCCATGCCACGAGTAAGAACCCTGATCGACAACAATTTGCGAGGGACGGCCGCGAAGGCCGCCATCCCGAACGCCATGGCCATGCACGCAAAAGACACCCACAGAAGCGCCAGGGAGAAAATAAGACGACGCACCAGGACCCTGATATCACCGATAAATGGCCCCGTGTGGATGAAACTGAATGTGGCTACGAGGGAGCACACCATCGCAAATGCATCTGAAATCAGGAACACCTTGAAGGGGTACGTGTTTGCCAGAATTTCTGTGCGCGCCTCGCTCTTCAAGCCACCGGGAACAGTGAAAGCAGCTGCAAATGTGACCGTCGTGATCAACACTGAAGCGAGCGCTAGATTCATTGCTAATGACGTGTACTCCGTGGTTGCCTTCTCTAGGCTACCTCCTTTTAGATTTTTATCGTCCATTCTTCTAGAAGGAAATAGAGCCCCGACGTCAGCCATACAACTGATGATGTAGAATTGTTTGATCTGTTAAACATGAACAGAACCCATCGGTCCGGCCAGATGGATATATGAGAATCACAAGGATCATCATATAGGGCCAGGGATGAGATAACAATAGTAGCAACTATGCATCAAAACATTATTCCCGGGGACGAACATTGCTAGAAAACAATACATGTTTTGCAGGAGGACAAAAGAGTGTACTTACTAGCGCATACCGCGTGCTGTTATCCAATTTGAGAGAGAGATCAAGAGGCGTGAATCCTTCGTTGTTCATCATGCTGCACTCAACTCTCCTGTCCCCCACAAGGTCATGCACAACCCTTTTCGCCCCTCGGTTTGTAGCCAGATGCAGCAGTGTGTTTCCATTTTTGTCTCGCTGGTTCAGCAAATTCTCACGGTTTGGACTCTTGTGAACGTACCTTACCACATTTGGCCTTTTGTTTTCAATAGCAACATGCAAAAAGTTCCTGCTTAAACTGTCAATCTGTTCGTCAGAGTCTGGGCAATACTCAAGAGCATCTTGATGACTCTGACATGACCCATTGCTGCAGCGATGTGTATGGGATAGGTACGTGGAATTGAGTTATTGGAAAGAGTACGGATTTCAGTTGCTGGTGGCCGGTGCTAGAGTGTTGGTTTTATGGTGTCTCGAATCCGAATTTTTCGGAGAGTCTTAATTATATTAGGAAGTTATTTAATGGACCTAATCCTTATCTAGATTTATCTTCTAGTAGAAGACTTAAATTAGTAAAAGTCTTATTTGAGTCAGTTTTCTACTTTAACTCAAACATCATTAGGCCACATTTATAAATACACCATTGATGTAAGGGTTTCAAAAATAGAGTGAGAGAGAGATATATAGATCAATACTCTCAATACGTATTGTGACGGTTAGGCTACTTAATCTTTTGTGAGAGTTGGTGATATTGGAGTTTCGTCTCCATCATTGTAATCTTCTCTTTCTTTTCTCATCAATACAATATCCTCTGGATCGTCTTCCCCACATATATCTCTTGTATGCTATCTTTTCCTTTTTTTTCTATTCTTCCTCTATATCGTGAATTGTGGTGGACATCGATATTTTCCGCAACAAGTGGTATCAGAGCTTGGTTCAATATGTCTACTACGAAGTTCGATATAGAGAAATTCAATGGAAAGCAAGAATTCCCTATTTGGCAAGTAAGAGTTCGTGCAATTCTTACTCAACAAGGATTGAGAAATACATTGGAGGACGTCAAGCCTGAAGATATCGTTGAAAGTGTCTGGGAAAATCAGAAGACTAATGCACATAGCACAATTATCCTCAGTCTCACCGATGAGGTACTCTATTCGTTTCTTGATGAAACATCACCTTCAGAGTTATGGAAAAAGCTGGAGAAACAGTATATGAGTAAGTTTATCTCAAATCGAGTTTATTTAAAGCAGAAGCTTTTCAATTTTCGAATGACAGAAGGTACGAATATAGTTGATCATCTTAATGCTTTCAATAAACTTGTCTCTCAATTGTTAAGCATTGATATTAAAATTGAAGATGAAGATAAGACAATTATTTTATTATCGTCTTTACCTCCTTCTCTTGAGAATCTTAAAACTACTCTCATGTATGAGAAGAATTTGAAATTTGACAATATTTCTGCTACCCTTCTATCTAATGAATATTTGAAAAAGATTAGAGGGGATGTGTCACACTCAGAAGCATTAATTATCAGAGGTCGTACCAAAGAAAGATGAAGGACAGGTCGTTCTAGATCCAAATCCAAAGAAATAAACTGCAAGTATTGTAAGAAGATGGGACATGCAATTAAAGATTGTTGGAAGCTCAAAGTAAAGAAAGAAAGAGAATCTCAATTTAAATAGCAAGCCAAAGAACAAGTGTCAGTTGTTGAAGGGAGTTCTGATGATAATTTGGGTAACGTTCTCTCTATTAATTCTAATTTTGATCGTTACCATGATATTTGGATTCTTGATTCTGGTTGTTCTTACCATATGTATCCTAATAAGGATTGGTTTGAAGACTACAAGTCTTATGATGGTGGTTTGGTTTTGATGGGTAATAATAATCCATGCAAAACTGTTGAAATTGGAACAATCAAAATTAAGATATTTGATAATATTATTAGAACTCTTACTGATGTTAGATATATTCCTAATTTGAAAAAGAATTCGATCTCTTTGGGTGCTTTGGATTCTGCTGGTTATAAGTATTCTGCTGAAAGTGGAGTTATTAAGGTTGCTAAAGGCTCATTGATAGTGATGAAGGGCCTAAAGCATGAAAATTTGTATGAGTTAGTAGGAAAAATCGTTGCAGGTGGAGCAGCAATTTCTCAGATCTCTTCTTCTGATATGACCTATTTATGACATATGTGTCTCGGTCATATGAGTGAGTAAGGTTTAAGTGAGCTCAACAAAAGAAAATTACTGAAAGGCCTCAACTCATGCAAATTGAATTTCTGCAAGTATTGTCTCTATGGTAAACAGTTCAAGGTAAAGTTTAACACCGGTATTCATTACACTAAAGGCTTAATTGATTATATTCATTCTGATATGTGGTGCCCTCCTATTCCATCAAAATCTGGTGCTCGTTATTTTGTTAGTTTTATTGATGACTTTTCCAGAAAAGTGTGGATTTATTTTTTGCATCACAAAGCCGAAGTGTTTTCTATTTTCAAATGGTGAAAAACTTCAATTGAAAAAAGGACGGGTAGAAAAATCAAATACCTCAGAAGTGATAATGGCAGAGAGTACAAATCAACAGAATTTCTTAAATTCTGTGAAGATAGAAGCATCAAACGCCACTTTACCATCCCAGGAAAACCTCAACAAAATGGTGTGGCTGAAAGGATGAACAGAACCTTGTTGGAGAAAGCATGTAGTATGCTCAGTACAGCTAATCTTAATAAAAATTTTTAGGCAGAAATAGTCAATACAGTATGCTTCATTGTGAATCGCTCTCCTCAAACAGCCATTAATTGCAAGACTCCTGAAGAGGTATGGACTGATCAACCTGCAAATTATTCTTCTTTAAAGATTTTTGGTTGCCCTGCTTATGTGCATGTTGTCAAGGATAAGTTAGATGCACGTTCCAAAAAGTGTATTTTCCTGGGTTATGTCAAAAGCGTCAAAGGCTATCGTTTGTGGGATCTTACTATTTCAAATGTAATTATTGAGAGAAATATAGTATTTGATGAAAGAATTATGCTAAAATCTCTCAAGAAAAATCCAAATGATATAATGCAAGTGGAGGTAGAGCATGTAGTTCCTTCAGAAGAAGATATTCAGGGTATGCCCAACTCTCAAGAAAATTTCAAAAAATCAAGTTTCTGAAAAGACTTTACTTCAAAGATCTCAAAGAACAATAAAGCCACCTGAAAGGTATGGTTTTGAAGATATGGTAGCTTTTGCTTTAGTTACTGACAATGGTAATCCTTCTTCCTATAAAGAAGTAGTGCAAGATAAGAATTCTTCTCAGTGGCAAGCTGCTATGAATGAAGAGATGGATTCTGTTCAAAAGAACCATACTTGGGATCTGGTGAAATTACCATAAGGTAATGACAAAGACATCTATTGAATATTCAAATTCAGAGAATAAGATGATTCGAGCCAAGGTGGAGATTGTAGGCTTTATGGTGTCTCGAATCCGGATTTTCCAGAGAGTCTTAATTATATTAGAAAATTATTTAGTAGGCCTAATCCTTATCTAGATTTATCTTCTACTAGAAAACTTAAATTAGTAGAAGTCTTATTTGAGTCAGTTTTATACTTTGACTCAAACATCATTAGGCCACATCTATAAATACACCATTGATGTAAGGATTTCAAAAACAGAGTAAGAGAGAGAAATATAGATCAATACTCTCAATACGTCTTGTGACGGTTAGGCTACTTAGTCTTTTGTGATAGTTGGTGATATTGGAGTTTCGTCTCCATCGTTGTAATATTCTCTTTTTCTTCTCATCAATACAATATCCTCTGGATCGTCTTCCCCACATATATCTCTTGTATGCTATTTTTTCCTCTTTTCTATTCTTCCTCTATATCGTGAATTATGGTGGACATCGATATTTTCCGCAACACTAGAGTAATGGGTACCTGAATTTCAGTTGCAGCCGGAATAGGTTTATGGATTTCAGTTGGTGCAGGTGTAGGTGGGAGAGCAAGCATAGTTGCTACGGCATTGACGTTTCCTGATCTTGCAGCTCGGATCAATTCAGGCTCCATTCGAATTTGGTGAGGTCCATTATGTTCGATTTCCTCTCCCACATCGTCTTTCACAATCGGGGTGCTAAGTTCCAGTTGGCATCTTCCACTGCAATGTTGACATTACTATTGGTATCTTCCCATTGCAGCAATCTCGCTTCAACGAACTCCCAGAAGTCGACCAGATGATGGACAAAGACAAGTTGCAGGAATTTCTCGAACAAAGGAACCCTCGTTTTGAGAGAAGCAAAGATTTTTCTATGAAATTCATTATCGGAAAGGTTATTGGAATAGTCTTTATGGAAATTGGAACTATTGTCAGAATAATAGACATGAAAAGAAGCATAAGTTTTTTTTTTTTTTCCAAAGGTTGCCGGAATAATAGCGCAATGAAAAGAATAGAATAAATTTTTTGTTGTTTTATACATAAAATTTACATAGCAAGGCGCTATCATCTATAAGAGCGCAAGAAGAAGGATGACTACATAGATCAGTAGCACCTTCATGATCTTACCAATTACTAACCAAGGCGATATCTTGAAGCGTCTGTCAAGGTGCATCCTCGTATGCGGGTTCCGGCCAGTTCTCACGAAACCCCTCTTGATTCCCATTCTGGCTCTGCGTGCGCTCAGAAAACTAATGACAGGCCATGTGGTGACGAAGACAGTAATAAGAGGTGCCCCGAATGCGATAACACAAGAAAGAACCCCGATTGACAATGATTTATGAGGAACGACCGCAAAGGTTGCCATTCCAAATGCCACAGCCATGCATGCAAATGCTACCCACAAGAAGGTCATGGAAGCAAAAAGATGACGCACACGGATCCGAACGTCAATCATCAATGATCCAGCATACACGAGACGGCATGTGGCTACAAGGGAGCAAACCAATGCAAATGCATCAGAAATTAGGAATACCCTGAAGGGATACTTGTTCGCCAAAATTGCAGTGCCTGCGCCACTGTGGTCGTCGCTCTTGTAGCCTCCGGGCACAGTGAAACCAGCTGCAAATGTGACTGTTGCAATTAATACTGAAGCAATTGCTAGATTCTTCGATAATGACATGTGCTTCTTGGTTTCCTTCTGTGAGTCAAATGTTCCTTTGTGTTTTACATGATCCGATCTTCTCGGACTAAACAAAGCCCCGCTGTCGGCCAAGCATCTAACAACGAAGGACCTCTCATTCTGTTAAGAATATTAAAAAAAAAAACAGATGGATGAGAACTAGGAGGGTCTACTGATGCCATACATGAATTTTTCTTTTGCTTATTTGTTTTCTCTCTGAAAATGAAAAGAATGAGGGCAAACAAATATCATGACAAATGTGAGCATAAGACAACGGTAAATGGTAGAAGTATGAGTGCCAAATTCAATTCAAATGCAGAATTTAAGATTTAAATAATTGAAACCCTTTTGAAATCAGCACATGATGATTTCCAATTCCTATTTCATGTTAAGAGGATCATATGTGGGCATGAGAGAGGGCTAGTAATAAGTAGTGCATCAAAACCTAATTCAAAGTGATGAACATCACAAGAAAAACTATAAGTATTTGAAGGCAGACAACATCTAATTACCAGACGATACTGCATGCCAGGCTCCAATTGTAGAGAGAGATCAAGAGGTGTGGATCCTTCATTGTTCATCACGCTGCATTCCACTCTCTTCTCCCCCGCAAGGTCATACACTATCCTTTTGGCACCTTTGGTGACAGCCAGGTGCAATGGACTATTTCCTTCACGGTCTTGCTCGTTCAGTAGATTATCAAGGCCTGGCCTCTTAAGGACATACCTAACCACATGTTGTTTTTTGCTGGCAATAGCAACATGGAGAAAGTTCCTTCCTTTGCTGTCAACTAGCTCATAAGAGTCGGGGCAATTTTCGAGGAGCACATCAATGACACTAACATGGCCCATAGATGCAGCAATGTGTATGGGACAGAAGCCTTCCTTGTCTGGAGTGTAGGCCACAGAAGCATCATGCTGCAAGAGAATCCTAGCCATACTGGCATCTCCATCGGCCGCTACATAGTGAAGGGGAAGGTTCTCTGAGGCATCGTGCTCCTTGGCAAGTGCTGGCTTCCATTCAAGTAGCATTCTGGTGATTTCTACCAAACACAAACATAGTTGTTCTTAAACAAAAATATAGATATGTGACAGTGAAGTGTCACAAAACCTAAAGAATTAAATCCAATCGAAAAAAGGATTTAGATGGTTGCTAACATAAAATAAATTGAAAATAAAAAATAACAAAAAACGAAGATTGAGTTTTTGAATTTGGGCATACCTTCAGATTGGCAGACGGAGGCATGGAAGGCTGTGCGGCCTTCTGGACCTACGTGGGATACTATGTTCTGGGAAAAAGGAGGCTTGACAAATGCTCCAACCATCGCTTCTGAATTTCGCATGACAGCCAGATAGAGTGGAGACATACCAGCATTATTCACCATGGAGGCTAATTCAACGTCGGCCACAATCAGCTTCTCTGCCACTTCAACGTGGCTATGCCGAGCAGCTTCATGCAGTGCCGTGTCGCCGCTCATGTTCCTTGCCCTCAGTATGCCAAAAAGGTCATAGCCCTCGATACCCTTGCTCGCCACATCGATGATGAGAGAAGCTATTCGGTCATCACCAACCCTCGCACAGCAGTGAAGCGGGGTGTCAAGCCTTGAGTTAGCAGCAGCAATTAAGGACTGCTCTCTGCCGCAGACTTCCCGTGCGAACTCCAGATGCCCGAGGCCAGCAGCAATGTGCAGGACTGTGTTACCCCCAGCTGTGACTCCAAAAATGCTCTCAGCCTGAAGAGCACCGTTAGATGAGGGAACAGCTATGTGGATCTCGCTGGCGAAAGCAGCACCAGAAGCGGAAATTGGTGGAGGAGAAAGCAGAACCGCCAAGGCATCAACGTCCCCTGTTCTCGTAGCTTGGAATAAAGCAGCTCCCATATGTATCTGCTGAGGTCCCATCTCTCTACCACGATCTTCTACAGAACCAGTCCCGCCTTCCGTTGCTAGTACTGCAGCCTTGCAGGAAATTTTTGAGTTGTATGTGAGACCATGTAGTTTTCTCAGAAAATGAGGCAAGTGCCTGCAGGCTGAACGAAACCATCCAAGAATCTTCGGGGAAGCTAATCGTTGACTGAAAGTCGACCATCAGTGATGCTGGCTCTCCAGAAGTGATTCGTGGAAACTAATGGTTGGCCCAGAGTCAAAGTAAACTGATATAATTAATGTTCCAAATCAGGATTAAAGCTCACCAAATCCCCTCTGTTGCCCAACTTTTCTTCAAATGTCAAGATCCCCATGCTACAACCTGAAAACCAAATGGCTCAAGCAACAACAATAATCAGCTTTTGTTGAGCATCCCTTGATAAGGAAAATTAGCCATTTAAATATTTTTTTCTCCCCAAACATTAGGCTTCCAACAGGATTGATCAGAAATGCCTAAACAAAAGCCATGAGCCATATCACACAGAATACAGGTCAGGCCAACCAATAAAGTACACAGGAATAAATTTCTAGATAACTGCACAAGGTGCTGAAGTCATCGTGCTTATAGAATGAACAGAGAATATAAAGAAAATCCCAATGCACTCCAAATGAGATCAACAAAAATTAAATAAGCATAAGGAGTCGAAGTAAAGAATCTTTAAGCTGACAATTCTTCAAGATATCCAAGCAACTATTGCAAGACAAGCATGTCTCAGATCAGGAACGGCAAACAGAAAAAATCTATAAGCTCTGGCCCAGTCTCGGGTACAATCCTCTAGAAAAAAAGTAATAATAATCAGCTCGAATTTTTTAGTTAGAAAAAGCATTTAAAAGCAGAAGTTAAGCAATGTACAATGAAAAATCTATAGCTCAAAAAAGATGCCAGCAAAAACAAACCAGCAACAACCTCAAAGTGGTGACAAATAGTTTTGAACATAATTGGATTTGAATGTGAAGAAGTTTGCATTTGAAGCATTTGAAGCATTTGGCATCCAACAGGGCCTCCCTCTCAAAGGGCTCCTGGTCCTCTTATCCTTGCATTGACATATTCCTTCCGAGTCTCATCAGTTATGTCTACCTTGGTCCCTTGATATAGTTCCACGTCATAACATCCATCCAGCACAAACTGAGGGATCTCCTTCCCTTGGAAGAGCCACAAACCCTTCACTTTGTATGGTGGTTCAGAACCAATCACAAGCATCTTCCCAAAGGCATATTTGCCAGCCAAATCCATCTGCTGCAAAAAACCACTAACATTGTTGAGGGTCACAAAGAAACTGTGTTCTCATCACTGGAGCCAAAGTGAGTAGCCCTAAGGATCATACAAATCCCAGAACCTGGAACATTGAAACATTAAGGCATGTTAATCAAAAGAAACTTACTGAGGCAAATTTATGCAACACATGAAACCCAACCAAGGTAGTTTATTCATAAAACCACGGGATTTTAGTTTTAATTTTGGGATCAATTTTGGTTTCAGGATCCGTTTTGTCATTCATTGAAATCGATGCGTTTCGGTCACTTCAATCAAAATCAATTCATTTCAGTTTTGATCAAACTATTTTTTAATTTTGTTTGACTAAAATTTGACTTTAGATTAAAAAATATTTAAAAAAATGTGAAAAGAATTTATATACATATGTTTTTTATAATTTATTAAATAAAATATTTTTTGCATTGAAAATTACTTAAAATATAAAAAAAAGAAAAAGAAAAATTGCAGCAGCCAAGGATTGAACCTTGAGTCACTCAACCATTTGGACTAAACAAACTTTGTGATATAAAAATAATATAAAAATATAAATAATATATTTGACAAGCCGAAACCAAATTTTAGATTGAAACGTTTTGGGTTAGTCCACAACCAAAACATTTTGGCCGAAACTTAAAACCTTGATACAAACAGTCCAATAGATAGTGCAACAAATTTGAGAAGTTGCATTTGATTCAAGTTCAAACAAGTTAACCATATCATGCTCTAGTGTGACATAAGAATGAGTAAATGCTTGTGAAAAAGGTCAACATAACACAGAATGATTGCTTATTAAGACTAATGGTTATGCTTATGATCAAAGTAAGAATGAAGTTACCTCATCAAAAACCAAGGAGCAAGAATGAAGTTACCTCATCAAAAACGAAGGAGCAAAGCCCTTGGAACATCAGCATTACTCTAATGAAATGAAAAATGATTTCAAATCCTAGTGATGTGAGAAACCAACTACTAATATTCAGTTAGCTAAAAAGGAATACCTTTAATAGCACCATCCTGGAAGTTGGTTTTTGTATTCAAATACAGCCTCTTCCAATCATCCATTACCATTTTACTTGGGGGAAACAGATCAAGAGGATTCTTTGGCATTGGTTTAGGTGCTTCTTCCTCATCAGCAACCTCTTCAGCTTTAGGCTTTGCAGGCTCTTTAGCAGGCTCCTTTTTTGCTTCTTTCTTTACTTCCTTTGGCTTAGATGGCTCTTTGTCCTTTGGGCTGAGCAGGCTTCTTTTGTGATGAAACTCGAGGAACAGATTCAGCTTGCTTTACCTCACCCATCACCTTGTGAAAATTTGGTTGGTTAACAATTGTCTAGAAATATATTTCAACATGAGGAAATTCTGATGTGAAACTCCTTGTCATAATCCGACTGAACCCCAAGTACAGATTGCATGACATAACAATATCAGTGAGTGTAACGCTGTGCCCAACTAGGTAAGTGTTTGTAGCCAGATAAGTGTTCAGAGCACCAAGTGCCCTCTTCAAACTAGCAATGGCAAACTCTTCAGCCTAAACAATGTAAGCTCATGAGAAACAGAATCCAAACCTTTGCATAAAATCAAAGAGACATTACAAGGTTTTACACTAACTGGAGGAAGATAAGGAATAAATCAAAGAGACATTACAAGGTTTTACGCAAAGTCGGCTTCACAACTAACAAGTCATCTGGAGACAAGGTAAAGACTCAAAAGAGGCCAAGTCCATCTAGCAAAATCAATGATGCTTGGCAGAGAACATGGATCTATCATTTCATTTGCCTCTTGTGCTCTGTAATCTCTTTAGTTATGCCTTCAGCCAGTGCATCCGCATTGTAATTTTTGCCAAAAAATTTCACAAACTCCATGTTTGGGTTCATCAAGTACCTGAAAATGGACCACAACAAACATAAGCAACTACAAGTTTAGGAACTCATGCTTTAACAAAAAGTCAAGTTGGTACCCTCTACAAGTATTTTTCCAAAAGGAGAGAAATCAAAACATAGAGAATATAGAGAATAAATGAATCATACATCACAATAGAGTGGTCAACAAGGTAATCTGAACCCTCCTCTTCTGTCTTCATATAGTAAACCCGATAGGCACGAGCAGCTTGTCTAACAGCATCAAGAGTACCAGTTAAACCAACTAGATCTGGATGAAATTCTAGAAAAACGGAGCACAAGTCACTTGATACCAGGCAATGAATCTAACAAATGGACACTGAAGAGCATACTGGAACATCTCATTCTTCACATAGCAAATGAAAGGATCTAATGATCTGGATGAATGACAGCATTCCAAAACAGAGGCAGAAACACACCTTTTACATAATCGCGTACTTGCTCCACAGTATCTCTCTCGGGGTCCACTGAAATGAATACAGGCACTACATCTATCCTAGATTTTTCTTCTGTGAGAAACATAGGAAAAGGCAATTTAACACTCAATCACTTATCCAAATTTCAGTAATAAAAGAGGAAAGTGAAACGTAAAAAGATTATATCCTTAACAAAAGAAACCAGAACAAGGACTCTAATAACAGGAAATACTCCAGCAAATTTAAAACATGCATATCCCATGTAATGCGAGGTTGAAGTATGTTATAGCTTAACATCAAGAAAAAAAAATATATTATCACAATACAACAGCTCTGATGATAATCCATTAGCAGAGCATAATAAAACTTAAAAGAATTCCTGTAAGTGGTTGACTCAGGTAAATATTAGCAGGTTATTAAGCAGGCTCTCATGAAATTTATCCCAAAAATGCTTGTTGTTAATTTCTTCCAAAATGGAACATAAGCAGAACATACAAGTCATTTCTGGACCATTGAAGATAGATGGAAAAGGCTGCTGTCCTGTTGAATGTCAGAAAGGGTTACATTAGCCCATAAAATTGTAATGTCCTCAAGGATGCATCATGCAACCATATGATGCAATGTCCAAATTCCTCTTAGATGTATTCACATCAAATACTACCCCCAGAGTTGGGTACGCTTTCCTTTTTTCATGTTCATTACCTTACATTGTATTCCTAAAAATTAAAAGTTTGTAGAAACACTATCATTGATTGTATGAATACAACAGCATTGCCCCGGATTTGAAATCCATCCTTTTACTTACCAGTTTCATTACAAAGTATGCCCGATATGTACAAGTTGACATTAACACCAATCATACATGTATGCATAGAACTGCATTGCCCCTGCATTTGTGATACAGACCTATACCAACCAGTTCTCATAAGTGCAAAATCATTTCAATCTAGAAAAAAGTCCACATTGTGAAATATTTAAGGATGAATTTTTCCATTGGCACAACTTGGCTGAACCAAAAGAACTATTGTATTAGGATTTATAAGGGCAAGCTTACATATACCACATTCCAGGACTCCACTCTTTGATGAAAGGTTACCGTTGCTTATAACACAAATTAAAACTAAACAAAGCAAGAATCTACACTAATCAAACACAATTCAACAGCTGCAAAGTTAAAAGAAGACAAACATCATAGAATCCAATTTTTTACTACAAGGTTTTGCTCAAGTCAGTATGTAGCGCAGTGAGTATTAACATGAGATATTATCGCCTTACTCAGTTTGTCAACAGCGGCAGCAAGTTTTTGGAGTTCATCAGGACAAATATCAGGACAATGAGTGAAACCAAAGTATATCAACGTCCACTTCCCGAGAAAGTCTTTCTCAGTTACAGGTTTCCCAACATGGTTCACAAGGTTGAATGGTCCACCAATAGCAGCAACCCCCACTGATGGACCCTGCTTTGGAGTGGTAGATGCAACCTTTAACTCTGCAAACAGAAGGCCCATATGAGAATTGAGAAGAATTCTCACAGATGACAGAAAGCCATCGGTATGAAGCTGGAACGCGTCTTGAACTACAGAAAGGAGGAGTCTATGAAGAAAAAACAAATCTTTGATCAGAAAACAACTGTGGCGGACAAAATCTCATCAATTTGAAGGAGAGAGAAGGAAAGGAAAGGACAAAAAAACAACCTGGCCCTTCTGAACAAGGGATGCGACGGCGGCTCTGAAACTCCCAAACTTGTTCATTTCCTCACCTGCAGAGTTCACTCGAGCTTGACTGAACGGTTCCAGAAAAGCACACAAGAGAAACTCGTACCTTTGAGAGCCGCAGTTCTTGGCGATTGGCATGCTGCGAGGTAGAAGACGCAGTGAAATGGGAACCTACTCCCAGGTTAGGGCTGGAATGATTTAATGGGCCCAACTTTCAGCCCATTTTCTGATCTGGCCCATTTGGGCGTGAAGGTCGGAGATATCAGCCGTCGATTACTTTCTCAAACACGACCAATGGTCCTGATTAAAAGTCAAGAATAAAGGATCCAGGATTGAATTCGGTGCTTATCTCGAGGAGATGGATTCTTTCGAATGCGTCCCTGTATTTTAAGATATTTGGAGATACAGTTCTTGGAAATGCCTATTTGCGA
This sequence comes from Trichopus zeylanicus subsp. travancoricus, assembly GCA_005019695.1. Taxonomy (NCBI): domain Eukaryota; kingdom Viridiplantae; phylum Streptophyta; class Magnoliopsida; order Dioscoreales; family Dioscoreaceae; genus Trichopus; species Trichopus zeylanicus. The sequence goes on from RXID01022599.1 coordinate 1,640,964, forward strand.
AGAGGTCCTTGCTCTTCTGCTAATTTTTCTTGTGTTTAGCAGAGGGTAATGGAAAACAATATTTACAAGATATTTGCAAAATATCTCATCCAGAGTAAAGATTTATGTAGGAAAAAAAAAAAAAAGGGAATAAAGTAATCACATGTATGATACACCATTTGATCAGAAAATAGTCTGGAAATTTCCTCCTTTGAAACACTTGCTATGCAGCAATCACTCATGGCATGTGAGCGGCTCTTAAATAGAATTATTCACTCGAAAACCTGTTCATTCAACCCAAAGGATCAAAATCTTGCTGAAGAAGATGACTTCATTTTTAGTCTTATTCCAAAACCAAGCTAGCGTCGATGTGAATTCACAAGAAAAACTCCTCCGAATTGTCCTATATATACATAGCCCTGCACCGCAAACATCATCAACACACTAATCTCTTGTGCAAATGGCTGCAACAACTTCTCCTCGCGCCGTCCTTTGCCTTGTTCTGCTGCTCCTGCCCTTCGCGTTTGGTACATCTTTCATTTGATGTTATTATATATCTTTTCATTAGTATATATATAACGTGCTTCTTCTTCTTATTCTTTCCTGTCAGGAAAGGGCGAAAAGCAAGATGCTAACCAGGTTAGTGAAAATGAGTCTTACTAGAAGAATTAGTACTGCTCAAAAAATCCATTCTAAATTATGAACTGTTGTAATTTCAGAAAACTTGGTGTGTGGCGAAGCCGTCAACTGAAGACTTGAAGCTGAAGAATAACATCGAATACGCCTGCTCCAGGATTGACTGTCGTGTGCTCGGAAAGGGTGGTCCTTGCTTCATACCTGACACTCTCATCTCCCATGCATCTGTGGCCATGAACCTTTATTACCAAGCCCATGGAAGAAAGACATCCGCTTGCTCCTTCGGTAGCAGTGGCCTTGTTGCCATCGCTGATCCCAGTAAGTGATTTGGCTTTTAGTTCCAATTTTCAGATGCTAGGAAGATACTGGAGAATGGAGATTGACTTTTAACTATGTGTGCTTTGCAGGCTATGGCAAGTGCAAGTATGAATCAGGATGAGATAATTCTGCACATAACTTGGGATGTGGTTCATAAGCTTATGATTTGATTGCTATTTTATATTATGATTGTAATGAAGATGAATAAGGACCACATTAATTATTTGCAGTTTAATAGCTAAATTCCGACAATAAATGCAAGTGCAGAGTGAGTCATCAGCTAGTATGATCATGGTAGGGATGAATTGTGTGATGATGAGGCATATATAATACTTCTCATCAACATTTTGTTTCAAATGGGGCTCTAATCAAAAGCCATTAGCGGCTTTCCAGTATCTATACTGGAAAATAAACAAGAAGATGATAGGGATTTTCTTATCTCAAATAACTCACTTCAATCATGCCAAATGAGTAGAAAGATATATACTGCATTTCTAATTACGATACCATAATTATTATATATATAATATAAAAAGCTTCACGACTCTGCGTTTATCAGCACAAAAGCCAAACTGCTACTGTATCACAGCAACACACAAAAACCAAGTTATCAGAAATTGTGCTACTGTTAGGGTAATCTCATTTTACAGATTGGGCTCGCTGTCACAAACACCACCATCCTTTTACTCGAGCAAGCGAAATTTTTACATGTTTACCAGTGATAAAGAGAACATAAAAATAGTGCTTTAGCAAGCCATGACAAAGGAAGAGTCAGAACATGCCTACTGTGTATCACTCATGAAACAATCTCTGTCAGAGGAAAACAAATACAATCTGCAGATATATACAAAAACCTTTTCTCATGGCTTAGTATTACTGTTTCACAAGTATCCAATTGAAGATACTTAACTGGCCAATATTTGTCTGTTGACTATATCTTTGTATCTCAAATTCTTTTCTACTCAATTCCAGTTCCAAAGAATACCAGTACTTCACAAACAATGAATGGCAACAACACATGACAAAGATAACAGTTACTATTTGACTTCTTCAATAGCAAAGAAATAATTATTTAGGTGAATGGACTCATCAAGGTCCAACAAATTCTTCGGCTCCTTCTCAATCCTCCAGCGCCATAGCACAAGAGGGAAAGGGGAAAAATGGCTTTCTTATTCCTCAACACGATGCTAGCCAGTTCAAAGCACACACATAATACAAGTTGAAGGAGGCACCATCCACTGGGAGGAAAACTCTGCCTCAAATCACATGCACTGTTTGACCAAATAAGCACAATAGATTCTATGCACTTTCCCATTTCTGAATAGCTTTAAACCCTTCATCAAGGGAACCATGTAGTGGCTGCCCCTTTCCTTCAGTTCTCCCAAATAAGGGTATCCCTTGGTGCCATATCTCATAAAGAAGTGTCCACTTATTTGATGCCAAGCTTTCGCATAATTTTCTCGACCGAACTACAATTATATGGCTCACAAGAAGAAAGACTAAACTAGACATGATCATTGTGAAATTTTACTTGCGCGCTCATATCTCTGCGCCTCATTTTTGGCCAGTTCTGGAGGCAAATGAGCAAAATGAAGGCATAGCTACCAGAAAGGGAGGCGCTCCAAAGAGTTGGAATTCGTTTCAAAGGGAAATAGCAAGTGTAGCAAAAGCTATCTGCAACGTGTGACGATAAACTTGGGAAATTCTATCCCCTCAACAACCATATATTTCTTCCATCATGAAGCTTGTTCTCTTATTATTGTAAAGCAATTAGTATGTGCTTGTGAGCATTCAAGCAAAGTTGTCTATTTCCGGCACTAGATTTATCTGAATTAATTCCATAATATGTTGCTTAAAGGTGATGGCCAACCACCAATTGAACACAACTGATAGCATTCTTCTCTGCGCAAAATGTCAAATAAAACACCAAGCAACAGATTAATTCTGTTGATATGTTTGCCATCTCAACCACCAGGTATGAAGTCAACTGTTTTTAATGTAGTCCTTTGTTCAGGAACAAGTCTACATCCACTTCTGAAGATGCTTTAAATGTAATACTTTATGTTGTTTGAAAAACTCTCAGATTCTAAACTCATATCATTTGAAAATTAGCTTCAAATGTACTTGTCAGACATTTGCACTGCAAACTCAAGAAACTCAAGGCTTCATGTGTGTTTGTATTTTATCAGAGAAACATAAAACATGGGATCCAAGTCATATGCCTCTTTACAAGAAAATGATGCTACAAAGTAATCGGGAGAATAATATGAGAACGAAAGCTAACTCAAATTATTACGCCATTGTCTACTATGACAAGCTACAACAGCCATCAAACTCAAATTTTAATTAACTTTTAAGACATAATTAACTCATTATCCACCGAGTCTTGTACTTTGTTTCTGACTCATATGTCAAGCCAAACTGAGATAAGCAGAGATTCCCGTGGTACCCCTGCAACTTTGCTTCTGATTCAAAACAACTTCCAACAAGTTATTATAGTTTCTAGCATTAATGTTTTAAATTTAGGCTTTCCAACGGCATGGTAAATAGGTGAAATGACCGGGGGCATTATCGGGATTTCACCTTTACAGAAAGTCTCCATGAAGGGGTAGTCCATTTGGCTCTCAGCTTTGCAATATTTATCTGTTGCAGAAGAGCCAAGAACTAACTCTTCCTTTTTCTTCTTCACCAAAAGAGAGAGAGAGAGAGAGAGAGAGAGAGAGAGAGAGAGAGAGAGAGAGAGAGAGAGGGAGAAGAGAGATGGAGATGGAGATGAAGGAGTGGTGCAAGGCTCTTCCCAAGATTGAGCTCCATGCCCACCTCAATGGCTCTGTCAGGGGATCCACTCTTCTGTGCGTCTTCTTCTTGCTGTTCTTCATTTGCGTTTCGTTTCTTAATTTCTTGTGAAGCATACTTGAATTCCAGTTTTGATGCATTGTTGATGTAGAATGCCTTGTTTCTTGATCGATTCTTTGTGGAAATTTTTTCCAAAGGAATGCTTTTTTTTGTGTGTGTGAGTTTGGTCTGCACGCATTTTGTTCGTGAAAATGATGTAAAGGTCTCGTGTCTTGCCTGGAAGATGATTCATCTCTGTTTTCCGGATGAGGACGGAAGGCAAAGTTTTTTTGTTTTTCTTTTTGAAAGTGGAAGACAAAATTGAAGATCTTATAAGGATGTATTATCGTGTCCGCTATAGTTTAGTGTTTCTGGGTTTAAGTGTTCATTGACGTTACTGTTGATGATCTCATCATCAGGTGTGGAATGAAGGTACATATTTTCTTATCGGTCTATGTCCATATCGCAAAAATAAAGAAAAATATACATAAACACACGCAACGCAATTAGAATATTTAGTATAGTTTTCGTGAAAAAGTATATTTTAATGAAATTCTTGGACCAAAATTTTACTGCTATTCAGAGATAGAATGATAACAATCTTCTTTTTTTCCACTATTGATTAATTTAGTTCCCTTCCACAGGGAGCTTGCCAAAGTTTTGGGCGAAAAAGGTGTCATTGCTTTCCCTGATGTCCAGCATGTGATAATGAAAGGTATGTATAGAGAATCTACTGATGTTCATACTTCACTGATTTGCTATGATACAGCTCTTAAGCTTCTTATTAACCCTGCTTCAGTATTTTTTTTGCTTATCTATAGCTGATATTCCAATTTCTATGGCCTTTAAATACCGGGATTCATCATGTTAATGTTATTATCCTGGGTCAATTTCTCACAATTGGTTGTTTTTTCCCTTTGACACAATTTGTTAATGGTCTACTGGAAAAGCCATTCAAGTATCTTATCCTGGATCAAATTTGCATTCTGGGACTTCTGTATTTCCCCATGTTTCCAATTCCTTTGGATAAAAAGTTAGAATTTTTTTCATAAACAATTTGAATATTACTTGACCTATTAGTTTGGCTCTGACATTTCTCTGGTACTTTTTCTGTCCACAAAAAACCAAGATAAGCTAAATATGCAGTTGAACTATGGAGAAGAGAACATTACTGTCTAGGGACTTGTTTCATGTGACTGTCATGATGCAGATGGCCGTTCTTTGTCTGAGTGTTTCCAGCTCTTTGACTTGTATCACATACTCACTACCGATCATGCAACTGTGAAAAGAATAACACGGGAGGTATGTTCAGTGCAGACTCCCATTCCAATTCTTTCCTCTCATTTTCAATCTCATAGTACTTTGAAACAGGTTATTGAAGATTTTGCAGCTGAGAATGTCGTCTACTTGGAATTGAGAACCACACCTAAGGTACCTGTCTCATTTTCAACTCACCATTAATTATTTTTTACAATAAACATTAGTTAAATATTTCCTATTTTTTCAGAATAATGAGGCCAAGGGCATGACCAAGCGATCTTACATGAAAGCAGTTATTGATGGTTTAAGAACTGTTGATACCATTGAAGTTGCTTTTCTTCCTTCAGATGTAATAGCTGATGACTTCACAGGATTTTTACCGGGTGATATATATAACGGAACACAGAAAAGGAAGATCTTTGTTCGTCTGCTACTTAGTATTGATCGCCGTGAGACAACTGCAGCAGCAATGGAAACAGTAGGCTTGGGAATTTCAGTCTGTTCAGTTTGTCTCTGCTTACATATATTCGGAACTCATCCTTAGTTTATTTTTCTATTGGACTTCCATTGGACAGGTTGATCTTGCATTGGAACTGAGGGATATGGGGGTAATTGGCATCGATCTTTCGGGAAATCCCATAGTTGGAGACTGGTAAGTACAATTTGTCATCGATTTGTTTTTTAATGAAGATACTTAGCATCTGTTCTTTATTTATCACAAATCAGGAAGACCTTCCTACCAGCTTTGAAGTATGCAAAAGAACAAGGGCTTCCCATTACTCTTCATTGTGGAGAGGTGTGTAGCCATTTCATGATTTTTGCATTAGTTTTTTATTTTTTAGTACATCTGCTTCTTGAATTGTCAAACAGTGCGGATATAAAACATTGAGTTGTGTAGCTTCTGATTTTATGCTTTTAGGTACCTAATCAGAAAGAAATCCAATTAATGCTGGAGTTTCATCCTGAAAGAATTGGGCATGCATGTTATCTTGAAGAGGAAGACTGGAAAAGGCTGAAAGCTTCAAAAATTCCAGTACATTTTTATCAACCTCCTTTATTTTTCCTAAAGCATAACAAATATAGTTCAGCAGTTGAAAACCATGATTTGCTTCCATGGTGCAGGTTGAGATATGTCTAACATCCAACGTTAGAGCTGAACGCGTTGCCTCAATCAAAGAACATCACTTCAGTTTGTTTCACGATCTCAGTTTTCATTATTCAGAAGTTGTTACTCCAGCAGACTGCATAAAACTTTGGCACTAATAGCATCATTTGATATCCACTGCAGTTGATCTCTACAATGCAAAGCACCCAATTTCCCTGTGCACTGATGATGCTGGGTTGTTTTCCACGACGCTCTCAAATGAGTATTATCTCGCTGCTTCCACATTTGGTAGGTACAAATGCACTCTATAGTGGAACAGAAATCTTTAGAGATGTGTTTCTAACCCTGCTCCAACTGCTGCTTCTCTCTGTCCCATGTTTCCAAGGATTCAACAAGGAGGAAATGTTTCAACTATCTCGAAAAGCCATTGAGTTTGTTTTTGCTGATGATCGCATGAAGATTACTCTTGCAAAGATATACAATGCTGCAGAGAAAAGATATATACCATAAAAGGTCCCTCCAAAAATAAAAAACAGCTTCTTGCACAAGACAATTTTTTGCGGGTATCACCATATTTGCGGGTGCCCACAGTATAGATTCTTCCAAATTCAAGCTATTGTTTCAATAGGAAAAATTCTGTAGCAGTGTTGCTAACGTAGTATGCTGCGGTTAGCTGATTTGATGTTTGTTCCAAAGACAGATGCCCTTATTGGTGAATATCGATTATAAACCATTAACTTTTCCTCTGAACTTCATCCATTTTACACTTATCAAATGCCTTGTGCATGATTTTTCACTTTTGGCTTGCATCATCTGGGGAAAGTGCCCCTCACAAAGTTAAAGGCTGTGAATCTGTGACAATAAGACATGAAATCACAGCTGAAAAATTCAGGATGGTGGGCATATGTAAATGTTTGGTGGGAGACATCAAGATAAGCAGATGCAGAGAATTTACCATTATGTCTGGGAAAGCGTCCAGGTGTTCATCCGAATGTCTTCAGCCTGCAGAGACAGCTACTACCCTACAAGGATTATTATTTTCGTTGTACAATGGCAGTGCACTGTCAGAATTATCATGATCTGGGACAAATTTGCAAAAGCTGTGAACCCTACGCTCTATATGCCAACACATGGTTATGCAATTTGCAAGAGACTGAGAGCCCACCCTGTGCAAGCATGAGATAATGTTCTGCTTTCAACTGATCATTCACATGAAAAACAACTTTTTTTAAAGTTGCTTTCTAATCTGGCATAGGTCTTAACACACCCTGATTTGAAATCTTAAAACATGACCAATAGTGCAGGCTCCCATAATAGAGATTACAACTTTTGCTGCAGGAATCGACTTTCCTTGTCAGCAAATACTTCGCATTTCAGGTAGTCAAGTTAATAAAAGTGGGAACAGAATAACTAAAGAGATGATCAAGTCTTTCATGAGATCCTCAGGTCCTGGATTCCATTCATTATTTCTTATCTGAGTTGCCCTCCAGCTCCCTCTTCAACTGTAAAGAGAAATCATCATTCACATCATCATCATCCCAATCATCCTCCCACTGCTGCATGGCTTCTTTGCCTTCTTCCTTGTCGTCCCACTCTGAAAAAAATTAAAACCAATTGAATTAGGGGTTTAATACATTTAATAAACTAGTGTAATATCAGATGGTCACCTAATATTAAATGCCTCAAATGAGGAACAAAGAAGAAATCAGCATTTCTCATGAAATGCAACATAACATGTTGCCATGTCAACAATCAGTGTTCAATGGGTAAGGAAAAAATAACCAAAGTACAATTATCCTTCTCAATAAAAGAACCAGAAGATAAAAAATTCCAGCAACAACTTGCCAGACACAAGCAAAGCACTGCACATGTTATGACAAAATCACTATCTTCTTATCCATAACGGAATGAGTTGATTGATCATAGTCACTAGCCCTCACGTGCTAGAACTGCAGAACCATTTTGTTATGTTATGACTTTTCCTCAGTAAATGCATCTTGTAAGATCTTTGGCTATAGACATGGAAAATGAGTTGTAGTGGAAATAGATAAAATGATAGTTTATTTTAGAGTTTTTAGCAAAAAACCACCTATCTTTACAAAAAATCATCTATCTTATCACAATTAGCAAAAAATCACTCTTCTTATACTATAAAATTATAAAAAAAACCCACCTCGATTATAATATTTTAAAAATATTATATCTTAATTCAATTTTACCAATTAAAATTAATATAAAATCAAATTATACTCATTCCATTTTGATTCAGGCAACTATTAAATTAATATAAAAAATAACATGTCTTATTCCAATTTATGTGAAAGGCCGATTTTTCATATTATGAAATTGGGAATTTAGAATCTAATTTTGTCATATTGACTGTTGATGATGGTAAACCAACTGTTTGAAACAAAACCAAATGAGGACAATTTAATCTTTTATATTAATTTAATTTATAAAATCAAACAAAAATAAAATGTTTTTTAAATTTTTTAATTGAGGTGGTTTTTTGTAAATTTATAGTATAAGAATAGTAAATTTTTACCAATAGTGATAAAATATATGATTTTCCACAAATTTGCAATAAAATAGATGGTTATTTGCTAAAAACTCTTTATTTTATAAGAGAAATAAAATGTGCCATGGACAAAATACATCCTTATCCGTGCACTTCCATCAGCATAATTCAAAAAGGAGATGCATGCTAATGTTTAATATCTATGTGTGATATAAAGAACAATATAGAAGCAACTATGTCTCATATTCAGATGCTACTTAGATCAGTTCAGTCAAGGGCACTTACCTAGGTTCGTAGGATGACAACATAGGTTGCCAGTACACCTTACAGATGATATCAATGTGGTATAAGTAGTTCACATTATACATTTTGAAAAATTAATTGCTAAGCATGAGCTTTTGGTTTAATATCAAGTGACAAGAATATGTTACAAATTCAATTAGATTGACACAGTTTAATAGTTAAGATTTAAGCACCTAGGTGAAAGACTTTTCGCCACAAGAACTACAAGGCTTGAGACAAAATTACAAACCTCGAGATAATCTTATGTGTGCACACTGAGTATACGGTCATCAAATGTGAATCCAACCTAATGCCAATTACAAGAAAAAAAACCAGTGCAACACACACAAATCCAAAAACATAATGAGCAGTATACTTGCTTTTAAATATCATCTGACGATCAACGAATTGAACAACCCATTAACTTGGGAGTTCCCACCTTCATTGAAAATCGATCAGAAAGCACAAGAAAAACCTACGAAGGTGCATCATCCAGCTTTCCAACATAGTTTAAAAGTCTTTATAGGCAATGATGTTTGAAAATTGAAAGAACAAAAAGAAAAAAAGATAGAATTCAACTTTTCCTATCCAAATAAGATAGAAGACAGAGGCAGATAGGAAGCCCTAATTCATGGCTATGCATAACTATCATTCAAAATCAGTCAATTGAACGTCATAATTTTGTCTAGATCGTTATTTGATAATTCATAGAGTGTGGCCTGGTTAGAGCTTATTGATTAATGCCTCACTGATGTTTTGGCTATTGACTGTTTTTTTTTTCACGATAAAAAAGAAAAAAATCGGGGAATAGCATAAACACCAGTGGCAATCAGCAAGCTCTGACGAGGCCACACTCCATAAATAATTGATTACTGATCTACTCGATTGAATCACCATCAGTAACAATAAAGCAGTTCGTGCTCATCAGATCTGCACAGCAGAAATTTAATGATATAATCCGACCTCAGCAAGATCCCATCCAAAAGACTAACCATATCCAAAATTTCCAACTTTGACACGTCTTATTCCGAATGGCTCAAAAAAATTTCGAATAACCAGAAAGATTAAGATCACCTTCATCGATCTCGAACTCCTCGAACTCGTCGTCGTCCTCAAAAAGATCGACCTTAGCATCCTCGGCAGCTGAAGGCTTCGTCTCCGTCGCCATATCAGTTGGAAATCAAGGGAAAATCTGCAAAGATCGGGAAAGAAATCGCCTAATTTCAGCGAAAAAAAGCTAAAATCTAGGGTTTTGAATTCTCTAGATTGGCGAAAAAACCTTCCGTTCTGCTTGGAAGTTGGGACTGGGGACGGAGAAGTGGCCTGAAAAAAAGTCGGGCAGCCACTTTATATTGTGACTTGATAACCGGTTCGGGTAGAGATGCTATTGGATCTGAAGTAGTCCGGATTCGGGTACAATCGTTTATTCGGCTTATCGGGTTCGATCATAAAGCACATGGAATCGGGTACGAACAGCATTCAGCTCACGATCTGTTTCCAAATCCCAGCAACTTGTTCAATTGATTAATATCAACGATGTATTAGTGTTAATATTTGATTAGCTTCAATTTGTATTCGAGAAAATTAACGGACTATTTTTAAAATAATAATAATAATAATAATCGATTTAAGTTAAATAAAAAAATAGTCCCGACTCCCCGCACATGAAATATTGGATTAATGGTTAAATGATTGTATCTGACGACCTGTTTCTCCTATAAGAGAAGTCATTAGTCATCCAAAAAACCTTCTGATATAAACTAACTAAATGTGTGCAAGTTTAAATACAAGATATCAATGAGCCAAATTAAATCCAGGTTTTATAAGCGAGATTCAAAGATCAGTTACAGTAAACTGGCAAAAAGAGTAGCCCGACAGTCTATATAACAGCGTTCAGAGCATCACATTTTCACCCTAAAATGGGAGCAGAAAACAACAGCAAATAATATTACCTGCAATAATGCCACAGACCCTTTATTCTAGCAAAAATTTGACCGACTGGCATCCAAGTATGTGCGTCGAATCTTAAGAAGAGCACAGCGTGCCAGCAATCATGTTTGCAACGGTGAAGAACATAACTGGTAAACAAAGAACCGACCATGAAAAATGACCCTGATGCTCAGTACCAGAAATGCACAGAAAAATATCAAATATGGATGTGAGATGTTGCACAAAAACATCGAATTGCACCACAAATTCAGGTGGATTACCATTTTTGCAACAGTGAAAAACATAACAGGCTGAAAAAAAAAAGAACAAAAATGGAAAACAATGCTGATGATCGAAATCATCAGAAAACTGAGAGTCTGGATGGGAGAGAGCGAAAGAGGCTGCATAAATTAAGAGTACCATGAAAATAACAAACACCAAGTTTGAAAAACCAAACTGAAAATCGGGTAGAACTCCTTGACGGTGGTACGTGCCGACCACAATGAACATTGACGTCAAGGGCAGACACCATTCTTATTTAGGAGCCTGATACTTATTCTGAACAGAAGCAGCTACCATGTTGACTTCACACATCATACACCACACTGAACTTCATGAGAATGGGGGTCAACAGGATAACAGAGCCCAAAGCAGCTCCAAATATCCTATGAGAAATTGAGTATGTAGCACTTAGTTGTGGCTTCTTCAGGATCAGGTTAGGTGACAAGGGGCGATTGGAGGGGATCCCTTTCGCAGATTCAGATAGAACATTGCTTCCATGGATTGCACGAGTACCAACATTTTGAGAACCATAAGGGAATATTGTGGTGGATGAATGCCCCCTAAGTAAATCAAGGCTGGTACCAGGAAGAAAGCCTGAAGAAACAAGTAATATTATTCAGTACATAAAACCAATCTTTATAAAATGGGAAGTATGCCAGGGCATTAATATGCAGAAGCAAACAGAACCATATCGCCGCTTAAGCTGCATAGTTTCATGCAAATTTCAACTATCTGACCAATTTCAATACTACCATGATTGACCCACCATAATAGCTTGAAAATGATATTTGTACAACAAATGACAGAACTACATAATATAGCATACTAAGAGTCTATCTGATTCAGAGGGGAAGAACTTGCATCAGTGTCTCAGTTCAATTCAAACACGGCTTCGATTCACATTCTATGTTCTGAGAAATATTTACCATCTGGAAAAAGGAAAAAACGGAGCATACTAAATTCTATAGTTCAATCAAAATCATCCTGTTTAAGAGAATCAAGTTAAGTTAAAATTCTCCCAATTAAACAACAATGTTTTTAATGACAATCATAAGAGAGGCAAACACAACAATCAAGACCCAAGTGGGTGATATAGCTAAGCAAATTCTATATTTATGCATTAGTAAAACAGGTGTAATCATAATGCAAAGACAAGAGGTGTTCCACTTAGTGGCATAACAAATAACTAATATCAGAAGGCCAAAGCAAATATAAAAGAAATTGGCAAAACACAAGTCGTGATAAATCCTTACCGCCATCAAATAGAATATCTGGAATTTCTGTAACATTCTAACATCTAATATAGTTCACAAACCTAAATCGTGCTTGTGGTGTTATCAAATGCTGTCCAACAGCAGCCATTCCCATTAAACAATCACAAAGAACTACATTGTGTCTTTCTTCATAAAAAACCGGGAAAATACATATCAGTTAACATCCCAAGAGGGATTGTGAAGAAATATGTGCATATAACCTTCATTTTAGCCGATCATCACAAACACCACCTTTGCAAAACAAAGTAATACTTCCTTCAGAGAAATTGATAACCAAGATCCGATATTTCCAGCGGATTGGACATTAATTACATCATTCAATCACAATGTTTTCGTTAAATCAAGCGAAAGCATAACCGGATCAGGGATTTTTCATTCCCAGATCATAAAATTAAAATTGCAAACATATGAAAGGGACAAGAGCAGATTTACCTCGAGGAGCAACAGGCTTGGATTCGATCACCATCTCCGTCCAGAATCGAAACCTAACAGGAAAGACAACCGCAATTAGAATCCTCCAAGAGAAGGGCACAAATCGATCCAACAGTCCAGGAGGAGATCGAAGGAACACGAACCCTAGGTCGGTTGGGTTGGAGAAGAAAAGGCCAACGCGATCTCATCAAAACAAAATTTGTCTCGGGATCAGTGCCTGTAGAGAACAAATCTGAAGGCACAATGAGCGGGCGAGATTTTGTCTACGAATTCGATAAATCAACGGTTTTCTTGGTAACAGCGTGTCCCAGAATTGTCAGAGGCCGTTGATCCATATATCGAACGGTTCGTATCGCTCAACGCAACTCAATAGTGTCACAGGGACGTCATCTCCGGCGTCGTCATCGTTTGAAAACGTTTCGAGGACGCGAATCGGCGGAAGGAACACTGTCCTGGGGGTTGGGCTGGAAGCGCCCCTCCGAAGTCTTCCACCTCCACCTCAAGTATGGCGAGCAGGCCGACAACCCCTTAGCGGCCGGCCATCCGTCGTCTTCCCAGTACGCACCCATCCCCTCCTCCTCCGAGATCGGGTTCAGGATCAGTCTCGATTGGATCACCGGTAATGACGAGGACCAAGTCGCTCTCCGCCTGCAGTCCCAGCTCATGGTCGCCCTCCCCGCTCCCCAGGATACCGTCGTCATTGATCTCAATCCCAATGCGGATGCCGATGCCGATCGAGAAGATGGGATCGTGGTGGAGATGAAGGTCGTGAAGCGGAGGGAGCCTCTGAAGGGGAGGTCCAATTTGGCGCAGAATGGCGCTGTAGAGGCCGGCTTGGGGCTCGCGGATCATTGGAAGAGCATCACCATGGTCGATTTATCTAGTTGTGGCTTGTCGGTGAGTTTTAAAGCTTTCGATGGCTGGTATAAATAGGTTTAGTTTAACACATGTTTGAATGTGTGTGGGGTTGTTTGTTTGGTGTCGAAGTTGCTATCTTTGGTATTGGCATTGTTCCGGAACAAGATTTGATTTTTGTGTTTCGGTAGTTTTTTAGTATCTGTGATTTTAATTTGTTGGCTTTTTGTACTTGTGCTATGAAAAATGGTACTCTGATCGTGGTAGTTATGGGTTTTCACAATTTCATTAAGAGCGGATAGTGCTGCATGTTATTTGGATTTAAATTTTTTCTAGGCTTAAACCTTTTTTCAGACATTCTGGCCAAAATGTGGCACACTCTTGTCATTGTTTTTGTGACTTCATATTTTGTTATTTGCTTTTCCATAATTGTATTATTCAGTTGTAGTTTTCCTGGGCTCAGGCAATGAGATAGGGACTTGTGCATGACCGCAGAGTGCTATTAGTGGTCATTGTGTTGTGCCGTTGAGGAACTTGCTAGGTTCTTGGGAATATCACTTTCTTGTTGAATAGTCTGCAAATGTTCATACCAGTAGTAGGCCTTTGATCATGGTAATCTAACAGGTACTTCCATTAGAGCTGATAAAGCTGACACACCTTGAGAGACTATGTCTTGATAACAACAAACTCCTACTTTTGCCACCTGAAGTTGGCCAGCTGAAGAGTTTTAAAAGCTCTTAGAGTTGACAACAACATGATGATTTCAGTCCCTGGTAAGCTTGAAGACTTCAAAAGAAATGCATAATCTGGTATAACTTTCGACAGGACAAACTTTCTTGATGATTTTAATTTTTCTATCTAGCTCATTTACTTTCCTCTCTCAAACCTAGTTATGAATGTTTGAGCAGCTGAGCTGAGGCAGTGTGTCTCGTTAGTGGAATTTTCTCTTGAACACAACAAACTTGTTTACACCTATGTGTGCTTACATATGCTCAGGGTGCCAAGTCTTTTTATCTCTTTAGTTCACCAAATCTAATATTTCTTTTCAGTTTTATGGCAGAGCTATGCATGAGCTTTGTGTTTTCAGGCTTTTTGGTAATCCTCTTGAGTTCCTTCCTGAAATATTACCATTGGGCAATCTCCATCATCTGTCACTTGCTAATATTAGAATAGAGGCAACTGAAAATCTGAAAACCATTAATGTCCAGATAGAGGTAATGATCTACAGACTCAACATTTCTCACTCCAATAGTCCAATTAAAAAATTGTTGTTTTGAAATCTCTTTATGTTATTCCAGATAGATACCAGCAGCTCCTACTTCATTGCATCACGACACAAATTGAGTGCCAATGCCTTCTTTGCTCTTGTGTTCTGGTTTTCTTCTTGTCATCATCCTTTGCTAGCATCTGCACTGGCTAAACTCATGGAAGATCACAGCAACTGTGTCGCTATCAGCAAAGAAGAAAATGCTGTGCATCAGCTTATAAGTATGATAAGCAGTGACACCATGTGGTATGTAGCGATTAATGAATTCTAGTTTTGTCTTTTGTTCAAAAATATTTGATTCCATATTCCCCAATCTATTTCCAATTGCTACGGTTCTGCTTTCGTTGAAAAATTGCTTCTATTCTTGTTTCAGGTTGAACAAGCATGTTTTTCTCTCTCTTCCCTCGCAGCTGATGTCTCTTTGGCAATGTAGCTAATTAAATCAGATATCTTGCAGCCCATTGAATCAATTCTGAAGTCAGTTGACCAAGAAGAATTGATTTCAGTATTGCAAGTTGTAGTCAACTTGGCTTTTGCCTCTGATAGTGTTGCTCAAAAGATGCTGTCTAAAGATATGTTAAAATCACTTAAAGTGCTATGCGCCCACAAGAATGCTGAGGTAGAAACCACCAGTTTAGTTCTTCTTCATCCATTTCTTCTATATTTGTGTTTTTTTATTTATGTATGACACATTTTATTCTTTCATCAGGTGCAACGGTTATCTCTATATGCCTTTGGAAATCTAGCATTTTCTTTGGCAAATCATTACACACTAGTACAATCTAAAAGCTTGCATGAACTACTACTATGCTTAACTGTTGCACCTGAACCACATGTGGCTAAAGCTGCTGCACGTGCTCTGGCAATACTTGTTATGTTGCTGAATATCTTTGCAAATGTGTTTACCTCTGGCAGTTTCACTAATATTTGTTGGTTTCAACTTGGGAGAAAATGAGAACTTGCATCAAGCAATAAGAGGAAAACCAGTGGGGAAGCACGGACTGCACATACTTTCAATGGATGGAGCTGGCATGAAGGGGATGGCTACTGTCCAAATTCTTGAGCAAATAGAACAAGGAATGGGAAAACGCATACATGAATTGTTTGACCTCACTGGGGGCACATCTACTGGTGGCATGCTTGCAGTTGCCCTTGGAATCAAACAAATGACCTTGGATCAGTGTGAAGAAATTTACAAAAGATTGGGTAATGCAGCAGGCTGTAGCCCTTGTATGTTTTGAAATATTTAAATGTCCTCATGATCAGTTTTTTCTGTTTCTTTTTTTTTTCACTCCAGGGAAGCTTGTGTTTACTGAACCCATCCCAAAAGATGAATCTGCAACTTGGAGAGAGAAACTGGATCAACTTTGAAGGGAATCCCAAAGGTTTTTGTTGTGTCAACTTTGGTCAGTGTTATGCCAGCACAACCATTTATCTTCCAAAACTCTCAGGTTGTCTTTTCTTTTTAAAAGGTTCAGGCCTCAACTTAATTGAGAACGCAGGATGGTTTTTCTGTCTTCATGATCTGTACACAAATTGTTTTCATACAGTCATACCTGAAACTGGTTTTCTAGATACATGCAACCTACTGGGCTACTTTTTCTTATTTGAACATGCTGAAAGCCAGCTCACTTTGTTGCATTTTTCAATCTCATAACTCATGCCATTGTGGGAATATCTTTAGCCAAACCCAATGGCTACAATTACCAGTTCAGATCAAAGCATCAAGATACTAGCTTTCCTGCAAGTCCACCCACTTACCTTCCCATGTCACAGGTTCTCTATATTTGACCATTTGAGATTGCATCCTTTGTAGATTTTGCAGAGCAGGCTGTTGACTTCTTGTCATTATTGCTTCTGTAATTGCAATATTATTTAGAATAAAAAAAAATATTTTGGATTTTATTCTCCGAATCTGATAATTACCTATAATGCATTTCATCTAGTATCCCGCTGACACTCCTGAGCTGCCTTCAGGCATGGTTGAAAGTTCTGCACTAGGTGCAGTTGGGTCTACTACACCCGGTACTTAAGGTGGTACTCATCGAATTGCTTCCGTTGGAAGTTGCATCATAGGTTATGGGAAGCAATTAGAGCATCGTCTACTGCACCATATTATCTTGATGATTACTCTGATGGTAATTTTTTTATTTGTGACCTGTCAGTCTTTCATTGGTTTTCTATATCATATTGCATCTATGTAAAGCAACTTAAAACCAATACCAGGAGATCTCTGATTGTGTCTTTTTGCTTCAAATATTTTCAGACTTGAATCGTTGGCAGGATGGAGCTATTGTAGCAAATAATCCTACTATCTTTGCCATAAGAGAAGCACAACTTTTATGGCCTGATACTCAAATTGATTGTATAGTTTCTATAGGATGTGGTTCAGTTCCCAATAAGGTGATTTTCACTTGGCATTCTCTGTGTACATTGGTCTTTCAGATTCTGTTGGCAATTTCTCTTATACTTGTTGATAATATGCAGTGACTTTTGTGCTCATGTCTACTGTTTTTGTTGTTGAGTTCGCTTACTTATATAAAGGTGGTCAAGGAACTGCCTAACACATGCTTGATATCTACAGTAGTGGGGTGTCGGCATATATCAAATTTTCTACTTAGAAATTGATTATAATACTTCATTATAAGATATTGAAATGTAGTCATACTGAAAAAATGGTACATTGAATTCAGAAAATATACCTATTTATTATAATGCATTAAAATTCTGATAAATTATGAAAGGTTTTATTACAAATATGCAGTTCATCAATTAGAAATTAGCTATGTTGCTTTTCAACTGTTTGACTCCATTTGCAGGTGTTTGACATGCCATATTGAGGATACTCCTTTTTGCTTGGTTGTAGTTGGGTGTTCCTAACAGCATGCACATGTTGCAGTCTTGTGCGTGTAGATTGCATTACATATCATAGGATGCGATGAACCTTTCAAATATGTGGGCTTTTTTTTGCGAGAAAAACCTTCATATATTTAGTTTATGTGGCCACATTTTAAAATAATGTTGTATAGGATCGTAAGAAGTCTTTACAGACCTGCAGATAAGTAATTCAGTTGTTGCTCACAAGATGGTTCATAATTCACTTGTTTTCCACTATGGATCAGATGTTTGATTTTTGGCAACCACAGACAAAATTAGAGAAGGTGCTCGCAACTGAAACTCTCTTGGTTGTGGGAATAAATTAGCTTGCACAGATTTATTTCGTTTTCATTTGCAGGTTTGGATATTGTCCTGATATGTTCCCTTGCTTGAACCCTGCCTAGGCTCGGAAAGGTGGCTGGCGTTACTTGGATACAGGACAAGTGCTAATTGAAAGTGCATGTCCAGTGGAGCGAGCGGAGGAAGCATTAGATACTCTAATTCCCATGCTTCCTGAAATGCAGTATTTCTGGTTTAATCCAGGTGAATAATCACAATAATGTTCTCCTTTTTGTGTTTGTATTGATAGACATATTGTATGTTCACGTAAATCCTGCCATCATATCTCAATGGCAGTTTAGAATGGTAATCATTGATTACCCTAAGTAATGTTTATCTTCATCTTGATTTTTAGAACTGTGTTGTCCACTTTCTGAACTATCCTATCTAAAGAACTGGAATGAATTAAACTTGTTTAATGTACCTAGTTGATGAGTGATGCGGTATGGAACTAGATGAGACTGATCCTACTATCTGGCTAAAGTTGGAAGCTGCAACTGAGGAGTTCATTCAGAAGAATTCTCAAGCTTTCAAGAGTGTTTGTGAGCTTCTGGTCCCAAGATATCAAACTGAAGAAAAAGTACTAGAGAAGTTCAAAATGCAAAACCTCTCCAAGAAGTTCAAGTGCAGGTTTATGTCAAAGCGGCCCTTTTGTTTAATGCTGTATTCAGATATGACATTTCTAGTCCTTTCTAGTAGATGCAATACTTCAAGTCTTGCCTTGTTACAATAGGAGTTAATTCAAGTTATGCTTCTGTCTTTCAGAGTTGAATGACAAGAGTCCTTCATTAGGTTGGAGGCTGATGGTGCTTCTTGTTGAATCTTTATATAGTCCTGATTCTGGAACGTCAATTCATCATGCCCGCTCACTAGAGACATACTGTGCTCATAATGGTATTAGATTGTCTCTAACTAGTCACTCCTCGAGATTTTCCAAGTCTGCAACTACACCATTTACGTCACCATTGTTTACTGGAAGGTTTCCATCAAACCCACATGTATATAGTTCAGAAGTTGGGCCCCAGTGAGTTAACCAAATTGATTTAGTGCCCCCACTTAGCTTAGATGGCCATCAAGTCGGGAAAATGCCACCTTCTCCTCCACCATCTCCATCAATAATGCCCAGGCAGGCTTCTATACCTGTTCGGTCATTGCATGAGAAATTGCAGAATTCATCCCAGGTTGGCATAATACACTTGGCCCTTCAAAATGATTCAACAGGATCAATATTAAGGTCAGACCTGTACCATTCATTTTTGTATGCGATGCCAGATTCAAATTTATTTTTTGTAGTGATCTGTCTGACCTGGAATTCTGTATCAGTTGGCAGAATGATGTGTTTGTGGTTGCTGAGCTTGGGGAGCTTGCAGATAGATTTCTTCAAGGTATCAAGATAAGTTTGCCATCAATGATACGAGGGTGTAACAGAAAGGATGTTGGCAACTTAGCAAAGGCTGATTTGGTTGCACGATGGCCTTATTTTCTAGTTGGAGGTATCCTCCACTGATATATAGGAATACAAACACATGTAAGTTTGTATTTACAGCTTATCCACTTGATAATACCTTTTTCTAGAAAAAATTAGTCTGCTTCAATAATATGCAGGTCATGGAGGATAACCAAGAAATTGGTGCATTTATGTTTCAAAGAACAGTCCCTGCCATTCATTTGACAGCTGAAGATGTACGCTGGATGGTGAGTTTTATCCTAATAATCTTGTTTCTTTTGTTGCCTTGCGTTACATGTCTGGATTGTTTGAGACTTGAGCTAGTCTTTTGGTGATCCAGTGATAAAAAGTCAAGGGCATAAACCATTCATGTTGACTTAAAAATATTGTTCAGGGTTAAGTAAATGATCATGCCTATCATAGATAAGCTTCATTCAAGATCCTTCTCCCCAAATATCTCTTTTCATATGCCCACTATCTAGGAAGAATTTGGTATAATTTAATCTTAACCATCTAGATGCTTCTATAAATAGCTTCTATTGAGTTAATTCAAAACAATAGCTAATAAAACCTGTGTTCCTGCTTCTTGCTATAGCCTCTCTTTCTGCTTCATACCAGACAACATTAACTTCCTATTTTCTCCACATGAAATTTCCCAGGTTGGTGCATGGAGAGGCAGACTTGTCATCTGCACTGGTAAATATGGTTTTGCTCCAACCTTGATCAAGACATTCCTAGATTCTGGCGCCAAAGCTGTCATATCTTCTGCAACTGAACCTCCTGATATGCAATCCATAGCATGTCAAGGGCCAGGCATATATAATGGTTTCGAGAATGGCAAGTTTGTCATTGGAGATGATGAGGTTGATGGCAAAGAGCCAGAAGAGCCACAAGAACCACCCAGCAGTGACTGGGAAAACAGTGACCTGGAGGAGGGAATCAACCACACAGTGAACTGGATTGAGTTATCCCGGTTTGTTTGTTCATTATACGACTCACTGTTCAAGGAGGGAGCAAGAGTAGATGTTGCTTTGCATCACGCGCTTCGCTCACATCCAAAGTTGAGATACTCATGCCACCTACCGAATATTTCATAATGAATGGAATATATGCGAATAGTTACACATCAGAGGTCCTTATTCTGAATTAAATATAAGTAGGAGAGTCCAATTTCTGTCTATAGAGCATCGCTATTGTATCGGAAAAAGAATGATATTTGCTTCTCAAGTTGTTCAATGCATTGTTTAACCAATAATTTAAACCCTGTACAGGCATTTATAAGTAATACATAAATCAGCAAAAGCACGTCTGTTTCCCCTTTTTATGGAGCATTTATCAATTGCGGACTCTTGAGAGACGGGACAATATGTTTCTATGCATCATTCTGTTAAAGCAAAATATAACAGATTAGATTTCTTCAAATAATCTCATAATTGAATATTTACAGCTTCAATGGCCATACATGATATGGTTGCATCTTGGAGATATTAATAAATTCTCCAATGGTTAAAAGAGAAGAAACATGAGCAGGCCTAATAGCTCCTCCAGTCCTCAAGATCTCCCTGCAATCACTCTTTGTTGCTGTTAGCCTATAATTTTTGATAAATTAAAACTAATTAAACTACTCTCAAAGCAAAGGAGACCACGAGACCATCCAAATCACGATCCTCTGAATTGTCCCGATCCCAATACTTCAAAAGAAAAAAGTTGCACAAGCAATCCAAACCAATCCAAACTTGAACATTACAGTGAAAAATCTGTTTTTACTTTTAACTGATGAAGTTTGAATACCACCGACTCTGCTTGCCCTAATCAAATCAATTGTATTTAATGCAGAAATTGATGGTCTTTAACAATGACTTCGTCCATTCACAAGTACAATCCAAATAAAGATTGGCACATAAATCAAGAGATGAATATAATTTCTCAGTAAATGAGAAGTGTGAAGTAAGGACTGCTTAAATTGGGCATATGGTCACAGGAAGAAGATGACCTTATCATCATTGAATCTCACCTCCAATTTGTAAAAGAAGCATTCGAGTGTATGGCAAGCACCAACTGCCCCCTCTCCAAAGGTCAAAAAGCAGCAATTCTTCAACAATCCAGTAACGACATCTCCAGAGCCATTCCGTGTTGAATATCATCCCATAACATTAGCAAGAACACATCTCACCTTCTTCCATCAACCAAAATGGCAGCAACATCATCTCCAGTGAAAGTCGGGACTAGTGGCACAATTGCATCCTTGGTGTTTCTAAGAGATTGAGTACTTCCAGAGGCTCCATCTTGACCATGAGGCAGAATTACAAAAGCCAAACTGTCGGTTGCAGATGTGGCATCCACTGTTTGGTGCTCCAAGCACAAGTCAAGCTCTAGCGCCATGATGAATAACAGAAACAAGAAGGGGGGCAGCAGCGGATGGTTCCTACCAAGCATTTGTTCAGTTGTGGAGATCAACAACACTGCCATCCGGGGTGACAAGACTGCAGAAAATTGGCTACAAGAATCTAAGAACAGAAAGCAAGAAGGTGCCTCAAAACTAGGAAGTGGACTCCGAGAGCTTTGAGAAGCCGAGCCTCTTAAGTCGACCACTCATAGGATTGTAGCATTTTATATCCACGACTTCCACAATGTAAGAATTTACCTTATTCTCAACTCTATTGTCATATCTGTCCATAGTTATATGTTCTGAGCCTAGTATAGGAACTTGATTTCCATTCTTCTGCATGTTGTCTTCTGGTTTCTGCGCATAGCCATGTCTTTTGGATTCAGTGTTGCCATTACTGCTGCTGCTGCTAGGGTCATGGGCAGTTCGCATTAGCTGTGATTTCTTAGGAGTAGACCAACAGGGTATTGAAACTGGGGCTGACTGAGACCCTCTTTGGGTGGAGGAAGATGCTTGTGATGCTTGTTTGAATACTTCCAATTCCCAGGACATCAAGGAGCCAATAGTTCCTGTTGTCCCCACCTTGATCAAACATTTGTCGACATTTTTTGCTACGGCCTTCTGGGTCCCCATTTTCTTTGCTTGAATCTGACCACTATAGTGTTGCTTCAGGCATCATAGCTGATAGAATGTAAATTGCAACAGACAAGTGATAAAATCTAATAGCATGGTTCTCATGTCAACAAACTAAGCGTAAACTTGTAAACATCATAGTTAAGCTATATACAAAATCCAAGGGGT